>JAJLZP010000008.1:0-682500 GCA_030572355.1 Yamadazyma dendronema
GGCAGCAAATGTTGTACCACGGAATTTATACGGTAAGTCGTTTCGAGTATATCCTTGAGCTTTCAAAGCCCTTTCCATGAATATGTGATTGGAAGGAGTAGACTTGTGAATCAGCTCCTCAAACCAAACCTCAATGAAACCTTTAAGGTCTGCTGGGTCCTTGAGAAAGTCTTTTCCGGAGACCAGCTCCGGAGTCTTACCACTCAGTCTAGGAAGGGACAAATCTTCAAGTATGTCCGACTCACCATAATCAATGAAAACAAATTCTTCATTTCGCATAAACATGTTCTCGTATCTGATATCACCGTGACTGATCTTTGCCATTGAAAGTCTTGCCAACTGATCCAAGCCCTTACGGAAGTCTTCGTTTGTTCTGGGCCTTCCTTCCAATTTCTCCATAACTATAGTGGGGCCTGCCGCTATATGCGATTGCGAATCTCTTTCCTTTGTAACCCAGAACGAAAAGAATCCACATCTGTAAAATTTCACCGTATTTATCTGGAGCTGGGGATTATTATGATTGAATGTCTCAATTTTATCGTGAAATCCAATTTCGTTCAAGAAAAGCTTCCATATGTGATCGACAACAGAAGTGAATTGCCTTTTCCTCTTATAGAGAAATAAAAGGCTTGGGTCAAATACTTTGGCTACCAAAGACGAACTGGGTGATTCCACTAACTTCTCGAAAACTCGACTTTGAATCTCCAACACCTGTGAGTTATACTCAATGCCGTGTTGCAACAAATTTGGTGGTGCGTCCATACAAGCAATCTGATGATGGTATTCAAAGCTTTCCTCACTGCTCGCTTCCTCCTCCTTTTGAACAAACAAGTTCTTACATTCTTCCACAGCACTTAAATCCAAAATTGAATCAACATAAACTTTGCTGACTTACTCTTTGCTATTACCAAACGTATCCCTAACCTTCTTTTTATAGTCACTCCTTAATTTCATAATTGAGTCAAGGTAGCCTAGTAAAGCTGCACGTGGTGAAACTTTACTTGGATTCACTGTATACTCTTGGTGTGCCTCTGTCATATAGTATTCAAGCATCACATTGGTACAACCCTGATCATCCTTGTATATACGGGTAATCTCAATAAATATGTATGTGTATGAGTCGGTAAGCACGCCAAATAATGTTTCACCAATAATCATATAAACAAGTAGCTGAGCTAATATTGAAGCGGAAGTACCACTGCCCAACTGATCGGGTTTGATGTCAAGCGGGATGGTCTTTTTTTCAAAGTTTTTAAAACCTTTTTGATTGAAGGACATTTAACTTCTCCTGTGAAAATATTCCCAATATCTTCCACGTAAATAGCTTGTATATCTGGGTATAAACTCATAGTCTTCTTCACACCTGCCAATTGTGAATCGAATTGTATAGGTTCTGGACTCAAACGACATTTATAATTCAGTTCAATAATATGACAAACAAAATCTATCACCTGGTCCTGTGAGTTGGCCTGGAAATGTTGTTCCATTACGAGGTGGTTATGCTTATAACTCAGGTGTTTTCGATGAAACTTGAGTGAAATTTCATTAAGCTTGCTCAGAACCATTCCTGGAGCCTCTGGATTGGAAACTAATGTGTCCATCCAATTTTTGAAATTGTTTTTTATTTCTGATTCATTTTTAGGTTTGGCAGCTATGGTAATTGTGGAGTTGAGGACGGACCTTGTGACCCGGTTCGTGTGACCCATAGATGGTTTGATTTTATTCCAATTACCCTCAAGAGGCAATAGGTTACTCGAAGGGAACCTCGTTATTGCTTCAATCCATATGGGAATGGGATAGAGTTCCTTTTGTTTTTTGAAGCTCTCTGTGAACTTCGCCATTTCATCAGGTCCCATTTTCAGGTTTTTGGAGAGCCCAAGTTTTTCCAAAAAAAACTTTTAATCGTGGATCACTCCACATATCGTAATCCATACCAACTCCAAGCTCTTCCCAGGATTTTACAGTGTTTCCAAAAGAAATGCCCTCCATGGTCAAAATGATATATCACTTCTTTTTCCCTGCTTTCCCAAATTTTAGTGAGACTCGAATTTTGAACAGACCAATTTAGAACGGATGCAGCATCCTGCATTACAAAATCATTGGCTTTCCCTCTTGATACTGTAGTTTCCTTGGAAATAGTATGTGGTCTTGAGATCAGGAGTAGTTCGTCTATACTCTGTCCTTCCTTATGTAGACCCTGGTAGGTTTAAACCCTGGTAGGTCAAGACACGACTCTCGGGGTTTCCTCTAATTTTTTGCAGCTATTTTGAATGCTTGCAGATAAGACCGTATGGATGCCTAGGAGGGGGAACTACACCTTTCGAAGGTTGCATTCTCTACTTCATATGTACACTAGTAATGTGTATCAATACCTTACCGATCAATGATTATTCATAAAAATACACTTTTCTATTTCTTACAGATTTTGATCTTAACACAATTTGCGCTTCTGCCATTTTTGCTGGATTTGGGATGAACAATAAATTCACATAAAAAAATGGAGTGCCAGAGTATTGAAAAATAGTAACTTGAGGATGGACTTCGGAGACAAATACCCCCTGGAAGTTCCGTTAATCATATCTCTTTTGACAACCCCATAGCTACATCCCAAAGGTAAGTTACAAAACCAATTAGTCTCCTAAAATGCCAAGACTCGACTGCTGGGAGTTCTATAAGGTTGAATTGAGAGAGCTTTGAATATACCTCAGTTACTACGGGATTTCATGAACCTAACACCACCAGTTGACAGCCAAAATATTCGGCATTTATCATTCACTGAAGATATCAGGAAGAAGAGGAAAGTACTCGTATTGTTTATATTGTGTATATTATATATCATCAGGGTTGGCTGCATCTATCAGGCAGAAAACTGAGGTCCGGGTATTCAGTTTAGCGGGGGTAGACTTGACGAAACATTTCTATATCCAACACACTGCATATCATGATTGATCTTGTAGATTCCGTCATCGAGATGGAAAAGTTTGGGGTCCATCAGTCTCCACCCAAAAGGACTTGGTCCCCATGTTGGTGTATAGCAAATTTCGTCACTACGGCATTTTGTGGAACATTGATAAAAGTGGCTCCAGTCAAAAAGTTTCATTAAATACGACACTCTAGCCCTGTACAGTTCAAGCAGGATAGATTCTTCCTCGTGATTGAAATACGAAAGTTTGCTTATTCTCACCGCAAGATCAAAAAGATCGAAAATTAGGTCAACAATCTCAGAATGAACCTTGTAAAAAGAAGCATAGATCAAAAAATCATTCCGGTATAGAGGGTATGTATGATAGACATAATCCAAAGTACAATCATACTTTGCTCGCTTTATTTGGGCCACGTAGTCGGTATCGTCCGCATTTAAATAACGTCTTACGAGATTAAAAGTAAGGATATGGATGTTATCCCCGACCACCTTTAGGCTCTCATGGTAGAGGGTATTATTTAGATTCACAAGCATTGGCCCAAATTTTTTCACAATCATTCCACTTATAATATTCCACTCAGTTTTATGATAGGGGTCTGTCGGTTCTTCGTAGATCAGTTCCAACAGTTTGATGATATTGTCTTTCAAACTTTCCGATATGTAACTTATATTTCTTTTATAAGAATCAGGGTCGATGTATGTTTTATTGATGGGAGTCACCATGTTGCTGAAATCCAAAAGAATTCTATTCTCTCCATCATCACCAAAGTTTCCTGCTTGAAGCCATTCATACCCAGAGGACTTCTCCAAATAGTCTAATAACAAAGTTCGGTTAAAGGAGAAAGAGTCGTAATCAACTGGTACCTTACCTTGAGGTGGGAACACGCGGATTTCTTCTGGCTTCTCATGAGTGCCTGCTGGAGCAGATTCAGCAGGATGTCCACCTTGGGGTGGGTGATGTCTCCCTTTCCTTGGTGGCCTTCTATGAATATACTTCTCTTTGTCAGCCGGGAATCCAATCAAGTCATTGGCAATCCCCAAGGTGGTATTCATAATCAAGTCCACATCATTATGGAAATCACAAAGTATCATCTCAAAACCAATTTCGAGTCTAATGATCCCCTGTAACCCAAAAGACTTTCCCCACCTACAAATCTTTCTAGCCGCTTCATCTTCGTGGACCGGCTCTGAAGTATTCTCCTGTCTCGAAAGAATCATCTGCTGGTCCATTTCAGGTGAAATTTTGGCGGCTGATGCACCATCTAGATAAATGACCTTATCCAAAGGTTTGTTTGTTTTGAAGGTAAACAAATAATTCCTGTCATTCCACGGTAAGCTAGAGTCTGTACTTGATACCGTTTTTTCAACTTTTCTGTTGAATCGGGCAAAAGAGTAACTGAATTCATAATCAAATGCTATCCATTCGAACAGTTTTGGGAGCTCACCGTTACCTCTGGAGTGATAAAGTCTTGTATTGGGTGGAATATAAGCAGGAATAAAAGATACACCTACTGGGTGAACATTTGAGTCCTTTTGCTTCAAAGATCCCTGAATTGTGTTAAATATAGCGGAAGCATTAGCTAGATCAATAGGATATTTCTCAAAAGCCTCCAATGGGCTCAAACTGACCTCTTTTTGCTCGGAAAAAAAAGGAGATTTGAAGTTCAAATGGCTGAAATCAACCTGTTGCAACAACAACAAGTTAACTAGAACAAGTATTGCAATTGTAGCTGTCTGAAAACGGATCATGATGCCGTGTGAAAGATAAGATAAACGGTGCGACTTCGGTTTTCCTGTACCTATTACCTGCATGCGGAGTTCACGAACTCAGAGCTTCAAGTAGGCAGTGTAGGAACCTTAATCAGTGCTATTGACAGAGAAACGTTAGCGAATGTATATTCAACTAATAACTTACCCTCGCGCAATAAATTCGATAAAAACGACCAAAGCGATCATATGTTTCTACGTAGTTTCCAATACTTATGTCTTTAATCAACGCGATTGATTTTACCAGTTTTGACGTCATAGATGTATCCTGTGACAGGAACGTCCAACACCAAAGGATTCTCTTTGAAATACTTAACGTCGTCCTTAACACTCAAACTTAAATCGTCAAATGGGAGAAAAGCGAAATGATCAACATTACTACCAGTTTCCTTTTTGACCTGGTCTCTTAACGACTTATCATTAAAAGTCAACATTCCACAATCAGTGTGATGAATAACTACTATTTCCCTGGTTCCTAATAACCTTTGAGAGATTATCACACTTCTCAATGCGTCAGAAGCTCTTCCGCCGGCATTTCTGATAACATGGGCGTCACCTTCTTGAAGCCCTAAAGATTTAGCCGGATCAATTCTTGCATCCATGCACACCACCACTGCAACTTGCCTTTTTGGTGGTAATGATAAATCTCCCTTAGTGAATTGAGAGGCGTAGGTTATGTTATCCTTTTCAAATTCTTGAGCTTTCAGCATATCCAAGATTATCTAATAAATTGACACTCCAGAAGAACTTGTCATATTTATATATCCTCCTTTGTACTTTTTATTGTAGAGGTTGAAACAAGACTTTAAGCTTTTTCGTGAGCCACACTTTTGATTCATGCCACAATTTTCATTTGTCATAAAGCATTATGAATGATACAGTTCACCAAACGGTCGGGCTTACTCCAAGAACAATGGATGACTAAATCTCTCGTGCTGTAACTACGTAACATGTACGGTCTACGGAGAACGGATTTATGTAATAGTAAACAATTGTGGATCCTTCTTTTGAGTTCTCTTAGGCTTCCTCGTATTTACACTCCATATAATTCAAAACCTTTACTTTGGAAAAATCCTGTTCAACTTGCTTGTCGGTGAACAAGAAGTAGTATGTGTTTTAGCTCTGGTTTGAGAGGTGAAAACAGTTGTTCCGAAATAGCTTGACCTCAGTATATTCCTAATAAGGGGCCCAATTACACGTTGTCTAAACACTAACTTATATTTCTGTCGGCGTTTAAACAGGTCATATAATCTGATTTTCCCTTTTTCGCTTTCATTTTATTTTACCATGACATTAAAATAACTGGTTAGGTCGTTCAATTACCCTTACCATATTTTCCCAAAGCTGTGAATTTCGCTAATTTGAATATTACATTTCCCTGAGTGCGCAGACACAAGTTTCAGTAGCATAACTTAAAGGAAATCCAATGCACACAGTAGAGATAAGACATACACTATTGTGGGACAATAAAAGAAGATAAAGTCGAGGAAATGCCCAAGAGGCAAACTGATAATACTGGCACCCCGTTCCTGATAAGTTTCACTAAGATTAATTTTTCAATTTTCAACTGCATAAGCTATCGCTATACAGGCATATTGTTTAAAGCACTAAACCCGCAAAAATGAATCGAGCTGAGATCCGTGCTCGGGATATGGAATACTTATCCTGTGAGGAGTACTTATTCAGGAATTGGAGCTTTGTTAATTACGTCGAGGGCTCACGATTCATAGGCTTTTGAACTCCCTATTGGGAATGGCTCATCTTTAAATGTCCAAGGTCTGTGGTGGGAGAGCTAAGTCTGTTCCTAAGGTCCGCAGATCGGCTTCGATAAGCTTTGGCCGAGAAATGGATTTGATCGTTGAGAATAGATTCTCGAGGAGTTCGGACATATCGCTATAGAACAATTACCCAAATGGCTCCAATTTATATCCCTCGATTGCCGTTTACAGAATTTTACTACCTCGTATTTCATGCAATTTTTTATCGGATCGATCAGTCAGCACTGGCACTATTGGTTCTTGGCATAAACATGCAGATCCATGTATGAAACGCATTTTTTTAAAAAAATATGTAAAAAAACTTAAACGAAAAAAAAGGGCCACAAACGGATCACCTTAGCCAGTATTAGAATCTTAACCTCCACTAAACGGCCATTGGTGGCTTTTCCAGATAGAGTTTCTTGGAAGCCAAATTTACCTCATGCATGATGCAATAACAATTAATGTTTAACGAATAAACTGGCTGGATTTGTAAAAAATATTCCGATCGCCCCATTAAGCACATACTTGCATTCCAGCCTAACCGGTTGCAAATCCTCGTTATTGAAAAAAAGGAAGCATTTTTGAAACTATAAAGACCATCAGATTTCTTGATATTACTATTCTTCTCCCCAGTAGCTCAACTTTTCGATCGTTAATTAACTATGTTATATCAAGTCGCTCTTTTGTCATTATCAGCAGCAGTGTTGGGTGCTTCTTCGACCACCAACCCATATGCTACTTACCCATCCGTCGCAAAAACTGCCACTTACAATGGTTTTGCCGATAGGATCTATGATGATATCCCTGACTGTGCCAAATCTTGTGTTGCCAGAGATACTTCTATTACTCCATGTCCTTATTGGGATACTGGTTGTTTGTGTGTCATGTCTATGTGGGGAAATGGAGTTGCTAGCTGTATTGCTGAAGCATGTAGGGGTTCCCAAGTTGAAACCGTTACCTCCTTGGCCACATCTGCTTGCTCGGTTGCTGGAGTTCCAAATCCATACTGGTTCTTAGGTGCTGCTCAAAGGCTAGCATTGTCCTCTGCGGCTGCTTTGGATGATCCTGCTTCTTCTTCTGCTACTCCATCTTCTTCATCTCCGGTTTCTTCTGCTGCCGAATCATCAGCTGAATCTTCCGCTGCGTCTTCCGTTGTTTCTGATTCTTCCTCTGCAGGTATTACATCGGCCCCAGAATCTTCTTCAACTGAAGTACCAGTTTCTTCTGCCGAGTCATCTGCTCCAGTTTCTTCAGTCGTTGAATCCTTAGCTGAAGATTTATCAAGTGCTTCCGTTAGTACTTCCCCAGTGTCGTCAGATCCAGCCTCATCAGATCCAGCCTCATCAGATCCAGCCTCATCTGACCCATCATCTTCAATTGAATTTTCTTCTGTTTCATCTGCTGCCACTGTCGTTTCTTCTGCTGCCGCTGTCGTTTCATCTGCTGCAGCTGCCGTTTCTTCTGCTGCTGATCCAATAAATTCCAACTCCACTACTCCAGTTTCTTCCAGTGCCATTTCTCAAAGTGCTTCCAACGTGACTGCTACATTCACCAATACTAACACTGCAACTGCTACAGTAACTGACTGTCCTATTTGCACTAATTATCCAAGTACTTACGTTACCACTAAAGTAGCTGAAACTGAGACCATTACTGTTACTACCAGCTGTGAAGTTTTTGTTACCACTAACTCTAAGGGTGATGCTTCCACTTACACTTCCACTTACACTGATTACGAAACTGTTGTGGTAACTAAGACCTCTTGTGCCAATGACAAATGTTCTTTGGTAACCGAGATCCAAACAGAAGCCAAGCAAACTATTGCTCCAAAAACTTTCTCCGAAGCTTCTTCGACTGTTGCCGCTGACGTGAAAACTTTCGAAGGTAAGGCTGTTTCTAACAATCCAGCAACTTTTATTGTTTCTTTATTAGCTATTTTTGGACTTTTCTTATAGAATACTCATTCTGATTCGTGCCCCTTTTGGGCTTATATAAACTTTTAGATATAAATATACGGAATTTGTTGATAATAGCTGACCGAAGAGAAATAAGGCAAAATTCCATAAACAATTGATGATGTAGTCTAAATAATTCAATTCTAAAAGTACAAGAGTAAAAATAATATGTATATTGAATAAATATCTCCATTCCTAAAACGACTCTGTGTAACAATAAATATCAGGTGCACTCATATCCCACCTATGCTTTTGTGTTTCTGCTTTGAGTGTGTCATTGAAAAGAGTTGGCCCACAACCCATTACTGCCAACGATTGGTATTCCGCTCTACGCTTCAAGTGATCAACGTGTTCATCAAGAGTGGAAGCAATTTGAGGTCTTCCTTCAAGAAATCTGACATTTGGAACATCAAATATAGTTAAATGCTCATTATCTTCAACATTATTGTATACTTCCAGGTACTGGTCATCAAAACTTGGACCTTCAGAAGATTTGAAGGTTGAATGTTTCTCGAGGTTGAAGCCTCTGTCTTTGGTGACATATATGTCCAAGGAAAGAAGGTTTCTGCTACAGAAATGAGCCAAATCATGCAATATAAAGTCATACCAATGAACATTTGCAAGCTTCCTTATAGCCCACACTACTTTCACTAACGGTTCTTTACTTCTACCCACGAAATCACCGTGTTCATTTCTTGCTTGAATGGTCTTCAACAAATCAAGACATACAGGAAAAGTGAAAGACGAGCCCGATCCAGCACTGAAAAAGATAACTGAGTCAAAGGTGATGATAGGTTGGTAATGTGCACCCACGGGGCCAACAAAGACAGCTTTAAGTTTTGAGTCGTCATCATCTTCTTCTTCATTATTTATTTCAAGGTCTTGACTACTGTTCAAATCAGTAGAGTTGGTCTCTCTTGATATGACAATATCTTCGTTATCTTTAGCAGGGGAACTGGATGTGACTGCATTTTTTGGTTTTTTGGATGAGGCCAACAACCCAGTTTCAACGTCAGCAGATATAATTGAAGTATTACCAGAAGTTCCCGAAGATGCTTCATGAGTATCAATTTCTTCTTTCAGTTCCTTATCCTCTTGCAATTGCTTCACTTTCTTCATTAGCTTCTTGGTGAAACCGTTTTGGATCCGGATGACAAATTTCATTTCCCCGGTTTCACTGAGACTTGAGATGGTGAAAGGATGTTGTTGAAATCTACTAACTTTTCCGACTGTCAAATAAACATGTTGACCAGGCTTCCAGGTATTGAAGTTGGGCAACGGAGTCTGCCACCATTTTCTCTCATTATAAGCAAAAGCTTTGATTGGAACTGTAACCAACAAAGTATCTTCATCCAATATTTCAAAAGTTGATTTGCCTCTGGTAGGCAGTAATCTTGCATGAAGAAAACTCAAGATCCTCGATAATATTCTATCTAACACCAACTGATGAACAGCAAGAATAACGGCTTTATCAGTGCTTTTTCTGTTGTGGAAGAACACGAACAATAGCATGATGAACGAAAAGATTCTATGTTCAACCAAGAAAAAATCGTAAGCCCATCGTCTTATAAACTTAAGACTACCAAAGTTCAAGAAGAAGAAACAGGTAAATGCAATATAACCAAATATCTGAGGAGGGATCACCAACATGATTGGGAATCCCAAATCCAACCAGTATTTGGATGAAAGTGCTATATGGACCACAATCATCATGAACATGGTCCTTGAAAACCATTTATGTAACAAGATGAGTTTATCATGTTGAATACCGGATAAGGCAGTTACCAAATCATTTTTAATCACAAGCAAGTAAAGTAATGGTAAATTGCACAAAGAGACTTTACTGAGTCTTTTAGCGATGATATATAATCTGGGCTGATAATCAAGGTCTTTAGTATCACACACACTGAAACCTCCCATTATAGCTAAATATACCAGGTATATGAATAGTAAACTGGGCTGAATATGAATGATCCCTATAACTGGAATTTTAAGTGGGAAGTCCCTGTTAATGATTTCCCATATTCCAATGAATTTGAAAAATGGCGTGAATCTGACAGAGTTCTCTTTCCGTTTGAGTCTCAAAAATGTAGGTATCCAGTGAAACAATATGCCATGGACAACTAATGAAACCACCACTAGTCCCCAAGCAAGCCACTGATATTTATCATTTCTTTCCTTTTCAACGTAGTATTGTAAATAGAATGGAATAGCCATATTTGTAAATAGAAAATCTATACGGATCTGAACTTATTGTATTTTATATATTAAAATAGAACTCTTTTGGTTTCTATCTAGCGAATCAAAAATACATTAGATGCCATAAATAATTCATTTTTAAATGGCAAGAATAAAGAATAAAGAATAAAAAATAAAAAATAAAAATGCCATGAAAAATTAAAAAAGTCCTGCATATGCTGGAAAGTTTTAAATTATCTTTTCCATCACCATTTCTCGGACCGAGTGTTCTTCTCCTTGTATTGCCAGCCAAGACGATAGATGGAATAGATAACCCAAGTAAGAGCACAGCGCCTCACTGACAAATAATGGAAATATCTAAAAGCTTGACATCAGGTAATAACATGGGATAAAAATATATGCTTGTCGTAAATATCGGAGGCTAGTCATCGTTAAGTCGAATTCCACATACGGGGCAGCCCTTTCTTTGTGTAAAATTACTGATTTTGGTTCGATATTTCCTTCGGGAAACTTAGGCTTTTTGTCATACGATATGTCCGAGATGGCATCTGACAAGTCCTGTAATTTTTAGTTCCTTTTTGGTTCAGCTCAAATTGTCTTAGCGTCTGGTACATAATAACCATGTAGGAGCTTCAAACCTGCAGTATGTTACAACGCCCTTAATATATATTACAGTTCCTTTTCTAGACGAGGATGTTTTTTAATATCAAACATCTTTAAAATGAAGTTGACTTTAGCTGCTTTATACTTGATTGCTGTTACTCAAGCTGCAAACAATTGGGCCACTTACCCACAGGTCCCCAAAACTGCCTCTATAAATGGTTTTGCTGACCCTATTCGGAAAGATTTGCCAAAATGTGCTCAGAAGTGTGTTGAGGTATCAACTGGTAATACCCCGTGTCCATATTGGGACACTGGGTGTTTATGTGTCATGCCACAATGGTCAGGAATGGTGGGCCAGTGTATTGCTGAAGAGTGTAAGGACGAGGATGTAGTTAGTGCAACTTCTTTGGCATACTCCTTATGTTCTTCAGTGGGTGCAAATCTCTGGTTGATGCCAGCTTCTATCACTTCAGCCTTAACTAAGGCTGCTGGAGAGGCTAATGAAGCTGCTCCAACCCCAACTGAAACCGAGTGGAATCATTTGTTGGATGATGCAGATGCTAGTGCTGCCGCCGCTGATGATGAAGATGAAGATGAAGATGAAGATGAAGACGAAGATGAAGATGAAAGCAAAACTACCGATTCTGAATCTAAAGAAACTACTGCTTCTAGATCTACTGATTCCACCTCTACTGACTCTAGTGAAACTGATTCTTCTTCAAGTTCTGAGGGTAAAGCTGGTAAAATTGCCGGGGGACTTACTGTGATTTTGGGCTCAGTTTTTGCATTATTAGCTTAGGTATATAGTAGAATGAATATTTACATAATTTGGGGGGCAATTAAAACCGACGATATCCTTATTATACAAAAATCCTCGGTAACCTTGAGCCAAAGGTAATAGCTACAACCATTCAGTGCTCAAAGGGCTCTTCCTGTCTCCGGCTCGGATTTGTTCGGCTGCCTAAGAGAACTGGGATTATTTGGGCCAAGAATAGTCTAATGATCGGGAAAATTTTGGTATTCCAAACAGGCAATTATTTGTGAAAAAATAAAGTTTTAGAAACGGAATCCTCATCTAGCCAGTAGGGAACAACCGGGGATATGTGCCCAAGCTAATTTGGCTTGAGTTTAAAATTATCTGATCGAACTTCGTGCATGGTGCGTCCCAAAATCCTTCATATAGACATCCAAGATTTTTACTAATGTTAATTCCCGAGAGGTTACAATAACGAATATTTTTTTATTCGTACAGAAATATCCCAAAACGGCAGAAATAGGCAATTTGAAAGGCATTGGGGACAAAAGAGTTTTTTTTTTCTGTTTTTTTGGTTGCAGCAATTTTCCATTTTTTTTTTAATTAATTTCTTGCCAGTTGTCTGAGGACAGTATCCAGCTTAGCACCTGGACTTTGTGCTGTTTATAGAACAAAAGTTACTAGAATTGGTAAATCGTTGATCGCCCCAAGATTTTCATCTGGGTGCAATATAAATATCCAAGGTTTTCCCACTCTGAATATTTTTTTCACCTATAAAGTAATATAATCATTCGCTATGTCTAACAACTGGGCTACTTATCCTGCTGTTCCAAAAACTGCTTCTATCAACGGTTTCGCTGATCCAATCTACGCTTCTATCCCTGAATGTGCTCAAGGATGTGTTGATGAAGATACCGGCTCTACCCCATGTCCTTACTGGGATACTGGATGTTTATGTGTCATGAGCAATTGGTCTGGTGCTGTTGCTAACTGTATTGCTGAGGCTTGTAAAGGTGATGATGTTGGATCTTTCACCTCTATTGCTAGCTCTCAATGTGAAAAAGTTGGTGTTCCATCTCCATACTGGTTTATTCCAGATAGTGCTGCCTCCGCTTTAGCTGAAGCTGCCGAAGCTGCTGCCACTACTGATGCTGAAACTTCTACTCCAACCACCCAAGCTGAACAAACCACCGAAGCTGAACAAACTACTGAAGCTGAACAAACTACTGAAGCTGAACAAACTACTGAAGCTGAACAAACTACTGAAGCTGAACAAACTACTGAAGCTGAACAAACTACCGAAGCTGAACAAACTGCCGAAGCTGAACAAACTACCGAAGCTGAACAAACTACTGAAGCTGAACAAACAACTAAGGCCACCTCTGAAGCTGCTAAAGCCGAAGAAACTACTGAAGCCGAAGAAACCACCAAGGCCACTTCTGAGGCTCACTCTTCTTCCGCTGCTGCTGCTGCTTCCTCTGATGGTCCAACTGTAGAAGTTCAAACTGGTGCTGCTGCCGTTAAGGGTGCTTCTGTTGTTGCTGGTTTCGCTGCTATTGTTGCTTTACTCTAATCAGAGTAAGCTTTGGGATTTTCGGTTTATAATTTTCTAGTTACTTTTCGCTTATAGTTTTCTAATTCATCAAAATGTTTTATAAATTTTAATTCAATTCTTTACCTCATTACATTTCAGAATAGCCGAAATTAGGCATCAATTATCTTTTGTTAAGGCTAAAAATACAATTGTTCGCTCCTATTGTATAAATGCAACGAAAGATTTGTTAATTTAAAACGAATATTATTTTATTTTGCCTAATGTACTCTATTTATACACGTTCCTTCATGATCAGTTCGGGTTTAGCTTCTTTAGCATAACCGGTAGTGTTAGCCATATAATTTGAATCTGGTGGAGTCCATCCAGAGGATTGCCATGGCTTGACATCAGATGCATATAATTCATCAACTTCTTCCAAAGACAATCCTTTAGTTTCATAAACAAAGAAATAAGTGAAGAAGAATGAGAAGATCAAACATCCAGTAAAAACAAATCCATAGTAGAAATGAATAGCTGAGGTAATGAAAGGACTGAAAAAAGCGATCAAAAATCCCCAAATCCAGTTAGCTGCAGTAGCAACAGCCATGGCCTTTGATCTAATTCTTAATGGGTATAATTCAGAGACAATAGAATAGACACCACCAGCCCAGGTTGAAGCAAAGAAGAAGATGAAGAAACAGGTGATAAAAATCATGGCGTTACCAGTTGGTTTGTCAGTTGGACCATCATATCCATTTTGGTATAAGTTAACCGAACCCAACACAGAGTAGATAATGAAACAAATAACCATAGCGACAGAACCAACTAACAAACATAATCTTCTACCCATTCTTTCAATGGCAATGATACCAGCAAAAGTGGACATAAAATTGACAACACCCAAAATAATAGATGTTTGGAAAGAATCTTCTAAACCAACGGCTTGAAAGATGGTCGTACCATAGTAGAAGAAGTAATTGTTACCAGTAAGCTGTTGCAAACTCTGTAAAACCATACCAACAATAACTCTGCTCAATATCTTTGGTTTACCAGTGATCAATTGAGACCAAGAAGCACTACCAGCCAAGTTTTCCCTATCAATACCAGCTTGGATCAATCTAACTTCAGTGTAGACTGCAGGGTGTTCTGGATCCACTTTATTAGATTTGGCAATAGAATATCTAGCTTCATCAATTTTACCCTTTTCAGCCAAATATCTGGGGGACTCAGGCATACAGAGCATACCAATAGTTAAGAAAATTGCCCAAGCAAAACATAAACCAAGTGGAACTCTCCACTGTCTTGAGTCAGAATAAGCTTCCTTGGTACCATAATTAGTACAGTAACCCAAAAAGATACCAAAGGTGATAAATAATTGGAAACAGCAAACCAAGGTTCCTCTTAAAGCTTTTGGAGCACTTTCACCAATAAACAATGGTGAAAGAACAGAAACACAACCTACGGCTAAACCGGTAATGACTCTACCGACAACAATTTGATACCATTTAGTAGTAGAGGAAATCTGGACGATGATACCAATGACATAAATGACCATAGAAAACATTAATCCCATTCTTCTACCGTACATATCACCGACTTTGGATAACAAAAGACCACCAACGGCACATCCAACATTGAATAAAGCAACAATAACTCCAGTTCTTGTATTAGATAAAACATGTTCACCATCAGAACCGAGCTCACCGAATCTTTGCTTATAGTCAGTCATGTTAACAAACCCAGAAATAGTACCGGTATCAAAACCGAAGACAAACCCACCAAATGCAATTAACAAACAGAACACACATGTAGAAATGTAATCTTTGAAGGATTTTTCGGGGAGGGAAGGAAGTTTTTCTTCCAATTCGGCCGGATCTTCAACTTTATCTAAACTCGTATTTTCAGCATCCGACACAACCGGAGTACTGGACGCTTGAGAGCTTGGTTGCTGTCCTTGAGCCACATTTTGTTGACTTTGAGTACTTTCTTCGAACATCGACATGTTAGTGAAGTTTAGCTATGAAGAAGAAGTGATGAAAAAAGTGAAATTTCGCCAGGGAATTCCTAGTTTTAAATCCCAACAAAAGGAATTCAGTGTTATGACTTCATCGTGCCAAAGTCGGAAAAACTTTTGTTGCAAGTAGCTGAATTAGGGCAAGGGTTATTAACTCGGAAAAACTTTTCTGCGGCGTCGGTGCACGCTAGCCAATTATTCGGCATTATAAATTAATAGACACTACTCCATATGACGTTATGAGGGTATATCGGGCATTTCTATTCGCTAACAATGGGTTCCCCTCAACTGATGTTTTTACCAGCCCCAGTTGTTTTTCGTTTGGCGATTTCAGACTATTGTTGAACTTCATTTTTACGTTTGCTAGTTTTTTTCCAGGACACTCTTTCGGCCCGGATCAATTATGACACCGCTGCCCTCTTGGCAGCTCTGACTTCCCCCCGCTAGGGGCCACTATCCTTTAGACGGTTGCAACGGTTACTTTGATTTTTTTTTTTTTGCAACAGGCCGGGGCACTGGTTATTGGCATGATCATTCTACCCATACTTTCACTCCGGTTCCCCAACATCCGGGATTAATGATCAGACCATTACGGCCGTTATTAATATAACTGGACAGTGCTAGCAACCCTTAATTCTTGCCTTCACACGAATTGCTGTTCATGCGGTGAATGGCATCTCTGACACATATGAGCACCGATGTCGTGTGAGAGTCGAAGGTATACCTGGTTTGCAGTAATGAGGTTTCTTTTTCTTAGCATGTTACCACCATTTACCTACTATTTACCTAAGATGAAGTATGAAACTCATAGATTTCCCAATCAAAGATCCTCATCAGATCTGACAGGCACTAGCTTCTGCAAGATTTCAGCCGATCAAGACATATCTGACATGTACCCACCTAACCCTGCAGCAATGTTAACTTAATTTCTCTCTGCTCAACATTACCTAACAAAATTCCATTCTTCTCACGGCCCCAGTTCCCCAGAGATCTGTGGCCATGAAATCTCCCCGATTGTCCCGCACATGCTCACATTCCTGGCCGACAGCTACCCAATTTCACCGGTCCTTTAACATACTAGCCCCGGCCCTTACCACACACTACTCGGGTCCACACGACCTCTTCTGTTACACACACCTCGTTTGCCACACACGACCCGCACCTGATTCCTCTCGCACTATGTCATGCGACTATTTATTTACCTCCTTAATTCAACAAACTTGTCTTAACTTCTTTCGCCATGAAGTTATCTAGTTTATTACCTATCGTTCTTGCCACATCCGCCACGGCTGCTCTTTTCGAGGATCTTCAAGGTGTTTTAAATTTCCAACAATTCCAATTCCCCTTGAAGTTACCTCATCAACAAGATGTGCTGCCAGATATTGCTCCTATTGTGAATATCGATAAATTTGATGACGTTGTTCCCGACAGATACATTATCGCTTTCAAAGATGATGTTAAAACCAGTGAAATTGCTGACCACAAGACTTGGATTTTGGATCAATACCAACAAATGGTTGAGTCATTGAATAGTGAAGATGCTAAATCCATGTCGGCTATTTTGAAATACAGATTGAAGAATAGTGAACTTGAATTCTTTAATTTGGATGGAATTTTCAGTGGTTATTTCGGTTTTTTCAACCAAGAATTAATTGAATTAATCCAGAAAAATCCTCATGTTAAATATATTGAAAAGGATACTAAGGTCAAAATTAATGAATATGATATCCAGAAAGACGCTCCTTGGGGACTCGCCAGATTGAGTCAACAGAAGGAATTTGTGTCAACTAATTACGAATACGATAATGATGGTGGTAAGGGAGTTACTGCTTATGTTATTGATACAGGTATCAAGGTCAGCCATGAAGAATTCGAAGGCAGAGCCAGTTGGGGAGAATCTATTGCTTTCCCCAAGATTACTATGGACACAAATGGTCATGGAACTCATTGTGCCGGTATTATTGGCTCCAAAACTTATGGGGTTGCTAAGGATGTTGAACTTGTGGCAGTATCAGTGATGAACTTATTGGGATCCGGTTTGACTTCAGATATTATCAAAGGTATCGAATTTGTGGTTAACGATCACAAACTGAAGGTTTCTTCTGCTAAAAAAGGATTCAAGGGTTCTGTTATTAATATGTCTTTGGGTGGTCCAAGTCAAGAATCGTTGGATTTAGCTATCAACGCTGCCGTGAAAGCAGGTATCCACGTTGCAGTCGCTGCAGGTAATGATGATCAAGATGCTTGTGATTACTCTCCTGCTAGAGCCGTTGGTCCAATCACCGTCGGAGCCACTAACTCTCAGGATAACAGGGCTGGTTTCTCTAACTGGGGTAAATGTGTTGATATCTTTGCTCCTGGTGAAGACATTCTTTCAACTTACATCATTGGAGACACTACCACGATGTCTGGTACTTCGATGGCATCTCCACAAATTGCTGGATTGTTATCTTATTTCTTATCGTTACAACCAGATATCACCTCTGAATTCTCAACCGGATTATTAGAGCCCGCTGTGTTGAAGGATAGAGTCGTCAAGTTTGGTACCAAGGGAGCTTTAGCCGATGTTAAGACCGACAGTCCAAATGTATTGGCTTTCAATGGTGCTGGTAAAAACTTGACTAAGTTCTGGGAATAGAGTCAATGGGAAGTTTATATAGGTATACATATATGTTATGAGTAGACTTTACGTCGGACCGTAGGAGAGTGTAGACCAGAGGAGAGTGTAGACCGGAGGAGAGTGTAGACAGTAGTAGGACAGTATAGTATATTAGGGCGAGGTAAACCCTTAGAAATTTTTGTTTAGTCGCCGTCTACGTTTGGCTGGTAGTAATGGTTCCTCATTCATTTGATAAACTCGTCATTAATGCAAATCTCAAACCTCGCAGATTTGACTAAAAATAAAACAATCATCAATGAAACTTTCCAGTAATTTATTTCCATTTTTCATAGTTCCACTAGCCTTATGTGCGTCTGATAACTCTGATATTACTTCTGATGCTTCTGCTACTGCCAGTGTCAATTCCGGTGATTTAAAGTTTCTTACAAAATTAGTTAGTGACGTTAAAGATAATGGAGCCGGCTACTTCATGTTCCAAAGAACTGCAGATATCGATATTCCCGATTATTTCACGTCTCTTGCAAAAATGATCTATTCTTATAGTGACGATTCTTATACCACATTATTGGAAGATCCGGAGTTCCCCATCACTTCCATAGAACAATTTGCTACCAAATTAGATTGGTATGAAGAGAGACTTTCAGTGAGTGGCGTGGGTCACGCGTCTTCACCAGAGTCTTCGTCTGAGTCTTCAGAGGGATCAGGTACTGCTGCTTATGCTTCTTTTGGAATGATTTTTGCTGCAGGGATCGTGGGATTATTATGATATATAGAATTTACTTACTTTCGATCATCCCCCACTGATTGCGAGACCGGACATCCTTAAACCCCGTCACGACCATCTATAGCCATTACAGATGACATAAACGACATTTTATATACGTCTTTCTGTTCAACCAAATACGAATTCCCCTCCTATCTACAGAAGCAATACTCTAGATCTAGATAAGTCCGCGATTGCAATTTTAGACTTGCTCATCACCTCCATCATGATTAATTATATAAAAGGAGATCTTTTCACACATAGTTCACCCAAATTATCGATACTTGCTCATGCCTGTAATTGTAGAGGTTCTTGGGGTGCAGGGGTTGCTGCAGTTTTCAAACGTAAATATCCTACCACTTATAAGAAGCATGTTTCATACTGTTCGCAATATAAAGCCAATAGTTCATCACTTCTCGGAAAAAGTCAGCTCATTGAAAGCAGTCCCCAGGATCCGGGTCACCAGCTGATTGGACCAACTTTGGTGACATGTTTGTTCACCAGTGACTTTTTCGGCCACAAAAAACTCGAGCCAAAAGACATTGTCAATCATACCAGAGAAGCCTTGAAAGACTTACAGAATCAGTTGAGAGATTATGACAATTTGGAGGAAGTTGACCTGAGAATTGTAGTAAATATGCCCAAGATCAATGCCGGGCTTTTCGGGGTTCCATGGGAACAAACGGAAGAGGTTTTGCATGAATTCCCTGAGTTGGAGTTTAACGTTTATGTACTTGAATAATCAGATGCACGAACAGATGGTTTCGATTTCTATGAAACAAATGAACTACTTATAGCTATAAATACACATTATCTAATGTAGAGCTGCCCTCTAGACTGTAGAATAGGTAACGCTACTTTTGTAAACCAAATTGACCGGAGAACAACTCCGAATCATAATAGTTTCGTAAAAGTGTTGCACAAGCTAGGCCCAAAAGCATTTCTACATGTATGGCTGCATATACAGGAAAATGGAATTGTATGCATTTCAAAAGAGTGATAGTTTAGGTTCAGAGAGCCTATGCCAAACCACATTTGGAAAATAATAGGCGATGTGAACCTCTTATAAACCTAAAAAGTCAATAGCGCTCCTGCATATGCGACAAAATTTTCCGTTTATGGACCTTAGTCGTGCTCATTGACCGTATTAGTTCCGTGATAGTTTAGTGGCTAGAATTACCGCTTGTCGCGTGGTAGACCGGGGTTCAATTCCCCGTCGCGGAGTCTCTTTTTTTTGAATCGATTTAGGCCATATTTAAACTAGAAATCAAGTCGTATAATTTTTTTTTAGGTAAAGTGGACTGTATGATGATACTCAAACTACGCAACGCAGCACAGGAGAGAGGGGATTCTCCCTAATGAGGTATTTGTGTGCCCAATTCCAAAATTCTACTTAGCTGCAAAAAAAGCCGTAAAACCTCTATTTCACACCCGGTGAAAGTTGTAAAAGGGCAGCCCAAATGTATATTATCTATGTAGAATGGCAAGAAGTTGTAAATAATTTTTTTTTAATTTGTTGAGTGATGTAATAGTTATGAGCAGTAAATATGGAACACCTGCCCCGCTCATGCAGAGTAAATCCTGCAAAAATCGCAGGTACGAATTAAATGTGAAAGGCATTATGGTAAAACAAATAATTGGTGTTTTAACTCATCCATGTACGTGAAAAGATCAAAAAAAGAATCTACATAATTCATCCAAAAGTAGGATATACGCAGGATTGAATGAGTCTCCAAATATATTTGAATTATGAGTCTACATTCCAATCAACTGGCACGAAGTGTTAGGACAGTTGTAGAGGAACAAAGGCCGTGATACACCACAAGTTTTGCCCAAAAACCCGAACTCATTCCCAGAACAAATTCCAAGCCAGGAGACAATGCAGGATGCCACTATCAGTTAAAACGAAGATTATAGCTCTTGTCTGGAACATGTCCGGTTCTTGGAGAAAGTTAGCTGGCTGCGAAAATTAGGAATGAACTAGGAAAAAAACCAGTTCAAAGCGTACACATACATAGGCAACACTGCACACTTTACACCACCCAGAATACACACATCATACACAGAACCCACTACATATTACTACATATTCAACCCACATCATAAAATACACCACATCTTCACTAAACCATAACATAAACTACACCTTCACTGCACACTGCATATAAAGGTGAATTACCTATCAATAATTCCTTCGTCTAGTCTTATTCTAGGCTAATGCGCGTTAATTTATTACCTGATTAACTATAGCCTCATTATGACAGACACAGAACAACTTGGTATGTTCCCACCAAAATATTACTAAAACTCCAGAAATATCTTACTAACGTACAGAACAACTTGATAGAAGAAACCCTCGTGGCAGATTCTCCTGGGTCAGACGTTTAATGCAAGGTCAACATGGACAAAACCGCCAACAAGATGATCTTTTACTGTACTCTGATTTTGATCCTCGGAACACCCGTGGCTACAATGACCGCTACAATCATCAACACAATCACGACAATAGCCACAAAAGCGGCTCCAGCTCTAGAAACAATCGGCCCAAAAAGGCCCATTCCGGTTCCCACAGTGTCACTTATAGTGACGGGGATAGTTATTCAGACACACGTTCTGGATCTTATATCAGTGACCAAGCCACTGAACAATCCGACACGATAAGTAACGATAATATCAGTACCATTCCTTTGAAATCGGTCGTTTCTTCGCCCTCCACCGCCTCGCCTTCGGTGCTAAGTAACGACCATAACCAGGATTCGACCAGTCTCAATGCCAGTACTGCCGAAACTTCTATAGCTCCGTCTAGCGGCAGTCATTTGACCCCTCATATTCTCATTAATCGTGACACTCAGACCACACCGGGGATTAATCTTGAAAGAGATAGAGATAGTGAGAGTATTGTAACATTAGCTAGTTCAACCAGGAGAATCAGAAGAAGGAGTCTTGAAACGACATCTTCAACTGCGGGTATTCCTCCTGCAAGTATCATGGAACGAATTAATGCCCAACCACCGGTAGCGACGGGGTATGCTGGTAGTATTGAGCGGGATGATGATGAAGAAGTCCCTGCAGCTGGCATTTCTACCAGTGCTCCAGTCAATACGTCAGTTAACAACTAGTTCCAGCCAGTACCACAACAATTCCAGCTGCCAATACTACCAATATTGAAACGACCATCACCACTAACACACCTCTACCGCCACCATTGCCAATACTAATACCACCACCGTCGGAGATGCCAAAGGTGTAACGGTGTCCCTACATAGTAATGACTTACGAGCCTCACCGCGAGAAATAAAATCAATAAATCACTAAATCAAAAACAAACATACGCATTTCTCATTTCACTTTCTTCTCTCATGGCTGCTTTCAGTTACGCCGATGATACCTTAGAAGGTGATGAATACGTCCAGAAACTTGCAAATTACATTCGAAGAAATGAACAGAATCTCGCTAATGGTTTGCTTTTATTCTCCAAAAATCGTAATTCCTCCAAGGTTAAACCCTCCAGAATGAGTATAAGTCTTCATCACTTGTATTATATCTTGGAGAAGATCGATTCAGCAAACTTAGGCGTAGATTTAGGCCCCTTGAACGTGCGGTTGGACAACCCAAACCACGAGCCGACATTCATCTCGTTTATGGCCAATAATGCTAGATCTTCAAAACATTTTGATAGTGATGCTAAATCCATAACTTCCATCAGTTCCATGAAATCCATAGTATCAAATGCATCGGTATACTGGAGGAACTTCAATGGAAACACTACAAAAGACCCCAAACTGATTACCAAGGATATCAAGTATTTGTACTCGTCTTTCACCAAACTCCCATGTTTTATCTTGACTCCCAAGACTAAAATTAGTCCCATTGCCGGTTATGAAGAGTATCCATGTGATACAGCCATTCCCATGAAAATGTTCAAGAATCTTCAAGTATTGGAGATTTGTGATTACGATCCTAATGAGGTCTTTGGATGGCATATTTTAAGTGATCAGTTGAGGATATTGATCATTAAAAACAGTAAGATTAGTGACATAACAGAGGTGCTCTTTCATCTTGTAGTGGAAGATGAAACTGGTAGAACCTCGTTCAATGCCATTAAATCTGTTACCAAATCAAGAACTAATACTAGCCATGAATATGAGGACTTTCATGACCATTATCACGTAAATAACAGTGCTTTCAAATACCCCACTACTCGTCTGAGATCTCAAACTACGACATCAACAATCTCGAATTCAAATGGGGCAGGTACCCCATTACAAGAGAGTTTCAAGACGCATTCTCATCAGCACTCATTGTCGTTATCACAAGTTCCAACCCAAATGACGCAACATTCACAACAACAACAAAGTTTGGGTGATACAAAATGGTCGCTTTTGAGACAATTAACAGTTACTGATACTTCTATATCATCGATCCCTGCATATGCCTTCAAACCATTAAGTAATTTGGTCAAACTTAATTTATCCAACAACTTACTCGAACGAGTTCCTCCAGGTCTCGATCAACTTGTTAACGTCAAGTATATCAATTTTGCAGATAATTACATCACAAGTCTCCAGAATCTTCCTTCAAATTTGAAACATTTGACGACTTTGAACTTCAATAACAATAAGCTTGTGAGTTTAAGAGGTTTGGAGAACTTAAAGACATTAGAAAAAATTGATCTTAGAAGGAATAACCTTGATTCCATAAAAGCTTTGAAACCCATTCTTTATTTGTTCATCAAGATCAATGATAAATTCAATAACGTTTACTTGAACAACAATAAACTACCAAAAAGCTATAGAATTGATTTCTTTAATCTTATTAATGGGATCAAATCCAAGAATAATTTTAAAATCGATGATTCAAGACCAGGATATTTTGAATCGGCCATGTTACTCGATAACGAGGCCACCACCAGAAATCTTCACAGTTTCTTCAAGTCCAACTCCAATTCTCGTGATAGTATTGATCTAATCAATTCATTGCTGGAACTCAACCTACATGACGATACCAAACCTTTTACACCCCTTACAAGTAACCAGAATGTCACTAATATAGAGGTGGGGAAACTTAGTAAGTCAACCACTCTACAGAGTATTTCCGAGACCAAAAATAGCCCCACAAGTGCGGTGACCCAGGTCCAAGTTACCGCTAGGATGAGTACATGAGCACTTAATATTTAATGTATACGAATGATGAATACCACCTAATTAACTACATCCTCTTTACCAAATTATAATTCACTATCACTCAATATGCGTGGCTCTTATCTGAGTTTTAGATGGCATTTGGGTTTGCCACGCTGGCTGCAAAATTCGCAGGTCGCAAAATGTGATACATCTCTTGCTACCTATCACATTTCCCTAAATACTTCTAGTTTAGTTTTGACCGGAACAATGATTCAGGTGTATTTTATGTTTTTAAGCTTGGCGGTGTTTACGTTACAATTGAATAGCGATATCAGAAACAATGTTCCCATCAGAGAGACGTTTGGCGAATGGGCGGTCCAAAAAAGAGGATTCCACGAGGAGTCTCCTTTGTTTTACATCGAGGACCGCCATCCAGCGGAATTCTTTTGGTCTGACCCTTATTATCCATCACGTATGTATAGTATTAGTAGATGATTCTGTATATTGAGCCGACCTCAATGCTTCTCCTTTTTTTTACTAACTTTTTCCAGCTATTGGTGGTAGAATTGATCATGTTTGGCAAAAGGCTTACGATAAAGCCAGGAAAATCGTTGAAAAGATGTCAATCACTGAAAAGGTAAACTTGACCACAGGTACTGGCTGGGGTTCTGGTCCTTGTATAGGGAATACTGGCTCGGTGCCTCGTTTGGGAATCCCTAGTTTTTGTTTACAGGATGGTCCAAATGGTGTTAGATATACCGATTTTGTCACCAATTTCCCCAGTGGAATTGCCACTGCATTTACATTCAATAAGGGCTTGTCATATTTAAGGGGGAAAGCAATAGGTAAAGAGCACAAGGCTAAAGGTGTTCACATGGCATTGGCACCTGTCATTGGCCCAATTGGGTTGAAAGCTGCAGGTGGAAGAAACTGGGAGAGTTTTGGTAGTGACCCTTATTTACAAGGAGTGTTGGGGGCGGCCACCATTGAAGGTATTCAGGATGCTGGTGTTCTTGCAATTGTGAGAAATTTTGTTGGTAATGAACAGGAGCATTTTAGACAAGTTGGTGAATGGGAAGATAACGGCTGGGATAGACTTGAAGAGTCTATTAGTTCCAATATAGGTGATAGAGCTATGCATGAAATTTATATGTGGCCATTTGCCGATGCTATCAGAGCTGGGGCCGGTGGTGTTATGTGTTCCTTGAATCAAGTTAATAATACTTATGCGTGTGAAAATTCCTATCTTATAAACAATCTCTTGAAAGAAGAACTAGGATTCCAAGGTTTTGTGGTCTCGGATTGGGGTGCTCAACATTCAGGTGTTTATTCATCGTTGGCAGGTCTTGATATGACCATGCCGGGAGAAATTTATGATGACTGGCTTTCAGGTAAATCTTTCTGGGGACCACTTTTAACGAGGTCAATATATAATTCTACCTTACCTCAAGAGAGATTAAATGATATGGTAACCAGAATCCTCGTGCCGTTTTTTGCAATTGAAACTTTAAAATTACCTTGTGAAGAAGAAGTTCCAAACTTCAGCTCATGGACTTACCATACTTTTGGCCAACAATTTCTTTATCAGCATTATGGTCCTATTATCCAACAGAACTGTCATGTGAATGCAATGTCAGAGTTCAGTGACGACATTGCATTGAATGTGGCAAGAGAAGCGATTGCTTTGTTAAAGAATGACGGCCACAACTTGCCGATTGATAGAGAAGATGGAATCAACAAGATTTTGATCACCGGCCTGGGTGCAGGAGCTGACCCAAAAGGTTATAGTTGTAAGGATCAAAGATGTTATGAGGGGGTTTTGACCTCGGGATGGGGATCTGCAGCTGTCAATAACCCCTACCTTATTACCCCTTATGAGTCTATTTCTAAGGCGGCTAGACAAAGAGGCGTGTCTGTCGATTATATTAGTGAGTGCTATGATTTGGAACAAACAGATGAGGTAAGTGAGATTGTAGACTTGGCAATTGTTATTGTTACGGCAGATAGCGGTGAAGGGTTCATTGAGGTTGACGAGAACTATGGTGATAGAAAAAACTACTCGTTATGGAATAATGGTGATGAAATTATTAAGCATGTGGCTGATAGATGTCAAAAAACTGTTGTAGTGGTAAACTCTGTTGGCCCCGTCAATTTAGAGAAATGGGTAGAACATGAAAACGTCGTTGCGCTTCTATATGCTGGACCTTTGGGCCAATATGCCGGTCAAGCATTAGCGGAAGTTCTTTTTGGGGACGTCAACCCATCAGGGAAATTGCCTTTTACTATTGCAAAAAAGAAACTGCATTATGTGCCGATAATTGATAGTCTTAAAGATAGTACCGACCCACAGGATAACTTCGATAGAGATATCTATATTGATTATAGGTTCCTCGATAAACATAATATCAAGCCAAGGTACGAGTTTGGGTTTGGTTTGAGCTATACCAAATTCGAATTGAGCGATCTACAAATTACTGAAATCAATTCACCTACCGAATATCTACCATATCCCGAGGACTACCTTCCATTTTATAGAACTGTTGAAGATGACGTCTGTGATCAAGAAGATGCACTATTCCCCCACGAGGAATTTGACCCTGTTCCCGGTTTTATATACCCATATCTTTATGATGAGAATGTGCAAAACTTAGCCGATGATGATAGGTTTGATTACCCATTAGGTTATAATCTCAACTACAAGACATCACCACCATTGAGTGGTGGGTTTGGGGGAAACCAAGCACTATGGGAAATATTGTTTACAGTAAAGGCCACAGTCAAAAATATTGGAAATTATAAAGGTGGGTATGTGGCTCAAATGTATATTGAATTGCCCAATACATTGGTCGGATCACCACCAAAAATCTTGAGAGGATTTGACAAAGTTTTTGTTGACAAAGGAAAGAGTGAATGTGTGAAATTCGATATTCTACATAGAGATTTGTCAATTTGGGATGTCGAGTCTCAACAGTGGATCATTCAAACCGGAACTTACAAGGTATATCTTGGATCATCTTCGAGAAGAATGGATCTTTGTGGTGAGATCGATATAGGCGTTTGAGGTAACAAATCAACAAAATCAAGATTTGGAAGCAATTATAGTGGATAATGTGAATTCCTTGACTTTTCACAGAGTTGCTTTAGATAGGAAACATATCAAGAATACCCGAGCAATGGTATTGGCTAAGAAAAATCCTGGCCTCACGCATTGTCACTACTGGATTAATTTGTATTGTTCAGCATTCCTCGCTTCCGGAAGAGATACCGAGAGTTTGAAACAATTTTTTGAAGTAGTGAAGTCACATTATTCTACGGCCTACTACTGGCCGATCTTTTCCTATAACTCAAAACTGTCTCGGTTTCTGACATATATGCCAAAGTATCAACGACGCAGGAAAATAAAAAAAAAAAAAAAAATGAAATAAGCCTCTCAAAGCCTCATCAGATAATGTATAGGAAATACAAATTAAGGTTCTACATGTACTTGAAAGCGCAAATCTCAACGTTTGTCAGCAGATAAGACTTCCTTATGAATATAGCAACAAAAAAGATCATAAGATGTGTTGGGCTCCTGACATTCTGAAGGCACCCGTGTTTCTCCCAAGATTAAAGGTAAGAAGCTTGTGATAAAGGTTATGGCTATGTTATCGAGAGCACTCGTCACCGGTTTTTTTCTCCGTATGGCGAGTGGCTGAAGTTTAATCGCTAGAAATTTCACACATGGAACCCTTTTGGTTTACAGCCCGGAATTCCAGAATGGTGCCAAGCGGCCTTGTCTGTGTATGGCTATCTTTGTCAAATAATCCGGTTCCGGTAGTCACTTCGTCCGTTCGTCTGAGGAACGTTGACATTTTGACAGAAGCCCCTTCACAACTATGCAAGACAGATACCACGGATGCACGTTGTCACTAATTAAGAGTTTAGCGATTTATCATTCTTAATGACAGGATATTTTGTATTAAACTCGAGATAACCTCAAGGTACAAACCTAGATTTCAAGGTTGGCTTGGCCGATTCAGCCCTCGTGTTGATCTAGGCGTCGCAGCAAATTAAACGGTTTCTGAATGCGTGCTTCTATAACAATAAAGCCACATCAAACCATTTGGGAGAAACGCAAAACCTAATTCAAAGAGGGGCGGATCATTTAGGAACATGTTCAAAGGGTGCGGCAACACCCTGTAGATCGCCGATTATGTGCAGGAGAAAGTAGTTATCTTGTCAATCCAGAATCGTTTGACACAAAATCCATTACTTAAATTAGTTGAATGGGTAGACTCTTGGCCTCCGATTCGCTCCTATCTGCTTCTTTTTTTTTCTTTTATTCAATCCTTTTTTACCTTTACTACCTGTTACTCAACGGTATGCTTACGTGATACTCGATTGTACTTCGATTATATCGCTTTTTTTTTTTAATTTTTTTTGACCATTAGGTTAGCTGCAATTTTTTAGGGTTTGCAGAACAGCTTCCACTAACAACCCCCCTTATTATGTAACTTCAAAGCTATTTGTAGTTATGATATGATAAGGAGCCTTGTTTCCTTTGCCGCTTTTTTTTTTTTATTTTTTTTTTGGCAGGGTTTTACCAAATTATTGCAAAATTCAAAGTATTTATATAGGCTGGTTTCCATAATTTGTGTAGTTCTTTTAATACTTATTAGATAGATTCTATAAAATATATTTACAACAATGTCTAAAACTCCAGATAAAGAGAAGTACAATGTCAAGGTCACAGAGATCGATAAGACTCAACTAGCAGAGAAGCTTGGAGATGCTCATATGGATATCTTACCGAGGAAGAACTTGATTATTTTACTTTGTTCATTATCTTTGACCATGATGCTTTCATTTGCCGATCAAACAGGAGTTACAGTGGCTCTTTCAGAGATTGGTAAAGACTTGAACTGTGAATCTACAATTAACTGGGCAGGAACTGCTGCTTTACTATCTAATTGTGTCTGTCAGATTTTGTTCGGTAGACTATCTGATATTTTTGGTAGAAAGGCAGTCATGTTAACTTGTTTATTCATTTTATCAATTGCAGATTTATGCTGTGGTTTTGCCCAAACGGGTCTTCAATTCTATATCTTCAGAGCCTTTGCTGGTATTGGTAATGGATGTGTGAGTTCTCTTTCAATGGTAATCTTAAGTGATGTAGTAACGTTGGAACAAAGAGGTAAATACCAAGGAATCTTGGGCTCAAGTGTTGGTGTTGGTAATTCAGTTGGACCTTTCATTATGGCTGCTTTCATCAAAAGCTATTCATGGAGAGGATTTTATTACTTTGTATCTCCAACAATGATTCTTAATATCATTATGGTACACTTTCTCATCAAGAACAAGAAGAAACAAGACTTAAACAATATTCTTTCAACCAAGGAGAAGTTCCTTAAGATTGACTATTTGGGTATTGCCACTGCTGCAGTTGGGTTGACTTTAGTCTTGATTCCAATCAGTGGAGGTGGTTCAACTTTTGCCTGGGACTCGGCAATTGTCATTTCCATGTTTGTTGTAGGTGGATTATTGTTGGTTGGGTTTTTATTCATTGAATGGAAGATACCTGCTTTACCAATGGTTCCATTATACATTTTCAAGACTCCATCATTATGCTTGCTTTTGACATCCAATTTCCTTTTTGGTATGGCATACTTTGGAATCATTTACTACTTACCATACTTCTTCACTATTATCAAACAGAAGTCAGAAATCCAAACATCTCTTTTCATAATGCCATTGGTGTTATGTCAGGCAGGTGGTTCAGTTGTATCCGGTCAGATAATCAGTAGAACAGGACATTATATAATCGTCGTTATAGTTGGGTACTCACTCTGGTTATTGGGTAACGGATTATTGCTGATATGGGATCACAAAACTCCCGATTATGTCCACATCATCATTCTTTTGGTGTTGGGAACCGGGGTTGGATTCACATTCCAGCCAACTATGGTAGCATGTCAGGCACAAGCTAAGAAAGCCGATAGAGCAGTTGTTATCTCAACCAGAAATGTGTTGAGATCCTTTGGTGGTGCCGTGGGTATCGCAGTTGGTTCCACCATTGTTAGCAATTCCTTATTGAAAGAAATCACAACTCAAGAGGATAAGGGAATCATTAGCCAAGATTACTTGAACATGTTAAAGCAAAACATTTACAGTAAAATTGACATCAAGGGTTTAGATGACAAACAAGTGTTGCAGGTTATTAAGATGTATGAGGTAGCCATTGGTAATTACTTCTACTTGTTGATTCCATTAATTGGAATTTGTTTGGTTTCATCATTTTTCATCAAGGACAGAGGTTTGCAATGTATTGATGAAAATGTCCAGCCAAAGGATTTAGAGAGTTCTTCTTCTTCTTCTTATTCTCAGCCAACCAAGTAAGATTCTTATCAGTTATCAACTTATTCAAATTTCCACTTCAGTCTCCACTTCCGCTCAAAAGTTTTCATACTTAAATTATTTACTTCTTCATTGAGATATAGATCTATATAGATACACAGGGTTATACATATTAAGTTTATTAACATTGAATTAAAAAGCTTTTTTGAGGGAGTATTTTTTTGCACCCATTGCTCTTTTCTTTTGTGAATGAAAAGTCGCGTCGCATCACTTCAACCAATGCATGAACCGTATAGTCCATATTCACCACCAAAGTCTCGATATAGTCATAGTAGGCAAGGGATACGACTCCCCAAGAGCACTCATAAGACTGAGCGAGAAAGAGGCATTTTAAAACCTGCTTACACCGTCAATAGAGGAATCTTCAATAAGCTCACTCATTTCTTCAATAAGTACTCTTTATCAGAATACGAAAACAACATGAATACCGAGCAGCTCGAGAGGTCAATTCCGTTGGCTGGATATGCCAAGGAGAACATCCCAGCTAAACCTGTCAAAAAACTAAGATACGATGACGGGAAGTATGTGATGGGAGAATTACCGAATTTGAGACATAATATCACCACCGATGCACCCAACTCCACCAAGCTCAATCGGCAAGTTGACGTTCAGCAGCAAGAGATAAGTCGACTAGTGAGGAAACTACAACTGAAGGAATTTGATAATCAGGTGATAAAGAGAGAATTGAACGAGTACAAACAAGACATTCAACCACTACGAACACAAGCCCATGAGTTGTCCCAGCAATGCGTAGATCTTCAGTACCAACTCCAGGATTCCCAAAGATTATATGACCGAATTAACCAGAAGAACATCGAAATTAATGACGAGAACTCCCGGCTTTTTTCGGAAAACTCCCAACTACATTCCACAAACAGAAGCTTGGAGTACGAGAAGAATGAACTCGACAAGACTATCAGGTTGGCTGAAAATGAGATTCTTAATTTACAACTAGAAGTCAACGACAAGGAGTACCAAAACCAGCTCTTGTACCTACAACATGAATTCGATACGTATAAACTCATAGAAACTCCCAAAATGACTCTTAATTTCTACAGCCAAATCGACGCCAAACTAGAGGAGTTCAGGGTTTATCTAAGTAGTCATCGCGACGAAGATTATGAAGAGATCAGACACTATTACGAGTACAATAATATCATTGATTTGAAGAAAATCGTCAACAAATTGTATGAGGATTTAACTCGGAAATTCACTAGAAATACAACCAAACAACCTTCTTTGAAAGTTATACACTTGTTAAGCTCCAATTACCAGCTCCGAATTAAATGTCTTAAGTTACTTCATCTCATAGATGAGATTCTCATCGTTCTCCAGAACGCGTAAATTCACGCGTCTGAAAAAAATCTTGGAGTTATCATCATGGATCGAGTCAACTTACCAGTCAGATTACAACCCAGTAATCTTAGGCCGACGGCTTATAGAATTCTTTCCAAGAAGCATGGGTTGAACATTCAGACCGACGGGTTGAAGGAGTTGACCGACATTATTGGTCATCGATTTGGCTCGGAATGGAAGAGTCCTCAAGCTCAATTGTATCTCGAAGAGATTGGGAAATTCTGGAAACTGCAGGACAGGGGCTTGTTTATCGATGGGGATGGGTTAAAGGAGGTTATAAAACAAATGACACAAGAAGAACAACCCAGAAATAATCATGTAACCATCGATGAAGAGAATAAAGAAAATATCGAACATGAACAAGATGAGCTCAACTGGAAAGACTTCTTCAAAGCATTGAACCCACCAGACCAGCCTAATTATGTGTTCGATAAACAAAGAAAGCAATTCTCTTTGAAAGGGAAACCATCTTTGGCGGACTTTTCCAATGCTAATATTGAATATTTCAATACCAGATATAATCTTATAAGAGATAGGTTATCGAGAAATGAAGTGTTTGAAAAGACCAGTTATCATAGTATTTCCAACATAAGATCCAAGAAACAAACCAAAGAAATCACATTGATCAAGAACATTATAGGTAATAATGGTCAGTCGTTCATTATGTTTGGCCTTTTGACTAAAAACTATAGAGGATGTTATACGTTGGAAGATGGGACAGATTCGATAGAATTGAATTTGGAACAAGCTCAGAAAGTCCACGATACTTTTTATACCGAAGGGATGTTTGTTACTATTGAAGGGATATACTCACAATTTAATGAAAATTCCCCCAATGGTATGTTCCATGTAACTCATATAGGCCATCCTCCTGCTGAAAGACGGGAAATAACTTACGAACATTATGGGAATTTGGACTTCTTGAATATCAACAAGGAGAACATATCCAACATGCAACATGTTTCTCGAGTAAATAGGGATTTCAGGAAGAAGCTTGTTAGTTTGGAGAAGAAACTAGATGATCATAAAATCATTGTGTTTGGATCTAATATCTTCTTGGATGATCTCAAGATATTGAAAGGTTTGAGAAAGGTGTTTACTAAGTTGGAGAAGGAAATTGAAGAGGATGAATCATTATCTCCAATTATGTTGGTGTTGATTGGATCATTTGTTTCCAAACCAATTAACTCTGTACAGAGTTCGATGTCAAGTATCTCAAATAGTGAGCTTTACAAGAATAATTTCAATAATCTAGCCACATTAATTGGTGAATTTCAAAATCTTTCAACTAGGGTCAAATTTCTTTTGATTCCAGGCCCTAACGACCCTTGGCAATCGTCATACTCATTAGGTTCTTCAAATCTTAATTATTATCCCCAGTCTTCCATACCCACTATTTTCTTGAATCGGTTGGAAAGACTTTTACCAAGAGGAAATTTAATTCTTGGATGGAATCCGGCCCGGATAAGTTATTTAAGCCAAGAGATTGTGCTATTCAAAGATGAATTAATGAGTAAATTTAAGAGAAACGATATAATCTTGAATAGTGATTTGAATGAGTCAAATGATTTGATAAGTGAAAATACAGAAGGGAACATTTCACCTAAATTGTTACAAGCTAGACGTCTTGTGAAAACATTGTTGGACCAAGGCCACTTACAGCCATTCTCAAAAAGCTTAAAATTAACAAACCCAATTTTTAACCATTGTCTCAAAATCGAGCCGTTGCCTAACCTTATAATACTTAACGATTCAAGCTTTGAAAACTTTGAGGTGCCGTACAATGGATGCAGGGTTGTCAATATTTCAGGTTTCTTATCAGACAACAAATTAAACTTTTTGGAATACTATCCAAGCCATAAGGAGTTCAAATTTAGAGATGTCTACATCTAGACAGGGCCGCCGCATCCCCCTGCAGGATATAAAGTTACCTGATAACTATATAACCATATAACGAAATTCATTCATGTTAATGTACATATATACCAGAAAACCTAATTGATAGCAAGCAAGTCGTCATGTTCGACGTCTTCCGCCTCTAAATCCACCCCAAAATCATCCAAAGTCTCTCCCAAACCATTCATCCAATCCTTTCTATTCAACCTTGATCTTGGATCAATTCTTTTCCTTAATTGACGCAAATTCCTCAATTCAATCGAATTCAAGTTATCCAAGTCTAATTCAGGGTCCGGCTCGAATTCTTGATTACCCCCATCTGGTGGCCAAGGAAGCCCAAGTTCATCATCTTCGGCGAATTCATTTTTTTCGAAATGGTATCCGTTTAAAGGAGATGTTGTCCAGGGGAAAAGCCACAACCAAGGGTAATTGAATGTATCTACAAGGTTTTGCCATATTCCCAAATCATAAGGAAAGATTAAATCATCGATTGTAAAATTTTTAGGGACAATAGGATCATCGTTGTCCAGAGGCTCTTGTTCAACCATTTCATAGTTTCTACTACTCTGATTCCATGACGTCAATTTTGGCATATCTTTCCCGTGTAATTTGAAGTAGTTTTTACGAATTTGCAACCACATTCTTTCAGTGTGGAGTTGAGAATCGATTCTTTCAAGTTCCCATATTTCAATCTGGGTCATTCCCTTAAAGATCCAACTGGATAAGCATCTTATATGTAATATCAATATCGCCAAAAATACAAATAAATCAAGTGGGAATAACACTATTACTGCCACCAATTCCTGCTTATCGAACAAATAAGCCGGTAAATTCCGATCTTCATAAAATTGCAAAATCTGTTTAAACAATTTCACAGCCACAAATCCGGTGTTGACAAGGATCCAAAACACGAACCTCATGAAGTGACCCATATTTTTATGACCCACACAATTATAAGTCCATGGACAATGATGGTCCATCTTCAACACGCATTTATTGCAGGTTTTACAATGATGAGCCCTTTCAGGTTTATACTTGTTACATTTCTTGCACCATCTTCTCCATTCACCTTTTTGTGGTTCCAAATCAGCAGGAGAAGTTCCAGGATCAACATAGATGGCCAAAAAGTAAGAAAGCCATAGCACAGTAATGGAAATTTCAAACCATACTTGCTCAGTCATAGATAGGCACTTGCGAAGCACAAAGTAATGGGACCCATAAGCGAGAACACAGATCAACACACACGGGATCTAAAGTTAGTAACTGTCAAAGTATTCAAGTGTTAAAATATACATACAATTATCCCTAGGATCGGCCAGTTCAACTTCACTGCCATACCTAATATAATTCAAGTGTAATGTGTTAAGTCGATTTTTCACTCTGGTTCAGTAGCCCTTTCTCCCACACGACCTCGCACTTTGGTGGCGATTGAAAATCAAAATCCATAACTCCAACTTGTACATCAAATGGTATGTATCACATATGGTCAATTTAGGTACATAAGTTACTAACTCGTTTAGACATCAATTGGAACAGGTTACGATTTGTCCAACAGTGTGTTCTCCCCTGATGGGAGAAATTTCCAGGTTGAATACGCCATGAAAGCAGTGGAAAATGGGGGAACTTCAATTGGAATTAAATGTAAGGATGGAGTGGTATTGGCGGTTGAAAAAATCATAAATTCCAAGTTATTGGTCCCCGGTAGAAACAAGAGAATTCAAACCATCGACAGACATATTGGAGTGGCATATTCTGGTTTATTACCTGACGGACGTCATCTTGTTGCTAGAGGTAGAGATGAAGCTAAATCATTCAAAAACATATATAAAACCGCAATTTCTGTCCCTCATCTCATGGATAGATTAGGAATCTATGTCCAGAATTATACTTGCTATAACTCGGTAAGACCTTTTGGAGTTGTGGGTATATTAGGTGGTGTTGATAAAAAGGGTCCTCATTTGTACATGATTGAACCTTCTGGAACTTTTTGGGGATACACTGGAGCTGCCACCGGTAAGGGAAGACAAACTGCCAAGTCTGAATTAGAAAAATTGAAGTTTAGTGAATTATCTGCCAAAGAGGCTGTCAAAGTTGCCGCTAAAATTATCCATCAAGCTCATGAAGATAACAAAGATAAAGATTATGAATTGGAAATCTCTTGGTGTTCGATATCTGAAACCGATGGAAAGCATGAATTTGTACCGGAAGACTTATTACAAGAAGCTATCAAATATGCTGAAGAGGAAGAGGAAGACGAAGATGATGACGATGAAGATACCGAAATGGCCAGCTAGATAGGGTTTTTGCGGGACTTTGATGGCCTATGTCGTAGACTTGGATGTAGCAGCCTGACGTAGACTTAGATGTTACTCTCGTAGACTGTATCATCACTTGGCTCTGTTCGTGGATCTAATATATACTGTAACGACTCTCATCGCTGTCTAAACATGAAACATAAACAATCGCGCATTTATTTATCCGTCTATACTCACATTTGTACATTCATTACACTTCACAAATCATCGATTTCGACCAATTACCACTTCGTTATTCCCATATTTCTATTCTTCCGTTGAAACCAATACGACTGCTTTTTTCCTCGACTGTTTCACGTTATGTCGTCTGTTTTTGGCTCAGATCCTCCAGATCACTTCTTAGACGATCCCACATCTGCGTTTGCCGCCAAACACGTATCTAATATGCAATATCCCAGTCATACAAATACTCTGTTCGTTTCCAGCGGTGACTCTTTACCATATGTCCAGAAACCAGAACTTTTCCAGTCAAGTCACGACCAGAATCATGATCTTCTGGATCTGTTCGAAGACACTCATCAGTCCGATCGTTTCGAAACCAATGAAATGGATAAAAGTATCGCCAGTCTTCAGAAATCACTTACAGATATGAGGATAAATACCAACAGTGTTAACAGACTCCCGAATGCTAATGAAACCATAAATTCCACTGAATATGATAATACTCAAGAACAGCTTAAACGAGATTTAGATCTCGATACAAGCCAGCTATCCAAACAATCTTCGAGATCCAAAGTCAGTGGCTCAAGTGCTTCGCCTTGGAGAAAGCTTCGATCAGCCCCTCCCTCTGCACCCAATCCAATTCCAAACCATCTCTCTTCTGTTCCTCAGTTGACACCAGCTCCTCAATTGCGGTTTACATTGCAAAACAGCAAATCTCTGGATGCATCATCCAACAGCGATGTGATGAACGAACTCAACAAGCAAGTCACGGGGTACAAACTACAAATCAGATTTTTCCAACAATTCATCCAGAAGTTAATTGAAAAACGTGAAATTAATGAAAATGATCTTGATGTGAATGAGTTAACCCAACTACAACACAATTTGAATCCCTTGGAGAAAATAACCAGTAATTCAAGTTCCAACAATTACATGAAACTTGAATCGGATCATAAACAATTATCAAAAGATTATGATGAGATCTTCGGGTTGAATCAAGATTTATATTCAAGTCTTGAGCAATTTGAAAAGAATTTACAAGAAAAAGACCATGTTCTTGGAGAATTGAAGAAACAAGTATATGACCATAACCTACTTATCAACCAAGTAATACAGATTATGATAAGTGACGGGACCACCGATCAAGCATCTAAGAAGACCCTAATAAAGGGGCTCGAATCTAGCTCCATTGATGATAAATTACAGACTATAATATCTGAGCTTTCAAGAAAGGTTGAATCGTTCAAAGGATCTGAATTGAGTAGACACACTTCCCATTCTTCCGGCTCCGTAACAGTTGTTGATAGAGAAAAGCAGTTTGAAATTAATAACTATATCAAAACCATACATCTGTTAATGTCAGCTCTTGAACAATTGAGACATGAATTTGATGACCAAAATAAGGTAGTTGATCAAATGAAACAAGAATTGAGTTATGAAATCGAGCAAAGTCAGATATTGAAGGAAAATAACTCGTCCATGAGACAGAATCTCGATACATTGACTGAAATAATCGATCAAACCACTTCTAGTTTCACGGATCACAAAGACCTAGACTATCTCAAATCCGAGAATAGAAGATTAACGTCCTTAAACGAGACCATGAATACCAAATTTGAAGAATATCAACAAATAATTGATCATCTTCAAACCGAAGTAAGAGACATTCAGCAAAGCCATACCCACAATACCGGTGTGTCCGAGTTGAATGAAGAGTTACTTCAATCCCACAAAGACTTCAACAAGTTACAACAAGATTACAATGATTTGCATAACCAATACATCAAACTCAAGGAAGATTCATCAAATACCATTTCCTCCTTGACTAATCAATTACAACAAAAGAAAGTAGAATCGTCGTCTTTAAAGACTGATAAGCTTATTCAAGAAAAACTCGAGCAGGAACTCAATATAGCGGTTGAAAAACAACGGATTTTAAAGGCAGAAAAAATTCGAATGTCGTACAAAGTTGATTCGTTAACCAACGATAAAATATCTTTGCAAACAACCATACAGCATCTTACCGACAAGATAACTGATATGACGGTATTAGATTCTCAGAATTCAAGGAATGATGATACTGAATCTGTTAGCAGGAAAATCAATATCCTAGAGTATCAAATCCAGGAAATTCTCCAATTCGATGCATTAAGATTCCAGAAACTTTTGAAATCCTTTAATAAGATAGCGGATGATGCTTCCTTGAAGGAACCAACTCGCAAGATTGACTACATGAATAACAAGTTGATCTCAAACAATGCATCGGTGGATTCCAATATCAGTCAAGTTGACTTCACTGATATGAATTCGATCAAGGAATATCATAAATCGGTATTTAATTATTTTACCAGAGCCGTCGATGTCATTGTCAATGATCATGTCAAACTCTTATTGAAAGAGAATGAACAGGCTACAGAGAATTCTGATTACATCGATAAACTTCACAAGAGAATTGACGATCTTAACCGGCTTAATGACGAACTCGCTCGTCTGTCTGACGTACCTGAATCGTCCAATATCCTGGTAGACTACAGTGATACTTCAATATCTTCACCAAGAGCTAAACTCAGAATAGATGAATTGACAAGAAGATGGAAAGCCGAAAGAGAAGCCAGAGTTTATGAAAATAAAGAGGCAGAGCGTAGACTTCGTGAATTGGAATTAGAGAACCTCCGTCTTCGAGAACAGATCCCATAATTGAATATAAACCAGCACTATATGTCAGTGCTCTCATAATCCCATCTTATTCTTCTCACTCCAAATTATCTCTATTATCGCGGTGTAAAAAAAAAAAATTATAGACTTGAAAATTTTTCAACACAAGATGGCAGACGTTGATTACTATGCAGAGCTTGAAAAAGAAGTTCAACTCGATGACATCGATTACTCTGACTTGGAGGCCAAGTTTGAAGTCAACCCTGACTTTGGTTTAGACAACTACGTTGTCATTGATGGTGCCCCAGTTACCACTGAAGATAAAGTTCCAGTTTTGACCAAAGTGTTGAAGAAATTACTTGCTTCCTACGGGGAATTAGAAGCAGGTGATGATGGGTTCTTTATGCCTGTTGAAGACGGTAAGACCAAGGGATACCTTTTTGCCCAATTCAAGACCGTCGAACTGGCCAAAAAAGCTATCAGACAATTAAACGGTAAACAGTTGGATAAAAAGCATAGATTGTTGGTCAACAGCATTAGCGATATCGAGAAATATGCTAGTGAAGGTAATGTTCCAACCGAATTTACGGAACCAGAATCACAACCGTTCAAGGACAATGGATACTTAAACTCCTGGTTATTGGATGATCAAGGAAGAGATCAACAATTGTTGCACTTTTCTGAAACTGTTGGAATCTACTGGAACAAGAAACAAAATGATCCTGAACCAGCCATTGAACCAAGAAAAGGTTTTACTTCGAAGTACGCCAAGTTCTCTCCAAAAGGTACTTACTTATGTTCCATTCATCCTCAAGGTGTTCAAGTTTGGGGATCTAATGATTTCCAAAGTTTGAGTAAGTTCATCCATAACCAAGTTAGATTGATTGACTTTTCTCCAAATGAAAAATACTTGGTGACCTTATCTCCAGCTCCAATCGAATTACCAGATAAACCAGCCGATAGAGCCAACTTCCCATTTAAGGAAGAAAACATTGGTCATAAATTGGTGATTTGGGATTTGAAGACTGGTGAAGTTGCAAGAACTTTCGCTTTACCTCCACATTTGGAAGGACAAAAGGAAATGCCATGGCCATTAGTTAAATGGTCTCATGATGACAAATATTGTGCTCGTCAAGGTCCTAATGCTTTAGCTATCTACGAAACTCCATCATTCCAATTATTAAACAAGAAATTAGTCGAAATTGATTCCATTGTTGATTTCGAATGGGCCCCATCTGGTGTCAAGTTTGCTAATGCTAAGGCTGACGCTCCTACTGAACATGTATTGTCATACTGGACTCCAGAAAGTTCTAATCAAACTGCAAGAGTTGCTTTGATGCAAATACCTTCTACTAGAGTGCTTAGAACTATTAACTTGTTCCAAGTCAGTGACTGTAAGATGCACTGGAGTGATGATTCCAAATTCTTATGTGTTAAAGTTGATCGTCATACTAAATCTGGTAAGACAGTTTTCTCTAACTTGGAATTTTTCAAGACTAACGAAAAGGATATCCCAGTTGAAAAAGTTGAACTTAAAGATGTAGTTATTAATTTTGCCTGGGAACCAAAGTCAGAAAGATTTATCACCATTTCCAACTTGGATGATGGTAACAATAACCCTGCCATTCCAAAGAATAACATTTCATTCTATGCTCCTGATGTCCAAACCAAGGGTAGAGTTGCTGGTACCTCTTCATACAAATGTTATGAAAAGATTGAAAAGAAGTCATGTAACACGATTTTCTGGTCTCCAAAGGGTAGATTTGCCGTGTTGGCCACCATTTCTAAATCAAGTGGTGAAATAGAATTCTACGACACTTCTTTTGATGACGACAAAAAACAAGGTAACAATTCCAACAACAATAATGTCAAGTTATTAAAGACTGAAAAATATGCTGGTATGACTAGTTTGTCTTGGGATCCTTCTGGTAGATTTGTCGCTGCATGGTCTTCATCTTGGATTCACAGTATTGAAAATGGATACAAATTGTACGAATTTACCGGTAACATGTTGAGAGATGAAACCATTGATCAATTCAAGGAATTTATCTGGAGACCAAGACCTGCTTCCTTATTAAGTGCTGCTGACAGAAAGAGAGTTAGAAAGAATTTGAGAGAATATAGTGCTCAATTCGATGAACTGGATGCCATGGAGGCCGATGCTGCTACCAGAGAAGCCATCTTACTTCGTCGTAGGTTATTGGAAGAATGGAAGACGTATAGAGGTAAATATGCCGATGTTAAGTCTGAGAAGAAGCCAGTTGAAGTGGAGATTATTGAAGAAATCAAGGAAGAAATCATTAGTGAGAAGGAGGAAGTTATCGAATAAATACGTTGATATAAATAGTATATTATATGTACAAGAAAGATCTATAGATCATGGAGCTTTGGTCTTTAATTGTAATCCATGCCATTTGGCAATTTCATCTTTTAATACTTCATTTACTAGTCTATGCTGTTTAATCATTGGAATCCCCTTAAATTTCTCACTTTCCACTAAAATGGCAAACATGGATCCACAACCACCAGAAACGTCTCTAACTTCCAAGTTTTGAGGAGTAAATTCCAGTTGGAGTATCTTGAAGATCTTACTTTCATATTCATCCATACCAACTTCGGGTATCTCAGAATAAAATCTTACAGCACTGAGTTTTGTAACACTTAAACGGGTGGCTACAGATGGTACAGGGGTTGCGATGTGGCTACGACAAATACCACGGGCCACACGGGCCCCTCTGAACATTTGCAACATAATTCAATAAATATGACTGGAAAGATTAGTAAAAAATAATTTTTCAAGGCTTTCTGTGAAAAACTGCGATTCTAAATCATCATCATGGGTCAGGACAGTGTAAGAGTGGTAGTATGTGGAGATGATAACGTGGGAAAATCCACGTTAATTTCATCCCTTGTAAAAGGTGAATACATTGCAAGTATCCAGAAAAAACTCCCGCCAATTACCATTTCAAATGAAGATTATTCCGAATGTCTCATTGAGCTTATCTCGAATTCCCCAGTTAAAGGTGCAAGTTCCAATCGCGATGGACTAAATGCTAAATCTCTGTCTATGGTCGAGAGAAGAGTCCTGAAATATATTCCCGGTACTACTGTGCTTATAGATACCACCTCATCTGATTTGACGGGACTTCAAAAGGAATTGAAACGGGGAGACGTCATTTGGTTGGTGTACTCTGATCATTATACTTATGAGAGAATCTCATTACACTGGATGCCGATGTTACGGTCTTTGGGGGTCAATTTACCGGTGGTGGTGTGTGCTAACAAGTGTGATGTATCTGGAATTGATGATCCCACTCAAAATGCAGACGAATTTGTGCCATTATTGAACGAATTCAAGGAAATTGAAGCCTGTGTTAGAAGCAGTGCTAAAACTAACATGAATGTGGTCGAAGCATTTTATCTCTGTCAAAGAGCAATTACTCATCCAATTTCTCCAATTTTTGACTCGAAGGAGGGAAGTTTGAAACTGGCAGCAGTGGCTGCTTTGAAGAGAGTGTTCTTCTTGAGTGATAAAGACCAAGATGGGTACTTGAACTTTGAAGAGTTCTCGGAACTTCACAAAAAGGCCTTCAATAAAGAGGCTGATATTGAAGAACATGAGAGTATTTTAAACACCATCAATAAAAGAATCTATCCTCAAGAAGAAGCCCCAAAAGGGATTTCTGAAGATGGGTTTGTACTTTTAAATACCATATTTGCTGAAAGAGGACGTCATGAAACGATTTGGGGAATCTTGAGGTCTTTTCATTACACCAACTCCCTTTCTTTGGATGACAAGTTTGTGTTCCCCAAGATAGATGTTAATCCCGACTCGAGTGTTGAGTTGAGTCCCTTGGGATATCGATTCATGGTGGACCTATTTGTTAAATTTGATAAAGACAATGATGGGGGGTTGAGTGAAGAGGAACTTGAAAGCCTTTTCTATCCAACTCCCGGTATTCCAAAGTTATGGAAAGAATGTCAGTTCCCATCTTCGATTGTATGTAATGAATCGGGGTATGTGACGCTTCAAGGATGGTTAGCTCAATGGAATTTAACTACATTTCTCGACTACAGAACCACCTTGGAATATCTAGCTCATTTGGGATTCGATGATGGTAGTTCCACAAAGGCCTTGAAAATCACAAAACCCAGGAAAACCCGAAAACGTCAGAATCAATTATATCGTCAACCAGTGTCGGATAGAAACGTATTCAATTGTTTCATAATCGGGGCACCACAATCAGGGAAAACGTCATTATTGGAACTGTTTTTGAAAGGAACTTACAGTGAAATGTATTCACCAACAATCCAGCCCAGAATATGTGCAAAAGATGTAGAATTAAGAGGAGGTAAACAATGTTATTTGATACTCGAGGAGCTAGGTGAATTGGAATCTGCAATATTAGAAAACGTCCGGAGACTTCAACAGTGTGATGTGATTTGTTTCACTTACGATTCTTCAGACCCCGAATCATTCCAGTATCTTATCGATTTAAGAGAGAAATATAAAGATACGTTAGCGGAAATTCCTTGTGTATTTGCAGCTTTGAAGGCTGATTTGGATAAACAACAACAACGGTCAGATCAACAGCCCGAAAATTATACCCGAGAGCTTTTTCTTGACTCCCCATTACACATATCTTCGAATTGGACTACCTCGCTAAATGAACTTTTCATTCAGTTAGTGGATGCTGCTTGTTTCCCACAACTGGCAACTGCTGGACTTGAAAAAGAACCTGAAATTAACAATGTTGATCAATATAGACATATTATTTTAGGAACTGCTACCGTTACTGTTACAGCCATAGTATCACTCTGGATTTGGCGAAATACTATACAAGGTAATAGATAAACTGGTGTTAGGGCCCCCCGCAGTTATCTCATCTCATCGCATATCGATCGCATAATTTTTTTTCAAGTCACAACCCATCTACATTCATCATGTCAGACAAAGAATATAAACCTGTGACGGTTGATAAGCTCATCCCTAACACTTACGATTTGGGAAACTTGAGTACATTTGATCCAAATCCGCTTGATAATTCCAAGTTAAATTCCGATGAAAAGGAACAATATTTAACTTCCACCACCAGAGATAATGTGCAATTATTAATAAATCAAATTTTATCTTTACCAGTGAAATCCACCACTGAGACTCATGGAAACTCCACTGGCCAAGACTCCACCATGACTTTAATCCAATTACCTGAACCCACCACTCTTTTACCAAGAGAAAAGGCTATACCTAAGGAAAAACCATTGACCAAATGGCAGAAATTCGCCCTCAAGAAGGGTATTAAGGCTAAGGCTAGAGATGGTAAGATGGTATATGATGAAGCTACTGGAGAATGGGTACCTAAATGGGGATATAAGGGTAAGAATAAGGATATCGATAACCAATGGTTAGTGGAAGTCGATGATAAAGTCAAAAACACCGAAGAAGAATTAATTGATCCAAGAACTTTAAGCAGAGCTGAAAGAAAGAAATTAGTTAAGAAGAATGAATTACAACACAAGAAAAACTTAAGAAATAATTAGCATGTATAATAGATATGATTTAACTTGAACTGGTGAAACCCAATATACTACAAGTGCGCATAATTTCTTTATCTCCATGACGGACTACAGCCCCAACGAATACCTCCCAACAATTGATGTATGTTTCAAAACCATTTGATGACGATATTTTGACACCAGATTGTTACAACTACTGCTGACTACCACCGGTAACGCTCAATCTACAATTGCTGTCTTCGCCACCGAAATAACTCTATCCCCTACTAACATTAGGCCATTCTAAGTGTGGCAGACTTGGATAAAGTTAGTGTCAAGAAAATCAGACGAGCTCTTCAGGAGTTATTTGCCATTGATCTAGATCCTTACAAAGTATGTACAAACTTTCAACTGATTTTGTCCGACTCCAAAATATTAACTTTTAGACCGAAATTAATGCCGTTATTCTTGATCGATATGAACATCTCGTCAACCAACGAGAAAATGATGACTCGACAGAGGAACAACGTAGACAACAGATGTTAGAGCAAGATGCCAAACTCGCCTTGAAACTCCTGAAAGAACCACCTCGAAATTCGAGACGAACCAGAACCAAACCTCCTGCCAAACCCCGGAAAAAAAGGGATCCAAATAAGCCCAAAAATCCCAATTCACCTTTCAATAGAGATGTGTTGATATCACCACAATTGGCCGATATAATAGGTACTACAAAGACTCCAAGAGGTCAGGTGGTTAAATTGATCTGGCAATATATCAAGAGTAACAATCTACAAGACCCTGGAAACAAACGGACCATTATATGTGATGATAAGTTGGAGAGATTCTTCAAAAAAAGTATGTATGATTCAAAGTGGAAAATTTGACCCTTTACTAACTCTGTAGAAAAAGTCGACTCTTTTGGAATGATGAAAGATGTGTTTCAACATATGACATCTTTGCCCAAGGACGAAGTGCCAGAAACTGATTTGCAACAATCACCCGAACCAGATCCCATCTCCGAGGAAATCTCTGAAGAAGAGTAGAACCACCATAGCACCATCGTCATAATCTCTCCAGCACCCCCTTCCCATAATCACTACTCCCTCACTCATGTGAGAATCTATTATGTCATTGTAATATACAGTATACAGTCTATTTATTTTGAATCGCATTTCACAATTCCTTCAACATCGATGCTGGGACGCCTTGAAGAGTTGAAAGGCGGCCCGTCTCCCGGCTCTCGAACCCAAAGTCTATCTTCCACGACGCTCCTTAAGCAAGATGACTCGTACGACAAAATCGACTTACAAAAATTATATCTAGCCGTGTTAAAGATTCTCGTTCTCGAATATATCAACGAAGCAAGATTCAAAACTCCCATAATTGAAACCCCCCTTGAAAAATCCGCCTCCAATTTGTCGGTTGTATCTTCTCCATCAAAGAAACGAAGCAGTCGGATTTACGGTCTTGATGGTAGTAATGATGCCAAATTATCGTCTTCGTTCTACAGCAACTTGGAGCTGAGACTTAATCTTATGGCCATGAAGAAAACCGATACCAGACTTGACGATACCACCAGAAGATCATTTTTAAGATTCTATAGTGAATTACTTGATCCCCAAACTAAAGCTTCTTTGAAGAATAATAATACTCCCGATTACTTGTTGATGAAGTTTGTGGCTTCTGCCAATAAAGAAGTCAGTAAACTCGGGACTATTCCTCAGCAAGATATAAGTGACGTGGTATTCAAACAATCGAGTCAATTTGTGTCTGTACTTATATCCTTAGTGGATAAGGAGAAAAGTAAGGATTTGATCATCGCCAAGTTCCAGGAACACCGAGATTCTTTGAACCCGAAAGTAGCAAGTAGACCTTCAATTTCGAGTTCTTCATCTTCCTCATTATCAAATGCTAAATACAACAAACCCTCATTCAAAATAACAGATCTTGATCAGCCAATGGTTCAACTTGTACAGACATTATTCGCTGTGGATCTGGTGAAGTTCCAACAAGATATCTTTAAAGTTAATGAGATTGTCAAGGAAAAAACTTTCCACCAAGATATAAAACAAGTTCTCTTTTATTTGGACAAAGATTTGGGACAATTTTCTGCAAGCTCTTTCATCAATGATGAATGTTATCAGGCATGGAAAAATAGAGAGAAAGCTTGTTGTGACTATTTGATAAATAAATATCCTATACCTGCAAGCCAAAAGCTTCTACTGGTGCCCAATCTTCCCGCTGGTGAAGATTTCTATATATTGCCCAGAAGTTCCCATACAAGGAAATTTTTTGTGATACTTGTCAAGCTTTGTTTACAGAATCAGCTTGAAACGGGCGATTTCGATGGACCTATCCTCTCGAAGGAATCTGTTAAGTTGGTCAATTTATGCACAAAATTCTGGAGGGTTGATGTCCCTACCAAAGCAGTTTCGTTTTTCACGGCTGCACATTTGTGTGGGATATTGAAAGACACTATGTTCGCTTCAAAGGACTCTAAAGACTTGGCACCTATAGACATTAATAACACCACCCGAGTACTAGGTTATGTTCGGCTGATGTTCCACGACCATGACTCTTTGTCTTATGAGGATAAGGGCGTCTGGTCATCCAAAGATCAAGACGAATGGGTTAAAAACTTGTTGTATTTATACAATTCAACCATGTTATCCATTAAAGAGTCACTTCAAATCATATTTAGCAAAGCTACAAAACCTAAATTTGGTCCTGCATTGCAATTGCTAGGGGAATACATTGAATCAGATCAGTTATTCCCAGACTTAGAAGAGACGGGAATCACTAAGAAGTGGGAGAAGAAATTATCGAAGACCCTACTAAAGGTGGCTGAAATAAGATATGCAGAATTGTTAGAGAATCTCCCCCGAGATGATACGCTCAACATTATTCATTTATTGGACATCTCTGATAACATAGTTGGTGATATCAGAAGTTTACAAAAACGATACAAAAATCCACTTTTAGGTTTCTTGAACGTTCCAAGAACTGTTGCAACTGTGGTAACTTCAATGTTTGCTGTTGATTCCAAGAATATTCTCAAACATATCTATGCTTACAACAAGAAAAGAGGAGAGTTTGTGGCATACGGTGATTCTTTAGAAGCATACAAGGGGCTTTACGAGATAAGAGATATTTACAATCAAGTCAATACCACTGGATCTATATTCAAATTTAACTTGGAGAAGTTCTTCTTCCCAAGTTTGAATGAATGGGTTGCAGAAAGTGGTGATAAGATCTTGAATATTGTTGATCATGCCCTCAAGAACGATACGTTCACGCCTATTGATATAGACAATGATCAAAAGAAATTTAGTACATCTGTACTTGATATCTTCACATTGGTAAGAGAGTTTCTTAAAATTTTAGACTCCTTGCGGTGGTCGAATGAATATCAGTTGGGTAAGATATATACCACTTTATTGAAAAGCATTTCTGATGGTGTTTTGAAATATACCGGTTCTATGTCTGATAAAATCATCAAGGAATTGAATGAAGATAAACAGAAGAAATTATTAGAGGCTCAACTGAAGGCTGAAAAGAGAAAGACCGCAGGTTGGTTTGATGAAATGAAAAGTGTGGTCAATAATATCCAGATTCCAGGCTCAAAGATCGAAACTGAAGAGCCATACAATTTTCGTCCTGAAACTTGTGTTGCTCTTAATAACTTGGATGCTATGCAGCAACAGCTTGGTCAATTAGAAGAAGTCTTGGATCCTGAAGCTATACTGCGAATTGTCACTGCTTTTGAGCCTAATCGTCAAAATTATTTCACAAGTCATGTTTTCTCCTTGAGACTCTCTAAAGCCGAAAACTTGGCTGTTAGTGGATCATCAACTTCTAACATTCGTCCATATGTTACATTAATTGATACCGTGGCTCGGAAGACAATCGGTAAAACAAGAGCAATAAATCACACTGCTAATCCTGAATGGGATGAAGAGTTTGAGATTACTTTACAACCAAATACAGCTTTGACTCTTTCAGTAACGGTTTGGGATGAAAAGCTCGGTACTCATTCAATTTGTGGTAGAGCCATACTGCAATTGGATCCTAAACGATTCAAGCATGATGGTATTCCACAAGAAATTTACCTCGACCTTGACACTCAAGGTAGAGTATTGATAGAAATTGCAGTTGAGAGTGAAAGAGCTGATGCTATTTTCGTTATGGGTAGGGCTCATAGAGCATTAATGAGAGGTGAAGAAAGAAGCATTAAATTGATCGTGGAAAAGTTTTCCAGGTTTATACGACTCTGTTTTTCACGGAGTAATTTAAAGTCAATTTGTGGAAATAATGGTCAGATTAAACCAACTGAGGATGCTATGCACGATGCTATGATGCCATTATACGATTACTTGAACTCAAACTTACAGGTTCTTGCTGAATACCTTACAAAAGACTTGTTGTTGAAAGTAATGATAGCTGCTTGGCAAGTAGTAGTTGCAAGTGCTGATGAATTATTGCTTCCTAAGTTAATGACGGCCAAAGGGTTTCAATTATCCAATCTTGGATCCAAGATTACACCTCAACCATCGTCGGGCTCAGGAGGCTGGCAAAATGCTGTGACTTCAGCAATGGCCAATGTCACCAACTCAATGGGAATTAGTGGTTTCGGGACTCTGTTGACAAGTAATGAACTTGAGACAGTGTTTTCTTGGTTGAACTTCTTATGTTTTGATTTCTTTCATAATGATGGTAACGGTCCACCAATTAGAGATTTGAAGAATGAGCAATATCAAGCTCTTTTGTTGTTACCTGTTTATTATGATAGAGATATAGATTACTTGAAACAAGAAGTTGAAAGATTGAGTCCAGCTTTTGTCAAGTCTTTGAGGGACAGGAACAACTTTGATTCTGGTAAGTTACTCGAGAATAACTCCTCTAATGACGTCAAATCACAAAATGGTAAGGGTGGAAGACCAAGAAGTTTGAGCAGAGCCGGAACCATTGCTAGAAATAAGACTATCATGGCCAATGCTACATCAAAGGCAAGAAAACGGGCTCAACAAGAAGAATTAGAAGCCAGGTCTGATCCAGTAGCAGCACAAACTTCTGCTGAAGACATTATATTGAGATTATTGATTATCAGAGATGAGAAATCATTTGTGGCTAAACGATTAGAACAAAGAGAAAGATTAGCTCATAGCATAGCCACAGAGCGGTTAGCAAGAGCAGCTGCAGAAGGTAGCTTCGGCAGAAGATAAAAACAGGTCACAACTTTATCGTTACATAGATATACATTAATACTTTTTTTTTTATCTTTTTGCTATAAATTATAAACAATAAAGTTACCTCTTTGATTATCACTTCTCTTCTTGTTCAGTAGTTTCAGTGATAGTGTTATTGGCAATCATGGACTCGTAAACTGTATTATCATCCGCCGTCGTATCGTTACCATCTTGTTGAATTGTAGTATCATTTGGCTCTTGAACAACAGTACTATCAGCATCAACAGTAACATCTGGTTTGGCTTGGGCTGGGGCCTCTTCTGGGACGGGTTCCGGCTTGGTAGAGGCATCGTTAGCATCTTCCATCTCCACATCTTCTTTACCCTCTTCGGTAGGTTCGTTGATTTCTATCTTAGTATTTTTGTAATCTTCGATACCACTGTTGAATAACTTCTTGATCTTATCTTCAAACAACTCAGCCTTTTCAGCTTGTGATTCAGTCAATGCCGTTTTCCAACCAACTTCCTCATTCTCTAAGAGGGATTTTAATGTTGACAACTTTGCGTCTCTTGTCTTGCTGTCGTCAACTGGATTTTCATAGACGGAATTAGAAGTGAATTCATCGTGAGTATCAGCTTCAAAGAAAAGCCTATAAGAGTTTTCACAGATCGAAACCTTCAACTCGGAATTGGAACGACCAGCACATTGTTCTTCATCAATCAGTTCAATGAATTCTTTGGAGAAAGGCATGTTAATCTTGGAAGCAGAAACCCCTTCAGTTGGATGGGACATGACATAACTGGTAACGTAATAGTTGTATTGTTCTTCGGCAGTCTTGTGATCGTTGATTGTTAAATCATCAAGACCGACAAACTGAATATTCACAGTCTTTTCCGACTCTCTGTAAGAAATTTTAAACATATTCTCGTCGTTACTCATGTGACTTCTGACTTGCATACGATACAAGATTTGGTCTTTGGCAGTTGAAATTGGGGTCTTTCTATCACCTTCGAACAAGACCATCATTTCTGAAGTCTTTGCGTCAGTGGTCATGGTATGCATATGCTTCACCATGGCTTGAACAACCTTGTCAATGGTGTAAATCTTATAAGCCCTATTTCTGTAAGCTTGACGAATAGATTCTTCAAACCATTGGTTTTCTAAATCTCCTTCAATCAATCTTTCTGCTAAACTTAAAACTTGCTTATAACAATCTTTATCACCAACAATATTGATGTTCATATCCTCTAATTGGTGATTGATTAAATTCAAGTCTTTGGCGAATTGAGGGCTGGTTCTACTCTTGAGATCAGCAGCAATAACATCATTGATGACCTTGACTTCTTCCAATCTTTGATACAATGTAGTCAAATGACGGAAGAAAACGTAAATCGTAGTGTTGGAGAATAAGTTGAAAATATCTCTTCTTTCCAATGAAGTTTCATTATCTTTCAAGGAGAATTTTCTTCCTGTAGTCGAAATCCATAAGTCACTAGCCCTTTCATACTCGTCATCTTCCTCTGGGTCTTCTGATTCTGAATTTTGAGGAGATGTATCGGCTCCATCCTTCTTTGATTTTGTCTGCTTCTTTAAAACATCTTTCAACAAATCATTCTCTCTTGGACGTTTCTTGGATGCAACAGTAGCAGATGATCCATTGGCTGAAAAATCTTCATCCTTTTTGGATACATTTCCTTCTTTGTCTTCTGCATCTTCTTCCTTCTCCTCCACTTTCCTTTCGGATAATTTACTTTCAACTTCTTCGTTTGGGATGCTGAAAAACAAAGAAATGAAGAATTGGAAGAATTGAACCAACTTCTCACGATCATTAGTTGAATAATTGGATGACTTATTAATGAAAACATCACTCAAACGTAAGATATCATACAAAATTTCAAAGTCGCTGAATTTGTAATTCAATTGTTCTTGTGGCTTTGGAGTTAATGGATATAACCTCTTGTTTTGTTGTTCAACCTTAACGGTACTGATTTCACTTATCAATTGCTTAGTCGTTAAGAGCTTCTTATCGGCTTGTTTGAAAGTTAACCCTAAGTGATCCAACGATTTGTAAAAAACTTTTTGTTCCATTTCTCTCCAAACCTTATTCCATTCACGTTGAGCTCTTCTCCATTCTTCATCCTTCTGTTTCAATCTCTTTAAAACAATAGGAACAGCAACAGCAGGATTTTCGTGCAATGCATCGATGACTTCAAATCCTCTATCCTTATCATACACTTTTCTGATAACCTTCTTGTAGATAGTGAGTGAAGTGTGGCCCAAACCCGGAGGTAATTTGAAATTAGCTTTCTGCTCTGGTGTCATGTTAGCAATTCTGTTAGCAATAGTTTCTAAAGTTTGAATTGTCCTCAAGTTTGCCTCCATATGATAATCATATTCTAATCTCTCTTCCTCGATTCTGAATAAGATTTCTTCATACTGATTCTTTCTGTGGGCGATGAAACCAGAATCTTCAGAAGCCCAAGTTGGATGACCTACCCATTCATCATTCAACACTTCCCAGCACATTTCATCTCTACCACTACAAGGCATGTAAGTTTCGGCCTTTGGCAATTGTCTATATGAAGGACCATGTGCTTTACATAATGATAATTCCAATTGATGTTTCTTGAAAGCAATAGTTTCGATGTGTTCTGGTTCTTTGAATCCAACAAACATTTTGAACCAGTCTAATAATTCAGGATTCAAGTCACCGATGAAAGCCTCGACTCTATCAATCAAAGTAGCCTTATCAAGGATATCTTGAGAATACAAATTAATGATTTTCAAGAAGTCATTATAAGTTTGTTTATTACCAATTGCCTTTTTGACCTTGTCGAAAAAATTGATTTCTTCCAGTAATGAGGAAGTTCTGTTGATATTCGACGAAGGAATTGGCTCAGGGATTCCTGGTACCAATGTTGGGTTGGTAATGGTAGTAATTCCATTCTTAGATGATATTTGAGTGTTGGAATCAAGTCTTGGTTGAGGTTCAGTTCTCATAGATGAATACTGAGCTTCATTGTTGTAGTTCTTATCATATGGATATCCTTCGCTGATAGATTGTTTCTTTCTTGGCAACACATCACTGTTGACATTTCCATTATTCAAAATCACATTATTAGCCGGCAACCCAGCAATTCCGGGATATCCCTGTTGACTTTGTGGAATTTCTTGGACTTGTTGTTGAGTTTGTTGGAATTGTGGCAATTGTTGATGTTGAAGTTGTTGCTGAGCAACTATTCCTTGGTTGAAAGCTTGTGGTGGAGGAGGCAAATTTTGTTGTGGTTTCAATTGACCTTGAGGACTGTAACCACCAACACCATTTTGGGGATTTAAGCCATTAGCACCGGTTGGAGGTTGAAAGTTTCCAACAGGAGGTAATTGAGATGGTACACCAAAAGGAGCAGATTGTGGAGCGCTTGTATCAGGTAAGAATTGTTTGAAATCATCCAACAAATCTGGGGAGTTAGAAAACAAAGTGGTTACTTGTTCATAAACTTCAGCAATTGGTTTTTGCTCTCTTTGATAGGTTTGTAAAATTTCCAAAAATTGTTTATAAATGTCCGGTTGATTAGCAAACCTAGTCTTGATCTTATTCACATAGGTAATGGCATGATTCATTTGATCTGTATTTCCATCAGCTTGAGGTTGACCAGAAACTTGAGCTTGTTGCTGTTGATGATGTTGAGTCACTTGTTGAGCTGCTTGTTGAACTTGTTGCTGACTAGCAATGTCAGCAGCTTGAAAATCTTCAGTTTGCCAATCTGATTTAGCAGTCGTGGTAGTTCCAGTTGGAGTAGTGACTCTAATTGGATTTGGATCAGAAGGATCAGAAGAACATTCAATTCTATAGCCAGGAGGCAAAAAAGTATTAAAACCTTGAATCAAATTAGGGTGACCCTTGAATAAAGTTGAAACTCTGTCAATCACTCCTGGAGTATCTATAGCTTGAGATTTGAAATCCTTCATGATATCCAAGAAATTATTGTAGACATCGGCTTGATTGTAGAATTGAATTTTTACCTGATCCAAATATGATAACGCATCTTTAACATTTAATGGACGATAAACATTGGTGGCAGGAGATCTATTTGGTACACTTTGAGTCACTGCTTGAGCCGCTTGCAACATAGCCAGAGAAGCTTGTGAATTCTGACCTGAAGGTGGTTGAGATTGAGATGGAACTTGCAGTTGAGGCTGTTGTTGTTGCGGTACACCAGCAATTGATCCCGAAGCACCGCCAGTGGAAGGACCTGAGATCAGAGAATGTGCAGGTTGACCCGATGGAGGATGCGATTGTTGTTGTTGTTGTCCCACTTGACCTTGATCTTGACCTTGAGCCAGAGATGGTTGCGATTGAGGCTGAGGTTGGGAATGTCCCTGGGGAGGAGTGGAACCAATTTGAGATGGTAAGGCATGATGCTGAGGAGGAGATTGTTGAGAAGCTCCTGGCTGTTGAGTCTGATCTCCTAAGCCCATTGCTGGTGGTAGACTGGTAGAATGCCTATGATCTGGATGCTAAATACTAGTTAGTACAAGATTTTTTCAAGTCTCGCTGCCGATTGTCTGCGAGCCGGGTAAGACTGACACAAGCCGCAACTTCAAATTGACAAGGAATACATACTTGGTCTTTATTCAAAGCAGGAATACTGAAGGTATGAGTACCAGTAGTAACTCCTTGTGGATGGCCAGATCCTTGACCATTTCCTAAACTTGGTAGACTGGGTAATGGATAGAATTTTTGTCCTCCTATAAGATGTTAGTATTTAATTTTTCGGGTGTATGGGCCCAAGCCCGTGCTACCGACCAGAAAAGCCGGTGCGGCTCAAGCGGAGGTGACTCGGGATGGCGGTAGCTAGCACCATAGCATCGCGCGGGCGGTCGTGGTACCGGGCCACAGCTAGGAGGGGGTAGCCACACAGGGCTGATAGTTACATACCGGTCTCCAAAGTTGCAGGTGGAGGTAAAACTGGAGGGTGTTGACGACTAAAATGTTAGTATTGCCACTTAAATAAAATCACACCAGGATATGCTTCAGGGTTCTTATTTATCATTCGAGATATCGGGTTCACTCCGCACGTCAGATACACGTCGTAGTGGACGTTGTGTATGAAACAACCGATGTGATGTGATAAGAAGTCGGATTTACGTACTTGAAATTCTGACCTAAGGGCCGGTTTTGATTACCCCAAGGATCGGTATTTGACATGTTATAGTTGGGAATAATGAGCTAGGTAACTTTATCTTGGAAAGTTTTGCCAATTAATTCAAATATCAAATGATAATTTCCAGCAAGGGTTTTTTCACAATGATAGTACAATGAGGATTCTTAATCAAGAAATCACCAAAATAATTGAACAAGTGAGAATACAAAGGCGTAAGTATATGTGGAAGAATTTAAAACTTATGACTTTGACTCTTCAACTTTAATATAATTGTCAAACTCGGAAATTACTGCACTTATACTAGTACCAGTTTTTTTATCTGAGAGTTTTTTGACCATCACAAACTTCGAGAATCATTTGCGCGCGCACGTCAGTGGTCGGTGAGTTGCCTCGTTGGGATGCCTGATTGGGATTGTCGTTTGAACCACCGAAAATCCGGGTAAAGAGTCGCATTTTTCAACAACCAGCATCTACTACTTCGTTATATCATCATGAATGCCCCAGATAGATTCGAACTTTTTATATTACCTGATGGGGTGGAGAAGATCCAGATAATACCCGACACCAAGGTACCTAATGCGGCTATCATCAAAATAGAGAGAGAAGACCATACTTTGGCTAACTTATTAAGATCTCAACTTTTGAAAGATGAAAGAGTGTTATTTGCGGCCTATAAAATTGAACATCCATTATTTGCAAACTTTGTCATCAGAATTCAAACTGAAGATAACTATACGCCTAAGGAAGCCTTAAGAAACGCTTGTACCAATTTAATCGGGGAATTAGATATGATTAAGAGTAGATTTAATACCGAATGGGGATTGAAATCATTATTAATCGATAATGATAATTTTTAACACGACTGTCTGTATAATATTTAGTCAATATAACGCATAGAATGAATACCTGGAGGAATGAATCCCTGGAAAAGGAGATAGGACGTTAATATTATGATGAAGTATATTATTCTATAATACATTATATGCTCTACAAAGCTTTTTCTCTAATAGCTTCTTTAATTATCATAAGTTTTTCCATACATTCAGGAATATTAACCCCTGGGAAATTTCCTTGTTTCAAAATTAAAATTAATGGATGAGTTTGTGTGATTTTAGTTGGAGAAATGTGAGTTATGGCATATCCTTTCTTGGATACAACTAACTTATGATGATCTTTGAAATTGAATTGGAAGTTACCATTACTCATTTCAAACATGATATATTCACTGGTTCTGGTGTATCTTCTTAAAAACACAATCTCTTTACGTTCGGCAACTTCGCTAACCTTGGACAAATTGGAGTTCATGTATTTAGCAAAGAAATCAACAATCTCTAACTGTCTCTTACACTTGGAAGGAGCGTTATAGATTGAGTTTTCAATACATGTCCATCCTTCATTCTCATGTAACAACAACTCCAAGAATTTTTCGTTATTGGTGAGTTTCAAGATGGTGTTTGAATCGGTGAATAAAACACCAATATCGTTATTATTCAATTGATAACTAAATCCATATTTGTTGGAATAGTCGACCCATTTACTAATTAATGTTGGATTTTCACAGGTTGGTAAAGTCATAGTATCTAATTTGACATCAGAATTGTTTTGTAAGTATTCCATAGTTTCAAAAGTTTCTTGACAAATGGAATCCAATTCACCAATGGCATTTGAAAAGTTAGAATTGAATTGGAATCTTTTTTTGGTCAATACAGTTGGATCAACCTCCTTGTATTTATATTTGGTATCATTTGGAGATAAGCTTCTTGGAAGTACAGTCTTTGATTCTTCACTTTGTAAATCAGTTTTAAGAATCTCAACTGGGTTCTTTATCTTTGGAGTGTAAATTCCACAATTCATCTTCATATTCTTGAAGTTTAATGCACTTTGATTCTTGGAAATCATATCTAATCCATCTGGTTGCTTGGATAAAGATAATTCTTGAGTTTTGTCTGGGAATGGACCCTTAAACCAATCGTAGAATAAGATCTCATCGATACTTGGTCTTTGAACTGGGTTGACGTTTAATAAATCCTTAATCAAGGTCATAGCTTCTTCACTGATTGGTTTATCAATTGGGAAACTATATTCTGATTTCTTGATTCTTTCGTAGATTATTTGAACATCTTTAGCTTGGAATGGTGGTTTACCAATCAACAAAGCATACATCATAATACCAATAGCCCAAATATCAACTTCAAACCCATGACCTCCATTATTCTTACCTCCCAAAACCTCTGGTGCAATATAATTTGGTGTACCACAAATGGTATACTTTCTAGAACTAAAATCTTCCAACACTGAAGCCAATCCAAAATCTCCAATCTTCAAATTCATGTCCGGATCGAAAAAGATATTACCTAATTTCAAATCTCTATGAATAACTCTTCTTTGATGCAAATATTTGATGGCACCAATGATTTGAACCATGAACAATCTAACTTCAGGTTCAGACAATCTTTTTCTGGTCTTTAATAATTCCATCAATGATTGGTTTGGACAAATTTCCAATAAGATATAAACATTGACATCATCTTCAAAACAATCGATGAAATTGACAATATTTGGATGTTTCAAAGATTTATGAATCTTGATTTCTGATAATAATTTAGTCTTGGTTTTTTCATTTTTAATGGATGCTTTAGCAACCGTCTTAGCAGCATATATTTGACCATTAGAATCCTTCATTTGGAAACATCTGGCAAATCCTCCCTCTCCCAAGAACAACCCTCTTCTATAATCTCTACCATTTCTGGTTCTAACCACCGATGGGGGAGTTTTACATAACGAGCTCAACTTCTCCTTTTTCTTCTTCTTTTGTTGTTGTTGTTGCTGTTGTTGCTGGTGATGGTAATGTTGTTGTTGCTGAAGTTGTTCCGTTTGGTATAAATGCTGTTGCTTCAACATATGCTGCGATTCACTGGGAACATTTTGAATATCATAAATGTCTGCCGGTTTATGTAACTTAATTGGAGTGATGTTGTTTGATCTAGCATTAACTTGACCATTGTTCAACTGTTGTAAAGGCTTGGTACGAACAGACATGATTCTAAATTATAACTTGTTTCTTAAATGGTGTTTGTGGACTTGACCAAAGAAAAAAGACCGATGCTCTGCTGAGTATGGAATAAAATAAAATGCAGGGAAAAATTAATAGGCTTGAATCAGTTTGAATGACTTATTTACACTAACTCAAGATGATTAAAGATGAATATCAATTCAAATGAATCTAAATGATAGGGGTTGAAGGTTATAAAAAGAACAAACTGACGACTTGAAAAATTTAAAACCCAACCGATTGCATTATATATCAAAAGAGAATGTCCATAGATTAGGTACGGTTTTTTACTCAATTTATCCAGAGTATTTACATCTTTACTTATTCCAGATAATCACACACTCCAAATATTTTGATTTCAGTCGATTTTAATCCATTTAGCTTGTTTTTTGCGACAATTGTTTTGGTATTACCTGTTTGGGAAATGTATGGGAGTTTTTTTTGCGACCAAATCTGGGTTAGTAAGTGATAATGGCCCTGAAACGAATATAGTTGTTTCATCTTTATTGATGTTGGTACGGCTTTCAGAGCTATCATGCTGATTACCTATTTAAGAAATGTTATGCTAGCAAACTGGAAATTATTTGACTTTTTGTTTAGGTTCCATCATAACTAAACCTAACTGGCGAATTTCGCATATTCGAACAATGGTTAATTATAATACCTGGCCTGGAGAATTATACATAAATTACGTAGTTGATATGTAGGAGAAGAGATTGCTAGTTTCGATCACTGATAATCATGTAGTATGAAGTCATGACACTTCAGTTTAAGGTACGAGTTATGTTTGCTACAATTCCTAGGATTGTTCTATCACCATTTCCGTTGAGTACTACTGAAAATAAAAACGTACAGAGCAAAAAGCATCAACCACTCATTATCAAATTTCGGGTTTGGAATACATATCTATGCAGCTCTTATTCTCTGCAATATATGGATCTATTCAAATTATATCCATACCCACCAACGTCTACCAGCAATTCCCCTATATCTTCTGTGGCCATCAGTATTCCTAGAACCCCATATCGGGCCTATTGTCTCTCGCACGACGGACACGTCTAGCAATTTGATGTCAGATTTCATGAAACGCGCACGACATAATATTTGTACGTTTACCATTTGGTTTTTTTTCAGATATACTTTACCATGAGCTCTTCAGAAGATGACACCCCAATTAGAGCGAGAGTAAAGAGAACTATTGATGACAGCGATGACGAGACGCCTCTTTCTCAACGTGCTAGTCCGGTAAAGAAAAAGCCCAAGACTTCCAATGGTAAATCAGCTGTTGAGAAGACGACCAAACCCAAAGAAAAGGCCAAACCTAAGAAGCAAACTAAAGTGAAGAAAGAACCAAAAGTGGAGAAAGAAACAAAAGTGAAAAAGGAGACAAAGATCAAAAACGGTTCCTCGGCAAATGGAAGTGCTAGTAATGGTAAAAGACCAAAGACTGAGAAGCCAGTTAAAGAAGAGCTGCCGGAGAAAAATGGCGAAGAAGAGGAAGACGATAATGTCTATAAATGGTGGGAAGAGCAAAATGATAATGATGGAGAAGTGAAATGGCAAAGTTTGGTCCACAATGGTGTCATTTTCCCCCCAGAATATGAGCCTTTACCGTCGCACGTTAAGTTATATTATCAAGGAAGACCAGTGAATTTACCACCACAAGCCGAGGAGGTGGCTGGTTTCTTTGGTGCTTTGATAGAAACTGATCACGGGAAAAACCCTGTTTTTCAGCAGAATTTTTTCAAAGACTTTTGTACTGTTTTGAAAGAGTGTGGTGGATGTAATGTAGAGATCAAAGAGTTTGACAAGATGGATTTCTCCAAGATGCATGCATACTTTGAACAATTGAAGGAAGACAAGAAGAAAATGTCCAAAGATGAGAAAAAAGCTCTTAAAGAAGAGAAAGAGAAGTTTGAAGAACCTTACAAGACATGTCTCTTGAATGATAGAAAGGAGAAGGTTGGTAACTTCAGAATTGAACCTCCAGGATTATTTAGAGGGAGAGGTGCACATCCTAAAACTGGTAAATTAAAGAGAAGAGTATACCCAGAAGATGTTACTTTGAATTTGAGTGAAGGAGTTCCTGTCCCTCCAGCACCTGATGGACATTCATGGGCTGAAGTCAGACATGATAATACCGTGACTTGGTTAGCTATGTGGAGAGAGAACATTAGTGATTCCTTCAAATATGTTAGATTTGCCCAAAATTCTTCGGTTAAAGGACTTTCAGATTTCAAGAAGTTCGAAACCGCAAGAAACTTAAAGAATCATATTGACCCAATCAGAAAAGACTATACTAAAACTTTGAAATCTAAGTTGATGCAAGACCGTCAAATGGCTACCGCCACATATTTGATCGATATTTTTGCCTTGAGAGCCGGTGGTGAAAAGGGAGATGATGAGGCTGATACTGTTGGTTGTTGTTCATTGAGATATGAACATGTGACCTTGAGGCCCCCCAACACGGTTATTTTTGATTTTTTGGGTAAAGATTCCATTAGATTCTATCAAGAAGTTGAAGTGGATGACCAAGTGTTCAAGAATTTAAAGATCTTTAAGAAAGCTCCAAAGCAACCTGGTGATGATTTATTTGATAGAATCAATCCAAGTCTTTTAAATAAGCAGTTCCAAACTTACATGAAAGGATTGACAGCCAAAGTGTTTAGAACTTATAATGCATCGAAAACCATGCAAGATCAACTAGATTTGATCAAAAACGAAGGTACAGTTGCCGAAAAAGTTGTCAAATTTAATGCAGCCAACAGAACAGTTGCTATTTTATGTAATCACCAGCGTACGGTTAGTAAAACACATGGTGATTCGGTACAGAAAATCAGTGATAAATTAAGTGAGTTGATATGGGAAAAGATTCGTTTAAAGAAGATGATACTTCAACTTGATTCCAAGTTGAAGCGTAAAGATCCTAAATTCTTCGAAGAAATCGAAGATCTTACCAAAGAGGATGCTATGTTGATTCAAGATCGAATTTTGGAAAGAACTAAAGAACAAATCAACAAGAAATTTGCCAGAGACAATGAGAAACTTAAGGTGGAAAGTAAACCACTTCTCAAAGATCTGGATTTGAAAGAAAGAATGCAAAAATACAAGGATTTAGAGGATGAATTCAAGAAAGAAAACAAATCTGGTAAACCAGAGGTGGCTAAGAATGCCACCGTCGAGAAATTACAAACGAAGATCGAACATCTCGAAAAAAGGATCTTGAATACCCAATTTCAATTGAAAGATAAAGAAGATAATTCCGAGGTTTCATTAGGAACTTCAAAGATGAATTATATTGATCCTAGATTAACGGTGGTATTTTCTAAGAAATTTGACGTTCCAATTGAAAAATTATTTACTAAGACTTTGAGAGAAAAGTTTACTTGGGCTATTGAATCTGCAGATAAAGATTGGAGATTCTAAACCTGTGACTTTATGTAACCTATATACTTGTACAATAAACCATATTTTTTTTTGAAGGTACAATTTCAAACCTTATCTTACCACGCCTTGTGTAACTAGCAATGTTAATCAAATGCTTAATGCCACAATAAGTACCATTACACCTCTATCGCGTACCACCAGGTAAAATTCCAGACTTAAGTGAGTCAGCACGGCCCCTAGTAGTATGCGGAAACGATTTTGGCGTGTGGTCCCTTCCATAAACAACGCGTTTTTTTCGCGTTTGCAGCAATAACACCACCGGATTTAGAAGAGTAATTATGGAAGGAATACATCCGCAGGAGTTTGCTTTGTAGCGTATTCATGCACGTTACTTCAATGTGCATGAATAATGGATATTTTATTTTCTTTCTGGTATAGGATTGTTTATTTACGGCACAACAAAGTTTATCATTTATTATTTTCCAATAGTTGAAATTCTTTATAAATATTGTATATATCCTTCTATTAAGATTTTTTATGTCAAATTGATCATTGATCTATAACAAACTTTGATTTAATTTGCCCAATGTTATTTGTACTCCTACTGTATATATGTGGGGTGACTTCTGTACCGTTACAATTGGTACCCACTGCCTCCACGGAAGGAGACACGTCTGGTGTGTTTAAGAGAGCTAATTTGCCATCTTTACCAGCAGTCACCTCATCTTACAGTTTCACTGCACAGGTTGACAGTGGTGAAGATAATCCTTATATTACCAAGAGCACATTACCGGAGAATTTGGTATTTATAGTGTTTGGGGCCGTTATTCTACTCATCTTTTTAATTATATCTGGGTACTTTGTGATCATGTGGATTGTCTCCTGGTATAAAGCTAAGAATCAAAGTGAAAAATATTACCATAATTCCCCACTTCATTTCTTCCAAGAAAGTGCCAATAGTTCAGTGTCCTCAGTTCTTGATAGAAGAAGTTCAGTATCTAATATGAGTCAATTGACACTCAATAATCCCCTTGGAAGAACTTATAGAAATGCACAATTGGACAAGACCAATAATCGAGGGTCGATGTTTTTCAGTCCAACCACTGATCTTGCATTGAATAATAACAGTTCTGCTACTGTTGGACATAGTAGAAGTGATAGTACTGATGCTTTGAGTTTGAGTTTTTATCAAATGAACCAGTCAAATGCATCTTTACTAGACTTGGGATTCAGAAAAGACAATGACAGTGAAAGAATTGAATCCAAACCCAAAAGACCACCAAGTCAATATCTTGAAGATCTTCTTGGTGACACGTAACATTCGATAATTATCAACTTATAGATAGTACCATACATTTAATAGATAAAGTTCCCTGTAATTCATTGGATCTGATCCCAGAAGAAATGGGTACGGCGAGGAGTGATTGTGAATAACCCCCATTGAAGGTCCATAGTGTCCTAGTACCTAAGAATATGTAAGGAAGTTTCGTATTGTGGAGAGTGCAATGGTTGCAAAATTAAACTATGTTAAGGAAATTACGAGATCTACTCAAGACACAAGACCTGGAATTACCGTTTTTCAGTGAATACCCCAATTTGATTATAAGGGTTGGAATTAACTCGAAGTTCATTTATACGAAGAAAGTACAATCAACTAAGACCTGGAAAGATATCAATGCCTTACTACATGCTCGGATCTTTTTCTCGGAGATGCCAAATATTATTTAGAACTGTTACTCTACAATTTATTTTATTAGACGAAATATCCGTAACTTGATATATAAATATGATACGGCCACATCTCGAGTTATGATGTGTTTTATTCAAATAGAGATTGTCGATTACAATGCCTTTGTATAGTGTGACGCAGATAACATAGCAAGGACCAGCAACCAAGCCGCGCGTGTCTCAACCAGAGTGACCAGTCCCTTAACCCCACGAAATAGTGTCAATATAAAACGCATGAGATATCCAATATTAATTTTTCAGATATCCCGAAACTATGTTCAAGAATTGTAAAATTATAACTAGGTCAATTCATATGACTGGCAAAAGATTTGCCAAAAATGATCCTTCAACCATTGATTCCTTTAGATTACCATCTCAAACTTCAATTTCTGAATGGGAATTTAAATATGATTTCATCCCTAAAGTATCCGAACCAAAAGTTCCACCAGTTACCGAAGAAGCTATTAAACAAGATATTGCCCATGAGAAAAGAAAGTCAGTTGAACAAGCAATGTTTAATGAAGAAGCCGCTTCCTCTGTTAAGGTTGAAGCCAATTCAGCAACCGTGGTCCATGGTGGTGAACAAGTATCTGCTCAACCAGAGATCTTACAAGACCGTGGAAGTAAACCAATTAAAATTACCAGTGGTGGATCTGGAACCCCTAAAGTATCCAAGCCAGCTAATAGAGATCAATATGTGCAAAGTTCCACCAATCCTAACTTGAACAAGGCTCAAGTTAGTAATTTAGGTGACAGAGAAGTTGACCATAAACATGAAGACGTCCGTCCAGCCAACATCCTCGATGACTTGGAACATGATAATTTACAAAATGAAGGACAAAGAATTAAGACCAATGACTCTGGTTCTAATTCATTGTTCTTGACTTTAGGTGCTTTCGGTTTAGGTGCTGGTAGTTATTATTATTACACTCGTCAGGAGAAGAAATAATTTCAACTCTTAAGAAAGAGGCCAATGGAATGTATAGACGTGAGGTACTCCTTTATTCATATTTACAGGGGAGCTAAATAAATAGAAATAAATATTCATATTGCTTAATAGTGACGAGAGGCCTCTTGACAAGCCTTTAATTGTTGCAAATAGTAATCACAGATTTGCATATTACCGTCATTATCACCCAAACATCTGGTGAAATTTCTAGCATCAGCATCACAGTGTTTAGCTTGTTCTTGATAGTTGGTTTGTTGTTGTTGAGTTAATTGTTGATCTTGCATTTGGTCAACAGGTTGAGAGGAGCCACCAAACATTCCAGTAATACCGGCACCAATGGTGTGACCAATAGTGGAACCAACTGCGACACCAGCAGCAGTGGAGGCCATTTGCCCAAAAAGACCTGGTTGTCTTGGTTGAGATTGGGCAGCAGCTGGAGGATGTTGAGCAGGAGCATGTTGTTGAGGGTAAGATGCGGTGTGAGCAGATCTACTTTGAGTTCTAGATGGAGCTGGAGCAGTTCTTCTTTGTCTAGGCATGTTTGAATTAATTGATGGCGAGTGTTAATCAAGTGAATAATTTATGAGAAGCGAATGAAAATTATTTATGGTGGTGGTTGGGGCACGAGGGCAGACATTCTCTGCGATTCCAAGGGCTTTATGGTCATCCCTTCTACCGCCATTATCGCCGGGGCCCCGCGAACTCCACTGCCGCCACCCGCCGTTCTGGCGCGTGACACCCACAGTCCGACTCCTGCCGGGTCGATGGATGAGATTGAATGGAAGAGATTGTTTCCACAGTGAGTTCTTTCAGGCTACTGAAGTCCGTGAATTGGTTGGATAATTTGGAAAACTTCAATTTTTCAATTGAGTAATTGAAGACTTCCAGCCTTATTACTTGAATCCAAGCACCCCCATTCATTTGTCAGTTCATTCACCCCTCTCTGTAGCCTAGGATCATAACACCCACCTCTCCATCCCAGGCTCAGACGAAAAGCGTTATCGGTCTTCGCGATAAGATATTTTTCATTTGCTCACAGTTCAAATTTGTATGTCAAACCTGGAGCAACTGGTATAACATGAGACAATTTCTACGATTTAGTCATACGGCGTCTGCCACGTTTTATGAAATCTTGGAGGTCCCCAAGACTTCGTCGATGACCGATATCAAACTTCAATTCAAAAAACTTAGCAAAAAATACCATCCTGATCTCAATAGTCATCTCAGTGAGGATGACAAGAAGCTGAATAGTGATAAATTTATAAGAATAGTTAATGCTTATGAGACGCTTAAAGATAAGAGAAAACGTGCTGAATATGACAGATCGTTAAGTTCTGGAGGTGCGGGTGGTATGCATATGGGATCAGGGGAATATAGACCTGACTTTAATTCCCAGTACTCTTATAATAATGCAAGACCAGAATGGCATAATCTGTATTATGGAGCAAATCAAAATACAGGGGGTTCAAGAATGAATAGAACAAGACATAGAGTGCATAACTTCACCGAATTTGAAGAACCAACTTCGACTTTTCTGGGTGAACATAAGAACTATGGGGACAGATTCAATGTCCCTCATTTCAATTATGAAGAGCATTTACTGAAACATTTAAAGTTTGAACAAAGGATCATCAACAAACAGTTGACTGATGAGGAGCGTGAGGCAATTTTACAGAGGTTGACCAAGAATGCCGATATTCTGGAGATAAGTGAAGAACTTATTACCAAACATATGATGAGACAAGTGAATAAGAAAGCAAAAGGTGATAGTAGTTTTCTAAGGGAATCGATAAATTTGAATCCTTCAAGTCAGTTTATGTATCAGAAACCGACCACAGCTCTGTATTCACGGTATGAAAATGAGACAGACTATGATGATGGGTCTACTTTTAAGGCCATGGCTTTGGTGGGAGGAACTGCTGGTTCTTTATTATTAGCATATAAGTTATTTGGATAGATATACGAATAAATGTACAAAAATCACATTCTATAATAGTATCTTAATTGACATATGTTCCAATAATACATTTTTTATATATGTCTATATAACTTTACGTATAAATATTATGCTAATGCTTCTTAACGATCAACTTCTCCGAACACCAAATCCATGGTACCAATAATGGCCACAGCATCTGCTAATAAATTACCTCTAGAAATATGATCAAAAGCTCCTAAATGAGCGAAACCTGGGGCTCTAATCTTACATCTGTATGGTCTTTCAGAACCATCAGAAACCACATAAACAGCCATTTCACCCTTTGGAGCTTCAATAGCAGTATAAGTTTCACCTTGAGGAACGGCATAACCTTTAGTGAAGAGAAGGAAATGATGAATTAAGGCTTCCATATCTTCTTTCATTAAGGATCTTGGAGGTGGACTGATCTTGTAATCTTCAACCTTGACAGGACCTTCTGGCATGTCATTGATACATTGTTCAATAATTCTTAAACTTTGTCTGAATTCAGCCATTCTAATCAAATAACGATCATAACAATCACCATTAAGACCAACTGCCACATCGAAATCCACCAAATCATAAGCATCATATGGTTGAGATTTTCTAATGTCAAATGGTATACCTGAACCTCTTAACATGACACCAGATAATGAATAGTTCAAAGCATCTTCAGCAGTAACCACACCAACATCTTGAGTTCTAGCCTTCCAAATTCTATTGTCGGTGACTAATTCTTCAACTTCATCAATTCTATCACCAAATTGGGTGGCCCACATATAGATATCATCCAATAAACCAGTAGGTAAATCTTGAGCAACACCACCTGGTCTGACATAAGCAGTATGTAATCTTGCTCCACTAACTCTTTCATAAAATTCCATTAATTTTTCTCTTTCTTCGAAACCCCATAAGAAAGGAGTTAAACCACCAACATCCATAATATGGGATAAAACAGACATACAATGATTTAAAATTCTGGTGATTTCTCCAAATAAGGTTCTGATATATTTACCTCTCAAAGGAACTTCGACATTTAATAATTTTTCAACTGCCAATGCAAAGACTAATTCATTGGTCATCATAGAAACATAATCCAACCGATCAAAATATGGTAAAGCTTGCATATAAGTCTTACTTTCAATCAATTTTTCAGTACCTCTATGTAATAATCCAACATGAGGATCGGATCTAACGATTTCTTCTCCATGTAATTCTAAAATCAATCTCAACACACCGTGAGCTGCAGGATGTTGGGGACCAAAATTAATGGTGAAATGTCTAATCTTGGAGTTTTGTTTGGCAACATTTTTTGGATCATCATCTTTACCCCAAGTCATATCAATTTCATCCAACACTTCCGAAAAGGTGGTTTTACCAAAAGATCCATAGTCTTTAGTATATTTTTCATATTCTTTACCCATGGCATTAATGAAAGGTTTTGGATCATTACTGATGGTATTTAATCTTTTACTGCTTGAACTGATATACCTCAAACTCTTGGTAGAGTTCAAGAAAGTTCTGGTTCTTAACATATTGGATGAATAATTAATTAAGTTAGAACCTTTTCGTTTGGTTGATTTTTTCTCACTGAGAATAATCTGTAAATAAAATTTCTTGATTGGTTGTTCAATGTGTGGATGCACCGTTTAAATAATGTGAGAAGACGTGAAGAGAGAAGAGATGAAGAGATTAAGAGATGGCTACTTTGGAGATGATTGGTCAAGTGATAGGGTACTTCTATTGTGGTTGATGTAATCGATACAGAGAAATGTATTAGAAGAGGAGATTGGTAGAGGTGTGTGATTCATCCATTTTCACCATAAATAGATCGTATATCCTATGTCTTCTCTAGAATGTGCGGTCTCAATGTATCAAACATTGGTGTAGCCCAAACCAAATGCAGAATATCCATGGGCGTGCGCTGAACGTAGCGGCAAACAAATGGGTTGCATTGGTAGCAGCACGTTGGTCCTCCCACGATGGTGGGCCCACATCGGTAGGGACACAAAACGATAGCTTTCACCTTTAGCCAGCCACAGTAACCGTTCCCGAGGCCGGATCCTCACACGACCGCTTTTCCTATGCAGGTTTGGTGACAAATTTTTCGTGGATTGGATTTCCCTCCAGAACCGCAGCTCTGCTGCAAACCAGACCGGTGAAAATTATAAAGATGCAAGATTTCCCGCCTATAAAATTTCATCCACATTTGGTTAATTGTGTAAAGCTGTTGTAGATAGATTTTGTTTTTTTTGGTAAAATAATCAATTATCCCAATAATCTACCCATTAATTACCAAACTCACTTCTTCCTTGTCATCACATTTACTTTCTCCAGCATTTACCATGAGCAAAAGAAGATTTGATGAGCCTGCTGCATTAAAAAAAAAGAATATCGATGAGATAACTCAACAGTTATATTCCACTTCAAATGAATGGCCCGTATATAGTCACCCTGATGGAGGTATCATAAAAATAACCCCATGGGGAAGTATACGTCAATTTGAAGTTAATGGTGAAGTTATAACCAAATTCGAAGATATGTCCTTCAATGATTATGACTTTAGTGCTGCTTCTGCTGCGGCTGCTGCTGCTAGAAATATGGGAGGTTCCGCCGGTGATATCAATAATAACCACAACAGTAATCAAGATCTGATGAATCAGGATGTTTATGGTGAATTACCACAAACTCCCCAATCTATCCAATCTATCAGATTAAGTCCTAGTGATGAAGCTGAGCAATACGTGGTGAAAGGGTATGAACTGATGGGCCAATCATCTTATTCAGATGAGCAATATGCCAAAGAGCCAGAACACTATTTCGGCATGGCAAATGATGAATATGGTGATGAAGATATCCTGATGTAAAATTGGGAGTGTAAAAAGGATGTATTATAGAGTGGTTTTATACTGGTTATAGAACCTGTAAAAGTAAAAGTTAAATATGTTGTTATAAATATAAATAAGTCATCAAGACGCGTCTTTAGTCTCTAGTGTTATGGCATTATGCTTTTATGCCGATGTTTGTTCTTTATCACTTGAGTGTGGAACTCTGTCATTGGTTGAATAACGCGTCGATGAGGTCCCGAACCGCACGGGTCCAGGTCCACTATCGCGATGCCGGCGATGAGCCTTGCGAAGGCCCCGAAGACTTGAGAATTGCTGCGAAAAAGATAAGATATCTAGTATATTCATTTTATCGTGTCTATCATTAATCATATATAGATGGTCAGAACTTAAAAACCACATACACTTACAAGACCTTCCCGTTCAACGGCAAAAGTCCTGCATTTGACCAAATTTCCAGGGTTCTTAATTGCAGACCCTGTCAATTTACTGTGATTTAAATATAAGTTATCACCTACATTACTGCAATCAAAATGGTCAAAGTTTGAAAGCACAACTCGTGGCCATTTATCATATGAATTTAAACGTGGCATACATGCCCTTATAAAGGCAAGATCAGTAATATTGTGACTGGCATCAGTAAAGAATGGGTATCCTTTAACTGTGACTTCATTTGATTGGTGTCCCGCATCATCTCCAAAACCCCGTGCTGCCAATTGCCTATAATTTGTATAGCTGGGTAATGTTTTAGAGATTCCAACCGAATCAGCTCTGTGATTGTTACTCAAATCTTTACCAGTATTCAAGTCAGTGAACCAGTTAATCAATCCCTCAAATGACCAGAATTGTACCAATAATTGCATGGTTTCTATTCTGAGTCTCAAGGTGTTTTTATACTTGATAACCGTCAAGGGATCTTGATCTGGATTTTCATGCATATTTGTAGCCAATCCAACATTACTGCAATTCAAGGTTAATCTGTCAATTTCCTTACATTTGAATTTATGAACCAAGTCCATGAACTGATCTCTGGAACTTATTGGTTCAAAAAGCATCTTATTATCTCTAACCAAATGGTGATGTTTACCAATACTCTTTAAAGCCAGGGATTTCTGAAGTCTATCAAATAATGAGTCAGTCATCTCCCAATCGGGGTTATTCTTGATCTTGAATATAGTCATTATGAGATTCTTGATATCCTTAGCACAATTCAATTCGTATACGATCAATTGTGTCAGGTTCAATTCTACCAATGCCGGTTCCCATGATTTTGACGATGTCTTATACGGCGTTGAAAACTCCGGTTTGATCAAGCAAAGACCAAATAACTCAAGTGTAGGATTATACTCCGGTAACGCGTCTACTGGTGCAGTATATTTCGGACATTCACTGGTACTTTCAAAGTATGAAGGAATGGAAATATCGGTATCATTGGTGGATATACTCAAACGACCCGAGAGCATATCACTTATACAGTCATCAGAATCGCTATTGGTGTAGCAACTGTCCGATCTTATGCGATGATGGTCACTCATGGATGCAAATTATATGGATGCAAAATGGGAAAGGAGCAACTTTAAAGGATATAGGATATTCTAGACGTCACTATCAATTTAGTGACTCGAAATTCGAATTTAGGTGTTCTTTTGATGTATAACACTGGAATATTAATACAAGTATATCAGTTTGGATTGTTATGTTATTGCGTGGGGTAAGAAATATGCTTTTATACAGCCAACTCCACGATGCAGGTAATAAATAAAGTCAAACAAGAAAAACTAAAAGTACAAAAATTATATAAAGAAATGAATTATTGAGGAATATCTATTTATATATGAATGATATTGCCAAGGGTTAATCATGCAAACTACCTATATGCAATAAAAATAATAAAAAATGCCTCCCCGTCATTCCGACTCCGTGCCAATCTAGTAAGCGTTTACGGTTTTTTTTTTTTGCTCACTTGCAGTCATGACAATTTTTTAGGGATTTGGCCCGCAGAAATGACGTTATCCAGATGAGTAAGGTTGCGTTCGAGGCTTGCGAAGCAAACAACAACTTTCACATTGTATACTAAGCCATTAGATAACCTAGACTCATGAAAAACTCATTTCCAAAACCTACAGCTGGCCCATGTACAACCTCTATCGATGGACTGGCGTCCTTTTCCGCGTGGGGAAGGCTCTTTCGGCTTTACTATTCCAGTCTTTTTTTTTTCTCGATGCAGTGGATTTTCCAGATCCAGAAAGCCAAGATTCTTCTACGGCAAAAGCCAAGCGAATTCCTGGTAACTGTAACTTCTCCAGTCATATCTCACCGGACACAACAGGACACAACAGGTAGAAGTCGTAGAATAGAGTTGTAGCAAGAGAATAAGAGAGATACATAGCCAGTTGCCATGAATTCAATCTACAGCCTCTATCTGGCCCTAGCCTTATATCCTACTTAGTCCTCACGCTCACAAATCGCCCTCTGCCGCTGGGTAATATGAAGGACCGACTGTATAGGGCGGGTGGTATGGATGCTTACTACTGCCGACTTATAACTGGCTAGATTTGGATTTTGATGGATGTTTGTGGTACTTTATCGGTCAGTACCCGATATCCACGATCTCCTGTTGTCGTGTTTTAATTTTTCTTGTCTCGCTAAGTAGGACCGATAAACCCGTTCGTACTTCTGTACTTTTTTCCGTTGATCTTAGCTTCGCATCAATTTCTGGTGGTGCTTGGCATGGCAATTACACCAATAGTGAATAGGTCAAGTATTTTAGTTCGACGCCAGTTCTATTGTTTACTCATAGGTAATTTCAGTCTATTGAGATATTGATTTAATGGAAATTATTATTTGACTTAATTGTATACATTGAGATACTCAACTTAAGTATATTGATGGTGATTATTGAATTATTGATAGAGGCATACGATCCATTTTTAGAATACCATTATATTTACTAAGCATCTTCTTCTAGACTTTGATAGTGGCTATGGCTATGACGTTGTATCCCCTGAAGACGAGCAGATCTTTGCTATGATTTGCCAATCTCCGGTCAACCCCACTCCGGGATAAACTCACAAACTCCGTATATGTGAGTAGATATCTAATCACGTAGTAAATATTAGTCCCTTCAAGATAAAGAGGAAAGTGCTTCCGCCAAATGCTGGTTTGGGTTTAATTCACCCCTGAAATATCGTCCTGTATCTCTATGCAATTGCTGAAAATTCTAATCTGTCGAGTGATTTGTTGTTAGCAAGCTAGGTCCTCTTATCAGTCCCGATGAAGCATCGATATGTCTGCATTATCGTGGCAGAAGAAGATGTAGCTTCATAGTAAGTGCATAGATATCAACTTCTCACGTTGGTTCGTCCGGCTGTCAGTCAGAAAAAAACCGTCCGTCCGTCATAAGGACGGGTAATGGTTTCTTGAGCACTTATCTGACTCACTATTTAAGTGTGGCAGGAATTAGTAATTAACTTCGCAATTGACTCAATGTCCCCATTAGCAAAGTATACTACGAAATCAGGTAAACCTATCACCATTGGTTATGGTGTTGGTACCAAATGGATCTGGGCCAAGAAGGCAGATAAAGCAGATTTCCATCAACCAATTGTAGATCAAGTTTCCGCAGCCATTAAGGCAGGGTTCAATCAAATTGACACTGCTCACATTTATACTACCGAGAAGGAAGCAGCTCTTGGTATTAAGGAAAGTGGAGTAAAAAGAGAAGATCTTTGGATCACCTCTAAATTTTCTCCTTTTGATATCCCAGAATCGACTTTTCAATTGATCAGTTTAACTGAAGCTTTTGAGACTTCTTTGAAAGAATTTGACACCGATTATCTCGATGAATTTTTAATTCATGTACCATTTTTAGATCCAAGATCGACTTATACAGTTGAAGATCTTTGGAAACAATTGGTTGCTTTCAAAAAAGCGGGTAAGGTGAGATACATTGGTGTTTCAAACTTTGATGAATCATGGATCAAGAAAGTCATGGAAGTTTCACCATCTTCAGACTATTATCCACAATTTAACCAAATTGAATTCCACCCAAACTTACAGAACCAAAGTCCTGGGATTAGAAAGTTTTGTGCTGAAAATGATATTGCTATTCAAGGTTACAACCCATTGTGTTCATTGTATAAATTTGACAGTAAACTCTTGACTGCTTACATTAATGAGTTGGCAGAAACATACAAAAGGACCAACTCTCAAATATTATTGAAGTACACTTTACAAAGTGGTGTGATTCCTATAACCACCACTTCCAAGAGTCTGCGAATGACTGAGTCATTAAGTTTGGGTGACTTTGAATTACAAGAGGCCGAAGTTCAAAAGATCAATGAAATTGGAGGTAAAGATTACCAGAGATCATTTTTTAATAAGCAGTTTGAGTGAATTCATATGATAAAACGTTTATTGTTATAGAATGATTGATTATTTACGTAAGTCAACAGTAAACTTAGAATATATATATTGTTGTTTTGTTTGTGGGATTGGTTTACATTTTACTTTTTCTCTGTAACATCCAATATTCATTTAAACAAGATAAATTTAATTATCAAGAGCTTACTGATAAGCAGAAAGGGCACCCAATAATTGGGAGGAACCACCGGCTTGTTGAGATTCCACGACGAAATCTTCCATAATACTGAAAGCTGAACAAACTCCAACAACAGCAGCAACTCCTTTACCGGAGCCTCCCAAGACTTCTCCAACAATAGCAACAATGGCGGTCAAAAAAGCACCACTGACAGAAGCAACTGGGATAATTCTTGATAATTCTTTGGTGACGGAAACGTCTCTTTTACCGGCAATAGAGATACCTTGATCTTTAAATTGTTTAGAGATGTCCTTTGGAGCACTACCAGAGAATAAAGACCAGTAGTTAGCGAACCAAGTACTTAAGAATACCACGGTACCAGAAAACACGACAGTTCTAAGAGGGTTCAACACAAGTTGAAGTCCTAATGGAGCACTGAAGTAGGACAAGATACCATTCTTTAACACCAAAGAGGTATTAACTAATTCATATTCTCCAACAATGTTGTAACCAAAGATACTGGAGATAAAGAACCCGAATACTTGGATATTAGCCAACACAGTAACGGCAAATAATAATGGTAAAGCACCAGTGTACAATAACTTGATTGGGTACATGTTAGACATACCTCTCATCTTAGTAGATCTGACAGGCAATTCGATTCTAAAATTGTTTAATCCAATGAGAATCAAGATAGACACAACGGCAATATAAAATTGAGTCAAATTTGGTAATTCCAATCTGGTGAAACTGTTCAAGACATTAGCACTTAAAGCTTTCAAATCAAATGAGAAGTTCTTAATGAAATTAACTAAAGCACCAAAAGATTCAGTCTTGTTAGAATTCTTCAATGGAATGAGATCTAATCCAACCAAATCTCTAACAAAATTGGTAGAATATTGAATAGTCAATAAGGCTAAAGCACCACTTCCAAAACCATATCCCTTATCAATGACTTCAACGATAGAAGTAACGAAAAAGTTGAATCCAAAAACTTGTAAGAAGATCAAGAATAAGTTACCAATGGAAAGTTCACTACCAATCTTGAAGTTCTTGAAACTTTGATCATAGTACTTGGAGAAGAATAACCCAATCAAGTACAAAAAGGCAAGAACAAAAGCAGTCAATTTTTGACCAGTTTGGAACAATTCTCTGTCACTTCTTAAGCCCAAATGGACATTAATAAATCTGAAACCAGCAGCTATTTGCCAGATAAAGGCAGAAGTTAAGACTGGGAGCAATCCTAATTCCAATAACGTACCCTTCTCCATGGCGAAAATCGATCTAAAATCGGCAAAAGGATCTTGGATATATAAGTATGCATTAGGTTTCAACCCATAGATTGGAATCTGTCCAAGTAAGAAGATAATACCTGAACTTATAGTGAAGATGATTTTTTCATCTAAAGTGACCTTTTCATAAGGCAACTCAATTTCTGGTAAAATTGGCAAGAAAACTTTGACCAAATCAAGTAAACGAACTATAAGAGAGTACAAGTTAGTATCGTTATTACGATAGTTTCTCCAGATATCCTGGTATAACTGATATTCATGGTTACATACATCCACTCATGTTGTCGACGTCTGAAAAATTTTGTCGCGGCCCTGATAACAGTCGTATCAGCCAGCCTAAGGCACCAGTCATTGGTATCAATACCAATGAGGCACAGTAAATTGAAAGATAATAGAGTTAATATCAGAGAAGTAAACATAGAATTAGAGTCTATAACTGTTTAGTTGTATTTATATTCTTATCACATCGGGACGATCTTAGATTATCAATCTATAGATCTCGTATAATGTCATATTGAGAATTGTGAGAAATGGCTAATTAACTTAGACATTGAATTTGGAAGCCATTTCAACAGCAGCAGCACCCCAATCAGCCCCATGGTTGTGGCCACCTAAACCAGCTCTTTGTCTTGCCTGTTCGTCAGTTAAACAGGTCAAAACCCCAAAGATTATTGGTTTGTTCAATTCAAAGTTCAATTTCATGATCTGCTTGGAGACTGCATCACAAATATACTCAAAATGCATGGTAGAACCCTTAATTAAAACCCCAATTGGGATGATTGCATCTAAAGGTTTGCCCAACTTTTCATATTTCCAGTTAAGGAGTTTGGTACCATAAGGTAATTCGAAAGAACCTGGAATTGATTCAACAATGATATTTTCTGGTTTGACACCTAATTCGATCAATTTATCTTGAGCTCCTTTGACTAAGGAATCAATGATTTCCTTGTTCCATCTAGCATGTAAAATACCAACTCTTAAGTTAGTACCGTCGTATTTTTGATCAACTTCTCCTAAACCGTGAATAGCCATTTTTATAGAAAGTGATTAAAAATCAAAATCAAGGCATTTGCGGCAACTATTTGAATGAAAATCGCAGTTTTTGCTCAAACTTTCACCAATTCCGTCGCGGTATTTCATAAGGCCAGACACCGCCATCCGGTTGGCTTCTCGTGTGCTCACCAGGCGACTACTTCACCGAAATCGCTTGATCGAAAATTTTTCTTCTATATAATAAGATGATGATATGAAGTTGACTGATACACTTGAAGAAATTTCTTTAACCGAAAATAGTCTTTCACCCCTATCTGATTATTATCAAGTAAATAGATTGTAGATTTCACAGACTCCTAGTTATAGTAATTCAGTTTCTTGGCTGGGATAGTAATTAGACCAAACAGGAGTTTGTAATTCAGTTTGGTGAAAGAGCCAGTCAACTGATGCGCAGAGACGAGCGCAGAGACAAGCAGAGACGAGCACCAGTCAAACTGCAGCTTTGTAGCACTGCAGCACGTACTGCCGCTAACGGCAACGGCAACGGCAACGGCCTAACCCCCCCAAAAAGTGCCACTATTGTCATATATTGTGGTTGCCACAGTGCCCCTCTCACTCCACCTTAGTCCACTTGTTCTCAGAATGTCCACCGATGACCGGTGCACCACAGTTCCCTCCCACCCGCAGCCTCACGACGGGTTTTTGTCCCAGATGCGACTGGTCTCCTTATCGGAAAAGCAAAAATTATTATCTCAGATATATAACTACCCGTAGATTAAGTGAACATATTTTTGATCATGGCATTTAACAACTATAAACTCAACTATCCCACCACCCGGATCCCTGTTACTCAAGAAGAAGACGAGGTTCGGTCCATTCTTTCAGATGATCAGTCATCTTGGGTGTTATTTAATCCAGATTCAGATATCTTATCAAGCACAACACAAGATAATCAAGATGATTTAACCGATTCTGAATCGGTGCAACAACTGGAAGAAGATGATGATAGAACTCCTCATAGTAGTCAACAACATCAACCAGTTGAAGATGATGATACGGATAATGAATCGGATTCTTTAATAGATGACCTTGATCCGTCTCAGCTGAGGATTGAGAGATTGTTTCATAAACCGTATGATAGAATTAATAATTGGAATTTAAATAATGACGTGGTCGATGATAATGTGGCTTCATGGGATTTAGATGAAGATTTATCGAATCACTCCTTGGATACGTCAATTTTGAAGATGAAGGAGTTTTATGGTAACGAATTGATTAAGAATTTAAACAAACAAGAATTACAAAAGTTCAGACAGATTCATCATAACTTAAGACGTCAGTTGAGCAGGAAACCTCCAAATCCATTATTGGAACAACTATTAATGAAATTATATCCTCAGAATTTGGCCCAACCTCAACCTCCTTATAATCTTAATATGGGATATAATCGGTACTTGAGAGCCACTATCAATAGTCACTATGATTATGATGACTTGACGAGTGAAACTGCTTCTTCATCGTTGGTATTATGTGGAGGTGGAGAGAATTGGAGTGATTTGTAATGGGTTATGATACGGAATAGAAAGGACATAGGACGGTAAATAGGTATAGGCCTAATGTAATTAGAACCATAGTAATGTAGAGAAATTTGGGAATTTTCAGACTCTGGCTACTGGTCCTAACTGGGTAAAACTGGAAGACAGTATTGATACAGAGTTTGGCACATTGACTGGAGGATGTTAACATTAACATCTCTTTCATGGCCATGAGGTTGTGCGGTAAGGCTTATCTCATCTCTGCGATGTGAGATTTAATTTGTAGCACAACCAATTAAAATTATATTGACTGGCCACCACTAGTACAAGTATAATTGAACAACAATCATATAATCTACAATTGGGACTTCCTGTCACATGTTATTTACCCAATTACTACCAAATCTACCAGCTTCACCTCTGCTGGCTCTCATTTGTGTCACACACTCCTACTCACCCAGACGTACCCAGACGCACCTAATACATATAATACGCGTTTTCAACGAAAATTCACGTCTAAATAACTTCCAATTAACTGTTAATTAATATGTTCAGATCAATCAGACAATTTTCAAGCACCTCTGCTAGAGCTGCCTTCGCCAAAATGCAATTGTTAGGTACTGTGGGTACTGTTACTGCCAGAGAAACTTCTGCTGGTAATCCATTTATCTCTTACTCCTTAGCAGTTAACAGATACAACCCAAACGAGGAAAACAATCAATCAACTGACTGGTTTAACATCAGTGTTTTCAATGAACGTCACCTTTCTTTCTTCAATGAATACTTGAAGCCTGGTATGCAATTGTTTGTCGAATGTGATGTCAGACAAAAACAATTGATTGATGAAGCTACTGACACCAAAAAATATGTCACTAACTTGCAACAAACCAGCTACGATGTGGTTAGATTTGCCAAGAAAGATACTCCAGCAGAGTAAATGGCTATAGTGTACCTTTATGTTTAATTGTAGTAATAGTAATATATTTTGTTATGGGTCCTGAAGAGTAGAAGTGTAAACGTTTGTGAATGCGCCCTAAACGGACTCCACTCCACGAGACTGAAACTTCCATTGGTTCAAGTATCTAATAAAGTAGCTCTACTTCTTTTACGTAACTAGAGACACCCATAAACCCATCTTGCCTCCAAACCCTGTGATAATCAACCCTCCTATACATCGAGAACGAGATTACATTTCGAGATTGAAAGCTACAACAAATTAACTGACAAAAAAGATAAGTAACCAAAGAAACAAGAAGAAGTAGATATATACCAGAGACTACATATTACACATTAAGCGTAAAACTTCCCTCCCAGCACTTTAACTGGGACAATCGTCTTAGGCAAGGACCTCGAAAAATCGACGGCCACGACCAACATCGCGATGAATAGATTTCGAGTTGAAAATTATTCAATTGTTTACCAATGGGGTTCATTTCTTCATCCATTAACTTAGGGGATCCAGTATTGGATTCTCTACAATTCCAAAGGGAAGCAAATCCAATAAAATCTTCTACTCGGTTACAGATTGATTTGGATTCCGTCAACGATGTCAGCTATAAAATCAAAGTACCGAACTTCAATGAATTAACACCATTAAAGTTGAGTTATAAATATATCACCGATCTTATCAAAATTGACTCGATGATTCCAACCGATATATATAGCGAAGACAAACTCAACAAAGTCAACAATACTGTGTTGGACAATTATTATTTTAATACTAAAGGATTGGGAGATTTCTCTAAATTCGAGAAGATTCAGCAATACAACTTGCCAGATAAATTTTTCGATGAATACAACTCAAGTGAATTGATAACAAAGATGGGATTATTCCCTGAAATTAAGAGGTCTTGGATTATCGTTGATAACAAGTTAATTTTATGGAATTATGAAGCACCTCAATCATCGTTCAACAAATCCAATCAATTCTTAACCATTGATCAAATAAGACATTCTATATTATCCGTCAAATTGGCGGTTCCTAAACCAGGGGTTTTCGTTAAGGATGTAAATTACATATTGTTGGTTGCAACACCCGTGGATATTCACATTTACGTTGTCAAATATAACAAGGATTTGAATAATTTGGAAATCTTTGATCCTAGTTTATCTGTTTCCACTCAGGGATTAACTGTGAGTGACTTTGTGGTCAGTAATAAGGGTGATATTTTCTTTACTGAAGGAATTAATATCTGGAGATTAGACTACAATAACAAGGCGTCATTTATTAAAAATAAATGTGATAAGGTATGTCTTACAAAAAGTGGGTTTGGCTTACCAAGCATTTTCGACGATTCGGCATCTAAATCCACTCCTACAACTGCATCAACTTCAGGATCAACTGGTCAGCCTATCCAGCCCCAGAATATACCTGAAGTCATCACTCAATTGGAAATTGACGATGAAAGAGAATTGTTGTATTCCCTTTCCAACAAATCTGTCATTAGAACTTATAAGTTAAAAGATTCACAGATTTCTACTTCCAATAAGATAACGCCTTCGGAAATGTATAGAACCCTTTCCGGCTTATTTGTTGATTCCGGAAATTTTAAGTCATTCCAGAAATTCAGAGTCATGAATATTCAACCTATCTATGCTCAAGAGTCATCTTCAGTTCAATTGATTGCCATCACTAATTTTGGTGTCAGAATATCTTTGAAATTGAGTGCTGCATCGTTCTTTCAACCTAGCACAAGACTTAAACTTAGTGTGGTTAATATTAAGTTCCCCCCATCAAAGGATTTGCCAACATTGAATAACGAATTGGATTCATTTACTAGATCCAAACAATATATTTCTCAATTGATTTCAAACCAACAAAGGTCTGAATTATTGAAAAATACCAAATTCAGTAAAATCATAAGTCCGGGATTATTCTTGGTGGTGAAGAAGTCAAAAGGTGCTGACAAATTGTTCATTTCTGCTGTCAACTATGGATTTTTGAAGAAAAACAATAAACTTATCGAAGATGCTGAATTTATGAAACTTGATGAAAACACCTTTATCCATGACATAGTACAATTAACACCATCCATGAATGCAACCAATTCGCCTAACGGTTATGCAAACATTTTGGCAAGTCAATATACTAAGCAACCTTTGAAGTTTGCTGTCTTGACTAACTATGGTATTCAAGTCTTTGAATTCAAAACTCCCGATAAGATTATTAACTCTTTGAATGAAGAAATCATTGAAAATTTCATTGAAGAAAATGGGTTTGAGGAAACATGTTCAACTTTGTTATATTTATCTTGCTCATATGGACATCATGCATCAACCGATTTATTTAAGAGAAAAGCACAAATGTTATTCTCCACTTGTGGTAACAATTCAAGGCTTATAGAAATGAAGAGTAATCCTTCATCTTCCTTGTTTAATCAAAAGGAAGGTCATGACCAGGTCATCTTGAGTGATAGATTCTACGGAACTTGTTTATTGATTTCAAGAATCTTTAGGGATTATTGGAATAATAAGGTCTTTTTACCATTACCTTCTGTCAAATTCAACAACCTTAAACAAGTCGATTCTTCTTCAATTAAGGACCACCTTTTGATTAAAGGTTTGAATATCAGTAAAAAGCAGATTGAATACTTCATGGGTTCAGTAATCGTTTTGATTGAGTTTTTCATTGAAAACGGTAATAATATACAGGGATTGAATGCTCCAAACTATAGCTCGGATCCTACTAGATTTGACAATGAAATTTGTTTGAGATCTGAGCATATTGGATTCACTTCAATAACGAAGTCCCTTGATTCTATGAAAGAGGCACTATCATTCTTGATGGTTTTGATCGAAGAGACCGAGTCGAACACGAATTTGGATGAGATCTTGAAATTCCTCACTTTAACGAATCAATTGAATTTATTGAGCTTGACGTTCAAGGATCTTTTGTTGCCTAACGATGAGGTGAAGAATCTTATCAAAGAGTTATTGAGTTCAATCATCAATAAGAATATTTTGAAGGGCGGATCCATCGATCTTATTGCTAGTTCGTTACAAGGCAGATGTGGTACTTTTGTATCGACTGATGACGTTCTCATCTTTAAGGCTATCGAGAATTTGACTAGAGCCAAGAACATTGGGTTCAGAGACAATGACTTGAAGATCAAATGTTTGAAGAATGCTGTCTTGTTGTTTGAGCAGGCTTACGAATCATTGACTTATGAAAACATACAAAATTCTATAAACATAATGTTAGAGTTGGAATATTATGTTGGAGCAGTTGAGTTGTTATTGAAACTCGCTAACAAGTTAGAGCAGACCAATAAGACAAAAAGTAAAATCACCAGAAAGAAACAATTATACGACTTGGTCTTTAACATTTTGACGAAGCTTGACATGAAGGTAGTAAGGGTCACTGAGCTGAACGATCCTTTGAAAATCAATGATATCATGGAAATAAGAAACACGACATATGACACATGTTTTATTTCTAAAGACAAATCATTCCATTATGAATTCTACCAATGGTTTATTAAACAAGGCGTTAGTGAACGTTTGTTGGATATCAACACTCCTTTCATTTTACAATTCCTAGAAGAAGAATCAGTTAACGATCTCAAATTGAGCGAATTACTTTGGTCTTATCATGCTAAAAGGGAAAACTACTATAACGCGGCAAGTATCTTATACTCATTGGCCATTTCTGATTTTAAACTAGATCTCGTCCAAAGGATTGAATACTTGTCCCGTGCTAATGGATTCTGTAACTGTATTTGCCCACCAAACTTGAGACAGCAGATGATTCAGCTTTCAACCTTGGTGCAAGATTTGTTTGATGTGGCTAATATCCAATTAGATATATTCACCACTATCAAGAGTGATACTAGAATCAATTCCAGCAACAAACAGTCAACTATGGATCAATTGAACTTCAAAATCTTAAACTTGACGGACTTGTTTAATGATTTTACAGATCCGTTGGGATATTTCGAATTATCTTTATTGATTTTCAAAGTATCTGACTACAGAAATTCCGATGATATATTGAAGAGATGGGAATTCTTCTTTGAGAAGTTGTTCCATAAGTTCTTGGTGGAAGAGAATGCAAAGACACCACTTTACATTATTATTAATAACGAATTTGTATCGATTGCATCAAGATTATCGTCAAATGATTTGGTATTGCCAATTGATAAATTGATTAAGTTAATTGCAAAGAACTTACATGATGCCAGCGAAGAAGACGCTTCACAGACGGCCCCAGAAGGAATCATTGTGGATATGTTTATCAAATCGGGAGTATCATATGATAAACTCTATTACATTTTAAGATCATTGATTGAAAATGATAGCTTTGAGATTTATCCTGGATTTGTCAATTTCTTGAAATCAAACGAGATGGTATATTTGATCAAACAATGGTTCAATCACGATAAGGCATTAAGAAATCATATATCTAACGATAAAATCATAAATTTGACTGAATATTCAATTCAATCAGATCCAATCACAAGCTACCTCAAATAGTCTTAATCGAATGTTGTAATATTTACATATATATTTCATTGAATAGAAATACACTACGTTAATTCATAGAAAGTTGGCTTATCTTCTGGGTATGAAATCGATGACCTTAGATGGGGGATATGTGCTTCCAATTTCGAGATGTATGGAATGATACCATCTACCAACAATTGGATAGAACTTGATTCAGGTCCAGTAGGCATAATGACATCACTAAACTCCTTAGTAGGATTGATAAAATCAGTCATTTCTGCCCTAGCTCCCTGTAAGTATCGGTTGATCACCACTTCCAACCCTTCAGTTCCACCAACCACATCCCTTCTAATCCATCTTATCAATCTGGTATCAGCATCACTACTTATGAAAACCTTTATCTTGGATAATTGTCTTATTTCCTTGTCGTACAAAGCATAAAGACCATGCAAAATGATGATGTTACCAGGATTTGAAATCAAGGTTTTCAAATCAGCAGTTATCTTAGCGAAATCATACCTAGAAGGTTTCAAAGGAGGAAATTTGTCATCAGTTACACCATTCACAGTTATAGCAGCCGATTTAGATGAAGAATACTGATTTTGATTAACTTTATCTTCTGGCTTCAAGTAACTTTGCATATCTATTACTTTTATGTTCATCCTGGAAAATTGAAATGCCAGTTCAAGCTCTTTCTTGAGAAGCTCAGCTGCAGTTTTCTTACCACTAGCATGTCCTCCACCAATTAATATTACCAAACTATCAAAGTCCATTCTCCTTGTGAGACGCCAAATTATTTCTCAACTCATCGCTCCATCTCATCGCACTTATCTCAAAGTAGAAAACCCACAGTAGACAATGGATTTCGAGAAAGACTTGGACAAGAACTTGAAGTTCAGTTCCAAATCCACAAAGAACATCAAGGTTCACTCCACCTTTGAGAGTATGAGGTTGAAATCTGATCTTTTAAAGGGGATCTACGCATATGGCTTTGAAGCCCCATCAGCTATTCAATCAAGAGCTATTATGCAGATTGTCAGTGGTAAAGATACAATAGCTCAAGCTCAATCTGGTACTGGTAAAACTGCTACATTCTCCATTGGAATGCTACAAGTCATTGACACGAAGGCCAAAGATTGTCAAGCTTTAATATTGTCCCCCACTAGAGAATTAGCAGTTCAAATTCAAACTGTAGTCAAGCACTTGGGAGGTTACATGAACATTCAAACTCATGCATGTATTGGAGGGAAAAATGTTGGAGAGGATACCAAGAGATTACAACAAGGTCAACATATTGTTAGTGGGACTCCAGGGAGAGTGGTTGATGTAATTAAAAGACAACAACTCAATACTCGTCATATAAAAATGTTGATTCTAGATGAAGCAGATGAGTTATTCACAAAGGGATTTCGAGAACAAATATACGAGATTTACAAACACATGCCTCCTTCTACCCAAGTAGTAGTTGTTAGTGCCACCTTATCTCGAGAAGTTATTGAAATGACGTCCAAATTTACCACCAATCCAGTAAAGATTTTGGTTAAAAGAGAGGAAGTCACATTGGAAGGGATTAAACAATATCACATTCAATGTGAAAAGGAAGATTGGAAGTTTGACACCTTGTGTGATCTCTACGATTCTTTGACTATCATTCAAGCGGTGATTTTCTGCAACACAAAGGCCAAAGTTAATTGGCTTGCTGATCAGATGAAGAAGGCTAATTTTGCAGTCGTTTCTATGCACGGGGATATGAAACAAGATGAAAGAGACTCGATCATGAATGACTTCAGATCGGGTAATTCACGGGTATTGATCTCTACAGATGTATGGGCTAGAGGTATTGATGTTCAACAGATCTCATTGGTCATCAATTACGATTTACCTACTGACAAGGAGAATTACGTACATAGAATTGGTAGATCGGGTAGATTCGGTAGAAAAGGAGTTGCCATTAACCTTATAACCCGATCAGATCTCGAGGAATTCAGAGACTTACAAAAGTCTTACTCCATAAAGATTCCAGAAATGCCTGTGAACGTTAATGACCTCATGTAACCGATTATAATATATAACATATAATCACAACTCTAATCATAACTCTAATCTCGTCTACAATTTTTTAATGTACGCGATCCCATCTCATTGAAAAAAAAAATTTTAAATCAAACTAATCAAAGGCCCTGTTTGGATTCATATAAAATAACAAAAAGATGGATCCTCAATACCTTTCTTCTTTAGAAGAGACTTTGAAGCAAACTTTGGTTGCCAATACCGCTGCCATCAAGCAAGCTTCTCTGAAGTTGACCAAAGAATTCTACACTAACCCTTTGGCTCTTCCTTCGTTATTTCACATTTTACAGAATGCCCAAGATGATCAAATGAAACAATTAGCATCTGTTGAAGCCAGAAAATTGGTATACAGTCAATGGACCAAGGTTGACGCAAGTTTGAAGCCTCAAATCAGAAGTGCCATGTTAAATAATACTTTTACTCAACCTTCAAAGCTTATCAGACATTCCTCTGCTAGAGTTGTTTCTGCTATTGGAGAAATTGATTTGGATGAAAATCAATGGCCAGAATTGTTACCAAGTTTGATTGAAAATGTTCAAAGTTCTGACGTCCAAACCAAGGAAATGGCCGTTTTCACTTTATCCATCTTATTGGAAACTCAAAGTGCTGCTTTAATGAACAATACCGAGGATTTCTTGAATCTTTTTGGTAACTTGTTAACTGATCAATCATCCATTGAAATTAGAGTTAATTCCGTATTATCTTTTGAATTCCTCGCTGGATTTCTCGAAGAACAAACCCCATTGGATGCTAATTTGGCCAACAAGTTTCAAAGTTGTATTCCAACCATGGTCCTGGTGTTGAGGGAAGTTATTCAAACCGATGAGATTGAAAAAGCTAAGGATGTTTTTAATGTCTTCAATGCTTTCATCTTTATCGACAATAAGTTATTGGGAAACTATTTCATTGATTTGATCAAATTATCCGGTGAATTAGCTCTTAACACTGAACTTGATGAAGAAATTAGAACTTATGCCTTACAATTTTTAATTTCTGCCGTCAATATAAGAAAATCAAAGGTCTTATCCAGCAATGCTGGTCCAGATATGACATTGATTGGTTTGAAGGTTGCAAGTGAAGAAATTGATGTCGAAGAAGAATTGGAAACCGAAGAAGATGAAAACGAAAATGAAGAAAATGCTCCTTCCACTTTAGGTTTAAGATTATTAGCAATGTTGTCTGCTGAATTACCTCCATCTCAAGTTATAGTTCCAATATTCGAAAATATTCCATCTATGTTGACTTCTTCTAACCAATTCCAAAGAAGAGCTGCCATCCTTTCAATTGCCGTTGCTTCCGCTGGTTCTCCAGATTACATTGCTGCTCAAATCAATAAAGTCGTCCCAGCCATTGTCAATGGATTGAAGGATTCCGAAGTCGTTGTAAGATTAGCCGCTTTGAAGGCTCTTTCTCAATTGACCTCTGAATTACAAGACGCTATTACCATCTACCATGAACAATTCTTGCCTTTATTGATTGATATCATTGACTCTGCTACTTCTGTTGCCGTCTACAAACATGCTTGTGTAGCTTTGGATGGATTAATCGAATTCTTGGGCCATGACTCCATTGGTAATTATTTGGCTCCATTAATGAACAAATTGATTCACATGTTGCAACAGGCCAACACTTCAACTTTGAAGGGTACTATTGTTTCAGCCATTGGTTCCACTGCATACGCTGCTGGTAAGAAATTCACTCCATACTTTGATGAATCCATCAAATTCTTGGAACCTTTCTTAAATAATGCTGCTCAAACCGAAGGTTTGACTGAAGATGACATTGAATTGAGAGCTTTAACTTTTGAAAATATCTCCACTATGGCTAAAGCTGTCGGAAAGGAAGCCTTCGCTTCTTATGCCACTCCTTTGGCTGAAGCTGCTTACCAATCCTTGAGCTCTGAACATTCAAGAATGAGAGAATCAGGTTTTGCCTTCATTTCTAATATCGCTAAGGTGTATGGTGAAGATTTCGCCGGAATGTTGGATAGAATCATCCCTGAAATCTTCAAGTGTTTGGAACAAGAAGAATTCACCTTCAACTTGGATCCAGAAGAAGATGAAGATGACGTCGATGAAGAAGATTTAAGCAATAAACTTAATGTTAATACTGGTATTACTTTTGAAAAGGAAGTTGCCGCTGTTGCATTAGGTGAATTGGCTTTCGGTACTGGAAAGCACTTCTACAAATACGTCGAACAAGCTGTCAAGGTGTTGACCGAACAAGTTGAAAATTCATATGGTATGAGAGAAGCTGCCATGAGTGCTTTATGGAAAATCGCCAAAGCAATGGTCGTTGCCGAACATGGCGAAAAATTCGATTTCCCAAAGGGTATTCCAAAAGAAGTCTACATCAACGGTTCTCTCGTTGAGTTGATTCAAAATGTCAGAAAGATTTCTATCGAAAGCTTGAAGGAAGAATTTGAATTGGCCATGGTTGCCTGTATTTTAGATAAGGTTTCTGATGCTATTCGTGACTTCGGTGCTATTGCTGTTTTCGACCCATCTGATGCTGAATCATTGAGTGATTTATGTGGTCAAGTAATGGAAATTTTGACCAATCAACATCCATGTCAAGTTGAAGATGACGAAACCCCAGCTGATGAACTTGAAGCCACTGAAATTGAAACTATCCTTTTCGATTCTGGATTGGAAATCTTGATCAACTTGGGTATTGCCTTAGGTCCAGATTTCACTAAGCTTTTCACTCCATTTAAACAGGTTATCTTCCAAAATGTCAACTCCAAGTCTAAGACCAAGAGAATCAGCTCAGTTGGTTGTTTAGCCGAACTTGCTGCTTCTTTGAAATATGATACCGAAATTACTCAACAATTATTGGAAATCTTCATTGATAGATTAACTAATGATGTATCCATTGATGTTAAGGGTAATGCTGCATATGGTATTGGTCTTGTCGTTGAAAACTCTGATCAAGACTTCTCATCTGCTTACAACAACATCTTGCAATCGTTGTTCCACTTATTGAACAAGACAGACAACCAAGCCAATGTTGCTGATGATGATGAAAGTAAAGATGTTGTAAACAGAGCTTATGCTAATGCTTGTGGTTGTGTTGCTAGATTATCTTTGAAGAATCAAGCTGCTATCCCATTAGAACATATCATCACTCCAATGTTAAGTCATTTACCATTAGAAGCTGCATTTGAAGAAAATACCCCAATCTTGAAATTGATCCTCAAATTGTACGAATCCAACAATGAAGTCATAACTGGTCAAACCGATAAGATTGTTACCATCTTGGCCGGTATTTTCACTAAGGAATTTGAATTCGTTCAAACTAAGGAAACTTCTACTTTAGGTAGAGAAGAAAATCTCGATAGATTAAGACAATTTGAAACTCCAGAATTGAAGCAAAAGGTTGTCGAATTGTTGAAGTTCATTGAACAAAAATACTCAGGTCTCGTATCTTCTAATGAGATATTGAAGTCTGTAATCTAATTTAATTAAAGTATTCTTTTTTATTATGTATTTGTCAAGTTTTCGTATAGAGAAATAAGAAAATATTGTTATGTGTTACAGTGTTTAATTTCCCACATTAGGATACGCCTTGCCGATCTTGGATGGACTGGGCTAAAGCCAAATGTGTTGTACGCTATCGCAGCGTCCTCAATTACTGCAAAAAAAAATTCCTGTTTGGGGTTGCAAACGGGAACTTGATACAAAGCAAAAAGTAATAAAAGTGGCTGAAGGGGAGATGAAGGTTCCAGATCCACCACATCTACTCAAACCCGAAAATACATAAAAGACGGTTGGTTTCCCCCTTTTTTCTTTCCCAATTTACTTTAGCATCAAGAATGAACGATATTGGAAGAATCCTTAGTGCTTTTTCATTTATAGCCTTCTTTATACTTATACCACCATTTATTTGGCACTGTAAAAAGTTGAACATCCCAGCATCAGCCTTAATATTCTGGCTCTTGTATTCAAATTTTAATGGTTTCGTTTCAGCTATTATTTGGAGTGATGATGATTTCTTCACCAAGTATGATGGTAGAGGATATTGTGATGTGGCTATCGAGCTTTCAATTGGTTCAAGTTCTGGTGAACTTGCAGCAGCTGCTGGGATTGCAATGCACTTATTCTTTGTATTGACAGGTACGACACCAAGGTTGATCGACGGCAAGTCAAAGTTGAAGATATATCTTGATTTGGCTATCTGTTTCGTTACCCCTATAATTGTAATGATAACTACGTACGTAGTCCAGACCAGGAGAATTGGTATCATTAGATACTCTGGTTGTACTAAGCTTTTGGCTCAAAATTGGGTAACTGTGGTGTTATATCATTTATGGAATCTTATCTGGGTGGTGGTATCTATGATATTTGCTGGCTTGACTGTCTTCATGTATTTCAGAAAGAAGCACGATGTCAAGGATTTATTGAAATGCACTAATTCAGGGTTGAATCTTAAGAGATTTGCCAAGTTATTGGTGTTTTCCCTTTTGGTAATATTTACATTGGTTCCAATATTCTTCTACAGTTTCGCTCGTAATGCACCTTACTTGCAAGGTTCTTTTGACTGGAAAGTTATTCATGACGATCACTGGAACGAAACTGTTTACGGTTATGCAGGGCCCTCCAGCTTGTTTGAGAGTTATATAAACATTGGAGTGTCAGTTATCACATTCTTGCTATTTGGGTTAGGTACAGATGCCGTTAATATGTATAAAGTGTGGTTGATTAGATTAGGTATTGGAAAGCTGCTTCGGATTCACGATCCAAGGGAAATTCCAGTTTCCAAGATTTCTACTCAAACCCGGGTCTTGACAAAAGAAAGTTATGGGACTGTGGAATCTAAACTTACTGGCTCAACCGTGGCAGATGGTATTGATGTTGATTTTAACAAGATAATGGAAGAGGATGGAGTTGTTGTTCAGAACAAAGAAATTCCCCAGAGTGCCAGGACTTTCAGTAATGATATTTCAGATTATTTACATGAAACAACCAAGGACGACGGATCTCAGCAAGAAATGGAATACATTATGAATATGGTTGCTGGTGATCATAGTGATAATGAAATCGATTTCAATTATAGTTATAGTCATCATGTATAAGTGTTTGTGTCTATTAATATATTTACAAGGGAGTAAGAATTAACCGATAAGGACTTTGAACTTATCCAAAAACAATTTGGAGTTGACTTTTCCTTTAGTCTCCTTCATGGCTTGGCCAAGTAAAAAATTGATTGAACCCTTTTTACCGTCCTTTATCTTTTGAACTACATCAGGATTCTTTGTAAGAATTTCTTGACAAATTTCGGTGATAGCTAGATCCATATCATCATGAGTGACGTCCTTTGGTTTAGCCAAATCGTATTGTTCAATGACTGATTCTATTTTCAGTTGTGGGTCCTTAATGAGCTGTGTCAAAACCTGTTTTGCAGCCGTATGAGTCAACTGATCATTGACTACCAATGTGATAAGTTTCAGTAAAGTTTTGGAACTAACCACTTCAAGATCTAACGGGATCATAAGTCTATTAAATGCACCTATAAGCTCATGAATCAACCAGTTATTCACAAGTTTTACCGGTTGCCCCTTGGATGTAACTAAATCTTGGAACAAGTTCTTGTAGTAAGTCAAGATATCGGGATTGTCCATAAGAAACTTGGCATGTCTCAACTCCAAATTGTATGGAGGTGTTATTAATCTAGTTATTATTTGATCTGGAAGTTCTGGGAGAATGTCTTTGATTTCTGACTTGATGTTGGGATCAATATTAACTGCAGGTAATTCCATATCTGGGAAGTACCTATAATCCACGGCATCCTCTTTGCTTCGTGACTTTACAGTTTCAGTACCATTCCAGCCTCTGGTTTGTTGCTCGATTATTTCACCATTCTTTACAGCCAGGACCTGTCTATTATATTCATAGATTATAGCATCTTGGATTTCTCCAGTGCTTCCCAAATTTTTTATCTCGACTCTATTACCCCCATTGATACTGACATTGACGTCAACTCTCATAGCACCTGTCTCCAAATTACCGCTACATATATCAAGATGTTTGACCAACATTTGGTATTTTTTGAGGAAACTTTTCACCTGTTCTAATGACTCAAAATCAGGTTCGGTGATCAACTCTACCAATGGGATGTTGGCTCTATTATAGTCGATGTTCCAGGTATCTGATCCTCGTTCATGGTTAATTTTTCCTGTATCTTGTTCAATTTGAATTTGGGTGATATTGATAATCTTATCCTCCGGTAAGCTGTCCAATACTTTATCCAACTTTACATTACCTTTTATAGCCAAAGGATGATAGAATTGGGTGATTTGATATCCTGACGGCTGATCGGGGTAAAAATAATGTTTCCGATCGAATCTAGATACCTGTTGAATATCACAATCTAAAGCTGTACTCAATTTTAGTGCTAGAAGTAATGCCTCTGGGTTTAACTTTGGTTGAGTGCCAGGAATTGCAATATCAAAAAAGCTGATTTTGGAGTTGGGGGCCGAATTGAAAGTGGTGGGGGATAGCGAGAAGAGCTTATATTGAGTCTTCAATTGAGTATGGATTTCCAATCCACATTTGAACTTGTAATTAGGCTCAAACTGGAATTTCTTGACCGTCTTAGTATGAAGTAGTCGTTTGAACATGGTGAAAAAATTACTGGCACAAATTTAGTAAGCTGTGCGATGATAAACGACAGATGATGATTCAGACAAAGAGTAACACCGGTGGGCAGAAGAACTATATACTCTACAAATGACTCGTTTAATTATATACTCATATACATTACAAACAGGTCATGCATTCCATCCGACCCATTATATGTGTACAATGAATCTTCCATCCCACAGTACTTATATTATGACGCATTGTGTATGGGTACGCACACGCCGCATGTTTATCACTCACTTTGGAATCCCTGATAACAAAACTCCCTAATAATCACATCAATCTATTTATTTTTAATAATTAGTTTTTCGTGAATTAATAAACCAACCTAAAAGTATGTATAAACTATCATCAGACATTGATTGACAATCTGTCATCTCCTTGACATTTTATCGCTTTTCCATTACGAACTGTGGTGATTGCCCCCCACAACCCCTGGAGCGTGACTATCATCACGTCAATTAGTTTCCATTTTTACCCGACATTACTAACATCATAGACAATGAGATCCGAATTTAAAGACGAATACGATTTTGGTATGTATTATCAGTAAATTTGCTGTTTTGGATGAGATCAATAACATTTTGAACATGACTAACATTTCTAGAAAAGAGAAAGGCTGAAGCCACCAGAATCTTGGAAAGATTTTCCGATAGACTTCCAGTTATTTGTGAAAAGGCAGAAAACTCGGATATCCAAGAAATTGATAAGAGAAAGTATCTTGTTCCTGGGGATTTATCGGTTGGTCAATTTGTATACGTGATAAGAAAGAGAATCAAGTTGCCAAGTGAAAAGGCCATTTTCATTTTCATCAATGATATCTTACCTCCAACTGCTGCTTTAATGAGTAGTATTTATGAGGAACACAAGGATGAAGACGGGTTCTTATATGTCTTGTACTCAGGTGAGAACACCTTTGGTGAATTAGAGCCATTGGATTTAAGTCAAATTGATTTCAGTAACATTGATGATGATTTCAATGACGCTTGAATCCCCATATTAGTCTCATAATTTTGGGGCTCCTGATTATGTTTATGTTGTGGGAACTATATTATGTATTGAAATGTATACTTGGAAATTATTTACCTGGGATTAAATCTTTGATATGTCATATATGGATACTGTAGTATCGGGTTCAAGTTCAATGGTAACTCCTAACTTCTCCAAGTCTTGTTTTTTATAATCGGTCAATAATTGTTGCAATCCATCAAAGATCAATTTATCATCATCAGACCCAAGATCTTTGACTCTCAAATGATTTGCAACCTTATAATACAATGCACTTTTATTAACAAGTTTGATGGAAAATCCCAATAATGCAGTATCAAAATCTTGGCCTATTTTATTCTCCAACTCTTTCTTTACAAATGTTTTATATTTTTTCTTCAAGTCTAATAAAGGCTTGGATATTCCTCCGTCGTGGTTGAATATTACTATTATACTGGAGAGCTCGCTTAACTCTAAATCCGTGGGATTATTGGTTTGTTCTTGACTGAAAGCCATACTGCACAAACTGAGCCAGCAGAAGATTACAGCAAATAGGTTTTTGAATATCATGATGTGGAAATTAATTAGTTTGATAAATTAGGTGAAAATATGTCTAGCTTTTATAAGTGGTCCTTTCGCAACCTCCTGCAAAATCACGGAAGCAATAAAACACCGCCCCTCACAATTAGACATGAGCTCTTTCTCAGGAACAATAAGTTTCAGAACGCTCAAATTATAGGGCTAAAGCAAGGTTTTAAGATTCAAATACTTATATACTATGTCGACCACATGTTTTATATACTTTATACATTATATACTGAGTTTAAAGACCATCTTATTCTACATTTATTGATTGACTTGCCTTGCAGGCACGCAGACAAAATCTGCAACTGTCAAAAATGTAGTTGCATTACGCGAAACTTAGACTAAGCCAGGGTGTTCAGGCTATGGAAGTCATATGTAGTGTGATTTTCTTGCAAATCGTAACTAAATCTACTATTGCATCAATATAGAAATAATATGTCTTGTGTGCAAGTCGATGACTTGGCTATCGATTATATTACTCCAAGGACCCCTCGTTCCGGTCTTTGTCTGATGTCAGGTGTTGCAGAATGCCGGATTTACTCTTTTTGGTGCGCGCCATTTTGCAGCTATTGTCGATTGCTGGCTGGAAACCCGTTTTCGAAGCTGCGTGAGAATCTCGACCAGCCATTACACACCTTAAAGATGGAAATGGAATAGTGTAACCAGCAGATCATTAACTTTGCAAGTATTGGATGATCAGCTTTCCCTGTCTAATATATATAACTTTTGCCTCTTTGTAGAAAAAAAATCTTTATTGTATTCATTCTTTTTTTGTCCTAGTACCTAGAAGATGTCTAGTTTTTATCAACCTACGCTCCTTTTCAGACAGAATGCCATCAGAAGACTTGGTGACAGATCTGTTGATGACCTTGAAGAATATAAAGTGAAAAATTCATCTTGGGTCTTTGATGCCAATACTAATAAAGATACTAAAATCATGAACAAAGTCTGTTCACTTGATAGACTTAATATCAAGTCTAACTACTGGAGAATTCCAGATGATAATATGAATTTAACCTCCATGGCCACAAAAGTGGAAAATGATATTGGAACTTTGGCAATTTCTTCAGGAAATTCCAAATCCAATTTATTCATCTATGAACTTGATTTGAATGAAAACTATTTGACCCATCACAACACAATTTCTCTTCCCAATATCCATTCCATGAGATGGGTTCCACATTCGTCTAATTTGTTAATGACTGGTAACAATAAAGGATATGGTCATCTAATATCAGTACCTGGGCTAGATGAAGATGGTGAGAGTGCTGAAATTATTAAGAGATTTAATCACAGAAAGCATTTGAGGTCAATCAATAAAGACTCATCAATATTTCTGCATTCATCTACATTGGTTGAAAAGATGAGTTTCATCTCCAAAGAACAACTTGTTAGTATCTACGATGATAACTTGTTCAACTGGGATCTTAATGACTGCACATCTTCCATCAGACCAAAACCAACCAGCATCACGAGCATTAATGGCTTGACAAATTTTGACACTACATTGAACTCAAACATTCTTGGAATATGTGGTAGATTTGGGGTCTCAATATTCGACTTGAGAGATCCTAAATGTTCTATCCCGGCTTCAGTTATTAAAGAATGTAACAAGACCAAGTTGGGTGCAAATTTGATCAAATGGTCAACTACCGATGAAAATATTTTCGCAGCCAGCCATCTTGACGGAGTAATCCGGTTATGGGATATTAGAAAGCAAGATAGTTTTGCCAACTTGAATGCTCCTCATGGTAAGCAGGTAAACAGCATGGAATGGGTCGATGGGGACTTGTTTAGTGGAGGTAAAAATGGTAACATTGTCCACTGGGATTTGACTACAGATGTTAAAGATACTGATGTTGATTTATACAACTGCGGATTAAAAGAAGGGCTTTCAAGTGTCCAGTTTGATCCTTTAAAAAATACAGCCGAATCCATTGTTAATCAAAGACAATGTGGGACTGTATTACCTGCTTCCAATACAAATATCATTTCATTAGAGTCGATTGAAACTTCTGATGATTTGAAAGTGTTATCTATCGATGGAAGCTCCTTCTTCGGGTTACATTCCCGAATCTACGATGCTATTGACGTCACCTATTCTTCCAAGAAATCATACTATTCTGCTGATGATATCAAATTGTTACAATCATCATCCGAAACTACCCAAGATTCCAACGATACTTTGGTGGGTGACTTAGAGCTGATTCACAGTCTCGAATTCACTAAACCGTTATCAATCTCCAGAAAACCTACAAGAATGGAGAGAAGTGGATCCATACTTCTGGTTAAATCATCTGACCTGGTACAAATAATTGAACCAGCTTCAACTTCTCAACTGTTAAAGGCCCAAGAATCTACGATAATTAATGACTTGCATAATAACTCCAATGATACCCTTCTTGATGTTGATATAGAAACATCCAATTTTGATGTGGCCTTTGACTTTATGGGTAGTTCTAGCTATCATAAACCAAGTAAAAGCTTGGCAAGTACTAATCCTAGTGCTTACAGTACTGGCAGCAGTAATTATGATGATGAAATCAGTGAAATGGGTAGTAAATTCAACTTTAGCACTCCAATTCGTAAAACGAGTCAATCAAGCCAGCATAGTGAAGATCTGGCCCTCGCATCACCGGATTCTTTTGCATCTTCTACAGAGACCATTGACACTATAGCCACCAGTATTAATGAGGAACCATTCATCCCCGATCACCATCACAAATTATCGGATTTCAACTTCAACCCTAATGATTTTGAAACCGTTTAAATATATACGTATACATGAAATACATAATTACGAAATATTCTATGGAGAATGTGCATATTGTAGCCACATTTAACCATTTCACATATAGGCGATAAACTTACCATAAATGTGCCCCGACCGGTGCGGAAAAGGGTGAAATAAATTGGTGTGTGAAAAGTCGGCTGAAGTGCTGAGCAAGACTGAACAATTGCAAAGATTTTATTCGAAAACTACTAGTAAACATATCGAACGAGTTTTTTTTCATCTTGTGTAATTTCCTACATTTCCATTGACAAATTTCCATCGAAGCATCATCAGTTGATTCGCTCGAGATTCTCATTGACAGAAGTACAGAAGCATCTCAATTTTCTTTTGCTTTTCAGGAAAATCTCCTTTTCAAGTTTGTTTCTATTTTAGCCTTTCGGTGTTTTTTCAACAGCTGGATATAAAACTTAATCTTAGATATAGATCATATATACTAGGACCTTCTAGTATAGGATTGAAGGATTAGGGTACTTTTATTTTTTTTCTCCATTTGATTCTTTTAAACACATCGTCTTATTGTCCATTGTTTTTTAATTCATTACCGCAACTGACTCACTCAGCATGTCAAGAAATTCTCCCATCAATGTAAAGGTTGTGGCAGCAGAATCTCTTTATAAAAGAGATGTATTCCGTCAACCGGATCCATTTGCTGTTATAACTGTCGATGGATCTCAAACTAAAACCACCAAAACTGCCAAAAAGACTTTGAACCCTTATTGGAATGAATCATTCAATTTCACGGCTGCCGAAGATTCCATTTTGGTGATTCAGGTATTCGATCAAAAAAAGTTCAAGAAGAAGGATCAAGGATTCTTGGGGGTTGTTAATATTAGAATCGGTGATGTTATAGATTTATCGTTGGCAAATTCCGAAGAGACCATCACTAGAGATTTGAAAAAATCAAATGAAAATTTGGCCGTTAGTGGAAAGATTATCGTTGTTATAAGCCATAATCCAAGTGCAAATAATGTTACATCATCTAACAATAATTCCAGAAATTCAAATAATCTTAATGGTACTTCTGCAACTGCTGCTTCCACTGGGGCAACGTTATCATCTCCTCCTGCAAGTAATGCAGTAAATGCTGAAGCTGCCAATAAACAATATTCATCATTCGAAGATCAATATGGTAGATTGCCACCTGGATGGGAAAGAAGAACTGATAATTTCGGTAGAACTTATTATGTTGATCATAATTCCAGAACTACTTCCTGGCAAAGACCAAATTTAAATCAATCCGAAACTGAAAGAGGCCAACAGAGAGAAGATGCCACTGAAGCAGAAAGAAGACAACATAGAGATCGTACTTTACCTGGGGAACCTTTGGCCAACTCGGCAACTAGTGGTAATGTTACCGTTAATGCTTCTGGTGCAAATACTCCTGTAAGTCCCGGTGCTGCCGTTTCAATGGCTGCCAGTGGTGCCACTACCAGTGGGTTGGGTGAACTTCCTAGTGGTTGGGAACAAAGATTTACCAATGAAGGTAGACCTTATTTCGTTGATCATAATACCAGGACTACTACTTGGGTAGATCCAAGACGACAACAATACATCAGAACTTTTGGTCCGAACACTACTATTCAACAACAGCCTGTCAGTCAATTGGGTCCATTGCCTTCAGGTTGGGAAATGAGATTAACTAATACGGCTAGAGTTTATTTCGTCGATCATAACACCAAGACCACTACTTGGGATGACCCAAGATTACCATCTTCTTTGGACCAAAATGTTCCACAATATAAGAGAGATTTTAGAAGAAAGGTTATTTACTTCAGATCTCAACCAGCATTGAGAATCTTACCGGGTCAATGTCATATAACTGTTAGAAGAGATCATATCTTTGAAGATTCTTATCAAGAAATCATGAGACAAACCCCAGAAGATTTGAAGAAGAGATTAATGATAAAGTTTGATGGAGAAGAAGGTTTAGATTATGGTGGAGTTTCAAGAGAATTCTTCTTCTTGTTATCCCATGATATGTTTAATCCATTCTATTGTTTATTCGAATATTCTTCTCATGATAATTATACTTTACAAATCAATCCAAATTCTGGTATTAACCCAGAACATTTGAATTACTTCAAGTTCATTGGTAGAGTTGTTGGTTTGGGTGTATTCCATAGAAGATTCTTAGATGCTTTCTTCGTTGGAGCATTGTACAAAATGATGTTACATAAAAAGGTTGTTTTACAAGATATGGAAGGTGTTGATGCCGAGTTTTATAGATCTTTGAAATGGATTTGTGATAACGATATCACAGATATCTTAGATTTAACATTTAGTGCTGAAGATGAAAGGTTCGGTGAAATTGTCGAAGTTGATTTGAAAGAAGATGGTAGAAATATCGATGTGACTGAAGACAATAAGCATGAATATGTTGAGTTAATAACAGAATGGAGAATTTCCAAGAGAGTTGAAGAACAATTTAATGCATTCATAACTGGTTTCAATGAATTAATCCCTCAAGAATTAGTTAATGTTTTCGATGAAAGAGAATTGGAATTATTAATTGGTGGATTAGCTGAGATCGATGTTGAAGATTGGAAGAAACATACCGACTATAGAGGATATCAAGAAAGTGACCAAGTTATCCAATGGTTCTGGCAATGTATTAAAGAATGGGATTCAGAACAAAAGGCAAGATTATTGCAATTTACCACTGGTACTTCAAGAATCCCAGTTAATGGATTTAAAGACTTGCAAGGTTCCGATGGTCCAAGAAGATTTACCATTGAAAAAGCTGGTGAATCTAATCAATTACCAAAGTCACATACTTGTTTCAATAGAGTGGATTTACCTCCATACACCGATTACGAAAGTTTGAAACAGAAATTAACGCTAGCTGTTGAAGAAACAGTTGGTTTTGGTCAAGAATGATCCCCCTTTCTTCTCACTACTGAATATACTAATAGTTTTAATAAATTAACGATTATTTAAATAGTCATATCCTTTCATTTATATAATCAGGGTTCTTTTGTAGCAAATCTATTTTTCGGGGGCTACTCCGATGATGCCTACTGAAAATTGATAAGACAAGCAACTATGTGCGCTGCCCAAGAAATAGTGGGGATTAGAAGTTATTAATTGATTATTAACACAAAGTGGAGTATGGATGACTAGGGAGCTGTGGCTAAATCCCGGGGCCACTGTTAGAGGGGAAGTATGAGCTATAAAAGTGGCAGGGGATCTCATGGTTTTTTGGGAATTTCAGCCAATAATTGCTTTTACAATATAATACAATAATGCCAGATTTATTTGATAATTTTTTTAACAAGGTCAATATGGCCGTCAATGGCAAATCCAAGGTTCATTACTCTGGATCTAGTCAAGTTAATACTGGAAGATATTATAGTTACACTAATACTCCCACCAATAATAAATATTGGATGACTGCAAGTGAAATACAGGATAGTATGGGACCCATGCAACCAGGAAGTGAAGATGTCATGGCGCCTGAAAAGAAGCAAACTTTAAGAAATATGAGTGTTTCATCTACTGAATCAGATTCCAGATCTAGGAATAGCAGTGTTTCTGAATGATTTCATAGTCATTTTATAGTGTACAGTTTGCATGACTAAATAAATATATTATCATAATCATTGAGTAAAGCATCCATGAAACTCAAATCTTCATGGGTTAATTGGAAGAAGTTTTCCATCTCTTCATTTCCATAGTTCATTTTACTTATGGCATCGTAATAAGTCGTTTGATTGAATTCAAATGGTGCTGAATTTGACGTTAAGTTACAATTAAGATACAAGAAAAGTGGGTCAAGAGTCTCGATCACTCTATCTATCTGCACCAACTTAGCCTTAGCAACAAGATTACCCATTTCTCCCATCTCCGATATCAACTCGTAAGTGAATTGAAAATTCTCTTTGTATTTGGGTAAATCCGCTTCCGAATCTGGGATGAAATTTATGATAATAATCATAAGAAATGAAAGTAAAGAAGAAAATAGGTAATCGATTTCCGTGAATCCAAAAGCCCTGACTCCCTTATTTTCATATAATTTATGGAAAATGTTCACTGTGGTTTCATTTGATTGGCAGAAGTAATTAATCAAGTTCTGGTAATTCTTTGGAAACGTCGTCATATCAGTATTTTTCACTTGGCCTGTACTGGTGAATTGGAAAATTTTAACTTTTGTAAGATGCAATATTATGGGGATGCATGTCAAATAGACATGATGAAGATGGTTGAAATGCAAACTAGATAATGTTCTCAGATGTTGTGATGGCAGGTCAAGAATACTTGCTATTTGTAAGGAATCAGGTAGATTGACAGACCAGTCCTTGAGCAATGATAGTATATGAAAGATATTGTTCAAATACTCTTTGGGATTATAATTATTATTGTAAACTTCAAGATTGATCAACTCTGATATCTTGGCTAGTTCAATATAGTAATTCATAAATCCCTTTGTATCAGCAAATGGGTCACCTGTATACATAAGCTCTTTTGGCTCAAGCTGAAGGGATATCTCTTTAAATGACAATAAAATAGGTTGACCAATTCTAGTACTTGAGAATCTATTCACACAGTAAGTCGACCAGAAAATACGCCGTGGGTTATGATTAGGTAAGAGATTTAGTCCTTTTCCTATAGATTTTGATATCACCGACTCCTTATGCAAGTTTATGAATATACAGAGCTGTAAAGCGGTCGATGAAAAGAAACAAGACGCCGTTTTCTTATCTAAGATCCGGCAATATAATGACACTATTCCGAACAATTCAATCAAATCGAAGATGTTCTTAATGTTGGTTCGTTTGAAATTCAAGATTTCAAAGTTTGATGGAAGATTCTGTACCACTGCTTTGAAATACTTTAAACCAGGTAACTTAACTCGAGGAAGTCCCAAACCTAGGCAATTATCCTCACTGTAGACATGGCCCATAGCTACGATCATCAATGATTTCAACAAAAAATAATCCACCGAATCAGTCCTTGTATGCACAAATATACCTTCGCTAGAGTAGTACAGTCGGAGTTGGTTTCTGAACTCTATAGGGTCAATTGTCAAGTATCCCGCATTAAGGAACTTAGAAGTAGCCATCATATTATCTTCCACCTCCTTCAACGTAAGTTGGGATAATAACCGGGTGACTTCTTGGGGTTGAGCTCCCTGGAGATGGTGACCGAAAAGAATCGAGTCATATGTATTTTCCTCTATGGAGGAGTTAAAATCTGGTGATATAGTGAGATCTTCATTGGTATTTGTCATAAAGTTAATCAAGTTCCAGGCCATAAGTTCACAAGATGGGGATCTTAAAAGTACCGACAATTTCCAATCTCGAGTCTTGGGATCAATACCTGTTACAAGTTTACGTTCATTTAACTCATCTCTCAAATGTTGTACCTCCTGTTGTAAGGCCTCGTATTCTGTATCGTAAACCTTGATGCGTTTTGGTTTTCGAGGATAAAGACATTCCGACTTTGTAGCAACACACGCTTGACAGGGGATTTCCCCCGAGCATTTAGTCTTTCTGGATTTACATCGTATACATGCAGCCTTGGATCTTTTATCAAAATTGGCATGGTACAATTTTGAATCATTTGACATGTTAAAGATTATGGAGCACCAACTTTTGTGCGCAAGATAAAGGATTTACTGTACATTAAGATATATATTAAATACAGACCCCAATGCTGAATACTGAGATGGGAACATCCCATGAGTGTTATACAATTGTATGGCATGCTTAAATGTATATGAGAATGTTGGGTCCGATAGACGACGGGGGCAGGTCAAAATCCACCCTCGAAAGGCCATACAGAGGACTATTGCCGGATACTCCCAGGACTAAGCCAGAATTCTGGTCTTCACACCCCCAATATGACATTTTATACCCAATGTGATACACTCTTCGAACTATTATTAGTCGATGTAACTGTATCCCAACGCATAATCAAACAGAATCTTTAGTGGATCAAAATCAATACATCAAGTATTGAAGTTGAATGAGAAAATGGTTTACCATAAGTCATAAAGAAATCAAAGATAACAGGAATTGAAGTCGTGATCATTAATTGATGTTTAAAAGCAGCAGAAAATCCGTGATATCCAACTTTTTCTGCCGTTAAAAGATGTACTCTCTGAATGTAAATCTTCGTCATCTTGAATAGGCACCATACCATTCTGATAGTGTTCACTACCCGAATTATAATTAGGATTAAGGAAATTCCTGTTCCTTTCTTGATTTATTGAGTTGTAATTGGATTTTTTACCTTTATTCAATTTAGAATTGGCCGTTTGATTATGAGAGTTGGATCTTGAGGCATCTCTTGGAGGATGGGGATTCCCGTAGCCATGTAAGTTAGCTTTCTTGTTGGAAGCCGCATCCCAGCCTTTTCCCCCATTAAGATCCATCCAGTCATAATGACCATCATCTTCAACATTCATCGACACCAAAGCTTTATCCATCAAATTCACCAAATATGTATAATCAGGATTTTCGTCAAACTTCAAATTTCGAACATAATTCAAGTATTGTGCAAATTGAATGGGGAAACCAAAACATAATTCATTAATGGATGTTATCTGTTTCTTATATCCAATTTTCTCATATTTTTGTTTGTTGGTGGGAGCTTTTAACCCTTGCCATGGTAAAGATCCTCTTAAAAAGTACATAAACACATGACCCAAACTCTCCAAATCATCTCTTCTCAGTTGTTCTCTACCCAAATGAGTATTAATTGACATATATCTAGCAGTACCACTTAATGCCTTTCTTTCTCGATACGGTATATGACTTCTAGACTTTGGATCTCGATATTGCTTGGCCATACCAAAATCCACCACAAACACTTCATTGGCTTGGGGAGTCCCTGGTTTACCTATTAAGAAATTATCCGGTTTGATATCTCTATAAATTAAGTTATGGTCATGAATCTGTTCGACTCTTTGTATCATCTGCTTAGCAATTAATATAACCGTTTTAATGGAGAACTTGCGACCACACCAATCAAATAAATCTTCTAAAGAAGGACCTAATAAGTCAATGATTAATATGTTATGAACTCCTTCTTGACCGAAGAAATATGCCTTTGGGATTCCATCCACATTGTTTAAAATTCTATAACTTCTATATTCATCTCTCAATTGGGGTGCTTCACATCTCCGAGGTTCAAATTTGATAGCCACTTGCTGGTTCGTTAAAAGATTAATTCCTTCAAAAATGGTTCCAAATGATCCCTGACCTATTTTTTTCCCAACTTTATAATGAACTCCAACCAAATTAACGTTATTAGATTGAGCCATTTGATATGGGTATATTTATATGGGGAAAGATGAGGAATAACTAATAATTAAGGAAGGAAATGATGGGTATTTTCAGGATAAAAACAATATCACGTATAATCTATGTATTCAAACTTGATATTACAATGTTTGATGTTTAGAATTTATCCAATTTTACACACTTGTTCTTCGATACAACAATTCACTGTAGCAAGAAAACAAAAAAATTTTCCCTTAGACGAAACTTGAATATGCGACTCGAATTTTCGTCACCATTTGAATGTCTGAGATAACTACAACAAGAAGTCCACAAGACATCAAAGTCAATGCCCAAGTGTTAGCATTCCATGGACCTCTTATATATAAGGCCAAGGTACTAAAAGTCCATGAAGCTGGTAAAACGTTCATCATCAATTCTGAGGGTCAACATCAACCGTTACAGGACATAGAGACAACAGTTCCTGATCACCTAATGGAGGTTGATAGTTATTTTCTACATTATAAGGGATGGAACCTGAAGTGGGATGAGTGGGTGACAATCGACAGAATCATGGATTTGAGCGAAGAAAATATGAATGTCAGGAGGAATTTGAGACAGAAATATGACGATGCTAAAAAGCCTTCTCCAGCACCTACAACCAATCCTACCACTACCCGAAAACACAAAGTTCACAAAACGGGAAAGGTTAAGAAAGAGAGTAACAAAGACAAGGAGAAACTGTCTAAGCCAAAGAAGAAAAAAGATGACATTATTCTTCCGATGCCTGATAAAATAAAGCATCTTTTGGTCGATGATTGGGAGTATATAACCAAGGATAAGAAATTGGTGACTATACCTAGCCATAAACCTGTAAATACAATTTTAAAGGATTATATTGCCCATTCCACCAAGACGAAAACCAAAGAACAAATGGATATAACAAACGAAACCATCGATGGACTCAGGGTTTATTTCAACCAAGCGGTGAAGCTTATACTATTGTACAAATATGAGAGATTACAATATGGTAATTTACTCAAGGAATCCGAGGCAGAACTTGATTTATGTGATTACTATGGGTTTGAGCATCTTCTTAGATTATTTGTATCTTTACCAGGTCTTGTGGCTCAAACCACTATGGACTCTCCAAGTATCCAAGTTCTTATGTCAGAATCCAGTGATATCCTCGAATATTTGGAGAGCCACATTTATGACTATATTAACGAATACGAAAATACAACCCCCGCATATGATGGTTTGGCCCGAAGTTAATACAGAAAAACATACATTAAATCGTAATCACATAAACTTCGTGAACTAAACAATAAAAACAGTACAAAAATCGACTTCCAGACAACTTTATGTGGTTACCAAAGTAGCTTTGTTCATAATGGGATCGCCTTATAATCGACATCAACCATTGCATTTTCGTTATTGCAGCTGACTTCTAATTCTAATTTCCAATGTCTATCAAACATGTCTTCCTCATCTGGACTGAAACCGTGGTCAGTGGTATCAGCATAAGTCCAAGTAACTTTCTTTGGGGTCTCATTCATATTGATTTTCTTGAAATCCATATCATAACCTCCACAGATAGCCATTTCCTTCATCAAATGTCTCTGGACATGATGTTGTAAGTTTCTTTTAAACTTTCTGCTGTTTTTGTTAGCAGTAGGTTTGACCTTATCCAAATTTTCATGACATTCCTTCATGATAAATGGTGGATAATACTTCAAATGAGCATGTAAATAGTCAAAATCATTTTCCCATGTCTCATCTCTAATGTAAGCTTCAAAAGCCTTCAAGTCTTCAAATTCCTTCATTGGTGGAGGCTTCAAAACCAGTTCAATTGATCCATTAGATTCAATTGAAGTAATGGAGCTTGACCGACTCTTTGGGATCGGCTTTAAATGTTCCAATCTGTCGCAGCTTTCCAAATCTACGGTGATGGAATTCTTTCTGTCTTTCTTACCCATGATAATTAATTGATGTTTGCTTATATACTCGAGAACAAGTTGTTATTTAAACTGAAATGTTTAATGAAGAACTATAATTGAGTCTTTTTATTGCCTTTTATACTCCATATTTTCCCCTATTGGCCCCTTGAAATCATTTGGCCGATACTCTCTCCAGTTCTCCTCGCAGCCAATAGTCAAGTGATTTTCGATTGCGAAAAAGAAATGTCACTCCACATATCCATTTTAGGAACTCATTGTGGGTTAATTGTTTAACAAACTGTTAACACCATAGTTTACGGTTATAAGGTCAAAAGAAAAGGGGCAAGTCATTGCTATGACCGATTTCTTTTGATACAACTTTCCCACTTTTCCTGTAATATTCCCACAAATGGGGTCAAAGGAGGTTTCCCCAATTCAGCATAGATAGCTCTAGATTCTATATGTTACCAGCTGGTGATACACTGTAAACATAGATAACGTGCTTATTATCTCGTGTACATAATTATCTACTGTTATTTGGAATGTTAGCTGATAGTTTGCAACCAATATCTCACCACTAAACTGGGCCATCACACGACCTGGAGTCACCTCACATCTTTAACCATATCGTCACAGGCACGAAGTTACCCCATTTTTTCCCATAAACTAAGTTTCTTTTGAAAAGTGGGTGAAATCCCCAAGAATAAAAGAGGTGACCTAAAGCATTTCGAAGATGTCCCTCGTCCCTCGTTGGGTCTGGGGTCTGGGGTCTGGTTGAAGTTATTCCTATTGCTGCAGAGTGCCAAATGACTTCAAATGACTGCAAAAATTCAAGCTATTGCATTTACTTCTGTGCAGCAAATACACGGCTGATTTAATACACTAGATTTTGAGTTAATCCGCTTTATTTCACTATGGCTTGTAGTGTACTTTGCTTATCTTCTCCACATTAACTGGATTTAAGAAGAGGGGACAATGCATCTCAGGCCTTGCAATTCCAACATTCCCGTTCCACAAGCTCTACCACAAATTCATGTTTATGCATGCACTGTATCCACTTTGGGAAAATCTGGCTTATGGCACATTGAATAGATTGATCAAATTAATCAATTTGGTTATCAAAGACGTTTGATTGTATGCACACCGCTATTGAATAATTCTCATTGAAAAATAAAATTTTCATTAGCTACAACATGTTTGGAGTGTATGATCCATTTTCAACTTCTAAACCCATGGGTCAGATGACCCAGGAGGAAGTGGCCGAACAGGGTGCCAGACAAATGATTGGACTCATGCAATCGTGTCCCGGTAAAACCACCATGGCTGGTGTTTCTGGGTTCGGTTTGGGTGGTTTTTTCGGATTGTTCATGGCCTCAATGGCTTACGATGTGCCAGTAGGTACATCAGCCGTAAATCATATCAGTGAATTACCATTTAAACAACAAATGAAACTTCAATTCACCGATATGGGGAAGAGAGCTTGGGGTTCTGCCAAAAATTTTGGATATATTGGTATGGTGTATTCTGGAGTTGAATGCTCCATTGAAAGTTTAAGGGCAAAACATGATATATACAATGGAGTCAGTGCTGGATGTATCACCGGTGCAGCATTATCTATTAAGGCGGGTCCACAAGCTGCATTCGTTGGATGTGCAGGATTTGCTGCCTTTTCGGTTGCCATTGATTTATATTTAAACAGTGAAGCGGCTGCTCCTCCTGCTAATGATTATGATGAATAAACAATGTTTCTGAAATTTCAACAATAATAATAACAATATTCATACCTTGAACTTAAGTTGAAAAGGTAAGGAATCAATAGAAATACAAATGTACATAGAATGGTAATTAATACAATTTTCTTAGAAATTTTTGGGGTAGGGCTCTTGTCAATTATTTGATGGTTCAAATGTCTTTCGAGTTCTTGCATAATGGGAGATTCTTCAGATGGTAACTCGATTGTCTGAGGATAAATATTCAGTTCTAATTGATACTTCAAATCTTGTAGGAAGTTGAGTTCTCCAGCATTAAGTTGGTTATCTTGAATCAATTTTTTGAAATGGTTCAAGTTATCTTCTATACTATTGATGAGCTCAAGTCCTCGCAGTCTTTGTATGAATTCTCTTCGTATAGGATTGGGTCTTCTTTGTATTGGACGTTGTATGTGGGGATGTATTAGAGCTTGAGATTTGTCGTTGGCGGAGATTTCTCGGTCGATTTCCTGCTCAAGTTGTTGAAGTTTATCTGGTGCTGGTCTCTTGTAAAGAAGGTCTGTAGAAATGAGTTCTCGCTTGATTTCCAAGTTTTCGGGATTATTCAGTTCAGAAAGTCTGGTATTTGAATCTGGCTTATAAGTTAGTGGTAAAGGTTCGCCCAATTGGACGAGCAAATCATCATTCCGCCTTTTTCTATTCATATTGGTTGTATCATAAACAAATAATTATGTACAAAAATATAAACAATACGCGATTCTCAAGTATCAATTGATGCAAAATGCACAAAAGATATGGACTTATCATATACGAGGATTCCATTTTGTTGATACAGATGTAGAGATACGCAAGGCTTAGAATATAATAGTACCATTCAACAAGTACTATGATTTTTTTGGATCATGACGTACTCTTGTAATGACGAGATTCATGATATTTGATATCTTGATATCAATATCAATGTCTCCCAGATCGTTAAGAACTCCACGTAAGTCTTCCGTCAATTCTCTTGTCCCAGAGTATGAAACAGTGGTATCCGATCCTCTCCCCATGAGCTGAGTTTGAAGCATATGCAACAACACAAAATCATGTGGAATTTTCTCTACAGAGGTTATATCCATTCTTTGGACCAACGCCTCAACTACCACCTCATCACGTAACCTAAACATAATACTCATGTACTCTTCCTTTGCCAATGCCATAATCTCAAAGACTTTCGTTTCGAAATTCTGTTGCAAAGAGACGAATTTGTTCGACCTCTGACTACTTAACTTGGCAAACATATCGTTGACTTTTGAAGCCACCAACTTGTGATCACTGCTGCCCTTGGATCCTTCCAATCGAATAAACTTTATGAATGAGGAATTAAACTCGATTACTGACTCCTCTTTTACTTTTTCAACTTCTTTGGATGTGTCTTGAGCAAGAACATTTAGTCTATCACTCCATTTTGCCGTGAAGCCGCTATTTAACTCGTTTAACTTTCGAATAAATTCGAGTTTTGTGTGATCGGGAAAGTTGTTAATCGTGACAAGAATTGGGTTCAATTGCAATTGATGTTCTTGAAGAAAGTTATTGAACATCACTTGTTTCTTCAGCTGATACAGGTATCTTGGTTTTATCTTGAATTTCGAGATAATTTTTTTGCAGCTATTCAAGAAGTGGCAGTACCGAAAAGACATTATATAAGTTTGTATATTTCATTTGCTACATTACAAGACTCATTGAGCCTCTCGATGCTATTCACAATAATCCTTTTTGTTTCTTTTGATAAGAACTTGACTGCTTGAATTTCCGGAGGAATCTTTGAATCAAGTATAACGTACAACCAATAAATCTGAAGAGTGCCATGAATGCAACCATCCATAAGATCACGGTTAAATAGACCTTTTGTCTGTTGGACTCAGAAGCACCACCAAATTGATCCAAACCACCGGTTTTCAATACCAAGGCAACAATGATAAAGTTAGTCACCATCCAGATCAATACTGTCATGGATCTAATAAAGGCATAATAATCATCATTGGAGGGGGTGTATCCACCACCAGTATCTTCAAGAGGTTTCTTGATCTTTTCCAATTGGTTAAGATAAGATTGATTAATCTCTTCTTTCAAAATAGGTATATTCACATCGAAAGTACCGTCTTCTCTTACCTTAGCTACACCCAAGTCTTGGGCACTTACATCACCTTTAGTACCCCAAGAAATATCATCAATGTTACAGAATGCATAAATGTTTAAAACATTGATATATGATGGGGAGAGAAGGATGTATTGGACGAATGATGTGAACATATGCCATGGTTCAAAGTATAAGAATGATGCAAGGAAATATAAAGCATATGTTGATGATGTTGCAACCACTAAATCTCTGAATTGAGAATTTTTAAAGAATAAAGATACTGTGATCAGCTTATTTTCATCGTAAATTGATTGAACCGAATGAACAGCCATAAAGATGGCTGCAAAAATCATGTATGCCATCAATATTGCAAAGAAACAAACAATAACAATATAAAACTTCTCTGTACCTTTTGGTTTGTTACCAAAACTTAATACGAATGTAGTGACAATAGATGCTAGATATAACCATAGGAATATAGCTGATAAGACATTACCAGGAGCGAAATTTAAATCAGAATCAGCCAAACCAGTAGTTAAGATCCTGAACACCAAGAAATAAGAACCAATAGAAAACCATGAAACGATTAAATTCAAAAATTGGTAGAAAAACTCAACGTGTAACATTACTTTTCTACCAAATGAATGAGATGAATGCCAAACTTTAGGGAAATGGACCAAAGAATAAATAGCAGCGAAGAAGGAACCATTCAACCATCTTCTTCTTTGTAAGATAAATTCGGCCAATTTATCAGGGACATCAGTTTCAGCACTTGCACTTTTACAATATCTTAATAACCAAGAGCAACTTCTCTTAGCCACTAATTCGTAACATAAGATTCTATCTTCAGCAAGATACATATTGGAAGTGAAAATACCCGCTTCTTCTTTCAATTGTTGAGACTTAAGGACATATTCATCATCATTAGGGTCCAATTCTCCACTACTATGTAAAAATTCACCTTTGAAATATTTCTCTAATGGACCTTTACCGTTAACATCATTCAATAATGCCACATATCTGTAAGCAGAGAAAGCACCTGGCAAAACAGAAATAAACCCAAACACCGATTCTGTTGGTTTGTCCAAAATATTGGAGATTTTATATTCGAAATTTTGACCATAAGTGATTGGATTACTGAGGATTTCACGTTTCTTTAAAGATGCCTTGATTTCACCACAGGCACCTGCCACTCGAGGATCTTTATCAAACTCCTTCCATAAATGATACAAAGATTTACCAGTTGGCTGAGTACCAGCATCCAACAATACAACGATTTTTGGATCCAAAACTTGACTGATAGCTTGAAAACACCATCTATGACTGTTAATTTTTTTAGCATTCTTTTCTTTCAAGCAAAACAATAATTGCACTGGAACAATCTTTTCAGTGGTTAACTTTACAGTTTCGTCAACACTCGAAATACCAACTCTGGTGGTGTATTCGTAGATATGAGCACCCACTTTTTTGTCATCAACTTGAGATTTAGCCAACCCTTCTTGATAAACTCCCAATGCTGCCAATAAAGCTTGGGCCCTTTCATTGATTTTGGATCTACCATCAGACACAATACACACAACAACTTTTTTCCAAGAATCCTTACCCCAAACAGAGGATCTATTTCTGGATTCCAAATGCTTAATATTCTTGAAAACACCTTTCAAAGTTCTAGCCAAAAGAATATCGTCTTCATTATACATGGTGATAACCACCATCAATTCAGTCTGTCTTGGTTGAGGATAGTGAACTGGTCTCAAAATATAACCGTCCTTATAAAAATTAGAAGGACCACACGTCACCGCCGTATATCTCATATAAGCAAATTCTCTGGACAATCCACCGTCCCTCAAATCAGCATTATAATCTGGGAACTTCCTCAACAATTCTGTGGCAACTGGACAATCCAAAACCAAATGACCGTTATAACCAGGAGCCACTCCAATTTGAGGTTTTGATCTTACTGGTTCCTCTTCTGGGGGTTTTTCAAACGTTTCTTCTTCATCAGCAAATGGTGAATCCATTTCTTCCTCAATCAGGGGAGGTTGTACTTCATTTAAGTCATAATGGTCACCTTCAAAGTCATATTGAATATTTCTATCAAATTCCCGTTCCTCGTCATCATCGTCATCATACACATGAGGAACAAATGCTTGATTGAAATTGCTGTTCAGTGACGTATTATAATTGTAATCATGGAATTGATTCATTTCATAGTTGTCTTGAGTGTTTAATGGAGGAGGAGGATCACGCAAATCTTCAAAACTTGAAGAACCTCCATGGAATGGATTATTAGCATAAGGATTCTGGCCATTAGGATTCAAATGAGTCGAGCTAGTATTGAACACTTGAGAAGGTCTGTTGTAATCTTCTTCATCGTCACGATAGAAACTGGAATCGTCAAACCCTTCGTTAGTTCGAGAATATGATTGATTATATACTGGAGCCGGTTGGGAGAAGTTAATTGAGGCCCCACTTGGGTTTCTGGCACCACTCCTGGAATAATTATATGTCCCCAGTTGTTGGTTATAAGGATCATCTCCACTACCGTATCCATCATTGTATCCACTGTGTCCTTGGTAATTATAATTATGGCCACTCATGTTAAGTAGTTAATATTAAAATTAGCTAGACGATTGATATTTGATGAGAGATCAACCACACGGTTATTTTTCAGTCGCAGCCCTCTTTTTTTTTTCTTAAAAGGTAAACAAATGGCTGAATCGACTAACGAACAATGCGTCAATATACAAGTTTTGTGACTTATAACGTGTAACGTGTAACTGTTACGTGTAACTTGTATCTTATATAAGGATTAGGTAAGTCTCTTTGTACCTAAATGTAAAAAGAATATGCGAAGAACTTGGTAACTTAAATACGCTGAGGAGTGAGTTATTCTTCCCCGACTTGTTTGATCTTTAATAAGTAGGGACGTATAACTTTATATATAAAAGAGTATAAGCCACATTACAACATCGGAGATATGCCGTCTCCTAACTAAAACAGAGTTTATGTTAGAGATCATCGATCTACTGGTTTCGTGACCTTCTCATGTCAAGCTCCAAAAAAAAGGCGGAGTATGCCCCTGATTGAAGACGTTGAAGCTGTAGTGCTGCTAAATTTAGAATGGTCTCACAACCGCAAAAGGTTAGTTGTGTAGTTAGCATATATTGACATTAGATAGTTCACCACTGGAGATGATGTTTACGTTATGTCCCTGTCGGTATTTAACAGGAGATGGCATGTTCAGGTACCAAACTTAGTTTATTAGAGAAAAGTTAATTATGTGCTCTATCTTTATATGCTGTTTAGGTTGAGGTGCGTACAAAGTACGATGATTGCATTAAAATTGAAAAAGCGAGAATAGCCAGAAAGAGACCAATTTGTCATCTACGAAATTATGGGTGTATGGGTTAATATGGTGATACTATGTTGATGGTACGGGAAACCGATTAATTATGAACTAGTATTCCCGAAAACCGTTGGACAACAGGCTATGCCTCTGCCAAGACGATCCTTCATACTGATAGAAGGTTTCTTGGTTTTGTTATATAAAGTCTCTCACGCAAAGTGGCTCATCGTACTTGTAGCCATAACCCCCACGGCTGTAAAACGGCAATATATCATGTCAATAGTGACTCATCGAAGCAGCCTCTTCAAGCTCATCTCGACTGGTGAGTAGTCCGCGGAGATGCCGTGTTATCGGACTTGATAATTTTGCGTCAAAGGAAAATTTATCAGAACCTGTCAAATTATTCACAATTTACAAACCAAATGCCTCAGCAGACGCATATTCACAACTTCCTTAAGGAGTTGCCCAAGTGTGAACATCATGTCCATCTTGAAGGTACATTACAGCCAAAGTTGCTCTTCAAATTAGCTGAAAGAAACAACATCACTCTTCCAGATTTCTATCCAAAGTCCCTCCAAGCCTGCGATGATCGTTACAATAATTTTAGCGGATTACAAGATTTTTTGGATCATTATTATGTTGGTATGAGTGTATTGATCCATGAATCGGACTTCTATGATTTGGCCATGGCTTACTTTGAAAAAGCTCATGCTGATGGTTGTTTGCATTCAGAGGTGTTCTTTGATCCCCAAGCTCATCTCGAAAGAGACATCGATATGCACACTGTGGTGAGCGGGTTTGATAAGGCTTGTAAAGAAGCTAATTCCAAGTTCGGCACTACCAATAAGTTGATCATGTGTTTGTTGAGACACTTACCTGCCTCTGATGGTTTGAAAACTATCGACTTGGCAGAAAAATACTATGCAAGTGGTCTTATTCATGGATTGGGATTGGATTCTTCTGAAGTCCCATTTCATCCTAAAATTTTCACCGATTGTTACAAGAAACTTAAGGATCAATTCCCTCATGTGGGTCTCACATCTCATGGTGGTGAAGAAGGTGACCACACGTATGTTGAAGGAGCTTTGGATCACTTAAAAGTAACCAGAATCGATCATGGGGTTAACTCTCAACATAAAGATGAGTTGATGGACCGTTTGGTCGATGAAAACGTTTTATTGACCTTATGTCCAATGTCAAATCTTAAGTTAAGAGTTGTGGACAGTATCGGTAAATTGCCTGTCAAATTATTTTTAGAAAAGCAGGTACCTTTTTCCATTAATTCCGATGATCCTGCTTATTTTGGAGGCTATATCTTGGACAATTATCTTGCAGTACAAGAGCATTTCGATCTTAAACTTGAGGACTGGAAATTCATCGCTCTTAGTAGTATTAGACACTCATGGTGTGAGGAAGAAAGAAAGAAGGAGTTGACAGAGAGAGTACATCAAGTCCTTGAAAAATATAGTGCACTTTACTAGATATAACAATAGAGATAGATATAATTTAATAGAGAGATTCAACCCTTAACGTTCATTACTAATCATCTTCTTTTATAAATACAAGGTTTTAAAAGCCATTTCCCTTCAGGAGTTTCTTGTCTCTTCTTTTTGAATTCCTCAGCTTCAGTTTCCTTTTCAATGAACTTCTTTTTCCTTTGCAATTTCTGGTTTCTCTCTTCTACAGTATCCTTCAGAGGTTTGAAGAATTCAAACCTTGAGAACATCTTATTGGTATTATCAGTATTCTTGTGGAAAAAGCCACTCAATTTGATGGCATCTACAAACTCTTCACCAACTTGCTCTTTGGTGAGCTTCTCATTTTCAGTGAATCTTGACTTGATTTCAGCAATCCATAATTCACCTCTTGGAGCTAATATTCTATAAGCTTCTTCAATAAAGTCCATAAAGTTAGTTCCCATCAAGGCCAAACAGAATATGACAATAGTACATGATTCATCAGGTAATGGGACATTCTTGATATCAGCAACAGTTATTCTATCATTTACTTTCTTCAAGTCAAAACTGTGAACTTTGATATTCGGTCTTCTACTATTGAACCTTCCACCCTTATTATTTTTTGATTTCTTGTTAGAAGATTGTTTAACGAAATTCGCCACATCCAAGGAAAGTTGAGCTTCTCCACATCCCATATCAGCAATTACTACCTCCTTGTTAGGATATAAACCAGGTAATCCTCCTGGAGCATTGACAGGTCTATTGCATCTTTCCTTAATCTGATTGACAAACACATTGATTGGGTTTTCTGGCCATGACTGTACTTGGGATCTAAATCCTTGGTGATATTCATCAAACAAGACTGGTTGTTCTTTGATCAATTTCAAAGCGGCTTCGGAGGTAGTGGTGTAAAGTTGTTCATTTATCCATCTAAATCTTGATCCAGATAATTTGACCATCATCTTTTGCTGAAGTGGTGTAAGTTTAGCTGTCAGTTGAACTAAGGGCTTCGACTCCTCCAATGGTTGAACTTCTTCTTCATCATCATCTTCAAGCTTTCTCTTCGTCTTATCTACCTTGGCAGTCTCAGATTTGTCAGACTTGGCAGGCTTTTCGGAAGCCTCTGAGGTTTTTTGTTGTCTTTCTTTCAATCTCTTCTCTCTCTTTTTCTTCTTCTTGTTTTCTGGACCTCCAAACACAATTTTATCGGACTTAACGTCCCATCCATCAACTTCAAATAATGCCATCTCTAGACCTAATTATATTTTTTCGCAATCTCATCGCTCCATCTTCTCCAGTGTACATACAAAATCAAGGCCAAATCCAAACACTCAAACGCGAAGAGATAACACACACTAATGGGCCCAATTGATTTCGCTCCACATGAAGACCATATCTTCGTGCGACGGAATGGCGTATCTTACTATGTTCCAGAGATCTTCCACATGAGCCCTTTTAGTCTGGAAGTTAACCCAATATTAATTCAAGATATACATAACCTGAGCTCTCCGGTTTCCATATATGGGGCTCGAGGACTACGAAATAATTGCATAATGGTCAAAAACCATCCCTTGAAAGATCTATCGATAGTTGGACGAATAACGGATGAAGAATGGAAAGAATACAGCGATAAGGCCAAAAATTGTGTCAAAATCACCGTGGATGATTCTTCTGGTAAGAATCTGACACTAACAGTATTCGTGGATGCAACTGTTTATAAACGTGAAGGTTTGAAACCGACAAATTCATGCAGAAAGGTGGCAAGGTTCTGTGGCACTCCCAAGTTTTACAATGATAACGTAGAACTTCGGTCATATTCGGTGAAAATTTTGGGTGATGGAAAAGACCTACTGCATGAACTAGCCCATTGGGAACAATGTCTACATCATCGAAAGAAACTACAGATTCCTTGGGATTACAAAGCCCCTTACCCAAAATCCTCTTCAATGGCCAATCCTCCTTATATCTACGATCAAAGATCAGACTTATTTGAAGACCTCTTTGAGATTATAATATCGAAAAATCGTCTTGGAACTTCTGGTTTCAGTGGTGAAAGTAACACATCCAACCCGGATAAGGGAACAGAGAAGGAGGCTGATCCTCCTAGAAACAACAATATGGAAAATGAAAGTCAAAGATCTCAAAATACCCTTACCCCTGTAAATAGTTTCGGAGACTCTTTCCAAATTGCTTATCCATTTGAAGGTGCTACGCGTATTGTTACAGAGCATCAGGTAATTGTGGAGATCATCAAAATCTTAATTAAACGAAAGTTTGAGCCTATCAAATTGGTGGAAATCTATAAAGATGAATGTGTTAATAACTTGTTGAATAACTTGACGATCGCTCGGACTTCGATCGATTCTAATTTCCTAAGCACCAAGCACAAAATATTCCATAGTATAAGATATCAACTTCAACGGAAATTGGAGTTTATTGATACAGATGAGTATCAGCTCGTCACCCTGGCCGGCTTGAAGAAAGTATATGGGCAGTTACTGAGAGCTCTTAAGGGGGTGAAGAATGGCAAGAATGGAGCTATCTTCAAGGTAGAGTACTTCCTTCGGTTACTCCGATCGACTTCGAAGAAACCAACAGGCGACGACATCAATATTCGCATCACTAATTGCCTCGTGGATATCATTGTCTCTTCAGAAAAGTCAAACTGGATATACGAACGAACGAATAACGCCTGGAGGTATTTAGGATAAGGTAACACAATTATCTTTTTTGCAGCTAATATTTTTTCCACTCCACACATTTTTTTTGCAATCACTTCGCATCCAAGTTTCTCGGTCTCTTCCGGTTTTATCTAAACTTCAATCTACTTTGATGTCTGTTGATCCAATTACCTGTCACATTTTGGATACCACTAGAGGTAAGCCAGCTGAAGGTGTCACATGCTCAATTTACTATGTTGGTCCTTTAATTGAAAACAAATCTGACCTGCAAAGTTATGATATTTCCAACAATAAACCATTCGCTATGAGCAAGACTGATAAGGATGGTAGAATCAAGAATTGGGTTTTCAATCCAGAAGATCCAACTGAAGATATTGGAATCTCAAACCAAAGTTGGAAGGCTTTGTCACTGGGTATCTACAAGATCAAGTTCTTGACTGGCAAGTACTTTCACGAGTTAAATGATACTTCAAGAACCTTCTTCCCATTCGTTGAAATCACCTTCATTATCGACAATCCACCAGATAACCATTATCATATTCCTTTGCTCTTAGCAAATCATAGTTATACTACTTACAGAGGGTCTTAAGAGGTATTGATTCCAGTTTAATTCTTTATAGATGACTTTATACATTTACTAATATATATGAATTTCTTTTTTAATAGAAGAAATGAGTATTATTTTGAGCTTGTTCATGGACTAACATTTCATTACATTTGAAATCGTTCAACTCATTCTTAATCTTCACGATTTGAATGGGTTCCGTCAAAGTATATTGAGTGACCGATCTGTTATATCTGGAATAAAGATCAGGAGAGAACGTCTCATTGATTTTAATTTTGTTTGAAAATTGAACTCTTGATTTGGTCTTTGGCTTTTGATTCTTTGGGAACCGGTCCCTAGAATTCAATGTTGTCCTAGATCCATACTTTGTGTTTCTTCTCAAAATCGATGCAACTTTGGTTTTATCATGATCATCTGAAACCAATTCTGAATTAATGAGACTCTCGAATCTTTTGATATTGATTTGCAAAACGTCATAGTCTTTAAACTGTTGAATGTACTTCAAATGCATTGGGAGTCTTCTTCTTTGACTACCAGATATGTTGTTGAATAAATTGTTCAACTGTTCTTTGTCGATATAGAAAACCTCTTCTTCACCTCCAACAGGCTCTTCTGATTCATTGGATGTTGTGGGTTTGATACTTGGCACGGCTACCTCATCTGCAGATTTTAAAGATTTAGCATCTGATGCACCGATATCAATTGGCCACACAAGTTCTTCTCTTAAGAACTCTAAGTTCTCATCAATATAATCTTCGCTGTTAGATCTAGAGTGATTATTACTCGTCTTATCTTTGATCTGTTGATCTTCAATTTGATCTCTTGTTAATTCATCATCCTGCAAAAATGGCTCGGTTACTTTGAATGTCTTCAGCTTGATCGTCGGCTTCCTGCCCACTCTTTCGAGTTCTTTGTCGAAGGTGTTCAACATGTCATCGAACATGTTGTCATCTCTTTCAATTGATGGCAATTTCGTCAATGTCAATTCCTCGAATACAACCGGTTCAGTCTCTGGCTCGACCACTGGCAGATCTATCTTTTGAATTCCATTATTGAGATCTTCCATTTTTGGAAGAGGAGGTGGATCATCATGTTTCTTGGAGAATGAAGAAAGTTTCAAATCTTTCAAAGAGAAAGACCTTTTAGACCCAGAGAGCTTTTTCAATCTCGAGCCTGCAGATGAAGAACCTTTCGAGATTGAAGCTGACGATGTCTGGTTTGACTTGATTGACTTTGTGGAATTAATAGATTTCAAGTCCGAAGAAGTTCTTCTCGGAGCACTCTCTGGCTTGCTTCTTTCAAAAGAAAGTCGTGGCCCAAAAGTGTTGGGTCCATTTGAGTTAGTTTTCTTGGTAAAAACCTTACCCCATAAAGACTTTTTGTCCTTGATAGAAGCAAGGGACTTTGTGCCTTTGACCACTCTTTCTTTAACTCTGGAATTTGGTGTGGAGGGTAAAGATTTGTCCAAATCCTTATCCCCAGAGGGCATGTTAAGCTCTTCATCTGTTGCCTTATCTATCAAGACAGTAGTTGAGTCAGCCAGTGAGTTCAACTTTCTCTTGGTCGATGTTTTGGTAGGTGTTTGAGGTGCACTAAAGACGGACTCATCCTTTTGAGGGCTGTCATATTTGAGTTCCAATGGGATGTCGATTGTTTTTACTGGCTCTGAAGCCTTTGTGTCTTTTGATATTGATTTCAGGCTTGACTCATATGTCCCACCGACATCCAACATTGACTTAACAACAGGTTTCTCCCTCTCCCCAACATCCAACATGGACTTAGGCTTAGGCGTTTCCACCATGTCTAACATGGATGATTTTGGCTTCTTTTCTGGTTTGCCCACCTCCACATCTTGTTCCACCGGCTTTTCGGTCAGCCCTTGAGAAGCTAGATCACCTTGCTCAGAAGACTTGGGGGTCTCGGGCTCTGGTAAACGAGCTTCCTCTGTGACAGCTTGATCTTGTTCACTGACAAAGTTTCCATTCTGATGAGATTCTGCGTCTGAAGTGTGTGGAGTAGGGTTTTGGTCCACACTCTCTGGCTCTTCCAACTCATTTGCAGGGGAACTGTTGTCCATTGGAATCGAAACTGTACTCTTCAGCTCGGATGCTCCAAGTTCAGACCCCTTCACCGAGCTATTTTGGCTTTCGTGGTTGGTATTCGAAATCGTTGGAGATGGCATATCATGTCTGACTTCATCAATTAAGCCCTTGTTGGAGCCAGCTAAGGAGTTGTAAAGACTAGAAGAGTCGTTTTGGTCATTTTGACTTTCGATCTCATCTATAAACTCCACTTCTGTGCGACCACCACTATCATCGATCACCTTGTTCAATATGTCACTTCTGGCTAATCCCATGGAAGGCATTCGAGGAGGTTTTGATAAAGGACTTTCGTTTTGATAATCGTTCAACAAATCATTGACATCCTCGTCATCACCACTGCCATTGGATGTGGGAGAAGGAAAGGAGGAAGACGCAGTTGAAGAGTAATTTATCGACTCACCTTCTGTGACTCCTTCCCTTCTCTCTTGATTCAATCTTGGCGAAGCATGTTCCCTTGGGGTTGTAAATATATCAGCCAGAAATGTGGACTTCGTATCAGCAGGACTATCTTTTGGACTCATCAATTGAATCGTTGATGTGGGGGTCAATTCTATCTCTCTCGAATTCTCTTGAATCTGATGATCATCAGAGGAGCTTTGCCTGCTTGCAGCTGGAATGCTTTCAGGCACACTATAATTTGAAGAAGCTAACAGATGATTCTCTTTACTAATATTATCATGGATTGAGGAATAGATCGATGATACTGCAGATGATGCATTGATGACAGGAAAATAGCCATCCTTGACGACTGGTTGCTCATGAGAAAAGTCGCTCTTACCTGGAGAAGACAGTCTGGAATGTTCAGTTGGAGCCGGAGTTGAATTGAGAGGTGTTAAGAACTCCTCGACAGATTCCGACTCTGGTGTTTGAATGGACAGATGAATGTTATTGGAACCACTATTCTGTGATTTGTTCTTGTCATTCTTGTTCTCTAGGTTCTCATTTTTGGCCTCTTTTAAAATGAACAAACTATCCTCACCGGGGCCAGTTGAACATGAACTTGGTCTAGAGCCATCTGATCTTTCTTTTGAATCATCGACTTCAACAGAAGCTGATACCGATGTTTGAGGCGTGTTTGAAGTTGAGCGATTCAATGTGTATCCTGAAGTGTTGGATAAATTTGAATCTGACTTGCTTGTGACCTCAACTGATGCCAGGCCATCGGATGATTTTGGTCGCAATAAACTCAAGTTTTTAACTAAATTGTTCGACTGAAGATTCTTCAAACTGGTGCTTGACGAATTGTTGGAATACATTGGCTGGTTCAGGTACGTGATCTGAGGATTATTATTCTGTTGGTAAGCAACGCCAGACGTTTGATATTGTTGAAACTGTTGAAATTGTTGAAATTGTTGGGAGTATTGTTGTGGTAATTGTCCTGGTTGATGCTGTTGGTGCTGCTGACTTAAATGTTGCTGGAATAAGCTGATGTTGGTAGGAGTGTCCGCCTTACTTCCTCGTAAAGACTGAGCCAAGCTCCGATGATTTTGAAGCTTTCTTACATTATTTGCCGAATGAGATCGTGGAAGGGTCCCTGCGTTCACAGACGATGATGACTCCGTAGAAGGAGAAGATGCCCTTTTGGGTAAACCTGGATGAGGTGAAGATGCACCCGGTGGTATTTGCTGTATTTGGCCCTGAGACATTCGACCAGAAACCATATGATGAGATACTTGAGGAGCTGCTGTGCTACTTGAACGAGTAGCATATTGGTACATAGAATCAAGTGATTGTGCATTCTTGAGTTGAGGAGTAGCATTTTGACCAGTAGGTGTATTATGTGGGCCATTAGTAGGTATCCCTTGACCCTGATTCAGAATTTTACCAGGTTTGGGACGTCTTTGAGGCCCGCCTCTTGGTCGGAAAACCTCACCATTGGGGAAATAGTACGTGCCTTGAGTTTTATGGAAATTGACTTCACTTCCAGATCTTTTGAAGTTTTTCTTAACAAACCTACTGTCGATGGATATAAGATTGTTGGTAGACATATTATGGATGGAAGAATTAGCTGACCTTGGGTCGATACTGGCTTGACTGGATATGTTTGAATTCGCCGTCGATATGGACGTTATGGAATTTTTTCTTGATATTATGGGTGTTTGATCCATTATAATGTGATTGGGAAAAATCTCAAGATGATAACAATGCTCGTTAAAAGGCAAAACTCAAAATGAATATTGACAATTGATAGCAAGTTGCTTCGAAAAATAAGACTGAAATTTGCTTCAGGTAACTTAACAGTGTTCTATGGGAGTTTCTGGGTTGAAAACGGAAGAAGTTACTTTTGAAGATGAATCCCTGATGCTGGAAAATTAAGTAAAATTGATTCAAAGGGGAAAAGTTTATGAGGTGATAAGGGGACAAGCGAATGGAGTTGATGATTTTCTCTTAATTGGAATAGATTGCTTTGAATGTAGGACTTCAAATGCACACCAAAAGATCTACAATTAAGATAAAATTGGATTATTGTTGGAGCAAAGTTTCAAAAAAGTAGTTTTTGAAGATTATTTATTTATCGCAATAGACAAGCTTGAGACAAAAACGACAGATTTTTTTTCCTTTGGTAGAAATACAGTGTCTTGTCGTGCGCGCATCCATTAAACACCCAATAAGGACAAGGGGTAACCCAAAAGGATTGAAAATCCGAAATGCAAGATCAACTAGACTGCGAAGTCCCCCATTTAAGGTTCTGGAGTCTACTAAACTATTGACCTTCTACTTGTTGAGAGGATGAAGAAGAATAATTGTTAATTACAACTCGAAATTAAAGTTATTTTTAATAAAGCGTCAAGTCACGTTGTTAGGTGCAGCGGTTGGAGAATGGGATCGCTAACTGAGGGCAATTAGGGGCTTGGAACCCAATTTTTTTGCCTCGATCCGCCAACTTATTGTCGCATTGGGAACGATTAAAATGCATTTATTGTTCCGCATAATCTGGTGGCCGTTGTTGCTTTTTTCTGGTTTCGGCAGATGCGGCAACCTGAGCCAGTACCATATTATTAAAAAGAATGTAAAATATTCGCATGAAACACACAATACGTATAATAAGTGAGGGTGCAGTAATTGAGATTATCACTGGTAGAAAGTTTATAATTAAAAGTTCTTGATGCCCATAGTTTGCAAATCAAATCTTCTTAATGATCTTGTGATTCGACGATTAAGCTCTGGTTATCAGCATTTCTTGCCTTTATATGGCTCGAATAGTAGTAAATAGAGTTTCTCATCTCTATCTGTGTTCCTGAATTTGCCAGTTTTACTTTTTTGACAATTTGCGGCAAAAAAATATTTCTTATCTTAACCTTTTTGCAACCATTATCCAGACACAATGAAAGTGGGCTTGCTTTTAATATATATTCAGATCGGTTTTTGTGCTATTCCTATTACCCAACAAGTTCAGAGTAAATTCAAACTGGTAACAAGACCTGAAGATGATTCCCCAATCCAGAAACTGCACCAGCTGCAAATGCATTCCGTCGCAGATCAGGCAATGAAGTATGATCAATTAGGTTCCAAGTTTGGACCAATTGTCAAAGATCCTGGATTCCTTTCGGTGAAAGTTCAACCTTCTAAGTCATCAAATGATGACGGTAAACATTCCGAAAAACATATTGATATTGGCGTAGCTGAAGCTACTTCCACTGATGAACAACACACTCAATCCACGTCTGTTGTTACTGAATACAAGCTCAAAAGTTCTCATCTGTTTGTACAAGATTTTTTTGCTTTTGAAGCTAAAGAAGTCAAAGCTCAGGCTGTTTTAGAATCTAATCCAAAGTTGACTACTTCTTTTAAGAATTATGATGATAGCCTCAGCCAACCTCACGATTTGAGTCGGTACACAAATAAAATTGTCCAAGAAACAACCGATGATTATCATGAATATGATTTCAAGAAATACGGCGAATCTTCCAATAGAGGTAAAAATAATTTCAAAAATGGTAACTTGAAGTATGATCGGTTTGTGGATTATTTGGTTGACTATGAAGGCTTCAAAAGAGAATCCTTGAGTTTCTTATCGAACCAAGGCGAATTAGATTATGGATTCGATCAAATTGATGAAGAGTTGAACAAAATCAAAGACAAACAGAGGTTGGAAAAGACAATTGATATTGGAGGTGAAATCTCTGGTGCTACATGTAACAGTTTCATTCTTTCGAGGCATAAAAAGGGTCTTGTATTGGGGGTCATAATTTCTATGGTAACTTTATAGCTAGTTGTTTTCTTTTCTTAATTCATTGAATATATGTGTTACTTTTCTCCCGCTTCCTCTAAAACTTGAACGTTTGTACTTGAAAGTCTCCAGAGAATCAACATCAAGATGGATCTATATGGTTGAAAAGGCTTCGCAAATTGGATGAGGTATTGATCGTGATATGGAGTCCAGTCTCTTTTGGAGACTGGCTTATCAAATTTACCTTTTTTCTTGAGCAAAAGCTTCAATTCCTCATCTGCATGCACTGCATCTTTAATATGTTTCACGAGTTCGGGTCTTCTGCTCAAATAATAGGAAGCACCTCTAGCAACCCCCAAGTCTTCATGGGCGAAAATGTCGAGCTCCTGTAGAGTGAAAAAAGCAAACATCTTGGCGGACCACTCGGCAATACCTTTCAATTTAATGAGTTCTTCGACAATCTCGTGAGGTTTGCTATCACGGTAGAAATTTAACTTACAAAGATTCTCATTCGGATCACTAAATACTTCACTGATATGCGTCACATATTTCACCTTTTGATTGGAAAGACCGATTTGACGTAACTGCTCATGCTGATATGACAATGTGTCTTTTGGGTTTGGCTCTTTCTCGAAGAGCTCATCGAATCTTTTAGCTATGGCTGATGCTGCACTTCCACTAATTTGCTGAGCCATTACACTAGATACCAAACTATACCAGTAAGATCTGATGATTTCTTTTTCCAGCTTATCTTTATCATCTTTCTGTTTGAAACGCTCGAAATTTTGCAGGACTATCGGACGATACAAGTCAGGAGCTACCGATATGATATGATTCACACCTTGGATGAATTGTGGGGTGTGGTACTTAACGAACGTGTCAGGTAACTTGTTCGAGGCCAAAATCTCAATATGTTCCACTGAGTCTTCAAATAATATCCTCTTTGATTTTGCCTTCTTCGGGCTAGCTGAAACCTTGACCTTCTTGACCGTCTCGGTGACAGCAACGACCTCTCTTCTCTTCATTGGCATGGTGATGGAGTTGAAAAGTGCGCAAGCGACTGTATCAATAATTTGCAGCTAAATGGTTGAAGTGGGCAGCGTTGCAGAATGGGATTTAATGCACAAAAAGATATCTAAAAATGTGTTTGTATACCTGGGATATCAGTATCATCAATTTAGTGACCAGAATGAGCTCAATACACTTGACATATTATCCATCTATCATGATTCCCTTCTGTAAGCACACGACTTAACGTCGCAAAAAAGTTAAACCTATTATGAGACTATGAGACTGAGAAAAAAAAATATTTAACATCGATAATGTCTGAAGACTTAACAGCTAAATTTAATTCTTTTGGATTGAACGAGAAGAAAACGGCGGAAATCGTTAAGAACAAGAAGGTTTCAAAGTCCTTCTCCGAAATCATTGCTGTTCTGGGTATTGATAACGTTGAAGATGAAAAGAAAGCTGCCAACTTGCACGTCTTAGCAGTTGAATTGAAAGGTAGTGAATTACCTCAACTCAATTTAATTGTCGATGCCATTTTAGATGGAAGATTGGAACTGACCTTACAAATTTCTGAGGCTGTCAAGTACGTGAAAGCCAGTGAAGGTAATGCCACCGTCGACGAAATGAATAAAGTATCAGGGGTTGGTATAACTGTGACTGACGATGAGATTAAAGATATTGTCACCAAGTACTTGGAATCTATTAAGCCTGAAATCGTCGATAAGAGATACAGCATTTTATCAAAAACTTTGGGAGATGTGAGAAAAATCCCTGATTTGAAATGGGCTAAGGCCAATTTATTCAAGCCATTGATTGACGATTACTTTTTGGCAACTATTGGTCCAAAGGATGAAAGAGACGTAATCAAAAAAGAAAAGAAGAAAAAGGCCCCTGCCGCTGCTTCCAAAAAGGTGGAACCAGATACCAAGACACATTCCATGTTCATTGAAGGATTCTTGGGTGATTTACATAAACCAGGTGAGAATCCACAAAAATACCCTGAATTAATGAAGGAACACTTGAATTTCACAAAGGGCAAAGTTTTTACTAGATTTCCTCCTGAACCTAATGGATATTTGCATATCGGTCACTCTAAAGCTATCATGGTCAATTTTGGATACGCCAATTATCATGATGGAAATTGTTATTTGAGATTTGATGACACTAATCCTGAAGCCGAAGAAGAAATTTACTTTAGAAAGATTCAAGAAACTATCAAGTGGTTAGGTTACACCCCATTCAAGATTACCTACTCTTCTGATTATTTTGATGAGTTATATGAACTTGCTGAGAAGTTAATTGAAGTTGGTAGAGCTTACGTTGACCACTCCACCCCAGAGGAGATCAAAGCTCAAAGAGGTTTAAAAGAAGATGGAACATTAGGAGGAGAAAGATTTGCCTCTAAATGGAGATCAAGAAGTGTCGAAGAAAATCTTGAAGAATTCAGAAAGATGAGAGATGGTAAATATGCTGTTGGAGAAGCATTTTTGAGAATGAAACAAGATTTGGAATCTCCAAATCCTCAAATGTGGGATTTGGTAGCTTATAGAGTATTGGATAAACCACATCATAGAACTGGAGACAAATGGAAGATATACCCGACTTACGATTTCACCCACTGTTTGGTCGATTCTTTCGAAAATATCAGTCACTCGTTATGTACCACTGAATTTAGATTGAGTAGGGAAAGTTACGAATGGTTATGTGATGAATTGAAGGTTTACAGACCAGCCCAAAGAGAGTACGGTAGATTGAATTTAACTGGTACCGTCTTGAGTAAGAGAAAGATTGCAAAATTGGTAAATGATGGCTACGTCAGAGATTGGGATGATCCAAGATTATATACTTTGGAAGCCATCAAGAGAAGAGGTGTTCCTCCTGGTGCCATCTTATCGTTTGTCAACACTTTGGGTGTCACTACCTCAACCACCAATATTCAAATTGTTAGATTCGAAAGTGCTGTCAGAGCTTTCTTGGATGCTACCACTCCTCGTTTGATGATGTTGGTTCATCCAGTTTTGGTCGAGTTGGATAATGTGGACGAGACTTTCAAAGAGGATGTCGAAATTCCATTCCAAAAAGGGTTAAGCACCAGAAAGTTGACCTTCACCAAGAACTTCTACATTGATGCTAATGATTATAGAGATGAAGCCTCCAAAGACTACTTCAGATTAGCTCCAGGACAACCAGTTGGGTTGATGAAAGTTCCTTTCAATGTTAGCGTTAATAAGGTCATCAAGGATGATGAGGGTAATGTTACAAAGATTCATTGTAACTACGACAATGAAAAGAAAGTCAAACCAAAGACTTTCATCCAATGGTTACCTAAAGATGAAGTGGTGAAGATTGATGAGATCAGATTCTACAACAAATTGTTCAACAGTGAAAATCCATCCGCTCATCCAGATGGTTTCTTAAAGGATATTGCCCAAGACAGTGAAGTCGTTGTGAAGGGTGCCCTTATTGAAAACGCTTATGACTTGGTCAAGTCGAAGTCTCCATTAAACATCGAAAACCCTAACAGCCCATTCAATATCAAGGAGGAATCAGGAAATGAGACAGTCAGATTCCAAGCTTTGAGAGTCGGATATTTCTGTGAAGATAAGGAAAGTACCAAGGATAAACTCATCTTGAATAGTATTGTTTCTTTGAAGGAAGACTCCGCCAAAGCATAAGTTGGATTAGATAGGTCATGTCCTTTAATTTGTAGTTAATTGTAATATTTATCGTACCTGCCATTAGATGTAAGTGACATCCGTTTAAGGAAATGTGGAGAAATTAAAGTATAAGGAAACAAATTATGTCATTTTATGTACTGTGAGGTAAAGATAGGCAAATGTCTGTGTCCGACCATCTTTGTGCCCCTCTGCCAAAAAGGATAATTTTGGGCCCTTAAATGATCTAGTGTGGAAGTACCCCACACCCCATGTATAACCCCGTACCGATTCTATCGGTATCAAAACCAACTCCGCCTGATTGCAAAAAAATTTTCATCAGATCCCCAACAATAACTGATCTTCCTGTGTGTAAGGTCAGGAGATCAAAATTCGTGTTTTCGGTACGCGCCTCACGAATCACCTTACTATCATCAAAGCTTAAACCGTCTCGGTGCGAACGGAGCTGTAATGAGTGGATAGATGTTCGTACTGGAAACTTTATTATATCATTCGATAACCCACCTGGCCATCATATTCTTATTATTAATTTACTGCAGATCTACATATATGCAAACCCAGTATTGTATGTAAGCGACGATATTGGTCCTGTACTAAGGCGGCTGCATTGTGTGGATTAGATCGACGTGCAGCCGCCTTCTATGGCTGCGCGGTGTAATAGATTCTAAGTGCGACGGCTTTAAAGGACTAAAAGCTTATATCAGCTGACTCAAACAAAGCCTCGACTATGGCTTTATTGATGTTTATAGCATATTTCGTGATATGTACCCCTTCTATACAACTACCTATACTAGTGTTACTTGGTGTCTTATTCAACCCTTTATAGCATCCTTCATAGCTTCTTATTTCTTTTTTGGGTCCCCATCGCTAAGGGGTGTTTGGCAAACGCAGCCAATTTACCATTTTAGGAATCAGATAGAATCTCAAGTTTTCTTGCACTGTTTTTTTTCCTCGCAAAGGGATGAGCGAACTTGAAATAAGACAACCGCGTCTGGAATGGAAGGGTGGGAACAACGGGATGAACAATAAGATCAGTCAAAAGCTTTCCAAATCACTTGATCCCACTGTAAAGCTTAATATTTAGTCTTTGAATATCCACCTGATCTTTCAAAACTCAGTTCATGTTATCTTGGCTACTCGCGATAAATTAGGGGATGAGATAACAAATTAATTACGAATCATGCCATACTTTGAACGTGTGGAAAAAAATTGTGTGAACAAAAATCCATAGTAAAGTCATTCGACTTAGCCTCTAATACTTTTCAACTACACTAATTTCGTTACCGTAATACATCTCATCACAATTCCGTGTCTGTTGGCGATTCGTAATGGCCACTTTGGCGACAGCAATGAAGCGATGGGTTCTGCCTTTCTACACCTCCACTTTTAAACCCTTCACTAAACCCCAAAAAAAAAATTATTATCTCAGGCGACCTTAAAAAAAAAAAAAAAAAAAAAAAAAAATTGGAAATTGGAAAAATTGTTTAAATACAAGTACAATCCTTGATAAAAATTTTCTCTTGTTTAATTGACACATTCTTGACCAACTCTCTAGCCGTTGATTTACTTCGGCTTCATCCATACTCCCATTAATAATACATAATCAGCATGTTGGTAAGGAAGAAAAGTGGTGAAATTGTTAAGCCTCTCCAAAAAACAGCAAATAGCACCACATTAACCAAGAGCGTCAGCTTTAATAACTTCATAGATATCAAAACATTTGATGGGTCTGAAAGCCCTCTTTGCATAAGTCGCAAGGGATCTCCTGAAGCATCTCCATATGACAGTTCAGTTTCTAGTCCTGTCGAAAGTTCATTCAATTCCCCAAATCCATTTTTCAATGATCCAAATCCAATGTATCAATATTTCATTAAATCGAACAATATCAACACTAGAGAAACGTCGAGGAACCCATTATACATGAAGTCCATCAACTACTACGATAACAAGCTTGTAGGATACTTTAATTGCTTGAATCTCGATTACGAAAAAGTGTTCCAACTCAAACTTACATTCGATAGATGGAACACTTCAATTCTTTTCAACTCCAATTTCGAATACATCAGATCTGTGGGAGATTACGATGAATTCAAATTCGAGCTCAACTTGAACGTCACCAAAGATTTTGAGTTTGTTTTGAACTATAAAGTTAACAACAACCTTTTCTGGGACAACAATAATTGTAACAACTACAAGGTCATCATGTCTAGTTCATTGGTCCACAATTCCGATGTGGACGACTTCTTCTATGACACAAACTATAAGTCAAATTACAACTTTACTCAATCTGATGATTCTACAAGAGCTGCACATCAATCAAACTTTTTCGATACCGACTATGTGGATACGGTATTGAACAATTTCATTTCAAGTGATTACAACACAATTCTTCAAAACTATTGCTTTCATAATGAACCATCTCAAAGTTATTTCTCATTGAGTGACGAGATATCTATCTGATTTCATTTGTGCTTTTTTTCGAAGTCATTTCTAACATAATTTAGTAGGAACTCCGGTTATTCATTTCTATCATTTAATTTTGAATTTTGTATATACATTTGTATTAATAAAATATTTGCATTCAACTCCGTCTATTTTGTCTCAAATTGGCTGCAAATTGGCCGGTTTCGCGTTAGATTGCGGGTTATGTAACTTTTATTGCAAACAAGTTGTACTGCGGGAAAATGACGACAACACTCAAGGTGGGGGGCAGCTGGCTCGAAAGTCATTTAAACTATTGTCATTTAAGCTATTGCTGTAGAGTCGATGACCTTCATCATGTCCATCAGGGGCAACAGTTACAGAGGAGGATTATTCTTTACATTTGTTTAATGTCGCACATTAGTTAGTTTGTTAGTATATAATAATAATAGATGGATCAATGAATTTTCGATTGCTCAGGCGTATAAAAATGCCTTGTTCATTCATAAAACAATAAAATTTGTTGCCTCTTGTGCCACCACTCGGGTGGCTAATTTCGGACTCAACAATCCAACATTACCTGCGTAATCTTGAGAACCGGGGTTCGTAATCTTCAAAAGATTTTATAAGAGGGGTCAATCTCTGTCACAGAACTCCGAATAAGTACAAAAACCCGCTTTTAAAACAAAGAGGCATCTAGCTTGCCAAGTAGCTTCAGTCACAGGCCTTCGTCGCCTCGTGCAACTGGAGGACATCAATAGCAATAGTCTTGTAATATATGCGAGCATTTGTCTCAGATCCCAGGTAGACTCACACACCCACAACAGTTAACTCTTTTCTCATAAACAATTTCTAAAGCATATTTATTATTTGCAAGTGCCTTACCACTAGGTCACTCACATATATCTACACAATAATACAAACGAACAAACAAGCAAACAAACAAGCAAACAAACCAAGCGTAGCTTGATAAGCACTTAGTCACAACCACAACCTGAATTTTCATTGACACTACAGCCATGTTCTTTCTTGATGAAGTCTCTTTCATTCTTGGATACAGGAACATTGACCCTTCTGCCCCATCCTGAGTACTTAGCGCCCATATTATGTCGCTTAAACTTTCCAACTTGGACATTACAAGGAAAGAAAATTGTCTGGAGAATGCACTGACAGTATAGGAGGAATTTAACCACTTATCAATCTCTAACTGTCCCCATGAAGCGTAAGAGTACCTTTATAAGAAAAAAATTAAATATTGAAATTCCTGCATACGCTATATCTGTCTAGTCGTTCGCTCTACCAGTGTTCATAGCCGATTTTAAGGGTTAGCCTTTTTCCCTGGCATTGGACCTTTCAAAGCCTCTTTTGCCCTTGCCAATCTTGGTGTGGTTTGACTCCGTCTATTTTCCGCTAGTCTTTCTATGGGACTCTCTACATGTCTGTAAGTGGTAAAAGTACATTGAATTATATATTGCTCTTATACAGTGAGCTCTTTATAAACGATCATAAATCTATTTCGAAGAGAAAGCCTAAATTAATCGTAGAGTTCTTTATTTCATTCTAGGGCTTTTAAACATTTGCCAATCCAACCAACGTCGAAGAAATCAAGAGCAATAGGACGAGAGTGGTTTTCTTGTCCACGGAGACTCTCGAACCACTGGATGTTTCCTTCTGGCCAACCATATAAGTCCTGTTGAATTGAAGAGAGACCTGGTTTCCATCATCGAAATGGTATTTGGTCTCAGTACCGTTAATTAAATTGTTTAAGTTGCATCCTTTTGGGAGTACAGACAATAGAGTACTCGAAGAAGATTTCATTTCCAGTGTGTGACATTTGATGAAATTTAATAGATGAGTATGGTTCTCAGGATTTCCAGTGCTTTTATACGAACATTCGGCTAAAAGAGTTATCAGGATTCATGCATGTCCCGTGGTGCCGTGTTACTGTGCGAAAACATCATAGGATAAGACAGCAGCTGGATGAGTTCCCTTAAATCAATGGAGACTTCAAAAAGCTTTCAATTACTAGATGTATGAGGGAGTTAGTCAAATGGAGACACCAGCTCATTTTGATACAAATAATCCCATGTAAGATTAGTCTATATCCTTCATTTCTCTGATAGCCAACTGGATGTTGATTTTCTTTGGAATAATATTTTTTATCAGTTCATGCATCTCGCCTGTTCAATTGGCAAAGTGTGTCTCCCCAGTTTTCACCCCCGGCGCCGAGGTGACGCCCAAAATGAGGACCTAATTCATCATATTGTCTCCCAAACAGATTGAATGACTTCAGCTAACATATTTGACTTCATTTGAACGAGTAAGAGATCTTGGAAGTTGTTACGAAAGATGACAAGCTGAATTAATGTGGACCAAATTGTCAACCAATTTATACCTGTATATTATCAAGTTCCTATTATCTGTTATCCAACAAGTCGTATGACTCTAAAATGCAATAGGCCCAAGTCGTAATAGTATTATGCAGAATTTATACGGCTCTATTTTTTTTGTGAAATCTAAAATAGGTGGTAAGGCACGACTCCGGATTGTGCTTAGATTATTTTTTAGCCCTTCCTGGCTGTTCATTTCCTCATTTATACTTGGAGCTAAAGTGTTCATCCCAGAACACATCTTTGATAAGATCAATGTGGTATCTATTAACTACCATTTTACTCTTTTTGTCTTGCCTTGGTTCCCGGATGTATATAGTTCCCTTTTTGTAAATCTCTGGTTCTTTGTTATAATTGACTCCCAACTGGAATAAAATCTCATTCTTATCACTAGAAAGTGTACCGATGAGTCTGTTCTCAGCTTCTTGATTCGTCATACCTGATTCCACCAATTTCCAGAATGTGGTGTTATATAGATTATTTATGTGACAGTCAACCTGTCTCCAACTGAAATAATCTTTGACCACGGTGAAATTTGGGTAAACCACCGCTCTAGCATCAAACATCGGTAGCATCTTCGTCTGAACTTTGAATTGAGTTGAGAACTCCAGTAGATAATATGATGTGAAACTAGAAGCAAATAAGCTTACTATTTTGGCCTCTCGCCTCTCGTAAATTTCACAGTCCTTCCTTAAGAGGAACAGGTATTCATCACTATCACCATATGCCATTATCACATCTCCAAATTGGTTCATCACATTATAAGCAGCTGTATTCATCACCTCTAATGCCTTCATGTCATTTGGTTTCTCGAAATCATAAAACTTGCTGAATTTGTGGAAGCCCTTTCCATCTACTCGTATCACAACATATGTGTCAGGTAACAAATAATTCTCCTTCTCGAACTTCTTCACATATTCATATCTACTATTAGCCATTATCTTATTCCTGTTATTATACTCTCACTGATTGAAAATATTTCTAATGATGAGTATCCTGTACACAAGCCCAATCGGATTTTTTTTTGCAAATACACCATCTCATCTAGTCAAAAAATTTTTCTCAGTAAGTAGTTTGGTACACCAGATAAAGAAATGTCAACGGCACAATTCAAAACTTTGGAGAGAGAACAACGATTCCAAAATCCTCCAAAGGACAAATCTGCATATCCATTGTTACAAGAGGCCATTGAACCTCATGTGGGATCTTTCGATGCCTTAACTGAAGGGCCTGGTGGAGGACTCTTGAATTTAGCAGTTAAAGATATTGGTGAGAAAACCATTTATGATTCCACTTCTTCCGATAGATTAGGTAACAAGTTGAAAATAAGAGTGGATTCGGTTGAAATTGGTAAACCATCTGTTCCTTCCAATGACAAACTATCTTTAAATCAAAAGACTTTACCTTATGAATGTAGAGAAAGAATGATTAGTTATAAATCCAAATTGAGATTAAACGTCACATGGTCCGTCAATGATGAAGAACCAGTCACTGAAGTTAGAGAATGTGGTTTATTACCAACCATGTTGAGATCTAACAGATGTCATCTTCAAAACCTTTCCCCTGCCGAATTGGTCAAGCATAAAGAAGAAAGTGATGAATTAGGAGGTTATTTCATTGTTAATGGTATTGAAAAATTAATCAGAATGTTGATTGTCCAAAGAAGAAATCATGCAATGGCTTTAGTAAGACCATCTTTTGCCAACAGAGGTAACTCCTACTCCAAATATGGTATTCAAATCAGATGTGTCAGACCTGATCAAACTTCCCAAACTAACGTTTTACATTATCTTAATGACGGTAATGTTACCTTCAGGTTCAGTTGGAAAAAGAACGAATATCTCGTGCCGGTTCAAATGATTTTGAAGGCTTTAGTTGAAACTAATGATAGAGAAATTTTCGACGGAATTGTTGGAACTGATACGTCTAATTCTTTCTTGACTGATAGATTGGAATTATTGTTGAGAACTTACAACAAGACCTACAACTTGTACTCCAGACAAGAAACCTTAGCATATTTGGGTGACAAATTCAGAGTGGTATTTGATGGTACCCCGGATATGTCAGATATCGAAGTGGGTGAATTGGTCTTAAAGAAGATCGTTTTGGTTCACTTGGACTCAAACCAAGATAAAATGAAAATGTTGTTATTCATGATCAGAAAGTTATACTCTTTAGTCAGTGGTGACTGTTGTCCTGATAATCCAGATGCCACTCAACATCAAGAAGTCTTATTAGGTGGTTTCTTATATGGTATGATTATCAAGGAAAAAATCGAAGAATATTTAAACAATTTCAAATTACAAATACAGTCTGATTTAAATAGAGGATTGAAGGTTAACTTCCATGAAAGAAAGTACATGTCGAGAGTTTTCCAAAGAATCAATGAAAATATCGGTCAAAAGTTACAATACTTCTTGTCTACAGGTAACTTGGTCTCCCAATCCGGTTTGGATTTACAACAGGTCAGTGGTTATACTGTTGTTGCTGAAAAGATTAACTTCCACAGATTCATTTCTCATTTCAGAATGGTCCATAGAGGTTCTTTCTTCGCCGAATTGAAGACCACTACAGTCAGAAAATTATTACCAGAATCTTGGGGTTTCTTGTGTCCTGTGCATACTCCCGATGGATCTCCTTGTGGTTTATTGAACCATTTGTCTCACAAGTGTAAGATTACCACTTCTCAATCTGATGTCAGTGCAATCCCATCTTTATTGTCTCAGCTTGGTGTCTCATCAGCTAATTCTTTCGCTGCTGGACCTTCTTTATCTTGTGTGCAATTAGATGGTAAGATTGTTGGTTGGACCACACATGAACAAGCAAAGATTGTCGCCGATACCTTAAGATACTGGAAGATTGAAGGTCAACACAATATTCCATTGGATTTGGAAATCGGTTACGTTCCTCCAAGTACTAAGGGTCAATATCCAGGTTTGTACCTTTTCGGTGGTCATGCTAGAATGATCAGACCAGTCAAGTATTTACCTTTAGAAAAGCAAGATTTTGTTGGACCTTTTGAACAAGTGTATATGAACATTGCAGTCACTCCAGAAGAAATCACCAACAACATCCATAGCCATGTCGAATTTTCTCCAACTAATATCTTGTCCATATTGGCCAATTTGACTCCATTTTCTGATTTTAATCAATCTCCAAGAAATATGTACCAATGTCAAATGGGTAAGCAAACTATGGGTACCCCTGGTGTTGGTTTGGTCCATAGATCAGACAATAAGTTATACAGATTACAAAGTGGACAAACTCCTATTGTGAAAGCCAATTTGTATGATGACTACGGTATGGACAATTTCCCTAACGGAACAAATGCAGTAGTTGCAGTTATTTCTTATACTGGTTACGATATGGATGATGCGATGATCATTAATAAACTGGCTGATGAAAGAGGTTTTGGTTATGGTACTGTCTACAAGGTGGAAAAGGTAGACTTGGGAATGAGTAGAAGAAGAGGTGATCCAATCACCCAACATATTGGATTTGGTGATGACGACTGGCCAGAAGAATGGCAACAGAAGTTGGATGCCGATGGATTACCACAGATTGGTGTCCAGGTTGAAGAAGGAGATCCAATCTTGGCTTATTACGATAACACTTTGGGTAAGACTAAGGTAAAAACTTACCATTCAAGTGAACCAGCATACATTGAAGAAGTTAAATTGTTGGCTGAAGATGGTAATACTGAATGCCAACAATTAACTATCAAATATAGAGTGACTAGACAACCACTTATTGGAGATAAATTCTCTTCTAGACATGGACAAAAAGGTGTTTGTTCTAGAAAATGGCCTCAAATTGACATGCCATTCAGTGAAACTGGTATTCAACCAGATGTTATCATTAACCCTCACGCTTTCCCATCTCGTATGACTATTGGTATGTTTGTCGAAAGTTTGGCTGGTAAAGCCGGTGCATTACATGGTATGGCACACGATGCGACCCCATGGAAGTTCAGTGAAACTGATACCCCAGCTGATTACTTCGGTGAGCAATTGGCAAAAGCAGGTTATAATTACCACGGTAATGAACCAATGTATTCTGGTGCCACTGGTGAAGAGTTGAGAGCTGATATCTATATTGGTGTTGTCTATTATCAAAGATTAAGACACATGGTTAACGATAAGTTCCAAGTCAGATCTACTGGACCTGTTAATTCTTTAACCATGCAACCAGTTAAGGGTAGAAAGAGATCCGGTGGTATTAGAGTTGGAGAAATGGAAAGAGATGCATTAATTGGACATGGTACCGCATACTTATTACAAGACAGATTATTGAACTGTTCTGATTATACTCAAACTTCCATCTGTAGAGATTGTGGATCATTATTGACCACACAAACATCAGTTCCCAGAATCGGTAGTATGGCATCAATTAGATGTAGAAGCTGTTCCAAGAAGTTGGAAAGTTATACCAAAGAATTCATTAGTGAATCTGATATTTGGGAAGATGGACAAGGTAAGAAATTCGTGGGTGGTGATAATACTACTACCGTTGCTATTCCATTTGTTTTGAAATATTTGGATTCCGAATTATCTGCCATGGGTATTAAATTGAAATATAATGTCCAACCAAAATAGAGGTCTTGATTTAAAAAGACAATTAATAGCATCTTGTATTTATAGTTTCTGTTTTATAGCATTTATGAAATAAATATTAATTCAATATTTTAAATTTTTGGAGTATTGATGATCACATCAGGTTCTATGGAGTTCTCTATAATGTACTTCCCATTAACAAGGTCATTATTCTCCGCTCTATTTAATGCTTCTTCTTTGTTGGCTACAATACCAGCTTCTAAGTGTCGTTTTATGAGCCTATCTCTAGCTAACTCAATCGGTGTGTCCAAAAACCACAGTTCATCAATATGGTCAGATAGCTCATTCCATACCGGATCCTTGAGCCCTAGGTAGTTTCCCTCGATGATGACTATCTGAGTGGTTTTATCGATTTTGATGTCATTTTCTATAGGATCTTTCTTACTATGATCAAATGAAGGAGCATAAAGATCCACTGTTTTATCATTCAAATGCTTCACTAATTCAAGAAATTTAGGAGCATTGAAGGTGAATGGCGCTCCCCGTCTCCATATAGCTTCCTCGCTGTTAGGCATTTGGAGTAACTCGCTTCTATAAAAATGGTATCCATCCTGGGGTAGATTTACGACTGAGTAATTTTGATTTTTCAACTTTCCACAAACTAAGGTGCTTAAGGTGGTTTTACCTGAGCCAGGAATTCCCGAAATACCTATTATTGTCCTTTGATCATCTTTCTTATTCTTGTGTAAATTTATAATTCGACTGACTAATTGGTCTATTTGATCCACATTATATTGGGTACGTTGTGACATTACAGATAGTCAAATATATGGACAACAAGAAGATGAATGAAATACAAATCCCCAAAGAGTGGTGCTTGGTTGAAGAAGGAGGGGACAATTACTTGATTGGAATAAATATTGATAAGCCTAATTATAGTTATCAATTATATTTGTTCGATGTGTTTAATAATCGAGTTTGGTATGAATGGTTGCTGGAGCCCCAGATTGTTGATTTGTTAAATGCGCAAGGATTTCTCGATTTGGAAAAGGATAAGCTTAGCCTTGTTCTTGACAGTTTTAAAGATGCAATTTATGACGAACTGAAAGTAAAGCTACATGTAGGTGATGACTCTTCCACTATCAAATGCTCAATTCAAACTCATATGTTGAAATGGCCGTCGAATTTAAAAGAAGATCTGAACAATGGTGACCTTTGGAGCAAATTTATGCTCTCTCAATTTGCAGCAATTAATCAACTACAGTCTAGAATGGCTCAATTGATTGGTTTAATTCATAATAAAGATCGTTACATTAAGTACATCTCGGAGAACTATAAAATGATCAACGGTGATGAAATGATTAAAAAATACAGTAAAATCAATCCCCAGGCAAGATCAGCGATGAATGAATTTGATGAAAGAAAATGGCCTCAAGATGAATCTCCAGTCCAAGTTAAGGAACATGATGATAAGGTGACACAGCTTCGAAAAGCTGTTGAAAGCCCCTTTAATTTTATGGGCACCACTAAGCGTATGAATGAAGCCCATGATGCACGGGATACGAAACGGATGAAATCAGAATCTGAGGGAAATACAAATAATCTACGTGTAAACCAAGAAAAGGCTCCTGGATCATCAAAAGATATTAAATCCTCTCCTAGAAAACGCCAAGGTTTGATCAAGTCAAAGAAGAAATCATAGCTTTCCACCTTTTCCTGAGAACTTCAAGGGCCGTTCCCTGTTTGTCGTCTAAATATTCGTCGTACAAAACCTGTAATACCAGACCCCATTGCTCCGCAAATTCATTCAAATCTTCCATTGAAGACGGCTCATCTAAAATAAAGCCATGTTTGTAATCTAATCTCCGTAAATGCTCTCCAAAAATTGATATCCAGAAATCGTGTATTACTCTGTCACAGTCTCGAAGATTTTGGATATCATTCTTATTATACTTCGTTATGAGGTCTAAATCCTCGTCGTATACTGCAACCATGACATGATGTATGGCTGACTTGGTTAATATGAACACTTCGTTATACACAGTGGTTGCCACAGTGTCGAATGTTTGCACTTCAGGTGTTGAGATTTGTCTAACTTGCAGAGGCACCTTTTCAATGAATACAGGTTCGCTGCTGGGAACATCTGTTCCAAAGATTGAGCAGCTTTCTTCATAGATCTTCAGACTTATGATAACACCATTCATTCCTTTGGAGAAACTGACAGTTAAAACATCATTAGAAAGAGCTTTCAAACATAAGTTCTTGTCATTTGATAAAAGCACAACTAAATTGGTTGGGAAAGTTTCTTTCAAATATAAACAGCAGTCAAGAATGGCATCGTCCTTGACGGTGGTTCTATCTAACTTCTGTCTGATCTTCTGGCCCTTTACGGGGCTATCTACATCGCTCAATTTTTTGAAGATCCAGTCATTGGCCCATCTAGCTAAGTGGCCAATGGTCTTTCCCTTCAATATAGTGTCTGAGTTAGCATCATTATAATCGACAGCTCTTCTAGATTCCTTCAACCCATCTAACTCTTTCATCACTGTTATAGGAATTATGATTCGTAGCTTATACTTATCCGCATTCTTTGCAATCTCGTCTATGACATTCAAGTGAGATAAGAGGAAGTTCGTATCTAGCACCAAGTATGATATTATTGGTTCTCCTTTTATTTCACTGAAAACTCCATCTATATCCATTGAGTCATACTCGGTGACATGAGAAGCACGAGAATTCGTCACGTAATCAGAAATCAATTTTGTCTCATTGTAATCATCGATGGGAATCATCTCTATATCTTCATTTCCTCCTTGGCTCACAACAAAATTGACTTTGTCCTCGATAGTCTTGATGACGTATTCAATGGGTTTCTTCTCTAGTTTCCCCACAGTTATGGATCGCCTGTCGTCTTTCTCGGAGATCCCACCAACTGCATATCTGGACGGAAGCGGCATGTTTTGGTGTAGTTAGGTTCGCGAGTTGAAAAAGACAAGCTCATTGATGAGGGACCACTATCAAGTGTCCCCAATTTTATAGAAGAAGAGTCGAGACTGGACATAATGTAAAGATAGTTATGTAGTGGTCTCAATAATGGTATGCTTGTCAATTTTTTGGGGATTTTTACATAACAATTTATTGGTGATTTTATTTCTTAAGAATTAGCTGCAAAAAATAGATTTTGTCAAATTCGCAGATCGTATAATTTCCTATTCAAACTATTTCCAATATGAATTCAAATATGCTTACCAGTAAGCTTAAGAATATAATTATAATTAGCATCAAGGTGATTCTGCTTGTACTTTTTTCGTTTATACTGTCATTGACGATATCCAGAAATTCAAGAAAGACTTTACATCTTTCGTTAATGACTTGAACTCGTTGGTCAATTTCTAAATAATCTCTGACGGCATTATATAATGGATGCAAAGCTGGTTCAAGAGACCAGAAAAAGTTTGGTGTATCGAGAATGGAACTAGATAAATTGACATCGGATCTGAGCTTGAATAATTTACCTGCTTTCTTCAATAATTGACCTCTGGTTAAACCAAGTTCACCGGTTAACGCAAGCTTTTTAGGTAACCTTGAGATCAGCTGTAAAATATTAATCATACGACTCTCAAATAACCCTAATTTTGTCAGCTGAGCAATGGCATGAGACATTGTTAGCTTGATCAAATGATCGGTGGATTTTAAGGTGATCATATCATTATAGATTCTAGGTCTTGAAATGTTGTCATCATATTCGAAATGGAATTCCTCGGTTTCAATATCTTGTTCATCTATAGGATTAATCATTATCGGGATCGATTCATTGTATGCAAATGAAAGGTCGGCAAGGATGTTTTTTTCATGGGTTTCTGAAAAGTTCCAGAATACCACAATACCATATTCTAGAATGAACATTTCTCCATGATGTTTGGAAAATTCATACTCAGTATCGGGATTCTTTTCTTTTCCTGATTTTGAGCTATCTGGCTTATCTTTATCTTGGCCCTCATCTTCATTGTTATCACTAGGAGCAAAGAATTGAGGTTCAGAAGGATCAAATGGAGTACTATCATTTTCAACTTCTGGATCCATCGAGTAGTTATTTGCATCTTCCGGTGTTTCCACCCCTGAATAGTACTCGTAAAGATAATCTGTTCTTTCACTTTTGTTGATCAACTTCTCCATATATCTCTTATTAGGTAGGAGTTTAGCTGTGTTGTTAGACTTTACTCTGAAACCATCACTACCAGGAAGCAAAGGCAAAGCGTATGGAACGTACAAAGCTTCATCGTATAATCTTGGCTTAACTTCATGCTTTTCTGTAACAAATTCTGAGACTTCTTCTAAATTGAACTCTTCGCAAATGAAATAGGCGGTCATTCTACTAAACTCTTGAGCTCTTCTATCCTTTTGCATGAGTTCTGCCCGAGATCTTTGGATCTGTGGATAATCCGTCAACAAAGTTGATGGTGCTGGCATTTGGGTCTGAGCAAAGTACTTAGATTCATCAGGAATTAACACTAATTTCTGAGATGTTTTAGAAGTTCTCGGAGGTAATGCTTGAACTCTCAGGGAACGAGTACTTCTTTCAAGGGATTTAGATGACAGCTTTATGCTTTGAGGTGGAGGGCTATGACTTGGCGATGAATAGCCAAAACTAGGCGATGATGGAGCCATTCCAGGGCTAACAGGGAATCTGCTCTGCCCAGAAGGAATGTCACTCGAATTACTTAATAGCTTATCAACTGAAACATCAGAATATCTGGTGGGCCTTGTTAGAAGTCTCTTCTTTAAGGAAATTGATGATGTTTGCGATTGGGATTGCTGCAACTGTTGTTGTCTTTTATAATTTTGACCTGCAAATGGGGCTCTTGCACCTTTGACCACATTGGTTCTGGCATCAGTGACCAAGATAGACGGAGACCGTTTGGCTGTAGGTCGCAGTACCGACTGAGGATTGGGTGAGTTTGATCTCCTAGAAGATGTCCCACTCATAAATGCAATTTGTTCACTTTGATAGCAAAAGATGTATCTTACACGATAAGAACTTTACTAAAAAATTGGTCTTGTATAATGAGAAATGTTCTTCTTTGAGGATGTGCGATTTTTTTCTGGTAGAACCAAAAAATTTTCAAGCTATTGTGCCAGACTCATGTCCACAACTACATTAACTATTGCTGCTAAGGCTCCGGCCATAGCATATTCTTCGATTATTGCGGCTAACATAATCAATGCCTCATCAGCTGAAGAATCTGTAAATTTTGAATTCATCGATGAAAAAGAAGTCGAAGGTCAATCCGTTAAATTGTCTAACGAGGGTAAAATCCTTTTGGGCCAAAAGGATATCTTAAACAGTTTTGCCGATAAGTTCCCATTGGTTTTCCAAGACAAAGAAGCTTCTCAAGAATGGCTTGAAATTGGTTTACAAAAGTTATCTGTCAAAAATTTCAAAGAGTTAGCCGTTGATTTAGAGAAATTAGATGCTCATTTGGCTTTCAGATCATTCATCTCTGGAGGTTACACTTTGTCCTTGGCTGACGTTGCCGTTTGGGGTGTCTTAAGAGGTAATGCCATGATGGGTTCGATCCTTAAAAATGAGGTTTATATCAACGTGTCTAGATGGTACAACTTTGTTGCATCCACCAATGATCAATTCGAAAAGGCCGTGGATATTGTTACCAAATCAACCAACGAATTAAAGAAATCTGCCAAGGCTGCTTCTTCAAAGGGTGGTAAGAAAGAAACCCACAAGGCAAGTTTCGAAATCGATTTACCTGGTGCCGAAATCGGTAATGTTGTTACCAGATTTCCACCAGAGCCTTCTGGATACTTACATATTGGACACGTTAAGGCTGCAATCTTGAACGAATATTTTGCTCATGCTTACAAGGGTAAATTGATCATCAGATTTGACGATACCAATCCATCTAAAGAAAAGGTTGAATTTCAAGATGCCATTTTGGAAGATTTGGAATTATTAGGAATCAAGCCTGACCAAGTCACCTATTCTTCTGATTACTTCGACAAGATGTACGATTTAGCTCTTCAATTGATCAAAGAAGGAAAGGCTTACTGTGATGATACCGTCTTGGAGACCATGAGACAACAAAGAATGGATGGTGATCCTTCAGGCAGAAGAGAGAGAAGTGTTGAAGAAAACTTGAAGATTTTCACCGAAGAAATGAAGAACGCTACTGAAGAAGGTTTGAAGAACTGTCTTAGAGCTAAGATTGATTACAAAAATTTGAATAAGGCTTTAAGAGACCCAGTTATTTACAGATGTAACTTGAATCCTCACCACAGAACAGGAACTTCTTGGAAGATGTACCCAACTTACGATTTCTGTGTTCCAATTGTTGATGCTCTTGAAGGTGTCACTCATTCATTGAGAACAATTGAATACAGAGACCGTAACCCACAATATGACTGGATGCTTGAAGCTTTACATCTTCGTAAGGTCCATATCTACGATTTCGGTAGAGTCAACTTTGTTAGAACATTGTTATCCAAGAGAAAGTTACAATGGTTCGTCGATAAGAACTATGTTGGCAACTGGGACGATCCAAGATTCCCAACAGTGAGAGGTGTCAGAAGAAGAGGTATGACCATCGAAGCTTTAAGGAACTTTGTTATGGCTCAAGGTCCATCCAAAAATATCATTAACTTAGACTGGTCTGTCATTTGGGCCCTTAACAAGAAAGTTATTGATCCAATTGCTCCTAGGTTCACCGCCATCTCTCAAAAAGACGCCGTTAAGGTTACTTTAGTAGATGGTCCAGAACAACCAAAGGTTGAAGAAAAGCCAAGACACAAAAAGAATCCTGAAGTTGGTGTTAAGGATGTGATTTTCTACAAGAACGTCTTGATTGAGCAAGAAGATGCCCAGACCTTAGCCGATGGTGAAGAAATCACCTTCATGGACTGGGGTAACGTTATTGTCAAGTCCATCACTAAAGAAGGTGACATTATCAAATCCATCGAAGCCAAATTACACTTGGAAGGTGATTTCCGTAAAACTTCCAAGAAATTGACTTGGTTAGCCGATACCGACGACAAAGTCCTTGTTGATTTGAAAGATTTCGATCACTTGATTACCAAGGATAAACTCGAAGAAACTGATAATTTCGAAGATTTCCTTACCGAGAAAACTGAATTTGACTCGAAAGCTTATGCTGATCTTAATCTTCGTAAGTTGAAGGAAGATCAAATTCTTCAATTCGAGAGGAAGGGTTACTACAGAATTGATAAAGGATTCTCCAATTCTCAAGTGCCTGTATTGTTCACCATTCCAGATGGTAAGGCCGCTACTAAATCTAAGAAATAATCTATAATATGTATAAGTTTGCAATAAACAAATAGTTCAAACTAACTCAACTGGCGTCAGATCATTCACAAAAAAAAAACTCTATATTGTATTTAAAAAAGTAATTCCGATGCCGGGAGTCGAACCCGGGTCTGCTGTGTGAGAGACAACCGTGCTAGCCGTTACACTACATCGGACTTGATATCTCAAAACGAGAAAGTGAGCCAGATCAAACGAAAATTTTCATTTTGGAATATTACCCAAGTTATAGCTTCTGTTTATCACTAACTAAGCCCATTTAATAGAAATATAATTGGTTATAAAACTAAGATTTAACCGCTTTCACTCTAGTCCTTCTTCTTGACGCTTTTAATGGATACTATATTTCACACGCAAAGTGGAATATGTTAAAAGGATACTTATATAGTGTCAATTTAGACACTCAACCTGTTGTAGAATTCGAGCCCTTAACAACAATTTATGTTTATTATCGTATGTACTTTTTACTTACTCATTTATGATCGATTAATGATCAGAATGACTTTCAGGGCTGTATGCATACTTGGAGAAGGCTCTAATCCTTGCACCGTAGAAGTAGAATAAATATGGAATAGAACAACAAGCCAATGAGATGAAGGCCATCAACGAAGAAGCCCATTGATAGTTCAATTTATGGTACATTTGAATAGTGAATAAGGGAACGGCAGCTCCCCAGAGTGACCTAATGAAAGTCTTTGCAGCTAAAGCTGATGCAGCATAATGTTGATAAGAGTCCACGATATAATTATTAGCTGGGTTGTATAAGGTGGTAAATCCAAACCCAGTAGCCAAACCTGAAAAACATGGACCAGCCCATGACACACTTGGATAAGATGTCCAACCAAAGATGAACAACCCTACAGGGATAAACCAACATGCATACATCATAGGAATCAATCTTAATTCTGGAGGTGGTAACTCTCCTTGATCTCTATATTTTTGGGCTCTTCTATTGTAATCCTTATTAACGAATATAGCCACAACAGTTGAAAGTAACACACCAACACCAATTGGAATGAACATGAGTCCCAATTTGGATGCAGACCAACCTTTACCTTCTTGGTATACAACTGGGATAGCAAAGAAGAACATGTATAATAACCCATAGTTACAAGCCATGTAAATGGTCACCAAGAAGACAATCAATTCACTTAATAAAACAAAAGGTCTTAATAAAGATTGATTGGCTTTTTCTTTGAAAGTTCTTGGTTTCAACTCGGCAATGGTACGATACGAGCTATCACCCGTCAATTTTCTTAATTCTTTTGCTCTCTTCTTCAAAATGGTAGGTCCATGAGTCTCTGGAACTACAGCGGTGAACATAACATACATGAAACTAGCAATAATCAAGAATGTCCAGTAAACCCATCTCCAAGTTGGAGCATTATCACCCAATAAACCACCAAAAATTGGACCCATAACAGGACCTAAGAATGGAGCGGCAGAAAAAATGGCCATGGCTAAACCTCTTTGATCACCTTCAAACAAATCTGCTAATGAACCACCAATTAAACACATTGGTGCTGAGAAGAAAGTTCCATCAAGTAAACGACAAACCAACAAGGTACCAATATTTTTAGCTAAACCACAAGGAATAATGAAGATCACAGAAAGAAATAATGATACGGCATAGACAGGTTTTCTACCCACTTCTTCTGATAATGGAGCAAATAATAATGGACCAACTCCAAAACCAATAACGAAAGTCGTAACAGAAGCCAAAATGATCACTTCCATGCTTACACCAAACTCTTCAGCAGGGCTTTCTAAATCACCCGTAACAATTGCAGAACCCAATGCAACCACAAAGCATACAAAACCCAATTGGAACGTATAAATCCATTTCCACAAGTTTGAAAAATTTTTGGGATTTTTCTTATCTCCTTCTACAAACTTCACCAATCTCAAGTTGGTTTCTGAATCCACGGGGTACTTCCATTCATCTTTTTCATTAAATGTGGTGTCAGATTTCGGCGTAGTTTGAACTTTGTCTAGATCATAACCTTCCTCTAATTCCCCCAATTGACCGGCTTTCTCTGAAAGTCTAGAGACGATTTTCTTCACACCTTCATTTTGCTCTAAGTATGTGTTTATATCATCACTAACAGTATCTGAACTATTGGTGGTATTTGCACCAGCTTCAATCTTATTTGACATTGTTTTAGATAAATCTATCTAAAACTCGGCTAATAGGGTAATATATATACATTTAAATTCAAACCGATGAATCGGTAATATTTCACAGCCGATGCTTTTCCGGATCTTATTGGCATTAACCGTTTGAGCACATGAAAATCTGGCACTACCGTTAGAGTTTAAACTATGGAAACATCAATATCTACTAAATTAAACGTGATCTCTCTACTATATCATACAGAATAATGGCGAAGGGTGAATTCACGAGACGTCCACTTGAGTTCGACAAAAACCCCCACATTGACAGATGTGTCAAATCTTTTATTTCCTTAGTGGCACGACCTGCCAGATGCGGTTGTAATTAGTGCCGGTATCGGGACTAAAAAATTAGGGCGGGTGGAGATTTAAAGGGCAAGAAAATCAATCTAAGATGTTCAAGAATAAGATTATAGCAAAACATAAAGCTGTTCCCTGATCTACACAATGACTGTAAACATATTTATGGGAGCAAAAATATACCACTAGAATTTAAAACCAAAAAATAATGAAGGAAGCGAGGTTCGAACTCGCGCGGAGAATCCTCCAACAGATCTTAAGTCTGCCGCCTTAGACCACTCGGCCATCCCTCCAACTTATATGAGTTTTTGATAGCGTGGTCTCCAAATTTGAAAAATTGAATTTGGAGTTTATAAGGAAACAGCAGCAGAAATGGGGCCAAATGTGTATCAGAAAAGTCAAGAGTGGCCAGGAACGAGTGGGTACCATATTTTCGGGATGAACCTCGCATCTCTCTTAATAGAATGTCGCAAGTTCTTGGTTTCAATTCCGCTGAGAAATCGTTTAGATAGTAGAAGAATATCTGCTCCCAAGTATACATATAATGAAGCAAAATCTCCAATGATTGTCTACAAAATTGAAAATTGCGTTGGTGGTGTAAAAATATCGTACATTACATGTAAAAAGGCCCTATATTAGAGTCTCGAATAAAATAAACTAATATCGCTCTAAATCCAGAACAATATTCGTGGTAGAAAATAAAAATGAAGCACTGAAGACAGCACAAAATGAACCCCCATTAGTATATTGATATCTCATGGTGACCAGATGCATATCGTTTCTCTGATGATAATTATATCACAATATGATATCGTTCAAATTTCACAGATCGAGATGTCTTTATTACATTGATACTAAATTCGTCAATCGCTTAAGCATTACCCATCTCTGCCATTGAAGTAGCTTTCACACATCTCTATACAACCCGATAAGCTATGGCTCACCCGACAGCTTCACGAGCTTCACAAGCTTGTTGTGCTGCAGCTCCGTCTTGCCATGGACTGAGCCAATCGCACATTCTTTGGCAATTCCAAGCTCTTTCAGCTAGGTCTTACTTGTCACCATCTATTAAACTGAAGACATCTGCATCTTTTTTAATTAGTAACCCATAATTATGATAGGCATCGAAATACCATTGCCTATTTTCCTCAGTGAAAACTGTCACATTTCCATCAGGCGATTCACTTACGGACTGTAAACGTCTCCTCTTCGTGAGAATGGTTCAGTTCATATTGATACCCTCATATGTGATATTAACGCTAATAATTGGATCAGACTAGTCCCCAACTATAGTGGCATGGGTGATTCGCAGCAAAGTCAGCAAGAGATTTAGGGACGATGATTGCATTCTTGATTTTGCAGCCAAATGATGAATTTCTCGAAAACTTTGTCCACCAAGATGTTATGGCAATAAAGATTTCTATCGAAGAGTGAACAGGCACAGACTATTTGTTAATCAAATCACAGCACGCTGTACTTCTTACAATTGATGCAAAAATAATGAAGGAAGCGAGGTTCGAACTCGCGCGGAGAATCCTCCAACAGATCTTAAGTCTGCCGCCTTAGACCACTCGGCCATCCCTCCAATTACAAGTTAGAAAAGCCCATTATGCTAAATATAGTTAAAAACATTTGGGTTATTATGTGTTGTTTAAGGGGTTGCGCTAGGACGTCGGCTTTAATAAGTTATAGGTGTTTGATAATCACAAATATGAAGAATTGTTGTCCCTCAACAAAGTTCTTAAAGTTTCTCGTTTATATTTTATATAAAACAACTTTTCAATCTTGAGTTGTGCATAGTTCAAACTACTCACGTGAGACGGAACTTCAACAATTGTAATGTAGAGGCTTGGAAGATTTGACTAACTTCAGTATGTTGTTGATTCTCTGAACTAGTTGAAGCTTAAAAGGTTAATATAAATGGAAATACTTATGGCTAGTGATTGGGTGGTCCAGTCTTTTATCTAAAAAAACAGAGTTGACTACACAGGAAAGTAAAGGACGATAATAGACCAATTGGATATTCTGAAACTCAATTTGTCAGTCATCACTTTACACCTTCAATAAAGTAGCCAAATTTTGCACAAGAGATTTCCAATGCACCGGAATATCATATAAAAAGTTCACTATAAGCTTTTCTCAATGCTGCAAAAATGGGACAGATCTGGAACCGGATTTGGAATTCAATTGGAACCCAGAAAAATTTCGGTCGACGAAATCTGGGTCATCAATGTCCCCAAAGCTTCTGCGACGAGTCGACCTAAATTTCTAAAATTAAACCGGTGTCTGGTCAGCAGCCGTTGGCTTTGCTCAATATGTCACGAGAATGTTAGTGTCCAGATTGCTATGCGTCGAACAAAATCTGCGGTGTCACTTAATGCCATAGTGGTTGCGTAAGTCGTGCATAATTTGCAGCAACCTTTGCTGCGAATGGGGGAAATGGTCTTACTATAAATATGACCGGTTAACCCTCTTTATATATTTTATTACTATCAATTGTTTAAAGAAATACACAAATATCAAAATGGCCAATCCTCACAAAATCTTTTATAAAGGTACTGAACAAGATTTCGTTATTTTCGTTGAAGATGTTAATACCCTTGAAAAGTTCAAAAAGGACTCTACTGTCCCATTAGTAGACGTTGTGTCCGTGTTTCAAGTTTTCACCAATAGACAAAGAGGGGTTGAAGGTGAATTACTTCAAGCTTCCAAGACGGAATTGGAAAATGAATTCGGTAAAAAGTTGAGTGAAGATGAAATCATAAAGAAGATTATCTTGGAAGGCAGTGACAAGCTGAATATCTCGGTCAATTCTGGTCATAATGCCCATAATGATTCCATGGGTCCTTCTACCATCACCAACTAAGTTTAGACTAACTTAAAATCTGTTATACTTTATACATATTACTCAAATACACAAGTCATGACTATTTCTGGGTCGAAGACCTCTTGAATAAATTGATAATTCCTCTTCTCATACTTGAAGCCCGTGAAATTCTGGATGGCAGTCTACTCAAATGAGTATCAACCGGAGGCTTTGACTCATCCTGATCTTTGCATAATGGGATGTTGGGAGTCGACTGGGAATGTTGAAAGCTAAACTTACGTAGTAATTGAGTCAGTTGCCTCAGAGGTGTTGGAGATTTCAGTACCGAAAGTGGTTCCACACTTTTAGACTTTTTTATGGCCAAAAGATTTTTATGCTTCCACACGTCATTAAATGTACGAGGAAGAATGTCACTCCACAAAATCCCTAGTCTCTTTTCAACTTTAGCTCTATACCTTGCAGAGATAAATATCTTCTGCGTGGATCCACTGGAGTCTTTAAGAGACCGTGAGTCGTTAGTTTCGGGATATATCGTGTTATATATGGTGATCGGTTTTGGGGTTTTGAAGTAACACAAGTCAATTATTCGGTCATCTCTCAAATTTGGGGATACGTCATATGGCATAAGACCCTCGGGCATTATCATGAACAGACATGGTTGATTGTCAGAAAATTCCATTTCATGTGGTCCATTAACGAAATTGATGAGTAGATCAAGTTTGGTTCTCCAGATGTCATACTCAAAATGAGAAATATTTGCAGCCAAAATTTCATAGTGACATTGCTCATGCTCAAATAAGATCTTTAAACAGTACCGATAGTTACAATAAAACCCCCCATCATGATTCATTACATCATCAATCAACTGACATTGAGACAAGGAGATACCGAATTTTAATGGTCCCTTTGAATTCCCAAAGAAGGAAACCAGAGAAAGCACTAAATGAGTCTTGTACAAAAAAGATGCAAATTGAGCATTCATTACTCTGTTATCCTCCATCCAAACACATAACAACAGACCAACAAGGAGGGGCCTCCCAAAAAATAATGGAGGAAGAGGAATTCTATCGAGTCCCGTTGATTTTTCAAGAAATTGAACCACCGAATCATCACTTGCTTTGAGAGCTTCTCCATTAATAATCTGTAAAGTTGTCTTGAATCGCTCCAGAGCGTTTGAAAGTTTATTGTAAAGGTCAAAATCTTTTTCCGGCTCTATTTCTTTCAATAAGGAATCCAAGAAAAGGTTATATTTACTCATTCTTGCAATGGGCTTCTGGATAAGTGAAAGGAATGATAGATCATGACGTTTGGTGTCTGGTTGAGTTGCCTCTAAGAAATGGTTTATCGACTTTTGAAAAGATTTAAAGTTGAGTAGTTCACTTTCATGCATAAAGTTGGAGATGCTCAAGACGTCTTGGTAAGCATTGCAATACTGGATGTAGGTATGATAATTTTGGGTGATGTTCATGAGGCCTGCTAATCGTTGTTCTAATATGAATTTCAATTCCAGTTTCTTTGTCATGGGGGCGGTCAATGGAGCATGTATATCCAACAATTGCTCCAAGATATTGGACATGAAACCTATCGGCACTGCAGTCGACAACTCAGCAGCAGAAGTTTGGCTCATGGGAAATATGTAGAATTTGAGTAGAATGTCAAGCAGAGTGCAATAAACCCTTTCACTTTCCACCATCTCTTTTAAGAGGTTGGCCACTTTATTGGTGCTTGAACAATTGGGAACCAACGGACTATATGTAAACAAGGGAACAGGAGATACCAAAGAGACTGGTGAATTCAAATCTTGCCTGGATATTTCTTCCTTGTCACTGGAGGCGATGGCCCCTTTGTTTGACCCAGTGCTTACAGAATCAGCGATATCACTACTAGTATAGTAACTGATATCTTCATCGTCATCATTATCATCTTCTTGGTCATTATTATCATTATCTTCGTAATCAGCTGTGACCATGATGTCGGGACTGTCATTAAGGTCAGTAAGTACCATCTCTCTACTCTGTGAATTCCTTTCAATTTCTATTTCACTTTCAGCATCTGTTTCTTCTTCAGTATCTAGAGCGTTCTGGGATTCAAGGATCCCCTTGAAATCTAGGAAATTTCCCTTTACTTCGGCACTTTTAGTATAAAAATGATCCGAATTGATATGATGTACACCATATTCCCTACCCAGGTAGTCTGTCACGGCTACTGAACTAGAAATCACCAATTTATCGTCACTTTTGGAGGGGATTTGATTACTTTCAAGCTTTCCAGAAATCTTATCAATGGACCCTATAGTATTATTTGGTGATTCAAACTCTTGATCATTAGACTCACTACTTAATACCAGGGAAATAATTGACCATTGAGAAGGGGGATAACCAAATTCCTGGTCATTTCCAAACAACAGACGAATATCTTTGCCAATACACTCCAGTTCCTCAATTATATCTACTGAATCTCCAACCGGTTCTGGTCCAGTGTCCTTGGGCATTACTTCTGATTTTTTGCAACCACAAATGTCGTTGATCGCGAAAAACTAAACCGATTGTTCTATATAATGAGTAGTAGAGAGATCAGAAGATTGGAGAGAAAAAAGCTTGAGCAGCAGGCAAAAGTGGCAGAGCAAGAGGAAGAAGAACTCGAGGTACCAACAAAATCAAAAAGTTTCAATGCGTTCAGCTTTCTCGGAGATGATGAAGATGAAGATGAAGACAAGGATGACTCGGAGCCAAATTCCGAGCAAACAGTAAAAGAGCCTGAAAGGCCCGTGCCACCTGCCGCTGTGAATCCTAAAAAGTCCAAGAAGAACAAAAAGAAAAAGAAAGTGTTACAACTACAAAAAGACCAAGAAGAAGAAGACGATGAAAATGATGCTGAATTTAATAGAATTCTTGCTGAATTTAATTCTGGTAATGGCAAAGTTGTGGACAAACTGGTTGATGAGGCCGACGAAGAACAATTTGGCGATGGATTAGACTTCGAACAAGAATATAATGAAATCGTAAAACCTATGGTCAACTATGATCTGAACTTTAAGAATTTCACTACTGAAAGATTAAAGCAATCGTTGTCATTATTGTCCATTGGTAGCACCAAGAATCTCGACCCGGATGAGGAATTGAAATTGTTCTTTGGAGATTTGTCTCTTGACACCATCGAAGATGCCAACTCCACAACCTCGCTTGCGGTTTCTCCCGATGTGTTGAAGCAATTCAAGAGATTGGCCAGATTGACCAAAGGCTGGGGTGGTAAAGATAAAAGAAGTGTACCTGGTACCACCAGAAAACTTTTATTAACGAGAATCAAGGACGATTATTTACCCACCACTCAAAAGCCAATGCTTATGGAAGAACTCAGGGATTCAGAAATCTTGGAAATCTTTGACTATAAGGAAGATGTAGCAGAGTTATCAGAACTTGAAGTTAAAGTCAAAAAAGAAAAGAAGTTAGGAGTCAAGTATTTTGGCCTAAAAAAGAACTTTACTGTTCAGGAAAGAGTTGCAAACACTCACTTCTATGCTTCGGTAGTGATATCCCCCGATCACGATGCTTTGATGGCACTCTTGAGGAATTCTCCATATCATGCTGAGACCTTGATGCAAGTTGCAATGGTATTATTGAGACAAGGAAGTGACAAGTCAACAAGTAATGCATTGATAGAGAAGTGTTTGTTTGTATTCGATAGGTGTTTCCACAAGTATTTCCATGATTTATTAAGTGATGGTTCAAATGGGTTGATCAGATTACCATACGAAAAATTCATGAACAGACAATTTTACGTTTGTCTTTTCCGATATATCACTATTTTGGGGGAAAGATCAACTTTTCTCACAAGTCTTTCATACTGTAAGTTCTTGCTTTCCCTAAGCCCTGCTGATGATCCATTGGGTGTTAGATATTTTATTGATTTCTATGCCATAATGAGCGGTGAGTATAAGTATTTGGTTAATTTGGTTGACTCACCATTGGTAACATCTTATGTTAAATGGTATACTCCAGGGTTGGCATTCTCTTCAGTACTTGCATGCCTCCATTTGGGTGATCAAGATAAAGCCAAAGTACAATTGGAGAGGGCTTTTTCTGCTCATCCATATACAGCATTCAAAATGCTTGAAACTATTGCATTATCTAACAATTTCCCCGTTCGTGAGTCTGAGCTTGAAGTTAGTGAGGAGGTGGTTTTAGCCTCCGAGACATATATGGTTAGAGCTAAAGAGCTATGGAAAGGAGAAGATAAACTCAAATTCTTGAATGATGAATTGATCAGACTATTCATCGAATCTAAGGGTAGTAATCAACAACCGGGTGGGATTGCTGCTAAAATCCTGAGTTTCCTTACTGGATCAAAACCAGAAGTGAAAGCTGATTCGACTATTCCATTTAATCTTCTTAGATTCGCCATTTTATCGAATGAGAGTAAAATTATGTCAAAGGTCCCCAAATCATTATGGGATAGAGACGATTTGTATGAGTTTGACCCACTTCCTCCACAAAATACCACTTTAGGATACAGTGCAACTGGTGGTATTGAAGGAAGTAAAATTGTAGATAGTGCACTAGATTATGTGGATCAGAATATTCTTGCAGCAGTGATTCAAAATAGAAGTCAAGAGGATGAATTCGAGGAGATGGTGAGACGAGTACAGCAACAGCAGCTCGAAGAACAGGTTCAGGATATACCTGCAGAAGAATAAATCGACACTTATAGACTATAAATAATTCATCACCTAAGCCGTTATCGGCATAGATCTAAGTAGACCATCCATCGTTTAGAATCGCGTTGATTTTACCGCATAGATCGAATAAAGAAACTTGGCTGAAAAATAATTTGCACCATTGATTTATCTGGAGAACAATATGATTGCCATTGATCTTATTTTCCAGGAAGCCCAATGGCAATATCAAATCTCCACCACTTTTTTCCTTGGGGTCATCTTACCCTTTTTGTTCTATTGTTATAAGAAATACGTCTCTAAATCACCGAACCGGTATAACAAGATCGAGGCTCCTATTAAGCTCGAAGTGCCCATTCCTAATGAAGCTAAACTTCATTGGAAAGGTAAAAGATTGTACCAACCGTCATTAAGATTACCAGAAGAACCAAATTTGATTCAATGCTATTGCCCTGCTACGGGTCAATCTTTAGGAGCTTTCCCTACCACTTCAAGAGATCAAATGGATGAACAGATTGCCAATGCCAGAGCTGCTCAAAAGCAATGGGCTAAGTCTTCATTTTCGATCAGAAGAAAGTTTTTACATACACTCAACAGATACATTTTAGATCACCAGGAAGATATAGCTAGAGTTGCTTGTAGAGATAGTGGGAAGACCAAGTTGGACGCTCTGTTGGGAGAAATCATGGTCACATTAGAAAAGATCAATTGGATCATTGCTCATGGAGAAAGGACATTGAGGCCGTCACAAAGACCAGGTCCTTCCAACTTGTTAATTGGAATGATGAAGAATGGAGAAGTGAGATATGAACCTTTAGGTGTAGTGTCTGCAATCATTTCATGGAATTATCCTTTTCATAACTTGATGGGTCCTTTAATTGCGGCTATATTTACAGGTAATGCCATTGTGGTTAAATGCTCCGAACAAGTGTACTGGTCGTCCCAATATTTCGTTCTGTTGGTAAGAAATATCTTGAAGCTGTTGGACATTCCTGTTGGTTTGGTTCAATTGTGTTGCTGCTTTGCTGAAGATGGTGACTATTTCACCTCTCATCCCGGTTTAGACCATATTACATTCATTGGATCTGAGCCAGTTGCTCATAAGATTGTTGAAAGTGCTTCAAAGCAATTGACCCCATGTGTGGTTGAGTTAGGAGGAAAGGATTCTGTCATTGTCTTAGATGATGTTAAGGACCTCAAGTCTTTAGCGTCCGTAATTATGCGAGGTACTTTCCAAAGTGCCGGCCAAAACTGTATTGGTATAGAAAGAGTCATTTGTCTTCCAAAAGCTTACGATACTTTAGTCGAAATTTTAGATGAAAGAGTAGGAAAATTAAGACTTGGGTCTGACATAGATCAATTAGATGAAATAGATTTGGGAGCAATGATTTCTGATAATAGGTTTACTCAGATTCAAGAGCTTATTGATGATGCAATTACCAAAGGAGCCAGATTATTGCATGGGGGTAAACCTTATCAACACCCTAACTATCCACAGGGCCATTATTTCGAACCTACATTGTTGGTGGATGTCGATAACAGTATGAAAATATTCAATGAAGAGGTGTTTGGACCAATTTTAACGATGGTCAAAGCGGAAGACATTGACGACGCTGTGGATATTTCGAATTCCACTGGATATGGTCTTGGAAATTCGGTATTTGGAAGAGATTTCAAAGTGTGTAGTGAAATTGCTGATAGATTGCAAAGTGGAAGTGTGGCAATTAATGATTTTGCTACTTTCTACGTAGCTCAATTACCTTTTGGAGGTGTCAAGAAATCTGGATATGGGAAGTTTGGTGGTGAAGAAGGGTTAACAGGATTATGTGCTTGTAAATCAGTGGTTATGGATAAACCATTTTTCAGAATGTTGGGTGTTGCCACTGCAATTCCTCCACCGTTAGACTATCCTATTGCTAATGACAAGAAAGCATGGGGTTTTGTAAGAGCCTTAAACTCGGCTGGTTATGACAATAGAGTATGGACTGTTATTCAGTCCATTAGAAAGCTTGCCAAAGGAGGTTGAAGGTCATTAAGTTACTCATATATATATGTAATTCTATACGCTACTTGTTGTAAATATCAATGAAAGCATATAAAAATTGGAAAAGAATTGAAGAACTAGTACAAGTGTAAGTCTATTGAGCATTAACATGCAATTCTGGCTTAGGGTTTATGGTGGCATCGACCAATAATTTTACAACTGATGATTTCTTTTCAGTATATTTGTCCTTGATTGACTTTAATTCGGTTTCAACTTCTGCATCAGCTTCCTTGTTGACTTGTTCATTTAAACCTTCATGTTCCTTTTCGTATGAGGCCAATTCAGACTCCTTTTGTTTCTTGTACTCATCAATTTCGGCTTGAGCGTCAGTTCTAGCAGACTTCAATCTAGTGGTTCTGTATTTTCTGGCCTCATTGACGATTTCAGCGGCGTTCTTTTCCGTTTTTAATAATTCTTGAATTCCGGGTGACATGATTTAGTAGTCTTGAAGGTTGACCAAGTCTTTAAATTTCGGTATCGTTTGTCGAGCGTGCGATTCAGGAGAATTGGGTCGTACACGAAAACAAAATCCACTTCATTCTAGTTACTAAGTTTATTATACAGATTGATCCACATATATACACTATTAAAATTACTCGTAGAATCCGTTGGCGATGTACCGCAACATATACTCATCAACATGCCCTACACCTTCATTGAAGTCGGCATCATCACCTTTGCCCTGAGGTGGTTCACCAGGGGCCGGAGTAGCTTCTTCATTGAAGTCATCGTCATCTACAGCCGTTTCTTTCATGGCTGCACTGGCAGCTTTTCTATCATCTTCATCTTCCGCTTGCATTAATGCAGTTTCTACATTACCATCAGCAATTGGTTTATCAGGTAAATCAGTTGCGACGTTGCCTTCGGTCACAAGATCTCTGACAGAAAATTTACCGAAATAATCAGTGGTGAAGTCACCTTCTTGAATAACCACATTATCTAACTGTCTCTTTTGATTAGCCTTCTTTAAAATATTGGACTCGATGGTATGCTCTGAAACAAATCTATAAATGTGAACATCTCTCATTTGACCAATTCTATGACACCGATCCTGACATTGTTTATCCATAGCAGGATTCCAATCTGAATCGTAAAAAATGACTGTATCTGCACCAGTAAGATTGATACCGAGACCACCAGATCTTGATGATAAAATAAACACAGGAATCTTTGGATCTCTATTGAACTTCTCTGTCAATAATTGTCTATCTTCAATTTTTGTAGCTCCATCAAGTCTCAGATATCTATAACCGTGGATATTCAAGAATTGTTCTAAAATATCCAAGACTTTGGTCATTTGTGTGAAAATAAGAGCCCGATGTCCTTCACTCGTTAATTGTTGTAATAATTTATCGAGCATTTGAAGCTTACCACAATCATATTGAAGTAAGGACTTATCAGGAAATGCAATGGAAAGTTTGACCTGTGACTTGTGGAATGGATTATCCAAGCGATTTTCAGCAACTTCGTGGGACACTCGGTCTCTAAGGGCGGGTGGAAAGTACTGCTCCTTCATATCCATAGTAACTACCTTTGGAGTCAAAACAGTGTATTCTTCAATCATTGTATTCAACTGCTCCACCCTCTCAGGTAATGAAGTCTTCATTTTGGCTAAAAGTGAATCTTCAGGTGTGGTATCCTTTGTAGCAGATTGCAAAAAAGATATCAAGGACTCCCCATATATTGGTGACCTGGCACACCTAAGATCATTAAGATAAACCGCTTGTTCCAATCTTTCCTTTAATCCTATTTGCTGCGTAGTCTTCAAACCAGTATAATAGTCCAAACAACTGTTATCAGTTTTAGGTTTAGGATTGGTGTTTATTAACTGATTCAATTCTTTGATTTGCTCTTCGATTGAGTGAGTTGATTTCAATTCTTCAATTGCTCGAGATACGAAATAGTTCTGATCTTCAGATGATGTGATATCCAAATTTAAAACATCAAACGAGATCTTTTCGAAGATATCTTTCGATGCACTATACTTTTTAACTGCAATATCCGTGTTATTGTAATCACTGATTACAGATTTGGGCATTGAAAAAGATGTAACAATTGGCCTAACTTCGAACAAGTCAGGGTGGTTGCAGACTTTACGTAACTGCATCAAACAATTGATAATGGAAAGAAAATTTCCCGATGCCAAAGTTTCTTTGGTCTTGGCTCTAGACATGAAGTCGTCGTAAAGATAACGTTGTCTCTGAGAAAGACGACAATAAACAATATGCTCGTACTTTCCTGGCATCTGTTTTTCAACATCCTTCTTCAAACGACGAAGAATATATGGACGTAAAACCTGATGCAATCTTTGGACTGTGTTCCTGGTTTCGTCATCCATAGTCTTCATAGTGCTCTCATTTTCATCAATGACATCTCCCGAATTGTTCGAAGTCTTTTCCAATATATTATCAACTGGTTTCCCGAACCAAGTTTGAAAGTCTTCTAAGTTAGCAAAACCATCCGGCATAGCCTGATTCACTTTTGATGATGGCATCAAAAAATAAAGAAGCGACCATAATTCCATAAGATTATTCTGAAGTGGAGTACCAGTTAAAAGTAATCTGTTTTCGGTATTGAAGTTTAATAAGGCTCTCCAACGATTAGATCTGAAATTCTTGATATTGTGAGCTTCGTCCAAAATCATGTACTTCCATCTTCTTCTCTTGAAGGATTGATGATCATGAACAACCAATTGGTACGAAGTAATACATACATGGAATGCATCAGGCTTGTTCCATCCTTTTCTTTTTTGGGCTCTTTGTTGAGGGGAGCCATAATATGTCAAGACTTTGAAACCAGGAGCGAACTTTTTGAATTCCATCTCCCAATTAAGCATAACAGAGGTTGGAACAATAATCAAATGGGGGCCCCAGATATGATATTCAGTGGCTAAATGAGAAATCAAAGATATGGTTTGAATAGTTTTACCCAATCCCATCTCATCTGCTAAAATACCATTAGTATCATTGCTGTATAAACTTGCCAACCAGTTTAGACCCTGCTTCTGATATGGACGTAAGTTACCACGCAACAATGATGGGATTGGAACGTCTCTGACTTTTGATCCATTGACAATTTCTTCATGTACCTCTTCTTTCTCAGTGACGTGCGATTCATTTGATTTGGGTGTTTTTGGCTCATCTTCATCATCGGTCGTGGAGAGTAAGTCATCATCCGAATGCTCTTCATATTTGTCCTCCAGAACACTTCCATCTTCTTCCGATTCTTGAGCGTCTGGATCGTTTGAGAATAAAGCTGCCAAACCGTTGGATTTTGGTTCTTCTCTTTCATCATCTCCCTCGGCATCAGACATGGAGTCAGACTCGGAGTTGGAGTCTTCGCTTGTTTCATCAGGAATGGAAGAATCCGATTCATCCAAGACCTCGTTGCCTTTGTGATCATTGTCGGCTTGCTTGATGAGTTGCAATTGTTCTTCAGTATACTCAGAAGAGGAAACAGGCGTCCCATTTTCGGTTGAGACTTCAGGGGCTCCGCCGTATAAAGCTGCAAGACCATTTCCAGTCACCCCGCTATCTTCGTCGTCACTATCACTTCCGCTATCTCCAAGACTATCCTCCGAGTCATCTGACACAGAAGATGCATTTGTCAACTCCTCATTCGACACCTCACTGATCTTTCCGTATTTTTCACGGAGCTCTGAAACACTAAGTTGATCGTCGATTGTATCATCAACAACATCTTCATCGTCACTATCATTGCCACTAGTTGCACCCATAGCGGTGTCTTGATCTTCGTCTTCATCGTCACTTTCGGCACCGGAAGGTCTGTTGAGCTGAGCCTCAAGAAGTCTGGTAGAGTGTTCTAACATATTACTCAAATGTTCACGACCTTTAATTTTTTTGAGCTGTTCTTCCTTTTGATCTTGAAGATATTTGTACACTTTGTTGGCTTGTTGCCATCTCTTTTTAACAGATTGAACAGCAATTCTACTTATTCTCTTCAAATTTTGTTCCCTCTCTCTTTCAATTCTTTCCTTTTCACCTCTCTTCCATCTGAAATGCTGATCAATGATTGATGCTACTTTCCTTGCTCTTGCTTGTCGCTGTTTCCTGACTTGTTGATGAATTTTGGCAAATGCAACACCTTGGTTGACCAAGTTATCAATATGAGATGATGTAAAGACACCCAGGGATTTAGGGATCAATGAACCTGTCGATCTAAAAGGGTCGGATAATTGTTTAGCATTGGTCTGAGGTAATGCAATTTTCCTTTTTTCGATCTTTTCACCATTCAATTCCAAGCTATTCTCATGATTAACTTTTTGATAGATGGATTTAAAGAGCTCTTTCTGTTGATGGAGTATGTCCCGGTATTCTTCCAAAGTTCCCGAATAATCGGGAGCAGCAGATTCATCCACAATGGCAGATTTGAATTTTAATTCCAAGTAGTTTTTAAGTTTATCTTCTACTTCGGGAGCAACTTGTAATTTACCTCCCTTCAGGGCTATAACCTCAATGGGAGTCGGATCAAACTCTATAACCTTCTGATTTTCTTCATCCTGGATGTTGTCTTCTTTGGGTGGTATCCATGCTGGTATATGAATTGGGGCTGTTACTTTTGGACCCGGGATGGAAAACTTTATATCCTTCAATTTATAAGAAGTGTTCACGTCTTCTAGGTCAGAAGGATACTCAACTTCAGTAAATTCTTCCTCTTCTTGTTTAAGAATTATCACATCATCACCATCTTCTTCTTCAATATCATTATAGGAGGAACCTTTTTTGAAGGATTCTTCAAGACCAAGATCATCTCGAAGATCGGATTCCTCTTCTTTGATGAAATCATTATCGGAACCGTCCGCTTCCAGAACTGTTACTTTTTCAACCTTGACCTTTGATTTACTGGATTTCTTTGGAGGAGCCGGCTTAGGGTTAGATTCTTTAAAGGGGGACTTAATCTTCTTCGTTTCAGGGACCAAATCACCACTGATCAGTCGTATTAAATGCTCTTCTTGGGCAACAGCTTTTTCAAGAATAGAATCTTTAAATGGAAATCTCTCTTGTATCTTAGCTTCTCTTTCGGCCAACTTTTTCTTCTGTAATCTAAGTGGCAAGTCATCGAGATTAAGATTGTCCTCTTCACTATCTAGCCAAGACAACCCGATATTATTTTCTTTCAAAAAATACTCTAGAAGTTGGGGTTTATCTTTATTATAACTGGCAAAATCTTTAGGTTCCCATTCCATCAATGATCCATATTCTTTAAGTTGAAATAATTCATTTACTGTGAGATGATAATCAGTGATGAAATCTACTAGCTGAGTGGTGGGATTCTTATCGATCCTTTGTCTTTTTGACCCATTTCCTCCAAAGTAAGACTTGTTCCTTAAACTGTTGGACGGGCTTTCATCCCGAGAGGAGTCACTGGCTATCCTTGAAGACGCTCTACGTTTTTGAGACAGCATTAACAAGTAGACTTAGTATAGTTTAGTTCAGTTTCTGAACGCGAACTTTATGTGAGGAAGATGCGCACACGACTCGGTGAAGGGAAGCATTTAGTTTAGTTGATTATAGGAAGAGTTGGTTTAGAGAGGTACAGAGATTGGTATTATGGTAGTGGTGGCCATACTGTCGAGTGTATGACTTCGAGAGTACGAGATTCACCTGTAGATAAGAAATTGGGGGCCCCAAGCTCATTCAGACTGGGTGAATAGATTCTATGAATGTATATTATACATGACTATTGCTTAATAAAATCAGCATGTGCTTGTTTGTATGCTTCAACGCTGGAGAAGACATCCTTGTCAGCTGGTAAGAAACCGAGTTCTTTTTCGGCTTCTAAATCAGGTTTAACTTGATAAAATTCATCATCTTCAGGTCTACTAGAACCCAACAGTTGGGCCAACCCATTACTAGGATAGGATCTTGGCATGGCAGGCTTTTCAGGATTCAACTCAAAGTAAGCAATGATGGCACCAAATCCAAAGAAACATGCAAAAAAGATTCCGTTGTGTTTTAAAGCAGTTTTATCAGAAACCGGTTGGAAGTAATCAGGAGACCACATATCGTAATAATCATCATCAATATTAACTGGGTCATTCAAATTTCTTCTATTTTGTGGATCGTCATATTTGGCATAAGGATCTCTATCTTGAGCTAATCTTGGTGGAGGATTTGGGTAATCACCAATTTCAGGACGACTTGGGTCGGTTAAAGTGATGATTCTACCGGTTGTATGCTCCACAATAGTGTTCTTGGTAGTTAAAGATCTAACTGGTTGGTGAAGTTTTATACTTCTAGTTGATCTAACGAATTGTTTGAACATTATGGTGAGTTATTGAAAGAGAAAATAATTTTAAGCCAATAAAATGCGCGAGAAATTTCAGAGCGTAAGCATTGGAGATGGATAGAACGGTGAGGGTGTATAGTTAGTGAAAGTTTAGAGGTATTGTACAGTAAATAATAGATTTATGATGGAGGTTTCAATATAGAGTCTTTTCTACATCAGTACTCCAACTTTATTGACAAATTGAAGTTCCCTCTAGGAAGTTTACTCTGTCAATCTAGAGACATTGACCAATCATTATGTCTGTATATGCAGTTATATATGATAAATATGCACAGCAGTCCCATAAAAGCAGGGATATCTTCTATTCAAGTATGTGCCGTAGCCGCTGTAGCCATTTGTCTAGGAATATTCGTACTTCTTACCAAAAACCAATGAATCATTAGCTTGGTGGAGCTTGAGGTTCATTGAACTTAACGTCTTTCAATGGAGATTTATCACCCTTGGCGAAAGAAACAAGACCTCCAAAGGCATCGAAATCTTCAGCTCCATTTCTGGATAAGTAACTTACAGTGAAGTAAAGTGGAATGAATGCCACGAGAACACTAGTATTACGTATATTCCAGTATTCATGCACTGGTGGTGGACTGGTATTGAAGTTGTGTTTGTTGGTGAATGGAGCTTTGGATGGAGTTGCAGCGTGGGAAGAATGACTATTCATTCTTTTGAATGTTTGTAAACCAGATCTCAGAATCCTATTCATCTTTGTAGTTTCTGAAATTATTGATTTTGAAAAATGAGAAAATCTATTTGAGAAAATGTAAGTTGGTGAGGCCACTACCGCGATACCTTCTTGATTGAGAAATGGCTGCTAAAAAGTTAGGCTGCTAACTATGATAGCTCATTTGTTGAAAGTCAAAGACCACAAGATTGTTGACCAGCCTTTGGTTAATAGAAGTTTTTTACTGAATAACGCTACTTCGGTTAAGCGATATGTTCAGCCACTCGATTTCCCCGAAGCCGTAGCTGAAAATACCGGCTTAGTTGCAACATGTAACTCACCCAAACCACAAGTTACAAGTGTTTTCCTCCCAGAACGTAAAGTGTTTGTGGTTGGGAGATCCCCTTTAAAATCTGACCTTGTGATAATCAAGGCGACAGTATCAACTGTACATTTTGTAATTTGGTCGGTCACTTTTGATTCCACAGTGGCCCCTGTTTATTATTTAAGAGACCTATCAATGAATGGTACTTATATCAATGATATGTTAGTCGGACCTCTGCCTTGTGTGTTAGCAGACGGGGATGAAATAACCATTCGTAACGGATGTACCTTTGAGTTTGTGACTATTGGACGTTCCGGTGAAGACGCAGGTGGAATGTCTGGTAGTGAACTTGGAATCACTGGCTGGAATGTCTCATCTCATTTAATTGGAAGAGGTGGTTATGGTAAGGTTATGCTTGCAAGTAAACAACAAGATAATGGAACCAAACTGATGAAGCCATATGCTGTTAAAATAGTCCTGTTAGAGAAGTTCAAAAATATTCAATTGGACAAGCTAAAACAAGAAGCAGATATACTTCTGATGATGGATCATGTATGTATTTAGAAGTGGTTTACGATAGAATTGTTACTAACTCTTTAGCCCGGGATTATTAAGGTCCACCATTCATGCGTTGTCGAAAAGGAATTCTTCATATTCGAAGATTTGGTATGTGGAGGTGATCTTTTCTCGTTTTTATGTGATGAGGAGGAGTTTGTTCAATTGCCTGAAATTAACGCCAAAATATTCATATACCAGCTTTTAAAGATTTTGGATTATCTTCATAATGATTTATCCATCATGCATCGGGATATTAAGTTGGAGAATATTTTATTGTCGGTTCCATCGTACGAGGGTAGACTTACGTTATGTGATTTTGGTATGGCAGTTCAACTTCTTCCAGGACAGCCAAAGGTAAAATCATCAGCTGGTACTGTCGAGTTTACTGCTCCAGAGATTCATGACAATAGCAATGGTCATGACCATAAAGTTGATATTTGGTCATTAGGTGTAGTGGCCCATATAATGCTCAGTGGAATATCACCATTTGATGATGAGATTGAAGCAGTTGCAAAATCAAAGAGTATGGCTGGGGAATTAGATTTTACTCACCACCGTTGGAATAATGTAAGTTATTCAGCAAGGCGGTTTATTCGTGAAACCATAAAAGTTGATCCAAACAAAAGATTATGTGTCACTCAATGCTTGCAACATCCTTGGATTAATGAGCATAGGGGCTATCTTGATAGAGTTTATAGCGATATTCTCAGTGGAAGATCAAAGTTGTAAAAATCGCAGAAAAAAACCAAAATCCACAATGTCTTATAGTGATAGATCGTATAATGGAAAGCCACAAACTGATAGGCGACGCCCTTATAATCAAGGTTATAACAACAATAGGGATGATTTCCAAAGAAATGATCACAATCGAAGAGGAGGATACAATAATCTGAGGGGAGGATACAGAAACTTCAATAATAATCATAGATCATCGGATAGGTTTGATAAACCTGAAAGACAGACTCATTTGCAGCTTTGGATGGGAGATCTAGATCCTTCCTGGAATGAGGACTCCATTATCAAGATCTGGAATAGTTTAGGTGAAGCCCCCTTATCTGTGAAGGTTATACGAGATAGAATGAGTCCGGATGGTAAAGGGAAGCCATTATATTGTTTTGTGAATTTTGCCAATGAATCATCTGTATCGTCTGCATTTCTGAAAAATGGTAACTCCATACCCGACTCAACAAGGAAATTGAAATTGAACTATGCCACGGGAGGTTCCAATGGCAGTTCGTCAAACAATTCAAGTAATGATCGATATGCCAGAAAGCCACAGGACGACTTTTCGCTCATGATAAGTGGGTTAGGTTTGGAAGTGACTGAAAACCAAGTGTTTGATTTATTCAATGCCAAGTTCCCCAATTCAGTAAGGCAAGTGAAAATCTTAACTGATCCTACTACCGGAGTATCAAGAGGATTTGGATTCGCTAAATTCAACTCAAGTGCTACTCAGCAGATTGCTTTGAAGGAGATGAATGGTGTCATAATAAACGGGAAACCAATAAGTCTAGGGTCTAGCGTTGCTGGTGGAAACCCTCGGAGCCAGGAGCTTGCAAATAATTTGACCTTGGACACAAGCCATATCCAATTGCCTCAATTGCAACCAAAATTGAATAAATATTCCGATCCTAATAACACAAATCTAGAAGTCAAAGGTGTACTTGGAAGGTTCACAGAAAATGATCTCGAAAGTTATTTTATTGAGTTTGGGGACATAATAGTTCTACAAATGGCCAAAAACTCCAATGCTTGTTTTATTAAATATCGTTTCAGAGAGGACGCCATGAATGCCATACTAGCAATGAATCATTTAAAAACCCAAGGTACAGAGTTACTTGTGTCCTGGGCAGAGAGTTCGGAGATTCACCCTAGATCAAAGATGAATCCAAAATTGAGTCAAAGGGACCCGTTACCTAAAGTGTTCGGCCAAGCTGGCTCCGGTTTTACGAGGTATGATAAACTTGATCCCCAAGAAATAAAATCCCAGGCTAGTCTCATCTACGAGCCATCAGAACCAAATTCCCTTTCGAATTCCATGCCTAGCTATCTATCCCAAGAGCAAGAATTATCAATGGTTATTTAGAGTCGCGATTCAAATACATAAAAAAATATAACTCTCAATGATACCAAGAAAAGACCCAAATTTGTCAGCCCCACTATCTAGGTCAAGCTCGACTCCAAGACCCAGCCAGTCCAACACTCCAATTCCTGGATCTATACCTCCAACCCCCAGCGCATATCAAGTTTCTTCATTGAACCCACTACGGTCTTCGACTCGCTCAGTTCCGCCAAAGAGCGTTCAAGATCTTGAATTCGAAGCTCAATTCAATGATCTCGAAATCGTTAAAACTGTAAATGACTTCGAAAGTCAGCTAGCTGCCCTCTCTCAGAAGGTAGCCTCATATAACGCAGATGATCTTGACAGCAATATTAGTGCCTTGATCGAGACAAATGATAAGATCTTCCATCACATTACACATCTCGAGGAACATAAAAAATTGGGAGAAACTCTCGATTGCCTAGACAACGAAAGAAAAGATTTGGACGGTAAAGCTACTGGTGTATTGAAGCAATTGATAGACTTTAGATCTCAATTAAAACAATTATCTTCTTTACCTACGAACAATACAGAACAAGAATCACTTACACAAATGAACGTTGATGAAGTCTTGAAATATGGTATGAAATTATCTAAATTTACTAAAGTTCCTCCTTCTTCTAATGGTATGATGTATCAGATTCATCCCAACAACTTCACGTGGCCAGCAGAAGATTCTTTGAGAAGGGGCATGTTGGCCATGAGTTCTTTGAAAGGAGATGAGATCATACGAGCAGAATTGGGTATAGAAGAAACGGCTGAAGTACCACAAAAGGAAATAGCACAGAAGACAGAGGAAGAGCCCATAAAGGAGGTTCCTAAAATCTCGAATAATAACTTACCAAGAGAGAATGTGCCGAAGAAGGAAGCAGCACCAGCATTGGACTTGGACTTATTCGATCCTGAAGATGAAGATTCCGATTAAGATATCTCATTTAGTTCAAATATTTACATGTATACTACTAATTTATATTTTGGTTAATCATCCTTTTTAGGACCAAAGATTTCGTTTGGATGATGGAACGAATTTGATGAGAATTCTCTACCCAAAATAGTATCAAGTCCTAATTGAATTGAGTAAGGTTTGTTCTCTTGCAAATGGTCTTTGACCAATTCTGCAAGACCCTTAATGAAAGTCTCATTACCATTCATAGATTCTGCTCTCTTAACTTTATCAGGGAATGCCAAGTCCTCTGTTAATTCAATATCAAGTTCATGTAAAGTTTCAATATGATCAGATGTAAAGGCAACTGGGACGAGGACAATACCATCAATGGTTTCATCTTTCTCCAACTTACCAACAATCTGAGCAGTTCTAGCTCCTAACCATGGTTTTGGACCAACCTTCGATTGCCAAACTAATCTATATGGATACTTGAATTTTAACTTTTCCATAATAGCATAAACGGTTGCAGCAACTTCAGCAGGATAACTATCACCCCTATTAACAATTTGCATTGGAAGAGAGTGAGCTGAAAATAAAATGACAATGTTCTTCTTGTCAGCTGGGAACTCATTAACTTTTTGCTCAATATGATCTCTGAAAGCTTCGATAAATCCTTCAAGTTTAGGCCATCTGTCAATAAAAGACCATTCAATTGATCTTTCAGGGTCCAATTCTAAAGTAGCTTTATATAATTCATTCATTGAAGATCCAGTAGTCGAATATGAAAATTGAGGGTATTGGGAGAATGCTACCGCCTTTTTAATTCCATCTGCTTTCATTTGGAGTAAAGTTTCTTCGGTCAATGGTTTGGCATATCTGAATGCAACATATGGTTTATGAGGAGCAGTTGCAGGGTTGGTTTTATCTAATATTTCACAAACTCTTTTACTCTGGTATTCAGACCAATATCTGATCGGAGAACCGCCACCAATCTCGGCATAGTTCTTTTCAATTGATGGAGTTCTACGTTTTGCGATGAATTTTGCAGCGATATTTTGGAAAGGTCCCAAAGGAATTAAATCACTGTCCGAGAAAAGTCTTAAGAGGAAATCATATGTTTCTTTGACAGTAGATGGTCCACCCATATTCATGAACACGACACCTGTTGGAGCCTTACCACTTTGGGTGGCAGCAGCTCCGTTTGCGGAAGCGACATTCAATGTGGCAGCATTAGAATTCCATCTAATGGCATTCCATCTTGCTGTTCGTATAATGGGAATGATTCCAGTTCTTAACATTGGTGATAAAACTAATAGGTGGGATTTTGCGGAATTTTATGTATAAATTATCAGATTGCTAACTCTCGATTTGTGCAGGAAAATAACTACGACGTCAGTGGCATAAGCAATAATGAGCCTAGAATTTAACCCAGATACATACTGATAATGATTATGGACTATTCCTGTTTAAGGGAATTTATTTTATGACTGGCTTTGTCAATAGCCTTGTGAGCGGCTTCAGAATTTGTTTCGGATACTTTAGAGGCGGCATCTTCCAAATTAGCCTTTTTATGAGAAATAATGCCTTCAATTTCTGTTAAGAAATTACTATATGCGTCTTTAACTCCATGATCCCCCTCTCTACCTCTGAAGGATTCCCAAGCTTCAACCAACTCTTTCCATTCTTCTCCTAAATCTTTACTCTCTAATTTTTCCAATTCATCAAGTGAAGGGACCCCCAAAGTAGGAGCATCGACCAAATCTCTGTCCCGTAATATATAATTGTTCAATGTATTGGAGATCTTCTCGGATTCGACCCGGTTAAATTTAGGCTTCTCCAATGGAGATACATGACTTGTGCGTGCTGGAGTTGGCTTGTCACTACTCATATGGTACAGTCCACACCATTGACTAATTTCTTTCTTCCATGGGCCTCTGAAGATACCCAAAGTTAATAGCACTCCCCAGATTACATAATAGTGGACAGTAGACCAACAATACACTGATTTGTTGAAGTCTAGAAGTCCAAATGGCTGAGTAATGAAACCAAATGCTAATTGAGTAACCAAAAAACAAACAATATCATATAATGGTTTATAAGGAGATTTGTTACCATCCTTATCGACAAACATGGGTCTGAAATTCCTACGATAGATCTTACCAACTGTTTGTAAAAATGCTCCCATGGCAAAAGTCATATAATATCCAGGTCTAGTTCCATGCCAAAATGCACTTGTCAAGAAGGTCATGAGAGTACTCTTGAAACCTGGTTTCTTACCTTTTTTGGCAAGTCTTAAATATACAAAGTTCTTCAACCACTTGTTGGTATTCATATTCCAGGCCTCGAGACAAGCATGGACGTTTTGACCAGTTTCAAAAGCCCAAATATCGATGTTCTGCACTCTGTCCCATTTGAAAGAGTCAGTAGTGCTATCATATCCATTGTACCCAATACCACAGAGAATACATCCAGCCTCAGCAATTGTCCAGATAGTGTAATATTTCAATCTAAGACAAAAACTCGATCCCCAGAAATAAAAGATTCTGTATATGAAAGAATGCTTGAGGAAAGCGTCCTCGAAAACATAATCCATATCCCAATGCTTTGGAGCTTGAGTAAATATAATGGCCCAAAAAAACCCTTGAAGTGTTTTCTTCAAAGCTACTCTTCCACTTCTAGGAATAACCCGTCTTCTTCTCTTTCCTGGTCTTCTTGATTCAGGAACATCCTCGAATAAAGTTCCGTGGATGAACCGATCGTAATCAGCATAATCAAATGCTGGACCGGTAAGTAATGAGGCATAAAAGAATGAGTAACCCAAATAAGGAAGTAAGTTTGGATGCTTTTTAATGGCTCTCGATCTGGTGTAAGCGGTCAAACTTTCCTTGGGCTGTTTACCATCAAAAATACTCCATCCGAAAGATGAAAGCTTCATCACCATCACCATGAGGGCCCCAGTGATATCAATTCGAGTGGGATCATATACTTGGAAGAACTGTTCATGGAAATGGTAGTAACTCAAGTAAGTCATCAAAAAGGCCAAATTGACCCATGGCATGTAATTGGTCCTTAAATAACGTGTTATAAAGTAAGATCCAAGAGCAGCTCCTAATAATGATAGCAATCCCAGACGTAATTCCAAAATTCCAAACACGTAGAATGATGAGACCGAAACAATATATACATTTTTCAAGGTATAATTATAGTCAGGTAACCGTTTGAAAATGGCACTGAAAGGGAAGGAAAGTAAAGCACAAAGTAAAACTTTGAAGTTACTTAAATTGATTCCACTGGCCTCCAGCATATAGAGAATCGAATCTTGGATCCAATTGATTCTCATCATTGCTTAGTTAATGATTGTTTTTTAATGCGCAAAATGATGATGTAAATAATAGTATATGATCTATACAACATTCAACTACCTCCTACTTCTACCATCTTGAACCCATCTTCAAGTGCTTTACTGATGGCCTCATTCTTGTAAGGGATGGATTGAAGTACATATGCAACATCGTTCCATTGCTCGGCCGATTGGGTTTTATTTAATCTCACCAAAAGCTTTTCAGATAATTGTTTTTGGTGCTTCTCTTTAGTGATGAAACTGATAAGGAATTTCACAATTCTTTTCATCGATTCTTTCTCTAATGTGGAATCATTTGAAAGTCCACTGAAGATATCGATAAATCCGTTATAAATTGCATTATCCTTGGTAGCTAATTCAGTGAAGAATAATCTACACATATCACTGATACCTTGATCTTCATTTTCAAGACATTTAGCCATTGATGACAATTGCCCCTTGACTTTGACTTGTCCAGCAAGGATTAAGAAAGTCACAGTCATCAAACAAGTCCTTTGAACCATGATATTCTCGTCGGTAAGACGACGGTACAAGAAATCAGTATTTTCATCAACAAGATTATTGAAGCAAACAGCCATATCTCCCAACCCAAGCACACAATTGGATCTGATAATTGGATCAGGACTTCTTTCCATGATTGTGATAAGCAATGGAAGGTTTTCTTCACAGAATTTGGAGGATATACACATTAACTTAACCAAACATAACACTGCCGACCGTTGAAGGATATTACTATCATAAGATTTGTTGTTTGAACAAATCTCACGAATGATTGGAGCAAACCGAGCTAAAAGTGAGTTATCGCCATATAAAAGCTCTTTTTCTTTAATGTAGATCACAGCATCAGCAAAGTCATCTTCACTGGTTCCTCCGATCATTTCCAATTCATTTTCTTCTCCTTCATCATCATCTTTCTTTCCACTTTTTTTCAGTTCCTTATCCTGCTTCTTTTTCTTGAAAAACGTCTCCAATTTTTCAAGATAAACAATGGTCTTAATGGCCACATGACCAACTATAAAAAGAAGCTGGGATAATGTATGAACTTGTGATGCAACATCTTTATGTTGGGTGAATAACTCTGTAGAAATTTTGGTTATGATACCAGCACATACCGAGTCGGGAGTATTAGATATCCTGAAAATAGCTGAAAGAGCCTGCTCAGCTACTGAATACCATAACGTAGACTCATTGGGAGTGAGTAACACATTGCTAAGCTTCTCAATGATCTCTTCATCTCTTTCAACGTTATAAAACACTGTATCTTTACTTTTGGATAGAGTGGGTACAATTCTTTGCAAAGCGATACAACTATACTTGCAAAGTTCAAGGTCCTCATCGGTTTCGACATTCAAACCTGTTCCAAGGAGCAAATCTAAGCCACGCAATACAACTTGGTAATCAGCGAGAGCCAACATCCCAAGAATAATGACTGCTCCTCGCCTCTGAGCTTTGGATGACTCAAAATGTTCATCAGATAAGTTATCAGTTTTATGCCCAAAAATTTGCCAAAGAATAGAAATCACGTCATCGTTTATGAGCTTCTCGAAGTACATATTGCAGAGCAATTTTTCAAATGATGCTAAATCAGCAAGGGAGGAGGTTAAGGTTATACCTATCAAGTTCTTAGCGACCAATGAAGCCTTCTGATTAGCTGATATATTATCTGGAGCAGTGAGAAACAATTCCTTGTAGCAATCTATGAGATGAGAGGCAATGGATTTCCCTTCATCAGAAGAACCTTTCATCCACACCAAATGAAGCATCCGCCGTATACCGTCTTTAGAACTTTCTATACCAAAAGCCTCAGAAAGAACCAAGAAATCCATGGACTCCAAAACTTCATTCCTGTTCTTGGAAAAGAGTAAGTTGGACACTATCTCGGTACCCTTATGAATAGTCTTGATGAACTCAACAGCATCTTCATAATATTGTGCTGTGAGCTTGGCCTTCACGAGAACTTCAGCATTGGGCAAATTCAGTTCTTGTTGTGCAATTGAGGCATTAGCTGCTTCATGATCCATCGAATCATCTTCATCATTGTCCTCATCACCTTCTTCCTGATTGTCCTGACCTTCGTCTTGTGGGGCATGCTCGTCATCAACTTCCATGTCATTGTTTTCCCCTTCTCCCTCATCCACATCTATGTCGTCACTTTCTGATTCGTCTTTCTCTTCATCTTCTTGATTATTCTCTATTTGACCTACTGGGAGGTATTGTTGTAGGACAGCATTAGCTTCGTTGTAACGCACCAACCATTTAGTCAACTCTAATTGAGTACCGTGAATGGAAGCAAATGGATGATTCAAGACAAGTTTAGACATTAATTTGATAGCGTTACGTCTTACCAAAGTACTTCTATCATCGAGGGACCTTACAGCAAGAGCCATGATAATTTGACGTCTTCGAGAAAACTTGACATTTAGACTAACAATCTTGTTTAAAGCTTGGATAGCTTTAGTTCTGACGTAAGGGTTTTGATCCAATAAACGTTCCTGAAGTAAGTCAATCAATGTGTCAGTTTGGTGACTTGCATTTTCATGTCTATGACTTAAAGAATCATCAGTTTCTCCTTCTGTGGAGCTCTCCTCTGACTTTATAATATCTACCACGATGTTACCACAAGACTCCACCACCGAACATCTTAAAGTCTGATTACTATTATCCAAAAGTTGAGCTATAGAAGCCATTTGCTTCAATAGTAATCTCGGACTGGAGTTTGAAAGACTCACAAGAAATTCAGAAACTGCCTTTGGACCATTTGTATCATTGGAATTGAATTCTATCTGCGATACTTCTCGAAGTAAATCTTCGGTCAAAGCACCATAGTCATATTGAGAATCAAGCATGTAAAGCAATTCTCCCATATAAGGGGGTAGATGGACAAAATATGTGAGTGATTGAATAACTGAGTTTTGAACGGTACTGGCATGACTATGGTATTTTACCATCATACAAACACAGCGGAACATTAATGTCTTTGTAGGATGGACTTTCATTCTATCTGGACTTTCCATCAAGTGGAAAATAGGACGGTTGAAGAGTTCCATAAATGCTGTTTTTTCTGGAGTTGTTAGGAAGATCTTTGACAAATCAATCTTGAGACACGTTTCCAATGCATCGAGTAAATCCTGGACTTGAGACTGATTGGCATTCCATGCTTGATGATCTGATGATTTTTTGTTGCTTCTACCCAGGACAGTCAATCCCGTGAAATCTTCCTTTCCTAGGATAGTAAACAACACGAATATGATGTATCCATACTTCTCTAAAGTAGTTTTGAATTGTGGGACGGAATCAAGGAAATCTCCCAGTTCAATGGTGGCAAAAATGGTGGAGCATATGGATTTGAAAGACGAAGCCATAAGATAGGATAACTGCTTTCTTTGGTTCAACTCCAATCCTTTTAACCCATGAGCTAATTCGATGGCATCTTCAAATAGATCCGAATTAAACGAGAGAGATTCAGGATTGTTAGCCAAATTCTCGGTCAAGCTCTCAAGTTTATGACTCAGATCAGAGATTGGGTCTTCTGATACTTTGTCTATATCAAAACTATTGAAATATCCTGTTAAGGTGAAATCAGACATTAGACAGATCAATAGATGTGTTTGTTTATTATTCGCGTTTCAAATTGATTTAATGATATTTATTTTCCTGCGAGATGCAGTTTTATAATATACACTTCTAAGTAGTGAGACTAGTCTCTTAATTTAGAATATCCTTTTACTATAGCATTTTGTACACCTATTCTTTCATCTTCAATTGCTGAAAGTAAATCTTTCATAGTAACGGCTTGAGAAATCCTGGTATTGTTAACTCTTATACCATTATCACCTCTTGCTGAAAGGAGATGGCTTCTCTTACTATTATTGTCTTTACCTTCAGCAGCAACATTCCCAGCATTACCACCACTAGAACCCCCGGAAGTCATCCAGGAATACTTCTTTTTACCAGTGGTCATCATGGCGGCAGTGGCATTGGCAGCTCTATGTAATGTTTCTTCAGCTCCAGCCTTATTGTCATTTTTCCCATTTTCACCCGGTCTATCTAATCCCAAGGCTATTCTTTTTTCTACTCTTTTTTCCTCCATTTCTCTATGTTTCTTGGCCAAAGCTCTAAGTTCTGAATATAGGTCAGCTTTAGTGCCGGCCTTTGCCTTACCTATTGGAGCCGACCTTTGACGATGTCGAGCTACTATTAGAGTCTTTGTGACTATATCTGATATCCATTTCTCGCAGGATGCAGACATTAATTCCAACACTTCTGGGTCTTGTAAGAAATTTTGCATTACACCATTTTCTCTGGCAGATTTTTGCATGAAAGTACTTGTGTGATAAGGATTCAAGAAACTGGAAACTTGAGATCTTTGGGATTGCTGGTATTGATGGAGTTGAGATGCATTACGGTTCATGGGTTGCTGTATTAATAATTCTTCCTCTCGTTGAATATCCACTCCTGCAGCGGACAATGCATCATTCAATTTGGTGGGGTCATTTGTATGTAATTGAGGAGCATCGGATGTTTGGGATTGTGAAAGACCCGATGGAGTCTGTAGTCCTGAATTTCTATTTATTTGTGGCAATTGACTGATGCCAAGATTCAGTTGAGTTCGGGATAAATTCCCACTTCCACCACCGTTTCCGCCTAAAGGCGTACCTGCTCGACTCATGTTGGATATATCGGGGGTTGCTACTGATGCATCCACCGAGTTAAGGAGATCTTCCGGCAAGTCATTGAAATCTATATCGGTTCCAGGATTGGCACTCGATTGATTATTGAAAGCTGTAAGTGGTTCTTTGAGCACTTGATCAAGTTCATCATCCGCTAATTGAGATTCGGTTTTAATCTTTTTGCTTGATTCATTGTCGAGCGGATCTTCATGATCATTGCTTCGTTTATTCAGCATGATCAACTATTGTACAATGTGCTGTGTTAGTTAGATAAACCAGCCTGTAGTTTTTCGGTCGACAATGTGCGCACGACTTCGCGAAAGTGGTTTGTGATGAGGTGAAAAATTCAAGTTCTAGTTAAGACAGTTGATATATACCCATTTCTTCCTATTAAATAGAAAATTTTATAATGTCATCAAAGTCAGGAAAGATTGTTACATTTCAAGGTATAAGAGACTTCAGATTTAGATTAGTACTAGCCACCTTAGCCGGTACTCCCATCAAAATCTCAAAAATCAGGTCCGATGAGATGAACCCAGGTCTTAAAGATCATGAAGTTTCCTTCTTAAGGTTATTGGAAGCTGTAACAAATGGTTCACAAATTGAAATTTCATACACCGGTACCACAATAATATATAGACCAGGAATCATAACTGGAGGAGAATTAACTCATAACTGTTCTAATGGTAAACCCATCAGTTATTTCCTAGAACCTATGATGCTCATCGCTCCATTTTCTAAGAAGAAGTTCTCGATAATGTTCAAAGGGTTAACCAGTTTAAGCTCAAATGATATTGAGATCGACAGTTTAAAGTGGGGACTGATTCCTTTACTCGAGAAATTTGGTGTTAGAGATATTTCAATCCACATAATCAAAAAAGGTGCCCCACCTTTAGGTGGTGGTGAAGTGCATTTAGTGTGCAACTCATTGATTCCTCAACCATTAACAATCCATGCATTAGAAGACCCCAAGTTTTCCGCCATCAGAGGTGTTGCTCACTGTGCAAGAGTGTCACCATCAGTGGTGAATAGAATGATCGATCAAGCAAGAAATATTCTTCGTCCTACTGGTGTAGAGGTAAATATATCTGCTGATGTATGGAGAGGTGAAAACAGTGGAAAATCCCCAGGATTTGGTCTTGTCCTTGTGGCAGAACTGAAAAAGGGTTGGAGAATCTTTACTGATGGAGTTGGTACCCCAGGAACTTTACCTGAAGATTTGGCTGAGCTTGTATCTTATCAATTACTAGAAGAGCTCAGTGGGAGTAGTGTGATCGGATCCAGATTACTACAATTAGCAGTATGTTTCATGTGTATCGGTAAGGAAGATGTGGGAAGAATAAAGATACATAAGAATCAAATTAATGAAGACTTGGTATGGTACTTGAGAGATGTTAAATCTGTATTTGGTACTGAGGCCTTTTTAAAACAAGATGATGAATCTGACGATTATTTCATACTCTCCATTAAGGGTGTTGGGTTCACTAATGCCTCCAAAAAAATTGCATAATCAAAACTTTTGTACATTAATAGAATATAAATTACAAGTGTTAATCTACCAGAATGAACACCATCCGATGAAATGTTGACACAAGTTTTCCACGCTTGTGGCTTGTTGGATGAGTTTGTCTACTTGTGTAGGTACATCTAGTCCCTTCAATCTCTTGATATCGTTACCCGTTAATTTGTCTGTGATTCTTTTCAAAACTAATGCTGCTCTAGCGTTTCTTATTTCTAACTCATTCTGCTTGTTCAATCTTGTGGCTTCTTCCTCATCGATTTGTCCTTTTCTGACCAAATCTGCCACATTGACTTGATTGACCTTAATACCAGTAGCCTCAGCGACTGCTTTAGTAGGGAAGTCAAACCCCCAGTTAATCAATGGATCATAAGCAAATGCTTCCAAAATGGCCATTAAGGATTCCTTGTTATCTCTCAATACTCTCATAACATGTTCACAAGTGATCCTGAAAGATCCTTCAATACCACTGACTTCCATGGCATAGTTCAACATCCTAGTCAATCTAAATGGAACCTTTTCGGGGTATTTCTCTCTTAATATAGCGGCCTCAAAACAATCACCAAAATCAATATGCACAACTTTACCTGTAATTCTATCTAACATCAAATTGGAAGGATGACGGTCACCCAAACCAAGAATGTATCCTACCATTGACATGACAGCAAGAGATCTAGTATACGTGGTACGACGATCTAACCAAGCTTCTGAGGACTTGGATTTCAACCAAAGTACCTTGTAAAGATCTTGACCTCTTGTATTGTCAAGAGCACCTGTGAACACTTCAACCTTTTGAAGGAGCGTTAAGCTGTCATAATCTGGGGCCATTTGCAACATGATTCTGTGTTCAATATTCAACAAAATCTTTCTTGATTCACGATATTCTCTGATAAGCATATGGAATGTGTCACTATTAGGGACCCAACCAAGCAAACCAACCTTTGGAGATAACGGAATGGCTGCAAATCTTTGAATATCCAAATGGCGCTTGAAGCATTCAGGGTCATTCACAAGTAACGTATTGACTAAGCCAAAAAGTTGCATAACCAAATTATCTTGACGAATATCCTCATGACCCTTAAGAACATAGAAATAATGTTTACCATCACTACCACGGATGTCAAGTTTTCTTGGTCTTTGCTTAGAAGAAATGACAGAAATTGTTGGCTCGAACTTGGAGATCTTCGTAATCGGCTTACCTGCCCGGTAAGTACCAGGAAGTGCCAACTCCAAATCTTCAGACACTTCCAATTTAGGTGAAACGTATTGAAGCTCAAGGCTAGATAATTGAGGAAGCTGCTTACTGATACGACGGAACACATTATAGTATATATCCCAAGCTTGATTCAAATTAGTGATATCCTTTGTTCTACGGTAGTTCAAACCCCATTCGTAAGCATCCGCCAATTCTCTTCCAAAAGCATTAGCAAAAGAAGACTCTCTCATAGTTTCAGGTCCCTTTTGTAACATTAAATGCAAAGGCTCGAGAACTTCAAACATCTTTTCGGTATTATGTTCAGCGAAGAATAATCTGGAAGCATCTTCAAGTCCTTCGTACCACTGTTCGTGCCATAATACAGCAACCCGGATAAGTTCGTTACTTACCAAATCCGCCTGTTCCACCAATGTAGCAGAATGAATTCTCATTTTGTCAATGATGGACATGGCTGCCTTCTTTCTACTGATGGATTCAGATGTCACAGCAACGGCTAATGGATAAACCAATGCCTGAGGATGTGCCTTACCTAAATCGCTCAACAATCCAAACAATGAACGGCTAACAACTTGGTTAGGTTGGTGAATACGGGAGATAAGTTGTGGAATAACCTCTAACCAAGTATCAATTTTAACCATATTGAAACCTTCATTAATAGCTTGAGCAGCATCAGCGATTCCACCGAAATTAAACCACAAGGTCAATAAACGCAAGGTATCCTGCAAAGAATTGGAGCTGGAAAGGGCAATTGAATGGAAGAAACCTTTGATAGAAGGTACCACATGCCTTTGAACTGCTTCCATCGGAACTGTGGTGGTCCTGATTTCAGATTGATTGGGCTTGGTGTCTGGAGTATTTCCGTTGTTCTCCTCCTTTCCTTGTTCGTTAGATGTCCTTATTTCAGTGATATTATTATTATGAGTCGTGAATGAGGAAATTACTTCAAAATTAGCAAGAGCCCAATTATGCCATGCTTTATACCATTTATTGTCAAAGTGTGTAGCCAACAAGTATGCACCCAAAATTATTTCGGAAATTTCAGATTTCCAATTATAATTTAATGCAATCTGCCATTCACCTTGTTTCAAGAAACATCTGGCCAAAAGTTTGGTATATTCCTCGACATGCTTAGGAATACCAGGTCCTTCAGATGGAAGTGGTTGAGTAATAAGATCGTTGGGATTCAAACCTAAATCTTGAGACATTCTAGTAGTGAAGTCGACTAAATGACGCAAAGCTTCCCTCTGCTGTCCCTTAGCCCACATATATTTCAATTGAGCATAAACGACCTGAGGAGGAGCTCTCAGAGGGTTTTCAGGGGATCCTTCTTCCAAAAGCGAATTCAAAGACTTCTCAGCTAAGTTCAACCTACCTGACTTTCTGCATAAATTGGCGAACTTAATCCACATGTCCATATCTTGTTTAGGTTTGATCACTAAAGCCCTGACTTTTAGCATTCTTTGCCAGATATCGACATTTCTTTGACAGCCGAGCAATCTTGTATTCCATGTCTTTCTCATGACAGACCTCTTCTCTGAACCTTGTGGAAGACATTTGTATTTGATGATTTCTTCCAATTCAGCTAACATCTGGACTCTGACCACAACTCCATAAGCTCTGTTGTAACTTTCACTTACCAAAGCTGTAATTTCGGTAACCAACAAATCTCTAGCTCTCAAAATATGATTGGATGCATCCTCAAAGTTGTTTCTATGTAAGCTCAAGATAGCATTGAAGAAAGCCCTATCAGGAGACTCGGTTTTCATAACCTTGATATATTCTTCCATTCTATCCCATTGTCCAAGACCCCAGGAGGCAGCAGCTGCCAATGGAGAAATATTTCTCTTGGTATCACCAGAAGCAGTACCCCATTTACCCAGAGCCAATTCAGCAAGTTGTTCCCATTCTCCTAGTGCATGGAGACATCTCATCTTACCCATCGTAATTTCCATATTATCAGGCTCAGTCTTTGCCCTTTCGTTGTAGGCACTTAAAGCGTCATCCCATCTTTGCAACTTTTCAAACCACGTTTCTTTTAATTGGAGATCATGATGCATCTGTGCATGCTTCAAAATCCCAACTGCTGCATCTGATTGTTGCAATTGATTGTTGATGGAAATCAATGCCTCAATGGTGGAAGTTGTTGGTTCTTCATAGAACTCCAATTCCTTATAGTGCAATGACTTTGCATATGCATGACATCTCTGAGCATATTGACCAAGAGTGGTAATCGCAATAGGCAATGACTTGTCATCGTGTTCCATGAATTCAGCAAGATTCAACAAAATTTGGTGAATTTCTGGAGGGTTATTTGGTGATGACAAGGCAATACATAAAGATTCTACTAATTCCTCTTGATTTTGAGAGTAGAGCTCATTCCAGCAACTTGCAAAACTAGCATTGAACAAATCCTTAGCCAACGGGTAATAATCAGTTGCCAAAGGAGCACAAGCCCTAATGGCATGAGATGGACTGTGTCTTAACAATTCTTTACTTAATTTTGCAATCCACTCCAGCCAATCTTCCCTCGTTCTGTGTTGACTTGGGTCCCAAACTGACTTCAAAGCAGCTTGATTAAAGGCTAACTTCTTGTGCAGGATATCCGTACTTGGTATATCGAAGTGACTCATTTTCAGATCATATTCTTTGTAGATACTCAACAGAGTCGGTAACGGATCCCCATTAACCAACTTGTTAACAAGGGAATCAAAGGTAGGGGAGTGAACTTTCCTTTCAGCCATGGCCGCTCTCACCAACGGTATAAAAGGGGAGAACTCAGTACCCAACAGAACGAGTAGATGGCACATAGCATTAATAGCAGCTGTTCTGAGTTCCTCAACATCTTGTCTCAATACACGAATTAGTGGATGTATGATTCTTGAAGACATATCATGCAATAACAACGTTTTTGAAAGACGACCAATGGACTCGATTGCTGCTTTTCTCAATGTGACTGAGCCACTTTCGAACATCTTTACAATGCTTGGAATGATAATATGAACGTACTCTTCAATGTTGTTACCAAAGATCACAAAGCATTTTAATACCTGTAATGTCGTTTCCCTCTTTGGAGATTTGTCTTTTTCAAAGACGTTGAGAAGTAAGGTCAAAACTTCTGGTAAATACATTTTGAATTCACCATCTAAAGCTCTCGAGATTGACTCAATGAGGTTGATAATAATAACAGCTACATTATTCTCATCATTCAAGTCAAAGAAATCCTTTGCTACCCCCAAAATTTCTTTAAGGAAAGGTCTTATATGTTGCTTGACAATCAAGATCAAAGCACCCAACTGCTGGAAATAGAATTTTGTCATTGCTGCTTCACAGGTATACATGACATTGATGATTCCGGGGATAATTTGGGGAAGGAACGAGACGCATCTCAAACCAAGAGTTTGAAAGATATACATAATAGCTTGAATAACCTTGCTATGATGAATCTTCAATGAGGGATCTTTCAAAATCTTCATCAAATTATTAATGGCAACCGTTGGGTAGTATTCACTATTAGAAGGAGACATTCCTTGCATTAACAAAGCAACATCAATAGGAGGAGCGTTTTGTTCAGAAGATATGGTCTTGGAATTTTGTTCAACTTCCCTATGTTTGTAAGGATCTAAAGCACCCAAAATACCCAAAAGTCTAACAGTTTCTCTCCTAATATTGGCAGAGGGCTCTGACTTCAAAATATTCACCAACATGCCAAGAAGCTGAGGATAATCCAACAAGGGCTGAATTACGTAACCTGAAGAGCTAGCAAGTTGACCCAATGCTTTAAGAGCTGCATCTCTCTTATAAGAAGAGCTCTGGTCTTGGAATGTGTCAATGATTAAAGGCATCAATTCAGGAATGAAGGGTTTCAAGTCTTCACCACCAACAATTGACAACTCTCCTAAACATCTGATTGCACTTGCGGCCACTGATGATCTTGAGTCCTTGGCCTTAGGCAAAAGAGCTTCAACAATCGGTTTGACATAAGGTCTGGTTAAGTCTTTAGAATTAGCAATCAATGCTGATAATAAAGTTGCACTTTCTTCCTTCTTACGACTAGCTGTAGAGTACTCCAACCTTGATAATAATTGAATCAACGTTTTTCTCAATGATGGTACAATGTAAGCAGGGTTGATGGATGATAACCGACCCAAAAGCACGATCGCTATTTTACGAACTGTAAACACCTCGTCATTCAAAGCAATAAACAAAAGCTTCAAGTTTTCTGGTTGAGATAATTGAGGATCAAAACAACCAGCCTTACTTATGCAGGTCAATCCTTCCAAACGGATTTCTGGATATGGATCAGTTATTGAGATCGTCAAGAGTTTGTCTAGAACTTCGTTCACAGCTTTCAAAGCATTTATACTGACTTGATCACAAATGGGATCTTTAATGAAAATCTCACAAGATGCAACTACAGCAGTTTGACGAACTTTAGCCATAGGATGTTTAAGATATGTAATGGTGCAATATCTCACGAACTCATTTAATTGGTAACCATCAAACTTGAAAAATACTAACATTTGCAAAGCTTGCACCAATATGTTGCTTTCACACTTATCATAAACTTCTTGATTATTCAAGATACTATTAACACTCATACCAGTATCTCTAGAAATCATGATTAATCTATAATCTTTGGCCAAGCTTTCATTCATACTTGTAGTAGCGTATGGTGATCCTGGGGGCTGGAATGGTGTACCCGAAAGCACTAAACTCAAGAGATTTAACAATTTGAGATTAATAACATTTGTGAGCACTGGAATGTCTGTAATCAATGTTTGAAGTACATCTTGCATATGTTGAGAAAGGGAACAGTTACTGAACATCATGTCAAGAATATCTCTCTGTAAATGTTTAGTCAATGCTGGTCCCACTGAGATGGATAAATTACCAATACAATCAAAAATTGCCGGCTCAGTGTCCTTTCTGCTTGCTTTATACTTAGAAGACAGTGAAATATTGGATTGTAGGGATATTCCAACTGGCAAAGATTGCCGGGCAGTACCATTTGAAAAAGGGCTCTCAGTGGCGTTTGTAACTGCGTTTGAAAGAATCAGCTGAATACTGGAATTTGTTGGATATGACAAGCCTTCTCTTATATTATCAAGAATTGCATCCAAGTATGTGGCCATTTGATTTCCAACTTCCAATGCGATAGCTCCAATGCTCCTGAAGATATAACTCTTTTCAGTGCAAGCCGAATCGCTATATTGGCTCTTGTATTTTTTCAATTGTGATAAATAATAATAAAGGATTTTATGCAAGTACTTTTCCACGAACAAGTCGGGTTTGACTCGACAAATCAAGGGAAATATATTCGTGAGTTCTTGTCTAATGACTGACTTTTTATGATTCTTGTACAATATGGTATTTTCGTACAACATTTCGAACCTTGAGACAATATATGGATCATTCTTATATTTGAGAAGTTCTCGGTATACCAAGAGGGCTCCGTGGATTGATTCATAAGATGCTTGAGGGCCAGTTCCACCGGTTATAATGCTACTGATCCCCATATCATCATGAGTACCATTATTCACATGCAGAGTGTCCGATCCATTCATGGTTGGTGGTATAGGAGTATCATTCAACACCTTAGATGCAATGTCAATAAAATGTTTGATCCAAAACCTTCTGGAATTAACATCTCTATCGTAAATTATCTCCATACATTTTTGTAAAGTTACAGCTGCATCGACTCTAATATCCAACTTTGTATCCTTGATTTGAGGCCAAAGCTGTTCAAGAATTCTTCCCACAAAATTGTGCAATAAATTTGGGGAATTATCTGCCAAAGAATTCAACATCAATATGGCAGTATGACGTCTTTGATCATGTTGTTTATTTTCATTTTGGAGCCATTCGATAGCTTTATTGGCTTCATATTCCACAAAGTCTGCTGTCAATGGACCACCAGGAATGGCAAGTTTACCTAATGTCTTGGTAGCCTGTTTCATGATCGCCAAATCATTAGATAAAGTGAGTGGATAAAGGTAGTTAGAAAATCTGGCAGTTTTGGTGACATTTTCTTCTCCAATCCCCGAGTTAAAATCAATAAGGGCAGCAATGGCAGCAATACCCCCAAACTTGGATGAATTATCATTTGCATGCAAAAGTTCAAAGATGGTTTTATTTATATCATTGATGTACCGATTAAATTGTTCAACTGACAAATCTCTAGCCACGGAATCTAGATGATTTCTTAATTCTATGGCATACCGATCTCTCTCTTCTCCATTGTGGGACTTCAATCCATTAAGAATCTGTCCCAATTCAACCCCTTCGACTATTTGCCGTTGAGACATGTTAGGGTTTGTTCAGTATATGCCGTAGTGAATTTTCAATTCGAGTTCGATAAGCAGATGCGCACAGTAACCCTAAATGCGACAAATTATAAACGACAGAGACAATTGGGACAAAGGATTTTTGTTTTATTTCAAGGTCTACTTATTTAAGGGACAGAAAATAAAGAGAAATTTCTAACAATACTTGGACCATATTCATCATAATCTTGTTTTGTGTAACAGTAACTTTTAAATTCAGCAGTTTGTGCCAATAATGAACCACCGAACCAGACAGCATTACGTTGTCTCTTGTGAGATATAACTTGAACATCAACCCCAGTACTCTTGACACCACTTAATTTTTCACTCAATTCTATTCTTTCGGTAGCTAAGGTTTTCAAATCTCTTTGAAGTCTTCTACCAAAATCCTTGAACATGGTGGAACCTCCGGATAAAACAATATTCTTGTATAATTTTTTACGAACATCGATAGGTGATGATTGAATAACTTGATCAACTACCGTTGGTAAGGGAGTCAAATAATCAGAAGATGCAATTTCTGGATTGAAAAAGATTTCTGGAGCCAAGAATCTTTCGTAACCTACATCCACCACATTTGTTTTATTTTTATCGGTATATTCAACCATGTATTGAGCAAATTTTTCTTGGGGATATTGATCAAATTTGTTGAATTCTTTAACAATATCAGGACATACATAACAGAATTGTTGTTTGATCTTTTCAGCAGTCTGTAGCGAAGTATCGGCTTCACCTCTATCTCTCAATATAGATTGAATGAACAAGGTTATATCTCTACCGGCTAATGGGATATTTTTAATGGCGGTTCCGATAACATAACCTTCAGCCACTGGAATAACATGAGTTACACCATCACCAGAATCAATGACGGTACCAGTCAAAGATCTGTCTTTAACTTTTGAAGAAGTCCAAGAAGCAGCTAATGCTAAAACCGCTTGGACAGCGATATATAAACCAGCACAATTGAAAGTTTCAAACATAATTTCAGCAGTGCTTTCTCTATTTTCTGGTGGATTCAAAGGAGGTTCAGTCAACAAGAAATAATGATCTTCCGGTTCACATCTCAAATATTTAAAGATGGAATGTTCCCAGAATCTTTCCATATGATCCCAGTTTTCGATCTGTCCATGTCTAACGGGGTAACTCAAACTGTAATTGGCTCCATTGGCGGCAGATAAAGCTTCATCCCCAATGAAGAAATCTAAATCTTCCAATCCTCTTTTGGAGGCCAAAAAACTCGTTTTGGCTGACGATTGTTTCGAACCTTTACCAGCAAGTGTTGAGGTAGCGATAGAGGTCGGAAATACAAAGGATGGCGAATCATTACCGGCAAACCCTAACTTGGTTAACCCGGTACCATTGTCCATGACCACAGCTGGTGTACCTAAACTTGCCATGATTAATTGACTTTAATGAATTGAGTTGTTGTCTTGACTTATCCACTGGATAAAGGGTGAGGTTGAGATTCTGAGTGAGAGACTGCGACTGCGACTACGACCAACAGAGCCGAGTGGAGTGGCCGGACCAATTACGCTAATGGATATATATATATATATATAATATGTTATGTACAGATGTAATCATTATTAATATTCATCTTTACCACTAATAATAACGTCATTAATCTTAAGGATCATACGAGATAATTGGGTGGCAAGTAATAACTGTTGTTTTTTCCCAATCAATGGATCAATAACAAATAACTCTTTCATATCATTAGTACCTTTACCCAAACAGTCAACTCCTAATCTACTTGATTTTTCAATGACTTGTTTTGATTTTAAGTTGGACAATACTTCAATTGGGTCCAAACCAGAGTTTTCGGCTAGCGTAGTTGGGATGGTATCTAAGGCAGTGGCAAAAGCTCTGAATGCATATTGATCAATTCCTTTTCTTTGATTGGCAGCATCACTAACGGCTAATGAACTACTAATTTCGGAAGCTCCACCTCCGTACACAACTCTATTATCTCTGATCAAGTTTCTGACAACACAGACGGAGTCATGTAAAGCTCTGATTCCTTCAGCACAAATCATTTCATTGGATCCTCTGATGAAACATGTGACAGCTTTGGTATTTGAACAATCTTCAACCACCAACATGGTATCTCTAGTGGTACCGAATTCAATCTCTCTGATAGTACCAGCATGACCCAATTTCTCTGGTGATAAATCTTCAAATCTTGGAACAATACGACCGTTGGTGGCAATGGCTAACATTTCCAATTCGGAGCCTCCAATCCATCTGATGGCATTAAGTCCATTGGCCAATAACAAGTGATTGGCCTCATCATCAAATCCCCATTGACAAGCAACTACATTTGCACCGGCATTCTTTACGTGGTCAATCATTTCTTGAAATTTCTTTTGTTCGTATTCTTGTAACACTTTAAACTCTTCGACAGATGAGATATCCAATTTATGTTTGGTCTTTGGTTTTGGTGGTTCAAATGGACAAGTCAAAATGGCAATCTTACAGTCTTTAAGAGTCTTTGGCATTTGAGGATGGGAGAAGTTTTTATCCAATAACACACCCTTAATCAAGGAAGAATCTTCAATAGAGCCACCAACTTTCTTTTCCATTTTAATCAATTCGAAATCAACGTCTTTTCTCTCGAAATCAGCGACTGATAACACAGATTCCACAGCCATTTTAGCGAAATGATCATGAGATTTAGAAACGATCTTTGATCCCAATGAAGTCTTGGCTGACTTCAATAAGTTTGAATCGGTGGATTCAGCAGATATGTTGATTTCATCGGCAGTCTTGTCTAATTCAACAACAGCAATCTTACAAGCTTCATCAAACCCATTGGCGATCTTGATTGGATGGATTCCCTTGTCTATTAATTCTTCGGCTTGATCCAATAAAGCAGATGCCAAAACTACAACACCAGTGGTACCATCCCCGATTTCATCGTCTTGAGATTTAGACAATTCAACCAATAATTTGGCAATTTCGTTATCCAAATCCATTTGTGACAAAATGGTGGCACCATCATTAGTAATTGTAATTTCACCGTCTTGACTGACTAAGATTTTGTCCAATCCTCTTGGACCTAATGAAGTCTTGATGATGGAGGCAACTGCTCTGGCAGCTAAAATGTGAGATTTGGTGGCTTCAACACCGTGTTTTCTTTGTTTCTTTCCTTGGTCTCTCACAATGATAAATGGTCTTCCCATTTCATCTTGTGCCACGATGGCGTTGGACATATCCGGCATTCCTTGCATTTGAGCTGCCATTTTGTCTTAATAAAGTTGAAGTTTTTCACTGATTCGCGTTGAAAATTTTGCGAGAACTTCTGTCGACGTGATTGTTCATACGACTAATTGAATTGGGTTTTGTAAGGGTAGTTGATGGGTGGTGGTAGTATTCAATGCAGTTGGTTAGTAATACTTTCAACTATATTCTTTTCTCCCCATTTCAAATTGACCGTAGAAGAACTAATCGGTAAAAAGAGCTCTAAATACGTCAAAAAAGCCCCTAAACTCCTCAAATCTCTCAAATATATCCAATAGATACATGTTTTCTCTGTTTCATCCTCATTATGCTCTTAATCACTTCCTTGACCAACCTATTAAACGCCTAATACTTTCGTATTTCAGCTTCATCGGTTTGTACACGTATTCCCGATATGCGCATTGTTCAGCTCATCGTGAAAAATCGTGGGTCTAGAGCTATATAACACCATGACAGAAATAGATATCGACAACGCCTCTTTAGAGCAATTAAGAGACATTTTGACCAATAAATCTGGACATGAAAACCTTGCCAACAGATTTAGAGCTTTGTTCAACTTGAAATGCGTCGGAGCTGAAAGTACCGATGAACATGAAGCTGCTAAAGCCGTTGCATTCATTGCTGATTGTTTCAAAGATGATAGTGAATTATTAAAACATGAAGTAGCTTATGTGCTAGGACAAACTAAGAGATTAGTAGCAGCTCCTCATTTAAGAAATGTTTTGGCCGATAACAACCAACAAATAATGGTCAGACATGAAGCTGCTGAAGCCTTAGGTGCTTTAGGTGATAAAGATTCTTTGGATATGTTGCAAGATTACTATGAAAACGATCCTTCTTTTGAAATCAAACAAACTTGTGAATTAGCCATCGAGAGAATCAAATGGGAACAATCTGAATCCTCAAAGACTGAAACCATTGAAAAATCTTTATATACTTCTATTGACCCAGCCCCTCCTTTGCCAAGTGATCAAGAAGCAAAGGTTGAAAAATTACAAAATATCTTGAATGCTCAAGATAGACCTTTATTCGAAAGATATAGAGCCATGTTCAGATTAAGAGATTTGGGAACTGATGAAGCTTGTCTTGCTTTAGCTTCTGGATTCAATGACCCATCTGCTTTATTTAAGCATGAAATTGCTTATGTGTTTGGTCAAATCTGTAACCCTGTTACTGTTCCTTCATTGATCGAGTTATTGGGAAGAAATACTGAAGCTGCCATGGTTAGACATGAGGCTGCCGAAGCTTTGGGAGCTATTGGTACTGATGAATGTACTAAATGTTTGGAATCTTTCTTGAATGATGAAGAACAAGTTGTCAGAGAATCTGCTGTAGTTGCCTTGGATATGGTTGAACCATAATTGATGATATCCTCTCGTACAATGGGTTTACTGGGTATTAATGTAAATCCATGAAATGATTTTTGTCTTAATGTACAATAGTTGTACTAGGTAGCATGTTTGTACTTTAATTATATGTTTATTAAATGTTTCTTAACTATGATACAAGGAAGAATATATGACATGGAGGGGTTTTAATTATTAGTTCTAAATCTATATCCACAGCCGGTACAAGTATAGAACACGGTTGCACCTTCATCTGCAGATCTTAATTGTAAAGTATGATATTGCATTTCGTCATTACCACACTTTGGACATTTTTCTTTAATGGTTGCTCCTTCACCCAAATCGTCACTTTTCAATGAAGTCTTAACTGCAGATCTATTCATTTTTAGCGTGGAATGGAACGCATCTTCAGCTGATGTGGTCATCACCTTCAAATTAGCAAATTTTGAAGATGGATATGATTTGGAACATATTTTACAGTTGATAGTATCCTTATTACCGGCCTTCTCCAATAAGTTACCACAATCTGTACAGAATATTAATGATCCAACAACTGACATTTGATGATGAAATTTTTCAAGGTGATGAGATGAATTAAAATTCCCGATGCGAACACTTCTGCAGGAAGAAGATAAGTGAGGTAGTGTTGATTATGTAATAATTTGATCAATTGAAGTTGAACAGCCCATAGGAGGTAGAGGGAGATGATGTGTAATATAGCTCATATCGTCAGGCCCTACGAGAACTGATAACTATTTCGAAAGCATTTCTTTCATACTCGATTACAAAACATTTCCTCGGCTGCGAAATTTACTAAATGCAATATATTTGTATTAGTCTATACAGCCTAAGTAAAATCTTAATTATTTATACCCTCTACAAAATCTTTCTCATAATCATACACCGGTAAGTAATGACCATTATCAACATTGATATAACCATTTCTTCCAAGTCTACCGACTGGCTTCAACTTAGCAGTGTCAATAAACTGCCCATTATCTTCGATCAAATCTTCTCTGACATGATATTTGATACCTTCAAAAATGACCATTACACCAGTTCTTTGAGATGGATCCACCTTGGAGTAAAATTCTTTACTTTCAACAAATTTAGCTTCCATCGAGAAACCAGCTTCGGCGACATGGGGTGGTTTAACTATTTCAGAAGGAGCTGGTGTCAAGCCAGCCAATTCATATTCATCAGCTTCTGGAGGTGCAGCGACTGCAGTAGCATTGGCAGCATCGGCAAACCATTCCGAAATGATGTTAAGTGTCAACTCACCAGTTTCTTTAATGGCTGCTAAAGTATCTTTATCACTTTGACCAGAGAAGCTGACAGTGAAAAGAGGTGGATCCGTACAAATAACATTGAAATAAGAGAAGGGAGCTAAATTAAATTTTCCGTTCGGCTTGATAACACTAAGAAATCCGATTGGCCTTGGGGCAATTGCTGACAGAAGTAATCTATAGTTATCTAATCTGTTTCTACCATCATCGTATGGACCAAAGGAGATTTTCTTATGCTTCTTCCATTCATCATCGGTGGCTCCTTGACGAGGCTTCCAATCTGGGTTATGTGCTGGGGTCCAAAATTCCTTTGTCATTTTCTAAATATGTATTTGTAAAAACTGGTTACTAGAATTTCATCAGGAAACACTTGCAATTTATAGTGCAAATAAGGTGCGGCTAGTGCGGCTGCAAACAAGCGCCGATCTATCAAACTATGGCTTACTAATAGTATTTTTATGTCAGATAAGGAACCGTCGTTAGGAAATAGGGTAGATGCTGTGTGAGATCGATTTGGGGACGAACTTATTGTAGAAGTGACCTCTGTAGTAAATATCGAAGTGTTGGGTATCTCAAAGGGGATTTTCAAGAAAAACCGTTGAAGATCGCTTATAATGCCGGTTTTGTGTAATTTTTCAAGTTTCCAACTAAAATAACTCAACAAGCCTCTACAGGCACATGAACCGATACTCCACTTTAAAGTATTGAATATATAATGCTACGCCATGATTCTTCACTTCTATTTTACATATATGCTGGCTTTCCTTAACCTAACGAGAGTCACAAGACTACAAGGCTTGTATGTCAGTAGCCACACGTTCAATTCATGTCATTTAAATGATGGTAAAAGAGCTAAGTAATCCTGAATAATGTCACAAAACTCACAAGATGAGTACTTTTGCGCTTATTGTCACTTATTGGATCACAGTGCTTACTTCATTGGAGTCAACCTTCATATTGAGTCATAGTGCGATATGGGGAAATTTTTCAATAAAACTATAATGGTCAAGAAAGTACTTTTAATTAATGGTCCAAATTTAAATCTCTTGGGTACCAGAGAACCAGAGAAATACGGTACTACCTCATTACAAGATATCGAGAATGCTGCCAAAAAACAAGCTTCTTCAAAAGACAATGGATCTGAAATTTTGACATACCAAAATAATACTGAGGGTTTTATCATAGATAGAATTCAACAAGCCAGACAAGAAGGAGTTGGGTTTATTGTTATTAATGCTGGTGCTTATACCCATACATCAGTTGGTATCAGAGATGCATTGTTGGCCACGGCGATTCCCTTCATTGAAGTTCACATCACTAATGTCCATCAAAGAGAACCTTTTAGACATCATTCTTATCTCAGTGACAAGGCAATTGCAGTGGTTGCTGGATTAGGAATTTACGGTTATACTGCATCTATTGAATACGCCTTGAATTACTAATGATAGACAATCTATATACATAAACAAATCTTGTAATCATTAAACTAACCATAGATTCCCTCTTCCAAAGCGTTAGGTACTGGTTTATCACCATACACCCCGGTCCAACTTGTAGGTTTTACCAACGGATTGACGAGGTTAAGGTCAAGTTTATCACCAAGTGCATTAGCCAATACATTGGCTTCGTAGAAGTTTTCTCCTTCGTAAACATAGATTACCAAGATGTTTAATGATATCTTACCAGTGATGTCATTGGAAAGTAATTTAAAGTATTTGGAGTGATCATAATTGTCTTCTAATGGCTTCACGTTTGAGAGTTTCAACGATTCGATTGATCTACTCAATAAGTCTTCATTTGTATAAGTTTCCACCGAACTAGGAATTATAGCTTTCAATCCAGCATCCCCAGAATCTAACATGATTACTTGATCAAAGTCATGTTCGGTAATAAATGGACCAATTACTTGTTTGACGAATTTGTCGGTGAAAGTAGGGATTATTGGTGATCTTTGTTGGATAATAGTCAAGTTATGTGTCTCACTGTAATAGACTTCCAAACCACTGGACACCCCATCGACGGGTTCTTTGGTGACTGGGAAATCAAGTGGTGATGCAAATGGATATAAGAAATCGTCATTGAGATGGGCCACTCTTTGGAAATCAAGATTATGAATCAAAAGGTCTGTAGCAAGCTGGGGGACATTCCCAATGGACACAGATGGAATAATGAGCTTTGATCCCTGCACTTTTGTGAGATCTTTGTACGATTTTTTTATTACTGTCATGATGTACGCCACGAGATTTTCGGTGAGTGAGAAGTGTGGAGGTGATGATGGAGACGTGCAGGTAGGATTCCCAGAAGCTTCCGGCTTAGAATCTATTAATACTAGGGTGTAGAGTGTATATTGATCTAAAGAGAACGTTATAATATAGTAGTATTCATCAGGCATCCAAATCGGCTACTCGCTGTCACTTTCATTTTTGAACTTGAACGGAAGCGGGAGATCATTACCAATGAAAGGAGAAGATTTGAAACCATTAGTTCCATTGCCAGGAGATGAGCCACCTTGGACGTTTAAGATGCTTGATAACCCACCAAAAAAATTGGAATTGGATCCTTTTGTGGTGGTACTTTCAAGTCCAAGTGCATAATTCTGATTACTATTAGTTTTACTAGATTTCAATAAATGAGATGGATTTAAGGTCGAAGAAACCATGCTTGTGTTCAGATTTGCTGTATTTGAAGATGCAGCTGTAAATGTGGATTGGAAACTTGAATTGGAATTGGTACTCGAATTAGACGTATTTGAGGAGTTTGACGGGAATGAAGAAACAGGAATAGTCATTGGGTTACCCAGTCCATGGGTTGGTGATAATGGTAAATTATTTTGAATAGAATTAAATGAAGGTAATTGTTTGTTCTGGTTTTGAATTTGCAGCAACTGAAGCTGATTGGGTATAACAAAATTATTGGATGTGAGACCACCATGACTGTGATTATTAGTGGAACTTGATCCGAGAAATAGATTGGAGTTAATCCCCGGTAATGTCAACGAGTCAAGAGCTGTCAGATTACCATTGGGAGACAGATGTGTCGCTTGATATTCACCTTCAGAGTCGTTCAATAACGGACTTAATGGGATAAGATTATTACTTGGATTGACGGTATTGGGAGAAGTTGAATACCATGTACTTAAGCTTTTATAGTCATTACTGGGAGCTATAAGATCTTTATGGTCCTGAAAGAGCCCATTTATGACACTGCGTATGATATTAGATTTTGATTCGTCGGAAATCAAATGATTCATTGTAATTTGTGATTTAATAAGACCATTAATATTCTGGGTCAAAGCAGTTGCAAGATCAAAGTCCAGCTTAAGATCCTGAGCTTTCTCCACAATTAGATCTTTGGGTTTGGATTTAGGTATTGAATGTCGTTTTGGTTTGGTGATCTTATGTGGTCTATCATCAAATTTAGGAGTTTGAGGTCTATGATTGTGGGTATCATTAACAATTGTAAACCCCCATTTCTCGTTTGCACTGGAATAATTGGCCCTGATTTTAAAGGGACATGAAATTGGCCTTCTATGGTGGCCTTCAGGAATCTCCTTTTCTAAAGTATACTGACATCGGAAAATGATCTTTTTCTTATCGGACCTTTCAATTATCACTTGCAATCCTTTGGTAGATAATAATGTATCATATAACCATGGTTTGATGTCCTGTTTGTTTGTAAAAGATTTCTTATGTAGTTCAAGATCATCTAGAGGAATACGGTAAGATTCAACCTGGTTCGACCTAGAGTTTCGTGAGTCAGAACACATGATATTCAATTACCTGAGTACCTTTCTGGTGAAAATTATCTGCGCGGGTTTATATACTTTATGGATACTACAAATCATCAGTTATATGAAGAAGGAACAGATCATTCTAGATGTTCTGAAGCTATACGAAGAGTTATTTCTTTAAAGGAAAGATTGAGACACTCCTCCTTGACAGTGTATCAAATTGATTATATTAACACTACTTTGACGTCGTTAATTACATTTGTGGAATCGCTCGTTAATCGAGATGTTGATTTATGTGAAAGAGACGATATATTTACCAGTTTGATGCAACTAATAGGCCAATTTGAGTCACTAGCATCAATAAAGCCTCAAATAGGTTTATATCCCAAAACTCCCGATAAACGTAGAAAACTGTCCTTGGACTTTGAGAGTCCTTTACCTCATTCAGTCAGTCGATCATCCTTGGTATCCAAGGCAGCTATTACTAGAGAAAATGCTTTAAGTCAACCCATGGCAAGAGAATCGTTTAATTTCCTCAATTTTGCAACTCCTGGCTTGAATCAACAGTTGAAACAACGAATAAATGAAGTGATCAAATCTGATTCTTCACCAGTTAAAGAATTCCCAGAATCATCTGATCTTGATAGAGATAATGTATTTTTGAATCTCAGATCCACCGAATGAGGCACTGGAAATGAACATTTTGTTGTTATGTTATACGGTAGCGTAGTTAACGTTTATAGATATATGTACAGGAAAGGAATTATTCTAAGGTAATCTTGGCTCCAACAGCTTCCAAAGTGGCCTTGATCTTTTCGGCATCTTCCTTGGCCACGTTGTCCTTTAATACCTTTGGAGCAGCTTCGACGAATTTCTTGGATTCGACTAATGACAAACCTAATAAACCCTTGACTTCTTTAATGATCTTTGGTTTTGATTTAGCATCGAAAGCTTCCAACTTTATGGCGAAAATGGTTTGTTCTTCGACTTCTTCTTTAGTTTCTTCTTCAACTGGGGCTGGGGCAGCAGCTGGAGCAGCACCGGCGGCTGGTAATGCAATATCGGAGATATTCAATCTATCCTTTAATTCGGTGATTAAAGCTGAGGTCTCTAACAAGGTCAAGGTTGAGATTTGATCGACTATGGTAGAGATCTTTGGGTCGACAGGAGCTTTCTCCACAGCTGGAGTTGCAGATGAGTTTAACCGTGTTAATTGCAACACAGATCTTCTATTCAATATTCTTGCACTAGGTCTTATTAATTGACGAAACATTGATAAGGGTGTGGTGGGTAAAATTTTTCAGACAAAAAAATTGGTGAAAAATTATTTGGTCGCGATATGTTTTCAGTGATGCACGACCCGGGGACGATTGAAAGTCTTAACTAAGTCGCATAATGAAAAACTATTGAAAGCATCCAAACTTACCATGGCCTCGTTTAGATTTTGTGCTGAATGTAATAATATGTTGTATCCTAGAGAAGATAGGGACAACTCTCGATTGTTATATTCATGCAGAAACTGTGATTATACTGAGTTGGCCGAAAATCCAAAGGTTTATAGACATGAATTAATCACCAATATTGGTGAAACTGCTGGTGTGGTGGAAGATATAGGTAACGATCCAACTTTACCACGAAGTGATAAGGAATGCCCTCATTGTAATCATAGAGATAGTGTATTTTTTCAATCCCAACAAAAGAGAAAGGATACTTCCATGTTGTTATTTTATGTGTGTTTACACTGTAAGAATGTATTTGGTGCATAAATGAAAAATGCATCTCTCGATCAGGAATATCAAGTGGAGGAGACAGGAGGAGTACTTAATATGTATAATAGAAATAAACAGTTAGTATTTATCATGATATTTAAAATTCTGTGAAATATTGGAAGTAAGGATCTTCTCCCGCTGAACCATAATCCAACTGTTCTTCAGGATAATGATCAAATAAGGAAGAATCACCAACACCAGCGGTAATTGGAGGTTCATAAGGAGTTTCAATGTCTTTAGCTAATATTTTTTCCCAAATAACTTCTGCAAACCAAGGATGATTTCTGATATCTGCTGGTCCATTGATTAAATTACCTAATCTTCTGGTCAAATCTGCAGTCATTAAATTAGCTAATAAATCAATTACATCTGGAGTGAAAAAGCTTGGATAATGAATTTTACCTGATAAAATCTTCTCATAAGTTTTCATTGGAGTTGAATCATAAAATGGTGTATAACCAGCCAACATTTCAAAGATCAAAACTCCTAAAGACCACCAATCAACCGACTTGTTATAAGGCTTAGAAGTAATAACTTCTGGAGCAATATAATCTGGAGTACCACATAAAGTCCATGTTACAGTAGAAACTTCTTTAGCAAATCCAAAATCAGTGATCTTGATATGACCATTTCTATCCAATAAGATATTTTCTGGTTTCAAATCCCGATAAATGATATCATGGCTATGTAAATATTCCAATGCTAGTGTGACTTCGGCTGCATAGAATTTAGCCACAGGATTAGGGAATCTTTGACTTTTTCTTAAAAGGCTGAACAATTCTCCACCTTCAATATAATCCATTACCATAAACAAATTTTTGGAATCTTGGAAAGTCCCCCACATTCTGATTAAAAATGGATGTTCAACCAACTTCAACATTCTTCTTTCATCGTTAGTATGTTCGACTTGTTTCATCTTGATAACTTGTTGTTTCTTTAATACTTTAATGGCATAATATCTACCATTATGAACTGATCGAACCAAATGAACTCTACCAAATGATCCAGTACCAAGGGTTCTCATAATATGGAAATCTCCAAGAGAATATTTCCCCTTGGATACTGTACTTCTTTCTGGTAAAAGTGATTGTCTTATAGCTTCATTAGTTCTATCTAGTTGCTGTTGCCGGGCTTGTGCTTGCGCTTGAGCCTGTGCCTGTGCCTGAGCTTGGGCATGTGCCTGAGCGTGTTGTGGATGAACTTGTGATTGACCAACATGATTCATGGTAGAATTACCCATTGAATGTTCCATTGAGTTCCCAGAAATGTGTTGTTGGGAAATAGGTTGTTGAGGTTGATTTTGGTGTTGTTGATAATAGTCCATGGGGTTGTTGGTGATATTATTTAAAGAATCCACGTAAACTTCTTGAGGTTGCAGGGTAGGATTTGACTTTGTAATATGGAGCTTCTTCAAGATGTTAGGACCCATTGAATTGATATCAATGGTTAACAATTGGAATGATTCTGAGGTTGTGAATAATTCCGGTTGACAAATTATTATTATTCTCTGACACCGGTGCTAAGGGGCAAGCGCGAGCTGTGGAATTACCAAACGGTCGGGTTTGTTAAGACGGTTATGGAGGAGCTGGGAGAGACAATAGGGGTGGGACTTGGATATATATGCTTATAATGAATACAAATATATATATCAAAAGGGTCAATAAATTGAACCGGTATATATATGCCAGTTTTTGGGGGTTTTCTTATTTTTTTGGTGGGCCACTTGAATTGCTGCAATTGCTTAACTATTGACAAATCCGTTAGCTGCCAAATCATAAATGGCGTAAACGTTAATGACAGATATGAATAACCAAACAAACACCAAGATGACTGTTGTAGTCCAGTGATTGTTAAAATAAACGTAGTTCTTCCCGTCAGCCCCTTTGACCGAATTCTTGGTGCCTTCTGGTGCCTGGATTCTCATGATCGACTTCTTGCAAGTGAAATAGATCAATGGTGCAGTAAGGAATGGCAAGAGTAAAGAGATGACCAATTGGGTAATATTCAAGGCAGAATTCAATCCTGATCTACCGATGGCCAATGATACAGCAAGACAAGGCACAATAGATATTCCTCTAGTAATAGTTCTTCTGAGCCATGGTTTAACAGTCCAATTGACATGACCTTCACTAACAATCTGTCCAGCAATTGTACACACGATACCGGCACTTTGACCACTGAAAAGTAATGCTAACATGAATACAGTACCAGCAGTAGGTGCCAAGTTTTCACTCAATAAATCATGGATTGTATACAAGTCAGCATCCATAGCTTCTTCAGTTCCATAAAGAGTGTTACCAGCAATGACAAGAATGGCTGAATTTACAAACACGGCAAAAGTTGCAAGTGTTAAAGTTAATTCAATAATCAGGTATTTCAAACTGTACTTGATACTTTGGTAAGATGGCTTGTAATCTCTATAGAAAAAGTCCTCTTGGGTAACATTCTTCTCTTCCAAAGCATTTAAATTGACATGGCCATGTTGGACATCATATTCCCTTAATCTTGGTTGAACAATACCACTTCCCAAGAACAAAGAATGAATCATGACCGTTGCACCAATGATAGAAGCTGCGATGGTGATTCCTGATCCTTGAATCATTTCTGCAGATGGGGCAAAGCCTCTAAAGATATCCCTAACATCGTTACGGTCAACAGGTAATTGGGCCAATTCAACCGCAAAACATACGGTTACACCAATAACCAAAGCTGCCACGAAAAATTCAAAATATCTAATGAATCTTACTGATGAATGGTCAGCTCTATAAGCCATTAACACGAATAATACATCGACAATGGTAATGACCACACCAGCAGGTAACGGAATCTTCAATAAGATGTTCAATGCTACAGCAGAACCGATGACTTCAGCGATATCTGTGGCAATTATAGCACATTCAGCAAGAATCCATAAGACAATATTCATCCATTTAGGAAAATGTTCTCTAGAGTTTCTAGCCAAGTCATGGCCAGTCACAGATCCCAACTTTATACATAAACTTTGAAGGAAAATAGCTATAATACTAGAAATCAAAACAATGAACAAAAGACTGTACTTATTGGAAGCACCTGCTGTGGTACCAGTAGCATAATTACCAGGATCCATATATGCGACTGATACCATAATTCCCGGACCGATAAATGAAGCGTACTTTTTCATGATATTACTAGTCCGTTGTTTCCAAGTAAGAGTGGAACCAACTGTCCGTAATGTATCGACATCACTTGAATCTTCCCGGCTTCTAGAAGCTTGAGAAGACATAATTTGCTCTCCCATTGCAGTAGTTAAATAAGACATTTTGCGGCTGCGATTTTGACGTAAAACTGACAGGAAAAAAAACGGTACTTATAGACATTACAACTTAAAGGCGTCTGGGGTCAGGAAACAAATAACCGGTAAGGTACTATCCATATCTTATGGATCTTGCAGATACGAAGGGGGAATTTGAAAATAGTTGTCTATTCTGGTCTATACGAAAACTTTAATTATTTATAGATGGTCCGATGTTACATTGAACACGAATCACCTACCAAAATGAGATTATTTGTTTTCCATGAATTCAGAGATGCTAGCACCTTCCTGGATCTTTTGGAATTTATCTAAAATTTCGTCAAAGTCCTTAAACTCAGTGTATGGAATATTTTCTCTGATACAGTAAGTGATCAAGTCTTTACCATGTTTAGCAAACAACAAATTAGTTTCTTTGGCAGCAGATAAGTCAGATACTCCATCACCACAGTAGAATAATTGAGGAAGCTTATCAAAGTTACGAGTAGCCAAATATTCCTTAATTGAAAGAGCTTTGTTGTGACCGAAACTGGAATCATCCTTATAGATAATATCCCAAGAGCCATCTTCTTTGATTTCAACTTCATTGGAGTAGATCTCAATTGATTGTGCTGCATCTTCTCCAACCAAAGTCTTCAATAAGTTATAGATGATTGGTTTCATTCCTGAAGAAATCACAACAACTGGAATTCCCTTGGAGGTACAATAATCATAAAACTTTCTGAATCCACCATCCAATTTGATGTTCTTCTTCAAGTATTCAATACATTCGGGGAATGGAGTATCAATGGAATCCAACATTTTCTGGAACCCGTCTCTGAAGCTCAATTTACCATCCAAAATTTCATCATTGATAGCCTTTCTTTTTGGGTACCCAAAACCCAAGTTTTCGGTCAAATAATCGTTGGAATCTTGTAAAGTGACAGTTCCATCCCAGTCGGTGAAAACGATAGCAGGTGGATTAGAAGACATAGTTGATAAGTATATAATTAGTTAAATTAGTTTGCGAACGTTGATTGCTTGAATACGTTGGAATGTCTCAGTGCGGCGTGTGCAGGCACTATCCATATGATAGTTAATTGATTTAATGATTCAAACAAAGTCTTCACTAGGGAGTTTTGTTGTAGTATCATCCCATGCTAACAGAAGTATGTTACATACCAGACCTAGATAACATCGGTGCTTGGTACAACACGATAATACCCTTTTCTTGTTAAGTATAATTGCCAAGGTCTCTTCAATTGCCAACATCTCTTCATTAACCATCGCGGCCAACTTTCCTAGGACACCACGATGGTTCTTGTGCCTGATAAATACCAGTAGGGTTCAAGAAGTTTTTGAATTCCACGAAACCATTCAACTTAACTCCTCCAACAATGGTGGAAAAGGGAATTCCGTCTATCATGCCATGAAGAATTCCCAGTGTTATCTTTAATGTGGTTGGGTCGGTAACTATTTACATAGATTGGGTCTTTTGTCGTATAATCAACCTTATTAGCATATGTTAGAGAGTGAGAGAAAGATAAAGACCCGCCGTAGAGATGGGCTGTAGGCGATAGTAATGTGCCTTATCTTAATGAGTGCCCAAAGTTTATACGAGGCCAGAAGACTGGAACTTCGTCAACGGATGCATAGCCCATCTGGGTTACCACAGCCCATTTAAATATAACAGACGATGAAGAAATAGACTTTGAATTCAGGGGCCATGTGTCACTTTCTCTGTCAATCCCAGCTGTGGCGAATTACCGCAAATCGCAAGCTTAATAGCATTCCACTGATAAGCATTAGTCTGTGGATGTACCATTTTCAGTTAATTTGCCTAAATGCGGGAATGGTAGGTAGGTACATGAGATAAGGTGGAAGTCCTCTCGGTAAAAGGTGTGTATGGAGTGGAAGTCAGGGCACGGAGAGAAAGAAGGAAATCCAGGGGAGGATCGTGTACGGGACATTCCATAGGGCGTAGCCACTCTTAGACGTTTATCTTTTGCGGTGCGTCTATGATATCATAGCCGAAAATTAAATACCCACAATAGGAACTGTCTCATCGTTGCCAAACCCTGTAAAAATTGCTGCTAGACCCTAGATGCCTCTCATAATACATGTTATGTACACGTTAACAAAGGCACCCGCCAGCAATCGGTACCAAAGTTTCGTGTCAGCCGTCTTTACTACCCATTCCAGTACCTTGCAGAAGGGTGATTATCTGCTCCATAACAATAAGTGATCTGCAAGGAAGAAACTCCAAAATCTGTCGATACATAAACAGTTGCTGATCTCGTTCTCCACCAACTTACAGCTCGAGATTGCTTAATTGCTGCATGGTTCCTGCAACCAAGCCCACAGAAAATTACGACGCACAAGGGCCGAGCATTGAATTATGACATAACAGCTGCGGCTGATGCAAGAGTTGGAATTGCAACATTATGAAATTAGCCGGAAATCAGATGAATCAGCCACCAATGTGGTGAAGCAAAGGTTATGGTAAAATACCATAACCATGTTCAAAGAAATGTCACCAAAATTGGGCGGAAAATTCAAAACATCGTAACCGGAAATCGTGATATACCCCCCAAATTGCTGTAATGAGTGTGATGTAACATGACATTAAGTAGAGATACATTGAATTAATGTAAGTCGGGGTAAAAGGCGAGAATTTTTTCAATTTTTCGAGTGTTAGTAGGTTACTACGGTAACAAAGACAAATTGCTATACAGGAAAGTATCCCTTGTCTCAGACTTCAAGAAGGAGACTGTTTTAGTACCGGCGCTCAGTAAGCGAGAATAGATCGGTTCGGTATTCCGATGAGCAAAGCAATAAAAATAGTTATATCACCACTAGTGCGTTTGCTGAATTTGCCAGAAATTGGCAATGAAACATTGAATCGTGGCGTGGGGCTCCGATATCCCAATTATGGCATGAGGCTAGTGTCAGATCTTTTGACTGATAACCCTTGGCGATGAGTTGCGCCCTTTCCATTTAAATACTTCTCATTTTCTTCACTTTTAATTTCCCACTGTATATTTTCCAACTGTAAATTATATTGCTCTTCCATTTTTTCTTTTAATTTGTTTAGTGCGACTGGCAAAAATAGTCATAAATTGAACATTTTCATTACAACCGAAATCCACAAATTTAATATAGTCTGAAATGTTTGAAAATTTAAAAGCTTTCATCAGACATGGGAAACATGCAAATGAAAAGCATACTTTCCTGACCCCAGGATCCCATACAAATTCCGGTTTTGGTAATAATAATCCAGTTGCCGGTTATCCCCAAACAACTGTGGATAACTTTAATCAAAATTTGAACCTACCCGTTTCAAAAGATGACGATTATGATATGAACAGAGATTTTAACATTCATCGAAATTATCAAGAAAATGGACATTTACCTTCTGATGGTACATTACTTTCCCTAAATGGCCAACATACAAGCCGTTCAAGCCCGAATAATGATAGTGAAACCACTAAGGGGTCAATTTACGAAGATGAGAATCCACATCAAAATAGAAAACAACCCCAAGAAAAACTCCAAGAGCAACCACAAGAGCAACATCAGAATCAACATCATCAAGTGGCACTCCAAATTTTTGAACAAGAAATGTTACAAAAGAAGGCAAAGAACCAAACCATGTACCCTAACTTAGATAACTATGAGGTTTTAGAACAATTAGGAGAGGGTGCTTTCTCAATAGTATACAAAGCTAGAGATTTGACCACAAATAAATATGTGGCCATCAAGATCTTACGGAAATTCCAAATGGATCAAGCTCAAAAACAAGCTGTTTTGAAAGAAGTTACGATAATGAGGCAATTAAAGCATAAGAATGTGGTGGATTTCATCGAATTCATTGATTCAGAACCTTATTATTATATTGTTCAGGAACTAGTATCTGGGGGCGAAATCTTTGCTGCCATTGTCAAATACACTTACCTTTCGGAAGATTTGAGCCGTCATATTATTGTTCAAGTGGCGCAGGCTATCAGATATTTGCATGAAGAAGTTGGTATCGTACACAGAGATATCAAACCAGAAAACTTGTTATTCTACCCAGTTGAGTTCAAGCCATCGGCTGACCACGCTTCTAAATTAAGAAGATCCGATGATCCAAACACCAAGTTAGATGAAGGTGAATTTACCCCTAATGTGGGTGGAGGTACAATCGGGTTAGTAAAGATTGCTGACTTTGGTTTGTCCAAGCAAATTTGGGAACATAATACCAAGACCCCATGTGGAACTGTGGGATATACTGCCCCAGAAATTGTTAGGGATGAGAGATATTCTAAAGAAGTGGATATGTGGGCTATTGGTTGTGTTTTATACACTTTACTTTGTGGATTCCCTCCATTCTATGACGAAAGGATAGATACTTTGACCGAAAAAGTTGCCAAGGGAGAATTTACTTTCTTGAGTCCTTGGTGGGATGAAATAAGTGTTGGTGCTAAGCGGTGTGTGTCTAAATTATTAACTGTTGATCCAAAGCAAAGATACACTATTGATGAATTTTTGAATGATCCTTGGATCACTAAACAACTGATGGCCCCTCCAAAGCGGAATGTACCAGTTTCAGCCACCGCTAAGAAGCATCCAATCCAGGAATTCAATAATAGATTCAATGAAGGTGGATCGGCCAATAGAAAGAGTTACAACTCAGGTATGTACTCACCAGCAGCTGTTGCTTTGAGGGACGCATTTGATATTTCAACTGCCGTCCACAGAATGGGTGAAGAAGCTCGTTTGACTAATCCTGTCGATATTCAAGAGCATATTGAAGAGGAAGAAGAAGACGAAGCTGTCACCAATTCTGGAAGGGTTATTGATACCTTACCTCATAAAAGACAGCATCATCAACCTAGCGAAAAGGCAAAGAATTTGTTTGAATTGAACCTCGGTGGTGCTTCGATCTTGGAAAGAAGAAAACAGCACAAGCCAATTATGGTTCCTTCTTAATTCTTTTACCTCTCGTTTAGCTATTTCTATGATAATCGTTTTTTCTTATATAAATGTGTTACGTCGCTTACGATATTCTTTATTCTATGCTTTATAGATCAATAAATTGTAGTATTACTTTAGTAATTTAGATTTGTAGAAACTTTAAGGGCTCTCAAAACTTTAAATCTACCACACATAAAATTATACCAAACCCTTTTCGCGATTCCACTTGAACTTCATTAATGGAGGTGATAGACATTCCTGGATGTCCTCTTGTACTTGAAGACCTTCCCAGTCTTCAGAACTTAGCTCGAGCCAAACTGCAGACAGAAAATAATAATGGAAAGCTGTCCCAAAATGTTGCCACCCAATTTAAGAACTACACCAATAAAGACGTTAAGAGATTAAAGATTGATGACTACAATTATACCAAAGGAGTGAGTGATATTCATGAGCAAAATGAGCAACTGGACCCCACTCTGATACGATTTAGGTCGTTCAACCAAATCACGAGCCGTAAACTTGTGATTAAAGCCAAGCTTAACAATATAGATTTAGATTTCAAAGGGTTTGGGGATTTGGGTGATAACAAATATCATTTCCAGACCAGAAATATCCAGATAACGTTACCAGGAAACAGTAGAAATTTGACCATTAAAAGTCAGAAATCACACAAAGTTAAAGACAGATCTTTATTCACTTTTGACTTATCAGATTACTCGGATCATGTCATACAGTTAAAGCAGGAACTCATGCTTCTACAAAACACTAATGCTAAATCCAATTATACACTTCAATCCGAGAATCCCACGGCCGATTTTGTCATTGATTCAAATGAAAACACAATAGAGACTACCATTATTTACAAGATATTCTTTGGCCCATACGTCAATGAGATCATTCCCTTGAACGTTTCATTAAAAGTGGCGGCTTATTTGAACTCTCGGGTGAAGCCGTACCCATTACCTTCCAGTGTTGATATATCTCATGACCCTTTTACGCCTGTATCAGCACATTTATTCTATAACTCGATGTCAGAGCATGCAAATACCATCCCTGCTATTGAAGGCCATTTTGAGCTTCCAGAACTTGAAACTAATCTCTTGAAATTTCAACGGAAAACAGTTAACTGGATGCTAACTAAAGAGTCAACCCAATATAATTGGGAAACAAGTCGCTGTGAAAGTAAACCTATTGTGCCAGAAGATTTGGTGTACAAGGTCAATCAATATTTGACTAAGGAAAGTCGTGACTCTTCAGATTGGGTTGATGACCAGATCTACGAAATATTGAATAAACTAAGTTTCGGTTGGAATAGAGTACTTTTAGATGGTGAAGTCTTTTGGTATAACAAGCTTACCAGTAATTTGGTAGATCACACGTCAGTCTACAGATTCATTCTCAACTATCACAATGATACTAAGTCTCCCCAATATTTACCAGCTCAGGGTCTTCTCGCAGAGGAAATGGGATTAGGTAAGACGGTGGAAGTGACTTCAGTTTCCTTGCTTAATCCAAGACCGATAGAGCAAATAGATGAAACTATTCATGTGCAATTGATGCCTTTCGCCGATCCAAAGCCAATTTTACAAGCCAAGACTACGTTAATTATTGCACCTGATTCAATTTTGAAGCAATGGGTCGAGGAAATACTACGATTGGCTCCTTCTTTGTCAGTGACAATTTACCAAGGATTGAACAAATATCCAAACCTTAACAACAATCCTAGATTAATTGCTGATTATTTAAAGATGTTTGATATAGTGTTTACCACTTATTCGACCATATCCAAGGAATTGGATTATGCTTTATTCTCGTCTCTCAGTAAAAATACTAGGGCAACCTCAAGGAAGAGAGTACCAACACCGTATGGTGACACGGGTGCTGATGACCACGAGCTAGATGACACAGATGAAACATACATCAGCCGATCAGACGTAGAATCTGGTGAAGTAGATGAGACATACATTAAGAAAAGGGCGGATTCCAATCCTCCATCAAACGTCTATGAGCAGGAAGCTTTACTTAAGGATTACCGGTCTTTGTTCCAACTTTCAGTTCAAAAACGGAAACCCAAAATCGCTAACATGAAGACAGATGAGCACCAACAACAAACTGACTACGAGAAAATTCTCGAGGATGAAATACGTTTAGCCATTAACCATAACAAACTACCAGATATTTATCAAAACTCAAGTTATGATTCTCCATTGATTTTATTACAATTTTGGAGAGTTGTCTTAGATGAGGTGCAGATGGTGTCATCCAAGATTTCAAGACCTTTCCAATGTGCATCTTTAATTCCAAGATTTCACTCATGGGCTGTATCTGGAACCCCAATTAAGAAGAATTTGAATGATCTTCTCTCTGTTTTGGAATTTTTGAGGTACCGGCCATTTGTTGGTAAACTTGGAAAATCAGCTTGGCAAAAATTAACCGATATCAACTTGAACAGTAATGAAGACTTTGTGCGATTATGGAAGGCAGTGGGGTTGAGGCATACAAAGGCGATGGTTCATGATGATATTAAGCTCCCACCTCAGAACCGTATTCTCATGTCCATCCCATTCAGTTATGTGGAACAGGAGAATTATAACCAAGTATTAGAGGAGTGTTTGGGTAGTATTTGCTTAGATGTAAATGGGACACCTGTTATTGACGCTTGGGAACCAACTCCATCTATTGTATCTTACATGAAGAGCTGGTTGGTTAGACTTCGTCAAATATGCTGTAACCCTCAGGTGGGCCAGTTGAACTTGTTGACCAGGAGGTACAGAACAAGGAATTATTATTACAACAATCTGAATTCAGGTAATAGAATAGTTCTGACACAAGTGCTTAAAAAGTTGGAGAATGTCTTGGAGGATATGTTGGAATCGGCCGCAGGTGATGTGACCAAAGTCGAAAGGCAACTATTGGGGACCTTCATCGATTTTGCTGTTATTTGTGACCATACCTACTTCCCAGATTATTCGAGGAAGTTTGCGTCGTTTGCTTCACTCAACTGTCAGGGAATCATTTCCAGAATTAAGATTGAGTTGACTAAAGCCAAACAGGCTCGAAACAAGCTCAGAAAAATGGAAGACATAACTATTATAGATGATGATGATTTGGAAGATGATGGTGACTTATTAAAACTTTCCAGTGAATTGATGGGGCTTTCTGATCTAGAAGTTAAGGAATATGAAAGGCTAAGCGACAAAATTTCTAATTGTAATGCAAGATTAAGATATTGGAATATTATGCTTCATAAATGTTACTTTATTCTTGCATCTTCATACTTCCAAGACTATGATCCCGAGTATAAAGATATTATTAAGGAATATCGAGATGTTAGTTATGAAGCTCTCTTACAACATGCTTCTATCAATGATGGCCTCTCCTATAATTTCCAGGACATCACAAAACTACTTAATGGTGAATCTGTAGAACCCACTATAATATCTGAAGCATCCATCTTGTGGTCATTCACGCAGCCTAAAGATCTGGAGGATTCAGTGGAAGTGTCCAAACTCAAGCATTTAGAGAAGACATACTATAACTTGGCAGAGGGTATCAGACAGAATCTTTTAAAAAGCTCCACCTTGAGTGTTGAAAGAGCTATTGATTCCAGAATAAGGGCCAGAGAATATTTTGCCAGATCTGATAAGGAATTTGTTGATGATGGTTCTCTTTCAATCCCCAAATCTACTAGAAAGTTTTTCAAGCAACTTCCATTAATAAGAATTGAAGAGTTATCCCGGGAAGTATTAGGCTTAAAAATCCAGTTCTATTTTGGCAAAGTTCAAAAATTGGTGGACCAATTGAATGCACAGGCGTCAGTCATCAATGAGTGGATGTTAGAACTTATCAAGGTCTTATGTTCCCCTTTATTGAACCTGGATGAAGACCCCAATGGAAAGGAATACGAAAAAACTTTTGATGAACAGGATAGAGCTTCTTCGTACTTACATTTACTCACCAAAATGTTGGCAGACAGATCATCAGCTATTGAGGGCACTGAAACATCGACCAAAATGGTCAGTACAACAAAACAAAAGGAACAAGGTGAGTTCGATTTGGAGTTGGAAAAAGTACACGATAAAGAGTTCTTGAATATCCTTGAAGCCAAGAGGTTGGAGGTCAAGCCTCTTTCGAAGCCTTCATTTAACGATTTGGTCCGTGAAATAAAGAACCTCGAAAATGACATCAATGACCAAAAGGCCCTAGGATCTAGCGAAGCCAATTTAGAATTGGAGCTTTTGGATAGGGCTGCTCAAAGAGTGAGACAAGTTTTCGATAATGAAAAACTTTCCAATATGCTTCTTCAAAAAGAGTTGTCAAACAATTGTAATTTCGTGTTCAATGCTAGAATCGATTATTTTAAAAGATTACAACAAATATCTGATAGTGTGAAGCCTCCTGAAGTGTTTGAAAGCGCTAAAGAGTCTCGTTATACAGCAGCTACAGCCAATGCCCATAGAAGATGCGTTGAAAATTTGAAACATTTACCAAGTATGATGGGTAAGCTAGTTACAAAACTCAAGTATTTGCAGAGTTTGAAGAAACCTGACGACAATAATGTTATCAACGAGGAAGACTTAATGTGCATTATTTGTAGAACGACCATTACCATAGGATCTTTAACTCCTTGTGGTCACAAATATTGTAAGGATTGCTTGGAGCAATGGCTATCAAACCATAAGAGTTGTCCAGTGTGTAAGACAACAATCACTCAGTCATCTATTTATAACTTCACCCATTATACTCCTGACTTGAAGGCCAATCAGGTTGATCAGCATAAGGTCCAGCAAAAGGATTCTGACTTGTATTCGATCTATAGACATATGGAAAAGTTTGATGTTGAAGACATCCAGAAGATTGAACTTAAAAGCTCATATTCTTCCAAAGTTGATATGATTGTCAAACAGGCCCTTTATTTGAAAGAGCAAGACCCTAATGTTCAAATTGTTGTGTTCAGTCAATGGCAAGATCTCCTATATATTCTTTCAACGGCTTTCAAAGATCTGGGAATTTCATATTTGGCCTCGTATGGAACTTTAACGGTTGAGGTCGGGGCTGGCAGGCCACGATCAAAGTATGACAGCGTTGAAAAATTTAAGGACCCATCCAATAATATCACTTGTTTCTTATTGAATGCCAAAGCTCAGGCTAGTGGCTTGAACTTGATTAATGCAACTCACATCTTTTTATGTGAACCCTTGGTAAATACGTCATTAGAATTGCAAGCCATTTCTAGAATCCACAGAATCGGACAAACTAATGTTACCACTGTGTGGATGTTTGCAATTGAGAACACGGTTGAAGAAAGTATTGTTCTTTTGTCCACCAAAAAAAGATTGGAATTCATCCAATCTCAGAAGCTGGATGATAGATCAACCCCAAAGCCCGTCGACACCCCTGGTACTTCCAATGGTATCACAGAAATGATTTCACAGGCTCGAGATTTGTCAAAGGCTGAATCCATGACCTTGATGAAAAGTGGGGGTATTGATACGCTTGTGAATAAAGGTCAAGGTGAAGGTGAAACTGTCTCCAATAATGATTTATGGGATGCTTTCTTCTGTGCCACATCGTCCAAGGAAATGAGACGAACCATGAATCTTGAAGATATGGCCAAGATTCAATAGATTAAACAATACGAATTATGATCATTTCAGTACATACAATTTTTATCACTAAATAGCTAAGAATGAGTTATCATCATAAGCAGAGTAAATTTTCCCACTTTCAGTAAGTTGCATACAAATAGAGTTTGCCTCAGCATTGCTGACATTCAATACCTGACAGATCAAATTAATAGGCACACCTTCAGACATGGTAGCTGAATGTGTCTTAATGACACTTAACACTTGATCCAGTAAAGATCCACCGCCAGCTTTATTGTCATTACCGTCTCCCACGAACAACTCATCCTTACCAGTTTTACCGATACCTTGAGATTTGATGTGAACATTGATTGCAGACAAGTTATGGTAAATGACCTCGTTATGATCGGTGACTTCACCTATGGTGGCATTTTGAATATTCTTCTTTTCGTTAAATTCTTTCAAAGCACCTGTGACGACGACGTATTTATCCTTCAATTCTGAGTATTTTGCGGTTTCTTCAGATAAGGTAGTCTTCCCTTCTGGAATCCATTTTCTGACTTCCATGGAACCTGTACCATCTTCAACAGTCAATGTTACAGCAGAAGAGTTACCGGAATCAATCTTTCTCAAGACACCGACGAATATCACCATATTCAAATTGACACCATTAATTTGGAACTCAGCATCTGGAAATGGTTGAGAAGATTCATTGATTTGCTTAATAGTAACAGGGGTCAAAGAGGTCCTTTGAGATTGCCTTTGTGAAGAACCTTGGTCACCTTGGAAGCTAGTTTCCCCTTGGTCGAAACCTCCGTCTAATTGTCCGTAATTCTGGTAATCCATTGTGTTATATCTGGTGTTATATCTAATGCTAGACGCGTAATTTAACGAGTCGCGATCGATGGTGTTGTAGTAGTGTGTGGATAATGTTAAAGGTATATAATACTAAATATTTCTACAAATTTGTTCCAGTTATTAATTTAATAATGGAGCCAAAGCAAGTAAGATTCCATATCCCACTTTTACATGATTGCCAGAACTGTCATCCCCGTCATCTGAGTCTTCTGAGTCTTCTTGCTCAAAATCATCAGTAGGAAATGATGAGAAGGTAGACTCACTACTCGATGTACTATAGTCTTTATTCTCTACTGGTGTTCTTGTGACTGTAGTTGATACAAAAGGGATATCTTCGTCACTTTTGAAGTTGATGATTTCCGGCGATTTGTAGTAACTGGTTTTCCCCATATTAAGAGTCTCACCTTCAAGATCGAACACAAGATACATATCCTTGAGATAATTTCTACCTAAAATGATGTAATTCTCGTCATGGGGGAATATACTAATAGTACCATTATCCTCTCTGAATGGTGGCTCGTCATCCTCTAGGTAAGTGAAATCGAATGCAAAACTCTCAATTGATTGACTGTATTCCAAGGAATCAAATCTGGAATGAAACTCGAACAGTTCTAGCTTCTTAACATTAACAGTGGGCTTTTGATCGATAGTAAGGCTTATATTTAACAAGTCACTGATTTCATTATAAATTTGTCTCGGGAAGTAGGACTTCCATTCCATGCCACTAATTACCGTAGTATAATTACTAGTATTAAAAGAAACCAGTGATTTATTGCGTGCATCTCCAACACGGAAGTTATCCATAATGATCCCAAAGTCTCTTGGGGGCTCATCACTATCGAAGGATAATGGGGTATGGAGCTTGAATTGGGTCAATCCTCCACTCAATTTATCAGGATTCATTCCACCAAAAATAAGCTGTACTGGTAATGACGAGGAATCATTTTCAGGGGAAAATATACTATAAGCAGCCCTTTCAATCATACCGCTATTTTTCAACAGATACACAAAGTTATCATAGGTATATCTATCATCACAATATTCAGCATCATTAGTGTATTCTCCAGAACGTAAACCTAAGCCCACAGTTCCAATATTCCCCCGGTCGGTTCTAACAAACATTAAACTGGTATCGGTAGAATTACTATCAGCATAATCATCAAAACCAAACTTCATCTTCCCCAGTACATACGTTCCATTTGTATACATATCAGTTTCAACTGTTGGAGCAGACTTGTTCACACTATAATCGTTAATATCAAATGATGCTTCACCTGGTACACATGCTGCACCATCAGTATTATCACAGTCGAGTGCTATAGGAATCAAAGTATCAGATTTTTGAGTGTCAAATTGTCCCTCAGTATGGAAGCCTTCAAAGCTAAAGCCCCAAAGACATCCTCTACATACGTCAGCGACGAAAGATGCATTGATGAGAGCCAACGATGAAGTCCAAAAAAAAGTAAAAAATAAAAAAAATATCATCTATTTGAACATGTAACTGAACAAAACAACAATATCTTAAGAATGATCTACTTAGGGGTGATGAAAATGAAATAAATATGATGGAATTATGTGGTCTATCTATAGCATTTCTAAAGTTCGTAAATCGATTTACTCTAATCGGTGATTTACCTGCACCTGCAGCCGAAGCCTCGCATGCAGTCCTGCCCACATATTTTTCAGGTCTCCTCATCCATGTAGTCGTCATCCTCTTCATCGTCCTGCATGAGGTCTATTGGTTCCTCCTGAAAATCTTCATCCTCAATATCATCTTCTGGTTCTATTACATCGTCTCCTAAAATCTCTTTTACCCTTTTATTGGAATTTTGTTCATTGTAATCCACCACTCTTTTTCTAGATGATCTTGAATCCACCATCAACTTCTGTTGTTGGGAAAGAAGTGGTAATAAACCCGATAAATATTCATACAATGCCAAGACTGGTTTGTATATAAGAGAGGACGGCACGATTACTTTTACCTCCAGCTCTTCCTGTACAATCAGCTCCTCATGTACAATTCCAAGTCGATGACCTAGGTGACGCACAAACTCTTCGAGTTCTTCTGCATTGGAGGCCACTTCGTAGAAGTGATGATCTAACAAACCATCAGGTTCTGCTTTAATTGGCACCTCATTGCCTGCTGCATCAAATTCAATTCCCTCATTTGCTAGTCTTTCAACTAACATTTGGTGAACATCTTGCACATATAATTTAAACTTTGCCGGATTCGAAACTTTAAATTGAGTAACACTCTCCCGAATCAGAATCATTTGATTGAGAGTTCCTAATCCACCATCCTGATCATCTGCCACTCTAACAAGATAAAATCTACCCACATTGAATCCTAAATCACCTACAACCATCTCATTCAATCTGGCACGGAACGGGTGTTCCATTGCATTAGCCACTGGTTCGATATATCTGGCTACTATATCATTATCTTCAGTGTACTTCTTTTTGGTGATTTTCTTGTTGATTTCAGCAGTTAAATCCTTTGTATGCTTGAAGCCTTTCAATACAGCTCTTGATGCATAGAAAGTTTCTCTATCACCTGGAAGGTCTTGTATCTGTAACAGTTCACTGACCACAGATCTGATCTCATTAGAAGCTGTTAATGACCATTGGGCTAAAACTCTCAACATTATTAATCTATCTACTGGGTTTTGAATGCCTCCGAAACCAAGTTTTTCAAATCCTTGTTTATCATTGAATGGGTTTTCATAGACAAATGGAGGATGGAATTCATATGCTTCTGTCATCAAGAACTCTGGATGTTTTGGATCTAAAGGTTCATATTCATCAGTTTGAATATTATACTTTTTGAAAGTCTCGTTATTATCTTTCCATTCTCTTGGTAAGCCCAATGTTGCGGATAATGACCTTAAATCGGAAACAGCCTTACCAGGATATCTGGGGTTCACTTCTACTTTTCTATTAAGAACAAGTGTTGTAAGTCGGGCATAAAACCTGTTCATGAGAGGTGATATCTTCTGAAGATGATCGTGTAAACCAATCCCGTCCTCAATATCCTGAGGGCTCATTTTACCTAGCCCCAAAATATTACCAAATCTTGACACGTAGGATACAAGGAAAATCACATCATCAGCATGGGGTGAATGCTTAACATCGAATCCCAATGCTAATAGTTCCTGGTCTGCCGCTTTATTTTGAGGTGATTGCATCAAGTTCTCGTCGTAAAGATCATAATAGAGACCAACTAATGGCCCAGGAAATTGTCTGGTCACCTTGTGACGTCCGTTTAATACGGTGGTTCTTGAGCACGTAAGAAGTGCTTCTTTGACTGGTTTTTTGGTGGCCTTCTTGTTTGTTTGTTTCTTCGTATCTGGCTTCTTTGTGGTTTCCTTCTTCATATCAGTCTTCTTGCCTTTAGTCTTAGTATTGACTTTGGCCTTACTAGTTGCCCTCTTGTTTCCAGACTTCTTCGTTTCACTCTCATCCTGAACTTTTTTCTGAGCAGCTTTCCTAGTACCAGTTTTCTTAGCAGTTGTGCTGACAGAGTTAGAATCTTTAGTGCTATCAATCTGGGTGTTTTCAGCTTCTGTAATCTCTCGGTCATCAGATATCTGAGCCGCCTCGGAAGGTGCTAATTCTCCTGAGTTATCTATCACATCATCAGCATCTGACAGAGAATCCTTTTTTTTCGCCTTTAAACCCTGCCTACCAAACACCAATTGACCTTGAGTCTTTTTCTTTTTCAATGTTTCTGGGGTCAATTTACCTTTTGCGGACTTCAGATTACCTTTGCCACCACGTGATCCAGGACCCAATACGGGTTTACCATCCAATCTGTACAACAAGTATTTGGATGCTGACTTATTATCATCTGAATCTGAAGGAACAACTGGTGTTTGGCTTCCAGAACTTCTGGGTCTTCCAAGTCGTATCGGTTTTTTATCATGATCATATTCCACCATGTGCAAATCTTCAGGACCTTGAATCTTGTCACTCAAATCCTCTACATTAATTGTATTGGAATCATCATGTTCAGATACTTGCAAGCTCGTATCATTTTCAGAAACTTGGGTAGTTGTATCATTGTCACTGTTTAAGATCTCAATGGGCAGCTCATCCCCGTTCATATATTCATTAAGCTTGAACACTTTGTCGATGTTATTATCAGTAGCATCTTGCATGCTGATGAGCTGTGAAAATATGGTTTATCAATTTTTCACCATCTAATCCATACGCGTTATATTCATTAACATGTCGTGAATAAACAAGAATGTCGTAATTCACCATATAGTGTCGTACTTCACTCAAAAGGTTAGTCAAACTCCGGGTTGACAACTACATACTGTATAAAAACGCTGGGATTCCTTATTCCTTATTTATTGAATATATATACACTAACCCATCCAGAACCAAATCTTTTGCCAGACATTTTTGGCGACTCTCTCAGGTTCGGCAGCATCTTCAGCTTCAACTTCAGCCAAGCCAGTGACTAAATCGATATCTTCAGCGGCGTAGTACCATTGAGTGTATCCTCTGGATACTTTCATGTAAATTTTATGGCCAAAGTACAATCCAAAGAATAATGGTAAAGTGATGTAAGCCGCCACGAAATCAGATCCGTTGAAGTCAAAAAATACAGCATAACCATTAGTAATGCAAACAATAGTAACAAATATTATGACAAACCAAGTCAAGTATGGTTGGAAAGGTGCTTTGTAAGTTAAATTGTCATAAACACCTTGGGTGAAACAGGCTTTTCTGAATCTCAAATAACAGATACCGAGACAAACCCATCCAATTAAACCAGAGATAGTACAGATGTTGGAGAACCAAGTAAAAGCTTGACTTGAAGAACTACTGACATTCAAGTATGCCAACAAACTGAAAATGGAACATGGAATAATTGTGATTGGGACACCGTACTTGTTAGATTTGTCCAAGAATTTAGGGGCGTAACCTTCTCTAGCTAAACCTAACAAACTTCTAGATGCAGCGTACATGTAGGAATTACCAGAAGACCAAGCAGAAGTTAAGATAACGGCGTTAACAATATGGTCAAGAACCTTGATACCAGCGTTCTTAATACCAATAACAAATGGAGAAGAAGCACCATTACCGGAACCACTCATAAGATGAGGGTTGTTATATGGAACAATGACACCAATGACTAAAGCACCGAAGATGTAAAAGAAGGTAACACGGTAAATGAAAGTTTTGGCAGCAAATGGAATATTCTTTCTTGGTTTTTTGGCTTCACCAGCAGCTAAAGCAACCAATTCAGGACCTTGAATGAAAGCAAAGGCAGACTTGATAATACCGGTCCAAACGTCCAAGAATTTGGCAGTGTTACCTGATGATAAATGTAAAGCAAAAGCTCCTGGTTCATTCCAGTATCTGAATCCCACTCTATCATGAGTTGGAGCACCACCAAAGAAGATGACCACACCAGTAACAAGTAATCCCAAAATACACAAGATTTTCAAAGATGCAAACCAAAACTCGGCTTCACCATAATACTTAACTGCAAGACAATTCAAGGCAACAATAACCAACCAGAAAATGGTAATCCATACACCGATTGGAACTTTATCAGTCCAATAATTCACCACAATACCAGCAGCTACAATCTCAGTTGGCACCAACATGTTGTAAGAATACCAATAATTCCATCCCATTGCAAAACCCAAAGATTCATCAACATATCTAGTAGCAAAAGTAGCAATAGAACTTCCTCTCAAAGGTAAGTAAGTAGCCATTTCAGCTAAATAAAGCATAACTGCATAAATCACCACAGACATGATGATATAAGCCGTCAATAACCCAGCTGGACCACAAGATGCTAAAGCAGCACCAGAACCAACGAATAAACCAGTACCAATGACACCACCAATGGCAATTAATTGAATGTGTCTAGGTTTTAAACCTCTTTGTAATTCGGCTCTATTAGAACCTTCTACGGAATCAATACCATATTCTAAATCATCACTGTTTTTTTCAGTGTTGGTAGTAACTACGTCAAGTTTTTTTGACATTATATCCTAAATGTATAATCTAAACCTGGAGATGACCTTCTATTTATATACTGATTTTTTCACTCATTTGTCTTGAGTGGGTCTTATCGGCCTGCATGAATGTAGCCGCTTACAGCTAACAAGCAAAAACTAAAAAGAGAAGCTGAAAAATAAAAAACTGGTCAGTTATCAGAAATGCCGTGAGTAGCCCCGATTCCTTAGATAAGACAGCGAAAATGAGAGCAAAAGACAGAACAGGAAAACAGATACGAGCTCCGGTGATTTGAAAAATGGGGTAAAGGTCACCAAAAGCTTGAACCATCAGAGATCCATACCCGTTGTATCACCCAAATCTTGCCATACTCATCGCTTGAAATGGACAGTTTTGCCGAGCGGCTGTCGACGTCGCCATCGCCTTCGCGGACCGCTTGAAAATTGGAATTAATCTCAACAATATACAGGCGGTGACATCTTAGACACAGGATTGTATCTTCCAAACAGATCTGCCCATAGGGCATTTTGTGCGATGGCCTCTGGGCACATCTGTGATTGGTCAGTGATCATGGTTTATCTAAGACAGATACGACAGTGCGGTTTGTTATCGAGATTCGTTAAAGCCTCTTGGAATATCCGCTAGCGATAAATACATTCATCTGCCAGTTAGACAGCGTCAATCAACCACGTCAATTATGGCATGATAATATTAGCCAAGACTGAGAAAAAATAAGGGAAAGATTTACTTCGAGAGGGGTTGTCACATTGCGCTTCGGGATACTGAGAGGGGAGCTCAATATAATACGTGTGCTGGAAAACGCCGTTGAAGTTTAAGATTTTGTGGGGAGAAATGCACTGGTAACTTACAAGAATTGGTGTTTTCTATTGGGGAAACCCGCTTTTAGCCACCCTTCAGTGATTACCCTTCTAATTTTGATCCGCCGACTCTCAAACCGGGAGAATGGAGCCGAGCTCAGACTTGCTAATATCCGGGAAAGAAAGTTCTCCATCATTGATTCAAATCCTAACTCTTCGCAGCAAAAGTTTCTTGTTTCGGAGGGGGTGGCATTTTGGTAACAATGTTTCGGTTACGCCCAGTCATCTGAAACTTTTATTATTGTACATACTAATTCTCTACATCTTGGTCAGACCCAACAATACGTCTATCTTCTCCCTTAACAAATCTTCATGATCTTCGAAATATTTAGCTCTTCTGACAGTTTCTTCATCATAACCCTCATCACTCTTCAAACTCTTCAATGTTTCAGATTGAGATTTTGTCCATTCTTTGATAAATTGAACTGGATTTTCGTTCAATTCCTTATAAAATTGACGTCTCAATTCTAAATTTTTCAATTTACTGATTCCCAATGCTATTTGAGAATTCAATTCCGATACTTGCCCCAAAACTTGGATTGATTCGGTGAATGCTTTCTTGTGTTCTTCGCTAACATCTTTGTGATGCTTGATAATATCCATAGGTAATTCAACTGGGATATCGATCACCATATCACCAACAGTGGTGGACCTTTTGGTATCGATAGAGTAGTCCAATATTATAGGTTGTCTTGGTTGAAACTGGCCTGAAATTATTTGATACAATTCACTGAATCTGAATTGTTCGACTCCTAATAAATCCAATAAAACTTCGTCGCTTTCTACCACTGTCAAATCATTGGAACCATCAGCCATACTAGCATCATTCAATCCTGGAGTTGTGTTTGTCACGGCATTAACGGTGGAGAACTCCTTCTTAGTCAACAATCCTTTGAACAATACGTATTGCCAAACTCCTTGAATAGCTTCTTGTTGAGTGGCCTCTTGTTTACCCAAGAAATTTGCAAGCTTATCACTTAGCTTGAGTCTATTCGTTTGATCTTTAACTAAAATGGCTATTTTGGCGTTCAAATTAAAAATACCTGATCTTTTAACATCTAATCCATCGAACTCATTTTGTTTCAGTTGGTATTTGCCAGGTTGATCATGCCATTCAATTACTGGAGCCTTGGTCTCTGGTATTTGTGGATAATCATCATTGGGTACCAAGTCAATGGAAATCCCCGACAATAATGAACTGAACTTCAAAGAAGGGTCTTCCAAAAACTTACCTTCAACTCGTAAAGTCCAAGTAGCTTCAGCAATTGGATCAATCATTTCGCCTCTTTGCTGGGCTAATTGCTTTTGCCATGGTTGATTTTCACAAGTATTATACACAAAGACCCTCAAAGTACCAACTTGTTTCTTGAAACTGCTTGGTTGTAAAGATTTGGCGTGAATGACATGAAAATCCAACTCTTTCTTAGTACTTACCAAATCCACCTCTCTTTCAGCGTCGATAAGTTTCTTGTAGAAATCGAGATTTGGGGTTGTCTCGTATAATTTCTGAGGTATGGTTAAATCGTTTGGAGTATATTGAACGGCTGGGGCTGCTGAAGGATTAGTTCTTGGTTTGGAATTTGCAGCGGCAGCAGATGCAGCGGCGGCTCCAGCTCCCATCGATCCTGGAGGTGGAATCATTCCTCCACGATGAACATTGGGATTGGCTCCGGCTCCTACGGCTCTCATTCCGTAACCTGGTTGGCCAGGAATAGGTTGTCTTGTAGCCATGATAGTTGTTGTTAAAGTTGAAGTTGAAAAATAAAAAATTTCGCGATCGCGAAACCGTATAATCTGATTGTAAGAGGATCAGCTGGAAAGTCATACGATGAGTGATGATGGCAGGTCCCGATATAGGGTAAAGAAGAAGAAGACCACAGATGTTTACAGTCAAAAGAACTTGTTAAATCATGCTAATAATATCCGAAGTTCCAAGTTAAATGAAATGAATAAGCGAAAACGGGACTTTTTCAAACGGATCAACTATTCTCACACTTTAACCGTGGTAGTGTTACCGTTAATATCACTTTTTTATTTATTTGAAGTATGTGACTCCATTGTACCTGTAAACCAGCTGACATTATGGTTTTCTGTGGGTTATTTTAATTTCACCCTTTTAGCATTCACCTGTGGTTATCATAAATTCTTCACCCATAATGCATTTATCACTAATGTCAAATTGCTTCAGTTTTACTTTGCAATCTTTGGTGCTAGTATCGGTCTCGGTTCGATAAAATGGTGGGGTTCTTTGCATAGAGCTCATCACCAATATACTGATAGTACTGAAAAGGACCCATATCTGATCAAAAGGGGGTTTTATTACTCCCATCTTGGTTGGATCATCAAAAGACCCAAGATCGAGTCTTTCTACAATGAGTTCATAGAACATGAATTTGTTAAAGATGCCATAGAAAACGAGATTTTTGGTGCTGATCTTGATACTGAAGAAGATATTGATGCTGCTGATTTGATGAGGAAATCTTACAATTCTCAGATCAAGGATTTGATCATGTGGCAGCATAATTCTTATTTACCATTGTTCTTATTCACCTCAATTGTAATTCCTGCTTTGATAACTAAATTCTTCTGTCAGGATACATGGATTAATGGCTTGCTATATCCGGGGATATTAAGAATGTTTCTCTGTCAACAATGTCTATTGAGTACAGAATCTGTATGTCATTTAGGTGAGCTAGGTATCTCATTTCCAACTCAACCTTTTAATGACACAAACTCGTCGATTAACTGTAATAATCCGTTTATTTCCATCTTAACTTATGGCCAAGCAAAACAGAATTTCCATCATGAGTTTCCTCATGACTATAGAAACGATTCATCCATATTATCATTTGACCCTACCAAATGGTTCTTGTTCACGCTTTCCAAGTTGAGATTGATAGAGGATTTAAGTACCACTCCGTCTGATTTAATTACCCAATTAAAGATTCAACAGCGGCAAAAGGTGTTGAATAAATTAAAATCCCAATTGAATTGGGGAACTCCTATATCCAAATTGCCATTAATCACACCTCAAGAATTCAAACGGCTAATTTCCACCACTGCTCATAAAGACCGGATATATATTGTGATTCTGGATGTTATTCACGATATCACTCCATTCATGGATCAACATCCAGGGGGAATTCCTTTATTGAAGGCATCTCACGGTAAAGATGCTACCAAGGCATTTTTTGGAGGGGTATATAGTCATCTGACAGCGGCTCGAAATTTGCTAGCTACTATGAGAATCGGGTATTTGGATGATGGGAATCAAGAAGAGGTATGGAACAAAATTGTTAAAGAAGAAGGAGAAGCTCGGGAGAAGGATCGTAAACAGGAATCCTATAAAAGTGCTGAAGCTGCATGAAACTGGAATCTATATCTTAATGTCTATATTTATTAATTTATATCTAATCATCAAATATAACTAACATGGTTTTTTGCAGTCAACCCACGCGAAATATTTTTCACAAGATCAATGAGCTCAGTAATGAAAGTTGCACCATCTCTCTTCCATACCAGGGACTACAGAGGTGCTACCATTGAAGACCTTGATATTCAACCTGCTATATCTGTTAACCCCATCACAAACTTAGCCTTAGCTTTGGAAATTGCATACGAAAATGAGTTTACCTTTTTACCTGTCATACATGAAGTTAATAAAAAATTACTTGGAGTGCTAAATGTTAGTGACTTAAGAAGACACCCTCAAAGATTTAAAAACTCATTCCTTAAACCTATTGTAAGGAACTACATGATCTGGTTTCATCAATCTGCTAGAGAAAAATACGATAAAGAAGATCACAGCGACATTGAAACTTCATCCTCCACAACTATTCAAAAGCCTACATCTAGGGGTAAAAAGTTCAAAGTTTTGACACCATGGACTCCTCTTGAAGAGTTGGCTAGTTTCTTCAATAGTGGAATCTACTTTGCTATCATCACCAACGAGGAAAGTAACTTTGTATATGGTGTTGCAACTCCTGAAGATTTGACAAGATATGAAAACTCAAGACCAAGGTTATAAATACATACTAAATATACATAAAGTGGGGTTTTCTGTAAATCAAAGTATAAAAACCACAGGCTGGTCGAGTCTATAGACTGGTCGAGTTATACTACAGGTGCAGATATATTATATCCATATACAGTTGCTTCAATATTGACCTATTATGAAAGTGTGTACTGCTCCTGCTATAAGTTGTATAAGCTCTTGTTCATCAATTAATCCCCAGCTCGATGAAATACTCAAAAGTCAAATAGGCTGCAATAACTGGACCAGACGATTATCCAAGAAACAAGTTAAATCTGTGAAATTCGCAGCCTAATGAAAGAGTTCTATAACCTTGTCATCCCAGCTACAACTCCCAGAACAAGTTAAGAGTCGTTCTTGTTATATTCGCCTCATTAGCAGCCCATGGTAAAGATATCTAACATTAATGTGATTCGTCATCGTTTCCTATATAATATACATCTATTTTTTCTTCATGTTCTTCTTAGCATTGGCTGCCAATAGTCTTTCAGCTTTATCTCCATGCTTGGACTTCAGATTAGTTCCCTCCTTATATGCATAGGTGACAGATATTTTTGAGTTCATTAATAACTTACCATCGAGGGCCATTATGGCATTATCACTACTTTCAAAGTCATCAAACGATACAAATCCATGTCCTTTAGATTCACCACTATCTGTATCCCTTACCACTACCGGCGTTTGAATGACTTTACCAAAACTAGAGAATGTGTCTTGCAAGAATTTCTCATCAATTAAGGGATTTAAATTGTTGATGAATAGTTTAGCTCCCACATCAACAGCTGAGGTTGGTTTCTTGCTAATACCAGGATTTACATTATTTGAATTATTGGATTTCCCTGACTCTAATTTCCGTAGTTTAAGAAGTTTGCCGTATAACCGTACACCCTTAATGGCTTGCAACACATAATCAAGATCTTTTTCATCTCTGAATTCGATGAATCCAAAACCTTGATGACTTCTCAATACTCGATCTTTAGGTAAATGCAACGATCGTACTGGAGCAAATTGAACAAACAATTCGTATAAAATAGTCTCATTCACTTTGGGGTCTAAGTTTCCCATATACAAGGAAGCATCCAGATTACGGTCAAGGTCGTTCACCTTCTTGAATACAGTACTCATTATGTATATATATTTTCGTGCTCATCTCTATAACCTTATCGCGAATCGTTAACTATGGATCTGGATATGAATTTTCCAGTGGTTCAGCCAGGTCATCGGCAGATACTATTGGAGCCTTCGATGAAACTTCCTCAGGAGGCTCTGAGTCAGAGTCTGAATCTGAAGAACTGGAACTTGACGACTCGCTGCCAGAGTCGCTGTCACTTGACTCGGTGTCACTATCACTATCACTGTCACTCTCACTCTCGCTCTCACTGCTCTCACTATCGGACTCGATATAAGCTTTGCTTAAATCCACTAAATTAGACACTAATGGCTCACAAGTAATGACAATACTGGGGTATTCAAGTACAGCTGTATCTTTCAAAACGTCTGCCAATGAAGAGCTTCCATCCAATGGAATGAAAAGTTCTTTTTTTGTCTTTAGCTTGAATATACTTTTGAGATAAAAGTGTAAGTTATCTTTTTCAACATCCTCTTGTACCGAGGCAAGGATGTTCATGGGTACAGCTTCCCTAAGGATGGCACCTTCAGTAACTCTGTAACTGAGGAAATCCTTTTTCACATCGCCTTGGGCATCCATGAAGATCCACTGCACCGTCCAGGTGAAAGTTTGCAGCCGTTTATCATATCCTGTTTTATTAGTGGCAGACCGGGACATGCCATCCGGAAGGAGGACTACCAAAGTATTTTGTCTTCGTATTGTAGTGGGTGTATTTGGGGGGAACCATTTCTGGACTAATTGGAGTCTATTATCATTAGAAAGTTGAGGATCAAGCTTCATTCTTTTGTTAGGGAAACCATTGTTATTACCTCGTTTGAAAATGTTTTTGGCGTTACTTTTTACATCTGTTCTAGCCACCAGTATGTTTCTTCCCATACGCTGGAGAAAATTGTAATCTCGATTGATATGTAAGGGGGTTGCTGCCAAGTCCTTCTTAGCGATGAATTTGGATTGATCTACTTGGCCGGTACATTCTGTCTGTTTTTTATGTCTTTTGATACAACCTAATGAGCAAGTTTTGGTAAAACATGCAGGACATGTATATTTTGACTCGTTAACGAGACATATTCCACAAACAGGAGCAGTAAAGTTTGGGTCATTGACTTCATTATTATCTTCTGGAGATGCCATCTGCATCAGGAAATTCTCAACCAAAAAAATTCGCAGTTCAAACTACCACCAAAAATTTTTCAAAGACTGTACCAAGATGTTTAGAGCTACCGGTAATGTTGCCAGTCGAGTGGGAGGTAGAACTCTTTTGACTCGATCATACGCTTCTAAAGCACTGACAGGTAAAATAGATGTACAATTATTAGAGGATCATCATCTTGGAGTAGCAGGACAAATCGTTTCAGTGAAGCCTGCATTCATGAGACAGCAGTTATATCCTAAGAAAATAGCTGTTTATACCATCAACGGCCCTAAAATTCCAGTCGTCGAAGTCAATACTAAACCTGTGAAGGTTGTAAAGGAGAAGAAGGTCAAATCTGAACCAAAACCACAGACTTTCTCCATGGGTAAGCTTTCCCAATTATTTGGTTCAATGAAGAGTAAGCAAACTTCGACCGTTAAATTCGAAATTGGTGAAGAAGACATTGAAGATGTAACATACACTGCCGCAGAAATCAGAAACTCTCTTCCTTCGGTCATCACATTACCTCAATCCGACTTACCTATATCCGCCAAATATTTATCTGAATACTCTCAGAGAGCTGCTGGATTAAACATCACTAGTGACCAATTTCAAATCTTGGACAACGAAACAAAAGTCAGCCAAATAGATCGGGTGGGAAATTATGGCTTGATGATCAAACTCCCTGCTTCGAAGCCCGTCAGTTTCGATGTAATAGTCAACTAGCTTGTATATAGATAATTAACATTAGTACCACGAATTTGCTGCAAATGCTGCGAATGAAAAATATTCTTTAACATGCCTTCAAATCTTAGATATAGTGCAGCAAAGACTTCCACCATATCTAGGAAGAACCTCTTCAAATCTCCTACCAAGAAGAATGTAAGTCCTATCAAAAAACTTTTGCCCTCTCAAGCCAAATACAAGCAAAATTTGAAGAATTCCCTGGAAGAAGGTCTGCCAAAGAAATCTAAGGAATCAAGATTGACTATAGATGATTATAATGTTGAACTAGATTACCAACTTTCCCGGAAACACAACATAATAACTGCCGTGGATACAGTTATACAAAACCAGTGGTCCGAATCTTCCAGTTTCAATAAAAGATATTTCTCCCCCGATCAAATCAGTACGCTAACTATGGAGCAAAGAGTATTCCAGTTACCAGGTCTTGCCATGTCTACAAAGGCCGAAATAATGAAATATAGAAACCAAATGCCACAAGGGCTTGTTACAACAAACCAGCTTCATTCCATTTTCGAAAAGGAAGGAAATACCTTCGTAGATAGAAGTGTTGAATTAGCTATACGGAAGGGTCAGCTACGTAAATTTGTGATTACTAATGCCGCCCCAGTTGTCCAGACATCTCATGTCAAGGCTGGGAAGATCACATACGGTTATGAAAATGTTGAGGTTTTGGTCAAGTCTGAGATCTATTCAAGTAAAATTAAGGAGTCCCTTGACCTGATTGATGAGACAAGAAGTTCTGTAGTTCAGAAATTTTTGGAGTATGTCGGACTGAATCCTGCTGCGTTGTTTGTAACCAGTGCTGATGGTTTCAGTGATACTGAATTATCAAATTTGCTTGAGCTTGGGTTTATCACCTTGACATCGAACCACAAAAATGAAATAGAATCTCAACAGTATGCTTTGTCATTCCCCAACTGTGGAACTTACCTCAAGTTGATCAACAATGGAAGATCATGGTTGGTCAAAGTTTTGAGTAAAACCAAGTTCCACGAATTCTTGGAAGAAGAACTATTTAATAGATGGGAGGGTTTGGATTTGAATGGTAACAATAAGATGAACAATTTCAGAAAACCATTTTATGGATTTGATTTGAATTGGATATTGGCTGATGCATCGGGAGCAGGTATCATAGAGGTATTCAATACCCCAGTTGGAAGAGGTTGGAAACTTACGGGAAAGAGATAAGGTAATATATAATGAATAATGGAAACGATAAATGTATAATACTAGGTTTTATAGATATATAACAAAGAATAACAATCACAATTATGAACTAGAATTACATTCTAACTCTTTGTTTCTTTTGAAGCTTCTTTTGCTTCTTTTCCATTTCTTTCTTTTCCAATTTGGCTTGTTCTTCAGAACTTAAGTTTCTCAACTTGGCTCTTTCTTCTCTCTTCAACTTTGCCTTTTCTTCAGCTTCTTCTTCCAATCTTTGAGCTTCAAGGGCCTTCACCAACTTGGATAATTCAGCTTCTCTGGTCTTGGCAACCTTTCTCAAAGATTCTGGCTTGAAGGTAATAGTCTTAGAGGCAAGCTCGTCAATAGTGGAAAAAATAGCATCCAAAGTCTTTGAAACTTGAGCAATGTGGTTCTTGTTTGAAGGTAACCTCAAAGAGATGATCACTCTACGGTAAGGACTGTATTCTTCAGCAGCAGTTGGCTTTTCAGTAGCTTGGTCAGTGAAAGAAATGTATCTGATATAAGAAGCAGCTTCAATATTCAAGGATTCAGCAATTGCACCAGCGTACACTTTGTCATGGAATTCACTACCTTCACTCATAAAGACAAATGATTCAGGAATCTTGTCGGAATCAGAAGTCTTGGTCAAAGATAAAAAGTAGTTAAATTTTCTGTAATCATTCATTCCAAGCTTGGAAACAACAGAAGTAATAAAGTTATCATAGACAAAAGAAGGTTGAATAACAATATCAACCTTATCAAGTGGCTTTTGGACAAATTCAGTGAAGTAAGACATGACTCCTTCCATAATCCAGACAAAGATGTTATTTCTTGGTCTCAATTTGAAATCAATATTGATCTTGTTGATGTTTTCTCTACCAGTAGCATAAGAAGAGTAGTTTTCTGGAGAATCTTTGACGTACAAGTTATCCTTGGAAACACCAACTTGGTAAAAGTTCTTCTCTAAAGTGTCTTGTATACCACCCAAGAAGTTGGTGACCAATCTTTTGTTGTAAATATCACCAACTTTGAATAAAATGGCAAAACCTAAGGTGAAGGCAACGGTAATCAATTCTAATCTCCAATCATTAAGTTTAATACGTTCCCAGATGGACATGTCATTTAACTCTTCCAAAGTATGTTGAGTAAATGATCTCTTGACTGGGACAGAATTGATGTCTTCAGCTGCAACATTGGCAGCCAACAAAGCAATAGTGACAAGAACTTGTAACATGATAAAGATACAACAGTTAATTTTTCACTCCAAAGTTGGACGACGACCCGCACAATCTCACTCACCCACTTTGGGCGGCGCGAGCGGCTTTATGTGGAGTGCCGTACTAAGAGAAATTTACGAGATGAGATTAACATTGATCTTATTTATCATTTGTTTCTTATGCCTTATGATTTATCTATTATTATACTGTATACGCTATGTCAATTCCATTACTATAGCATCTGGTGTTTTATCTGTTCCTATATAACACTTAATCTTTTCTTCTCTTGGAGGTTGGTTCTTCTTCTTCTTGTTGCAGCTGGTAGTTCACCATTCCTTCATGTACAGCATTACGAACGAGATCTCTTAATGCCTCTTCTGGATTTTCACCATTTATTATAGCCTCTATCTGTTTTCTTCTTTCTTCATCTACTTCTCCGTGCTCCTCAGATTCTAAGGAATAACGAATATCTTTCCCTTCCACATTTCCTGGGAGTGGGAGTGAAGAAAGAAGGTCATTTTGAGATTCTGAAGTGGCCTCTTGTGATTTTTGTTCAGCTGGGGCATCGCCATACTTGACATGCTGGAGATATTTCACTAATTCAGGAAACTCATCGGCTTCTTCTTCTTTGACGTCTAAAGCAGTTTGTCCATCTTCATTCTTGATTTTCCAATCACCATTTAATTCCAGAATAATAACTTCGGCAGTCTTCAAATCTTCACAGTGATGTAGTGGTGTATCGCCATCACTGTCTTGGATATTAATATCTCCACCTTTCTGCACTAATAATCTCAAAAGATTGATATGACCATAAGATGCTGCTGCATGTAAAGGAGTATATCCGTTAGGATCCTTTGATTCGGGAGTGTATTTTCCACTAGATAAGTATTCTTCTACAAGCTCAATCTGATTATCAGATGCTGCTACCCAAATATTAGCTACCATTGAAGAAAATAGTTAAATGATTTGAGATGAGATTAATTCAGAATTTCTCACAAATCTCAAGCTTCAGTTCAAAGTGAAAAATCTACTAATGAGTAACAATGATACACCAGTAGCGGATCCACCAGTGTCCAGCCCTGATAAACTCAAGGGTTTCGAATGGTGGCGTCGAAGCCTTCTGTATAGAACCGGGTTAGGTATGGACGATACTGAAAAGAAACAATTTGAAGTGGACTACATGGCTAGAAATCTTCCTCAACGTTGCGAATCCTGTATTACTGATAGAGATTGGGTACTACAATATTCTCCATCAGTATTATTCATGATGGACCATGTCAATAAAGTAGGAGGTAATCTTTCCACTAAGAATATCATATGTGACGTATGTGATGACTTGAAAGGAGGAGGATTCCATCCAGAAATGGGGATCTTATTATGTTCTAATTGGATTAGAGATAAATGGCAATTGGAAGATGTGCTCACTCATGAGTTGGTACATGCGTACGACTTCCTTAAGTTCAAAGTCGATTTGACCAACTTAAAGCATCATGCTTGTACTGAGATTAGAGCGTCGATGTTGAGTGGAGAATGTAGAATATTCAATGAAATCAAGAAGACCGGCTTGGCTGACTTCGATAAAAAATTCCAATCATGCATTAAAAGGAGAGCCATATTATCTGTTTCGGCTAATCCCAATTGTAAAGACAAAGACGAGGCTGAACGTGCGGTCAATGCAGTTTGGGGCTCGTGTTTTAACGACACCAGACCGTTTGAGAGAGTTTACAAATGAGCTCAGATACCTGTATGAACCCCAAAGACCCCCAAAACTTTATAGATTTCCCATATAAACTATGTAGACATGCCTATTCTGTAAATATACTATTAGCAAATCCAGCCGTAACTTCCTTCTACTGCCACGCAGGTCCAGTTCCGAGAGTTCCAAGTTGCGCGATAGGCCGCAACGCTTGGCCGCAAATCCTATATAGCCACGAGCCAATCTCAATTGCAAAACATCCTTATCATTATTTGATTTTAAAAACATGCAACGTTCGACTACAGATAAGAACTTGTCGGCGATTGTCAATCGAAATTCAGGAAGGAGAAGAAGTCTCGTCTATTCCAATGACTATAAGAGCAGTAGCTCCGAAGACGAGAAGGCTGATAAGGAAGAAGTGGAGGCAGTCCTGAAATCTTTACTGCCCAATGAAGCTGTTTCGGCGGATATTGAAGATATCAAACATGTAATTCATTCAATTGAGCAAGATCACAATCGTATAAGAGTAAGACGTAAACCCAAGTCTGGTAAATCAGATGCTGATGTGACGACTTTGCTGCTGGAGGAACATAATTACAGATCCCAATTTGGTGATATCCAATTTTTAGAAACTTCATCCACCATTTTTGACGATGATAGATTCAAAAAGTCTCAATTCTATGGGATTTATGTGTTATTTTGGTTAGCCACTGCATTTTTGATGGTGAATAATATAGTACATTATTGGATTGAAAATAAAACTCCATTCTATCAATTGCCAATCGTCAAGATTTTAAGAAAGGATTTGTTCAAGGTGGCACTTACTGATTTGGGGATGTATCTTAGTACTTATTTTGCTTTCTTCGTACAGTACTTGACCAAATGTGATATCATTTCCTGGAGACGAACTGGTTGGCTTTTACAAGGATGGTACGATTTCTTCTTTCTTGGATTCTGGTTGTGGTATGCTTCCGAGCACTGCCAGGATTTCCCTTGGATTGCTAGAGTGTTCTTGTTACTTCATTCATTGGTGTTTTTAATGAAGATGCACTCTTATGGGTTCTATAATGGTTATTTATGGAAAATAAGTGAAGAATTGAAGTTTTCCGAGAAATATTTGAAGAGATGTTCACCTGAAAACAAAAAGCTCAAGAACGAGACATTGTCGGGAATCGAGAAGCATAGAGAGGTCCTTCTTAACAGTATTAAATTCTGCAAATTTGAATTAGCTTATCAGGCCTCAAACAATTTCCTGACTAATGACCCAAAAGTGATAAAGGATCCCGTTTGCATCGATTTCCCCAATAATATAACTTTGAAGAATTTTTTCGAATTCACTATGTTCCCAACAGTGGTGTACACCTTGAACTTCCCAAGAACCAAAAAAATTAGATGGGGTTATGTTGCTGAGAAAGTAGCAGCCATATTTGGAATTTTCTTCTTGATGATAATTGTAGCTCAAAACGGGATGTATCATTTAGTGGAAAGGGCACATGCTGCTAGATATTTGCCATTGACAAGCAAGACACAAGAATATTTGATGGTATTATTGGATATGATTCCTTTCTTCTTGTTGCAGTATCTTTTCACATTTTTCATCATCTGGGAATTCATCTTAAATACAGTTGCTGAGTTGAGTAGATTTGCCGATAGAGATTTTTATGGGCCTTGGTGGTCTTGTACTGATTGGGGTGAGTTTGCAAGGATCTGGAATAGACCGGTACACAAGTTCCTCTTGAGACATGTATACCATTCGTCTATTGGAGCCATCAAACTTAACAAGGTACATGCATCATTATTCACTTTTGTGCTATCAGGTTTAATCCATGAGCTAGTTATGTTTAGTATCTTCAGAGTTCTTAGAGGATATCTACTTCTTTTCCAAATGTCGCAATTACCCATGATGTATATCAGTAACACGAGATATTTCAGAGACAGAAAGATATTGGGAAATGTTGTCTGTTGGTTTGGGTTCATTTCAGGCCCTAGTCTCATTTGTACCTTGTATTTATTCTTTTAGTTACGCCTTTTTCCATAGTTGTAACAAAGTTTTTGAGCCATCGCACCGAAAATTTAGATGAGGAAAAAAACCTCATCACAGAGCATTCCATTTAATTCATCATGTCAAGACCTGAAGAAATCGCTCCAGCAGAAATCTTCTATAATGATGACGAATCATTCAAGTATACGTCTAATAGTCGTGTGCAGATGATCCAAGCTAAAATGACGTTGAGAGCATTAGATCTTTTAAATCTCAACTCAGAAGAACCCCATCTCATCCTCGATGTAGGGTGTGGATCTGGATTATCAGGAGAAATCCTCACGGAAGAAGGATATGATTGGGTAGGTATGGATATTGCCCCTAGTATGTTGGCAACCGCTCTTGACAGACAAGTGGACGGAGACTTGTTTTTAAGTGATTTGGGTAATGGTATACCATTTAGGGCTGGAACTTTCGATGCCGCAATCTCAATCTCAGTGATTCAATGGTTATGTAATGCAGATGCCAGTGGGATCGACCCCAAGAAAAGATTAATGACTTTTTTCAATACCCTTTACGCTTCTTTGAGAAGAGGTGGTAAATTTGTTGCTCAATTTTATCCAAAGACTGACCAACAAACCAAATCAATTTTGGATGCTGCTAAAGTTGCAGGATTCGGAGGTGGATTGATTATAGATGATCCAGAAAGTAAAAGAAATAAAAAGCATTATTTGGTACTCACAGCCGGTCTTGCTGACAGAGGTGTGAATTTGGAAGGTGCTGAAATGGATGCCCCAGAAACAAAACGGAAATTAAATAAAAAGGCTATGAAGAAGCTTGAATCTAATAAAGATTACATTAATAGGAAGAAGGATATGATGAGAAGAAGAGGGAAACATGTTGCACATGACTCCAAATTCACTGGTAGAAAGAGACGTTCACGGTTTTAAGCTTTTTCGATTTCTTCATGTATATTAGCATTATTTAGCATTTTTAATATCAAGCTTCTGGTATCTTTAAGATCTTTAATCTTTAATCATCAGTCTGTCTCTGTCTGTCAGTAAATGTCATCCCGCGAAAATTATTTTTCACTCACCAATTTTTCGTTACCACTCACCTATATCAACCATGTTTTCCGGTCTTAAAACAAGCTTGAGATCTATAAGGCCCGTAAATGCAGCTAGGACCTTTCTTCCTGGTTTGAGAAGTATGTTATTCCATTTTTCCTCACAATTTTCCCCCATTTTTTTGACGTAATACTAACTCTTTAGCCTTGACCCATTCTCACAATATACCTACTGTATTCGAACCATTACCACCCAAGAGAAACGGTCAAAACGTCATGTCCTACTTACACGAAAAACTCCTCAATCAGTATGACCCAACTGGAAAAAGAAGAGCTTTGGTCGATCAAAAGAAAGGCTTGAGAGCCGGAGATATCATAAAGGTCACTTATGCTGATAGAACTAATGTCACAGGTCAAGTCATTGCCATCAAGAGATCCGTCAAAAACGCCGGAACTAATATTCTTATTAGAAATAAGATCAACAAGTTGGGTGTTGAACTTAGAATTCCATTATACAATCCAAAGATCAGAAACATTGAAATTTTGTTCAAACCAGAGACTTATAGACCAAGAAGAAAACATTACTACATCAGAAACACCAAGTATGATGTCGGTGGAATTGAAGAATTCTTGAACGAACAAAAGAGAAGAAAAGAACCTGTCAATGCCAAGGTCCAAAATGCAAAGAACTAAGTAGTTCGTATCATGTAAATATTAATATATAAATTATTGAATCGTTGTATCATAGATCTCCATTACTGTAACTGTTTGAGTTTATCAGATAGCCTGTTACCGAAGGCAGCCTCAAAGTGATCAGAGATCTGCATCATAAGCATTTCAAATGTCTCATAAGATTTGGAAGTCCCCACAATGAACCACCCTTTCAAATCAACTGTGATCTTCTTTGTCTCTCCCTCACCAGTTTTCAACCTAATATGGCTCACTCGTCGACTTAAGATACCATCGTCAAGGCCACTTAGAAGACTGTTGGTCAATTTAAGTTCTATATCGGGGAAGAAGCTTTGGTACTCATTGTATATGACCGTTAGCTCTTCATTCCTCAATCTCAAGTCCATCGCGTGGTGATTGAAGTGAAGAAAATCATTGATTCAAGTGAGATTGAAGAGAAGCAGTAGATTTTACCGCAACGGAATTGAATCATTTTGCAACCACAAAGATACAGAGCACAAGATGATGGTTCAATCATAGTTTTAAAGAACTAGAGAGTAGAAACTACAAAATTACAGAGGTATAGGATTAGAATTTAGTCACAACTGATTCCCAATATTCCATTATAGTGTCAATATCAGGCGCCCAGAAACGTGCTCCACTGAAGGTTTATCTACGCCTTTATTCACTGGTGAACCTAAGCAATATAACTATAGAAAAATTATATTGTTGACCGGGTGAATATGCGATTGATGTTAAAGATTTAATTAAAGAATTTTCCATCCATTTATAGTGAGAATCTTCCTCCGGGTAATGGTGGATGCGGATTTTTCAAATCAAAGAACTCATTATTTCTGTTAAAGAATATGATTAAACCAGAACAATACATTGGAGCCCAGTTCAAAATAGATCTTACAGACTCTAGAAGTGTCGATGGTATATTGACGGCTGTGGACCCTTTTGGGAATATTTTGCTCTCAAATGCCTACGAAACTAACGATAAAAGTAGAAGAGATGTGGGCCTTGTGAGTGTTCCAAGGGCCAGTGTAATTAAAATATGCATTGATAAGAAAACATATGAACAAATTGAGAAACAAACCTGAAATTAATGGGCGAAATGGGGGAGCTTATTAGACCCTCTAATTGAAGCACTTGCTCGGATTTTTGGCTCAAATTCAGGATCCCATTTGACGGATTTATCAGGCTTTGGTTCAGATGACTCAACACCAGGAACTGTTTCACCCGACTCTTTAGGAACCAAAACAATTATTTTTCTTCTTCTGGGTAAAGCCTTTGAATCTTGGTATTTATCAGGGATTCTAATTGGCTTTCTGGTGATAATCAAGAATCCGTTCTCGTCCAGAATTTGTTCCTCTTCCCAAATGGATTTATCATAATCGTCACCATCATAAACACAACTCATATCATTGTTGTCTGCTCCATCCTCAACACAATCCTCATCATTGTCACCAGGTGAAGATGAAGAAGTGGGAACTGGTCTTTGTGGATCAACTGATGGTGAGGGAGCTGGGACGATGGGAGCTGGTTTCGACTTTGGTTTATCATGCTTAGGATCATAGCCAGGGGGATAGTTATTAAATGTTGGCTGGTCATGTTCCAAACAAGTTCCATAGAAATGATCTCTTGCTGACTCCATGGTTCCATAAGGACAAATATCAACTAAACACCCAATAACTTGGGGTTGAGCAGCACAAATACATTCAATATCGGCGAGCTGATTAGTACAGGCTCTAGAAACTTCAGCCACACAGCTAAGGAAACAAGCTGGTGGAGTAGCGGTAGTCAAAGTAAATAACCAAATAAACAAAATCAACAATCTATTCATAGTGAATAAGTAAGACTTTAGTGGATATTGGATTTTGCAACCAGAATTGCGAATTTCACTGATTGGGAAGAACTCGATTTTCACTAGTTAAATAAGCTGGAGATGATGAAAAAAGATTCAATATGATTTGAATCATGTATGTCATATGCTTCTTCCAATTAGTGATCTGACGATCACCATGTCTTGTCTGTGAATCCCATCAAGCAACATATTTGCAATTGTTGTTGAGCCCTTATTCCTGTGTATACGCCAGTCTCATATTTCTAAGGTGCCGAAATCAGAATTTCTCCAATTTCAAAACTCGATTCTAAACCAATGCAAGGGTCTTATAAAAATAATGGGTTACCTAGACCTTACTATATGAAACCTGCAAAAGGGAAAAAAGCATCTCCATACGATAGAGTGTCTCATAATTATTTTTCAACTTCAACTCGTAAAATCTTGGGGTATATTGTGATGTTATTTTTGTTCAGTTTAAGTCTCTATTGGTTGGGACAACTGATGAGATCTAAACCTGATAGCATCTATGACGTTGAAATGATCCTGGACCAACAAAACCCCAAACATGATATCGATAATGTCAACAACTTTGTCAAGGTTGAAAACAATGATAAGGACTCCAGTAATCTCGGTTTAGCTGGGAATATGGCTATGGGGAGTAAAGGTGATGTTGGTAGAGGTGTAAATGAAGCTCCAATGGGAGGGATTGCCAACGAAGCTCCTGTGGTCGGTAATGATGAAAAGGAAGTGTTGGAAGGTAAACGGGCCAAAATACCAAAGGGTCTGAAAAAAGGAAAGGTTACTGCTGACAGAGATGAGACAAGTGGTAAAAGGGGAAAAGTCCCAGCAGATTTTGAAGAGGATATTGATGTAGAAATCCCGGAATAACCACATAACTATCCGGAACATATCCTTAAGCCATCATCTTATGACTTACGACAAAGGTATTTCAATCTACCTATTTATATCAATATTTAGTTAATAGAATAATCACATAATAGTTTCCTTACTGCTACAATTCAATAAATTATTAGAGAAAGAAAAAGGCTTTTTGGGTAGTCTTGTTCACTTATTATCAAACCAGGCTTGAATGATAAAAAACAACGCCTTGTAAATCAGATTTTCAAAAAAAGTAACAGAAAAGGTCCTGCTGGGAATCGAACCCAGGTCTCCAGAATCAGAATCTAATGTGATCGCCACTACACTACAGGACCGTTTCAACAATTTTTGTTGCGGAACTTGGTAGCCCAAGTCAAATAGAAGCCGATGATTTTAAATGCATTTCACGCCGTCAGTTTTAACTATATTAGCTCAATGTTTGGCATGAACATACAATGTATGTTTAAGTATAACTTAGGCCTATTATCTGACTCAAGTACTCATACAAAATTGCTGATAAATGGTGGTTGTTTGACTGACGGATTTCCACTCCGGGTAATAATTCACGCATGAATCAGCGTATTCCACAGCACGAATTTATTGATCTGCAGCGCTTGAGGGTAGCACATGGCACGCTCATCTCATGCTCAGAATTACGCAGCATCTCATCAGTGGATTATATTATTCCATAAAGTAGGCAGTTAACTATAAGAACCACTGTACCTTTAAAGGAATCAAGAATTGACTGCAATCAAACCCGATAGATGAAGATACTTCTGCGACCACTAAATTCTGGGTCCAATCATGTTACAGGCGTTAAATCGAGTTTCTTTTGCCATATCAACTAGGTGTTTTATGCAGGAATCTGAAATTTTTTTTCATCCTGATGGGACATCAAATCTATAAAAATTTTTTCTCTTCCTCTTTTTTTTTCCTTTCTTTCTTTTCTTCACAGACATTGGAAATTAATAGAACGTCAGGAAATGTCAGCTGCCAGTGAATCTAAATATTCCACTGAAGTGCTTTCCGAGTTGTTAAGCAAATTACAAGTTGCTGACAATAAGGATGAAGCTGCTTCTAACATCTCTTCCTTTTTAAATTCTTCTATCGTTGAACACGATGCTCCAGTTGAATTTTTTGAAGACTTAAAGAAGCAACTCAAAAACAAGGATGCTACCGCTTCCATTGCTGCTTTGAACGCTTACGCTCATATTGCTTCTTCTAACGCTTTGTCTCCAAGTGTTGAACCTTATGTCGTTGCATTAGTTCAAGAAATTGCTGTTAAGGCTGGTGACAAGAACAAGGATGTTCAAGTTGCTGCTGCTGCCGCTTTGAAGGCCATTGCTTCTGCCATCACCCCAACTTCCATCAAGGTTATCTTGCCAAAATTATTGGAAAACTTGACTTCTACTAACAAGTGGACCGAAAAGGTTGCCATCTTGGAAGCTGTTTCCCAATTGGTTGACACTGCCAAGGCTCAAATTGCTTTGAGAATGCCGGAATTGATCCCAATCTTATCTGAAACCATGTGGGATACCAAGAAGGAAGTTAAGGCTGCTGCTCATGCTACCATGACCAAGTCTACTGAAACCATTGATAACAAGGATATCGAAAAGTTTATTCCATCTTTGATCGAATGTATTGCCAACCCTAAGGAAGTTCCAGAAACCGTTCACTTGTTAGGTGCTACCACTTTCGTTTCTGAAGTTACCATGGCTACCTTGTCTATCATGGCTCCATTGTTATCTAGAGGTTTAGCTGAAAGAGATACTGCCATCAAGAGAAAAGCTGCTGTTATTGTTGATAACATGTGTAAGTTGGTCGACGATCCTCAAGTTGTTGCTCCTTTCATGAAGAACTTGTTACCAGCTTTAAAGGCCAACTTTAACACCATTGCTGACCCAGAAGCTCGTGAAGTTACCCAAAGAGCTTTGAACACCTTGAGAAGAGTTGGTGCTGTTGGTGAAAATGACTCTATCCCAGAAGTTTCTACTGCTGGTGATATCCCAGTCACTTTAGACATCTTTAAGAGCTTGGTCAAGGACCAAAAGGTCCCAGCTAGATTCGATGTTGTCCTTACTTACATCGCCGCTATTGCTGGTGACTTGGTTGACGAAAGAGATATTCAACCAGACTCTTGGTTACAAAATGTCTTGCCTTTTGCTACTATCTTCTTACACGAAAAGGAAGCCAAGGAAATTATTGAAGAATTCAGAAAGAGATCTATTGATAACATCCCAGCTCCTCCAGCTTTCGAAGATGAAGAAGATGAAGGTGAAGACTTATGTAACTGTGAATTCTCCTTGGCTTACGGTGCTAAGATCTTGTTGAACAAGACCCAATTCAGATTGAAGAGAAACAGAAGATATGGTTTATGTGGTCCAAACGGTGCCGGTAAATCTACCTTGATGAGAGCTATTGCTAACGGTCAAGTTGAAGGTTTCCCAACTCAAGAAGAATGTAAGACCGTCTATGTCGAACACGATATTGATGGTACTGATGCTGAAACTTCCGTTGTTGACTTCGTCGTCCAAGATGGTGAAGTTGGTTTGACCAAGGAAGTTTCTGAAGACAAATTGAGAGAATTCGGTTTCACCGACGAAATGATCGCTATGCCGATCTCTTCTTTGTCTGGTGGTTGGAAGATGAAGTTGGCTTTAGCCAGAGCTGTCTTGAAGAACGCCGATATCTTATTGTTGGATGAACCAACTAACCATTTGGATACCGTCAATGTTGCTTGGTTAGTCAACTACTTGAAGACCTGTGGTATTACTTCCATCATTGTCTCTCACGATTCCGGTTTCTTAGATAATGTTGTCGAATACATTATCCACTACGAAGGTTTCAAATTGAGAAAATACAAGGGTAACTTGTCAGAATTCGTCAAGAAATGTCCATCCGCTCAATCTTACTATGAATTGGGAGCCTCCGATTTGGAATTCAGCTTCCCAGAACCAGGTTTCTTGGAAGGTGTTAAGACCAAGCAAAAAGCTATTGTTAAGGTCTCCAACATGACTTTCCAATACCCAGGTACTTCTAAGCCTCAAATTAAGAATATCAATTTCCAATGTTCTTTGTCTTCAAGAATTGCTGTTATTGGTCCAAATGGTGCTGGTAAATCTACTTTGATTAACGTTTTGACTGGTGAATTATTGCCAACTGAAGGTGAAGTTTACGTCCACGAAAACGCTAGAATTGCTTACATTAAACAACATGCTTTCGCCCACATTGATAACCACTTAGACAAGACTCCATCTGAATATATCCAATGGAGATTCCACACTGGTGAAGATAGAGAAACCATGGATAGAGCTTCTAGACAAATCAACGAAGATGATGAAAAGGGAATGGAAAAGATCTTCAAGGTTGAAGGTACTCCAAGAAGAATTGCCGGTATTCACTCCAGAAGAAAATTCAAGAACTCTTACGAATATGAAATTTCTTGGACTTTAGGTGAAAACGTTGGTATGAAATCTGAAAGATGGGTTCCAATGATGTCTGTTGATAACACTTGGTTACCAAGAGGTGAATTAATGGAAACTCACTCCAAGATGGTTGCCGAAGTTGATATGAAGGAAGCTTTGGCTTCTGGTCAATTCAGACCATTAACCAGAAAGGAAATTGAAGAACACTGTGCCATGTTGGGTTTGGAAACTGAATTAGTTTCCCACTCCAGAATCAGAGGTTTGTCTGGTGGTCAAAAGGTTAAGTTGGTCTTAGCTGCTTGTACTTGGCAAAGACCTCACTTGATTGTCTTGGATGAACCAACTAACTATTTGGATAGAGATTCTTTGGGTGCTTTGTCTAAGGCTTTGAAGGCTTTCGAAGGTGGTATTGTTATCATTACTCACTCTGCCGAATTCACCAAGGATTTGACTGAAGAAGTCTGGGCCGTTTTGGATGGTGAAATGACTCCATCTGGTCACAACTGGGTCCAAGGTCAAGGTACTGGTCCAAGATTAGAAAAGAAGGATGATGATGAAGAAGATAAATTCGATGCTATGGGTAACAAGCTTGCTGCTGCTAAGAAAAAGAAGAAGTTGTCTTCTGCTGAATTGAGAAAGAAGAAGAAGGAAAGAATGAAGAAGAAGAAGGAATTAGGTGATGCTTACGAATCTTCTGATGAAGACTTCTAAGTTTTTAAGACCTAATTTTCTCAATTAATCATTAATTCTGAATCGTCTGATAAAACTTCCTAATCATCTTAAGTTATATATGTTTGCTTGTTTTCTAATTGATATTGTTTATACATCTATATAATACAATAAATTTTCAAAAAAAAAATAGTCTCTTGGCTGCGAAAAACCATTTGTGGTGTATTCACTAAGGATGTTGATACTTTGGTTCTTGGTAATTGTAAAGGTGTTTGGCAATGGACAAGGCTGGAACTTCTCCAACAATAGTGAACTGTTATCAAAATTTGGAGCATATGTCCCTATCCCTGTTCAATGCCCCGCTTTTCCACTTGTAAGACATGGATCTGTATGTGCTTTTTTTAAAAAAGAATCCAAACTTATGCTAACTTCAAGGATTTATCAACTTTCGAAAAAACTTACTTACAGGAAAGGGAGAAGCAAGCCCAAGTGGCATTGATAAATTACTTTAAAAGAAAGAGGATAATAGACTTCGACATGGCAAGGTTTCTTACAGGCCAGCCTCCAATAAAATTGGCGATCGCCATATCCGGAGGAGGATATAGGTCAATGTTAACGGGAGCAGGTATTTTTGCAGCATTAGATTCTCGGACACCAGTTCAACCAGGGTCGGGGGATTTAGGTGGAATACTTCAAGCTGCAGGGTATGTTGGTGGAATATCAGGCGGTTCGTGGCTTATCATGGCTAATGTGGTGAACGATTTTGTATCCATGTATGATTTCAAAGAGGATGTTTTGAAAAAGATAGTGGTGAAGCGGCTACTAGAAGGGGTACCAGACTTTGATCCAGGATATAAAGGTACCAAAATAGATCCAGAAGATATTAAAAACGGCACAACTGTATTTGATTCACTACTTCAGTTATTGGGTTTCGAAACGACCACGAAAGTAAAGAAGAGCCCTTTCAGGGCATTGTTGAATAATTTCTTACTGAAAGATAATTTGAATTCCAGTGGAGGGTCTAGTTCGGAGGAAAAGCAGAAGTTAACCAATGCAGATGAATTCTTTTCATTCTACAGCACTGCCCACAGTGAAATACGGGCAAAGAAAAGCTCCGGGGCTTTCATTTCTTTCACTGACTACTGGGGTAGAGCATTAAATGAGAGATTGTTCAAGTCATTTGACTCAAGGACATTCTCATCATCAAAGGAATTACCTTCTATGAGGGCTTGCCGGCAGCCCTTCCCAATCATTTCTGCAGTGCAAAAATCACCAGAAGGAATTGGCACCAATTCGACTTCACAAGTCTATGAATTCAATCCTGTGGAATTTGGATCGTGGGACCCCAATATTCAAGCTTTTGTCAACCTTGAATATTTAGGTTCCAATATACAGAATGGAGTTGGCTCTGGGGTTTGCAAAAAAGGTTTTGATGACGTGGGATTTATAGCAGGGACATCTTCATCTTTGTTTAATCAAGTTTTTGTGTATATTTACAATTACTTGGTGGATGTGAAACCAGAAACAAGGGTAGCATTGCAAACAATATTACAGGCGTTTGGACTCAGCTCAAATCATTCCCAATCATCAAATCCTCAGCAGCACCCAGATTATGCCATCTATTCGCCTAACCCGTTCCAGGGTTCTAATTTAACGGGGTCAATTATTCAGCAACCCCACCTCTATTTAACTGATGGTGGAGGAGATGGACAGAATATCCCATTTCAACCATTTTTACAACCTTCCAGAGGAGTGGATGCGATCTTGTCTTACGACATGTCGTCTGATATATTCAATTTCCCCAACGCCAGTTGTCTATCCAAAACAAGTCAAAGGTTTCACAATCCAAAACTGGATATTCCTACTTTCAAAATCGGCGGCACTGTGCTTTCTGTGTTCCCTAAAGTACCAAGCGTGGAACAGGTTCAAGCAAACCTGCTTCTTGAAAAGCCAATGTTCCTTGGATGTGACGTTATCTTTGATTATCCAGAAATGCCAACTAGTGCCAATACAGTTGACAATAATCAATTACCTCCTTTGATCGTTTACACACCTAACAAATACATGTCATATGCTTCTAACACATCTACGTTCAAGTTAAGCTATACAGAGGAGGAAATTGATGGCATGTTCAGAAATGGATATGAGCTTGCAACAGACGGTAATTCTACCCACTACACCACCTGTTTGAGCTGTGCAATAACTAAAAGAGCATTTGATAGAACTAAAGTAGAAATACCCGAATATTGCCAGAATTGTTATAATGAGTATTGCTGGCACCAATTTGATGGATAAATCGATAGAGCGACTATTAAAGTTTACAGAAAATTATTTAAGTAGGCTAAACAATAGGCTTTTTGCAGTAATTTTTTAACCATTGCTTAAGCTAGTTAAGCCAAATCAGGGTACCGTAGTTTACCCTTATTCGATCCTCAAATTTATAACGAGTAATTGAAATCAACAAATATGCTTTCATTCATCTAGGCATCCTGAAAGGATCTCAGTTCTGATAATCTCTCTAATTTAAACGTTCCACTCACTAGTTTATCGGTGAAATGCGGCTCGACCTGCGAAAAAATTTTGGCATCGATTTCCATAATTGGATTTGACAGCATAAGTGTGGAGTAAATATGGAGGCCACAGAGGATAGATCACTCCCTGTGGAGCTTGCTATAAACTCTTTGTACATGATAGTATGTACATTACTACTATTTAGTGTGTTGGTTGGAGTCGCCTTGTTCTATTCTGGTCTCACTCAAAGACGATCAGCCCTTATACAATTAGCACTTCCTATTTTATTAACACCTTTGGTGTTTTTCGATTGGTTCATTTGGAGTTATTCGTTATGTTATGCATCTTCTTCCAATGAATACATTGGATCTTTAAATTTTGCAGTTTTAAGACATTTGAAAGAATCTGACATTCATGTGTATGCTACTCCAAGAGGTGAAATTCTTTCAATAAACCATTTTTTGTTTAACGGGATGTTCAAGGTTATATGTGTGGGATTCACAATACCTGGTTGTATTGCAGAAAGAGGACGTTTATTGCCGTTGGTGGTATTTTTGTTCTTTTGGTCCACCATCATTTATAATCCTGTTACCTATTGGTTTTGGAATAGAAATGGTTGGCTCTCCACTGAACTAAATAAGTTACCGGTGGTAGATTTTGCTGGTGGAAATTGTATCCATGTTATGAGTGGGTTCACTGCTTTAGCCTACAGTTATATATTGGGACCGAGAAATCCTAAGATTTTATATAATTATCGAAGCTCAAACAATGGATTAATAATAATTGGAACAATGTTCTTCACATTCGGCTGGTGTGGATTTGTGGCTGGATGTGACTTCAAGTTTTCCACATTTTCCATCTTTATAATGGTTAACACTTTGCTTTGTGCATTTGTGAGTTCTTTTATGTGGATGTGCATTGATTATTATTATTCATCTATTCCTTTAGAAGGAACAGGTGGTCAAAGATCTGAAAGGAAAATATCCATAATTTCCTTATCATCAGGTTTAATGGCTGGGTTGGTGGTTATAACACCAGCAGGGGGTTACGTTTCATCTCCTATTGGATTTTGGAAGCCCATATTGTTTGGAATTATAGGAGGAGTCGTGAGTAATTTGGCCACCAGATTGAAGTTTTTCTTCAGAATCGATGATGCATTTGACATATTTGCTATTCATGGTGTTACCGGATGTGTTGGATCATTATTGACCGGTATTTTCGCTGAAGCATCTTATGGTTCTGATGGTGGATGGGTTGAGGGTAATTTTATCCAGATTTGTTATCAGATTCTTGGATTTGTGGTAACTGGCAGTTACGTTTTTGTAATGTCCCTTGTTTTCCTTTACTTGATTGATCTTGTCCCAGGATTACACCTCAGAATGGATAAAACGTTCAACCGCAGAATAAGGTCGCAACAGAACCACCTGAAGCCTCAAGCTGATTTGCGTGTAGAAGCATCATTATCGCCAACTAATGATGGATTAAACCTTGAAGAACAGTCATTGACGACTTATGACCCTAAATATGAACAGTATGAACTTGATGGAGGAGACAAATATGAGTTGAATGGTGAATACATGATGGATTTCATGGAATTCATTAAGGTAATCAAACCGGAAGATTATGACGATGATATGGGTACAGAAGAAACCCAATTTAGGAAACAAGAATGATTTCACTCTTTTAATCATTTCTTATAGTATAATAATGAATGTTACGAAGATCATGTCTATAATTTTTAATAAATATACAGCTAGTTAATTAATCTCATAGTGAACTCAAACATGGCAAAAGTTGCACCATTAGCAGGGGCAGCTCTCAATATGGTTGGAATAAAACCTCTATAAAATCCTTTAAGACCATTCTTGGCCCAAATATCTCTAACAACGCTCAAAGATCCTTTGTAGGAGGGCTTACTCAAGGAGTCAGTTTGCAATTTGGATTTAATTACATCGACTGGATAAATACCGATCCAGAGAGTGTATCCTGATAATCCTCCATAAAGACATAATTTCCACCCTGGAATATCTCTTCTTTCGATGTTTTTATGTTTTTGGATTTCCTTAGCAATTAAGGCTTCATAAGTTGCAAAATAAATACCTAAACCAACAGATTCTCTGAAAAGAGTTGGAGCCAAACCTCTGAAAACACCCAGGCTTAACCCATTTTGGTTATAGATTTTAGAAACACAATCGATAGGTCCATTGAATTGTTTAACCAGGCCAGTCTGAGTTTGTAATCTAATACGAATATGTTCAATTGGAGATGCTAAGAACCCATTGGCAAAACCAGCAACTGCACCACAGTTGAAAAATTGTAACAAGCTGAGAGGTTGTCCATTTAACGCTTGGTCATAATAACGTTTCATGAATTCGTTCACTGAAAATTGTACAGATACACAAGCACCAACACCTACTAAAGGGGTCAAAGTTCCCTTGTAAAACCCCTTTGGTCCTTCATTTTTCATTAATTGTTTAATGACATCCCCGGCTCCATTATAAGTTCCTTCAGGTGCAGATTGCAATCTGACTTTGACAGTATCAAACGGTTGACCGACAAGAACTTGAGCGATTCCACCAATAGTTCCAGCAAATAAATCCTTCACCACCTGGGTGTTTGATTCGAGAGGAGGTTCTTCTAATTCAATAGTCATCTGGACTTCAATGAAATTTTTCACTTATCTGATCTTTTTCTTAGCATTTGCTTCGCGGTCAATTCAGTGGAAGAGTCATAAAGCTGAATTTTGCAGCCATTACGGATTGTGTAATTACGGGCCATACTGGGCATCTATGAATTTTTATCGTAAGTCTAGCATAAGTATTTACAAGCTGGAAAACTTGAATTGTTGATTTCTAGTCGAAGTTTGGCTATTAGCCAATGACTCATTAGTCGTGTCTATCTCTGTCTTGTTCTCTACTTGCAATAATCAAACCATCAAATGGATTCATACCATTGTTGGCATAATATTGACCACTAGATTGAGCTGGAGCTGTTGATGGGGCATTATCCATTACCGGATTAGGGCTCGCCAATGGCGATGATGCCATGTTGAGATGCGACTGCATCAGAGTAAGAGGTGGTGGTTGACCATGTCCTGTGTTATCCGAGTTGAGTGGTAATATAGCTTGAGATGCAGGTCCCAACGCAGCCACCAATGGAGTTCTCACTGGTGGAATTGACAGAAGCTGACTTAAGTTCAACTGGGAGTGTGAATGGACATTTGAATGTCCTGAAAGACTGCTATGAGATGCTGATGGATGAGCAGTTAAGGGGGTAAATATGTTTGAAACACTTGGTATAGATGTCAATGGTGGATAAGATGTATTTGATCCGTTAGCATCGGTTGACATGGATTTGTAAGATGAGGCTTCAAGAAGAATGGTGACATCCTTGGTTGACTTTGTCAAAGTTGCCATTGAAGATCTAATGTCATTAAGTATTGGCAAGTCTTTCATAAGATTCTTGACGGCAGAAAATGTTTGAATAATCGCCTTCAAGAACAAATTGATATCATCCCAGAACGATTTCTTAGTGGTCAAACTTGGGTTGTTTCTTATTGTGATCAATTTGGTCTTAAGACGCTTGATAATGTCGAAAGATGACACACAAATCGTCGTAAGCTCTCTGACTTTCTGGGCCACTTGTGGCTCGATGGTCTCACTCCCAGAACCTTCACTATTTGCACTGGCAATGGCAGACTTATTTATGGCTCTTGTCAACTCTCCAAAAACATCCTGTGCTTTGGAAGTGGCTATATCAATCGATTCGTAAAGTTTAACGTCTGTCTCTTCGTTTTTCTCATTGAGATTAGTATTGATCGACAAACCAATAGGTTTGGGTTTGTCTTGAGGCTTGGGTGCTGAAGAAGGAACCAAAATTCGGTACGCGTTGAACAATTCATTGAAGCTACCGTAAATGGTCAAATAAAGCATTCTTATAAAGCATACATCAATTTTATTCACAAAACTTGAAAAGTTCTCACTTAACAACGACATTATTGCCTTAAATGATTGGATGCAAGTAGTAAGCGATTCAGTTATTTTGTCAGCATTGTTACTATTGTCTTCAGCAAGTTCCAAATTTTCAACTAATGAATCGATATTTGCTTTGGCAGTATACAAGTATGATACCATCTTGATAGTCACTTTCTTATCAGAACAAAATCCACTGAATCTTCTAACTGAAGAATGAAGCTCACTAAATGCAAAAAGAATCTTTCTGGAAACTCCGATCATCGTAGCTTTAGAATTTTCGGGTCTCCTCCTTGAGGGTGAGCTATCAGAAAGTGTCGAATTGTTAGATTTCAAAGTGGGTGGGGTTTTACCCGTGACATTGGTGTTGCTTATAGACCTTTGATGACTTGGCGCTGCACTGATAGTGGATGGCTGAGTATCATATTCCTCTGTCTCAGATGAACTATTTGAAAGTACATTAGGTTTCGAGAAACTGTTGTAAGATGAAGAATTTGAAATTGTAGGATTTAGCCCATTATTTGCCAGTGTTGGATGCTTAGAATCGTTAACAGCTCTGTCATGGTTCGTCTCATCGACAGGTACTTCAGCCAAAGTTGATAACCTTTTGAAGTAAGCTCCCAGCCTATGTTCAGTATCAACTCCATCTGAATTTTCAAGCATTCTGTCAATTTCAATCAAAGTATTAGATCTGGAACGTGATGGTCTGGTATTTGCCCCAAACACTGTTGATGAAGATGACATAGTACTTGATGCAGATGTGACAGGTCCGGAACGATTCAGGGTCAAACTTTGAGCCGTGGTACTGGCGATTGGGGTTATAGGAGGTGAAGCAACCGTCTGGTTCTTTGATTGAGTAGCAGTACTAGCCGTGAACGTTCCTACCGTTGGGGGCGGACTTATGAGATTGAACGAAGAGTCTGTTGATGAAGAAGATGTTGGAACGGTCATTGGAGATGGAAATTCAGTAGATTGTTCTGGTTTTTTATCTCGGCTAGGCTCCTCGGCAGTAGAAGCAGTACCACCGGAGTTCGAGGAATTGACAATATCGTCTGGCTTCTTGATTATGAGACCCATTCTCCTGGCAGCTTTAGAAGCTTTAGTCTTGGTCTCGGATATATTTTTGTTCCTTGAAGCTAGAGAGTTCACAGACTCATAGATTCTCGCATCAATATTGGGAGCATTGGTGACAAGGTAATGTTTTAACTGTTTGACCCAATCCAATTCTGCCAGTTGCAGTTGAAATTTCTGAATAACCTCCGGTGGTGGTAATATCAAGGGATTATCCAGTACTTCAATCAAATTTAAGTTAGGAAGTTCCCCTAAAACAGGAGGTAGGAATTTGAAATGATTATTCTTCAACGATATCAACTTCAAATTGTTCAAGGTACCTAATCTTGACCTCAGTAAATAACTCAACCTATTACTTGACAAATCAAGAAACTCTAATTTATGGATATCATATATTTCACCGGGTAGATCAGTCAAGTTATTATTATGAAGATCAAGATATTTCAAATGCTTCACCAATAACTTAAAGTTCAACGGAAGCGATTCCAAAGAATTTCCTGCCAAAGAAAGCTTTTCGATTTCAATAGGAGGCTCAAAAGACCTTATAAATTGATATGTGTATTCAAAAATGTCATTTAACAGGATACTGGGTAACTGAGAATTAAAGGAGATGAGCTTCAAAGTTCGTTTGTGTTTTAAAGAATCAGTTTGATCGCTCAAATAATCAAACACATTTGTCCTCGCATTGGATGACAGTAGCATGATGTTATTATTGCAAGATTACGGATCAAATAAACTTAAGGTTATGTTTCAAGTCTAATGAGTTTAATGAAGAGATGAATTGACAACCGCGCACTTGGTAACTAGGGCGATCGCTCGGTCGAGAGAAAGGCTTTTCTGGTACAATAAGGGGGACTGGCGCCTGATTTTCCAGCCCATACCACGAATGAGATGTGTGCGAGTAGGGTATCAGGGCATCGCTTAGATCTCTTTCGACTATCTGATTTGTATATTTACATATAGGAAGCAACTGGGATAAGGTACTATTTATTAAGAAACATTGTAGAGAGATCAGAACTCCATTACCTTGAATGGAAAAACTACCCCTGGAGCCCTCTCGTCACCGCATCCTTTCTTTCCTCCCACACAGTCTTACCAGAACAGGAACATACTTGTTTGTCATTTTCCCAAGCACCGGCGCTTCTGGCAATAACACCACAAACCGAGTCAGGACTTATCTCATTTTTCAATTTGGATAAGATGATAGATCTACCAATCAATTCTTTAACGGTCAATTTAGCATGTAAAAATGCTTGACCGGAATATAAATTATCTGACGAAGATAAAGTTGCAGCACCAATTGATTTAATAGTGGTAGAACTGTTTGATTCAGTTGTCACTTCAATTGGATCTAATTCATAGAAACTAGGTCCTGTAGAAAGTGCTCCCTCGGACAAATTCCCGCTTTGACGAATCAGGGGATAGTAAGTTCCCTTTGATAATCCATTAATGGTCAAATCAATGAATAATTCAGTAGGATTAACATCCACTAATCTGGCTAATCCTTTGACAGGTTGGTCAAAATCCTTATCTTCATAACTCTCTAATATACATACGGCGGCAGAGTTTGCCTTTCCAGTACCCCTAATAATTGCATCTCTGCCGGTACTTTGGATGATTTTGACCAATTCTGATGGTGGAAGAGATCCGGTGGTGGTGACAATTTTATTTTCTAAATTGATATCGAAAGAAGAGATTTGACCGATTGGTTTTAACACTTTAGTGATGGACTCCACACACAGTTTACAGTCCATAGGAACGTTAAGAACTATCTCGAATTCTTGCATGGTTGAAGATAATTATTGGATAATATAATGATTTGAAAGATTACTAATTGTCTGATGATCGCGAAATTTAGACTTCCAAGCTGTTCTATTATGGTACGATTTGGTTCCACTGGGAGAACTAAGAGTATATATTGATCGATGTTATGACTAGATTGAATTTGTTTAGTCGCATTGGAGATTGAAGTGAACATTAGTAACTTGACTACTGATGGCCAATCAAGAAATTGGAAGTTGTCCTATTCGGGACTTTTTGCAGCCATTTCATATCTGCGTCACTTTTGTATTTGTTACATTCTATTTGCTTATTTCTCTAAAAAAACAAGTTTCACTTGTCCCTTTTAATTCCTCAATTATTGAAGCAGCTTAAGTCAATCAAATACGTAAAGTACTGATACGACTACTTCTTCTTCTGGTGAAACTTTCTTGGTCGAGTTTAGTACAAACCCAAGTTGAGGCATACATATTGATTCTGTCAATGGAATGGCCCGATTCTCTGATTGCTGCTGGTTCACATCTGAATCCATTCTCCTCGAAAGTTTTGATGTACCATGGGTATTGAGCAGCAGATCTTAACATACATCTACCATTTGGAGCTAATGCCTTTTTCAAAGCAAGAATCTCACTGACGGCTTCCACACCTTTTGGATCGAACCAGTCCATATGATCCATAATGATTGCAATAGTTAAGGAATATTCCTTTAATCTATAGAACACGTCGTTTAAAGTATCGGTGTGCAATCTGATGTGATCAAGTGTTGATTCTTCGGTTCTGGAGTCCACTTTCTTTATATTCTTATATCCTTTGGTGGTCAAATAATCTGGACAGTTTTCCTTAGAATAATGACCTTTTAAAGTCAAGTAATAGAAGTAATTATCCTTTGAAATCAAAGATCTATTAATGACTGGATCCAATGTATCAACCACATATTTCATGACTGATGGTCCCATCAATCTTGCTTGATTAGCGGGAACACCCAAGGCCTTCCAGAGGAAAATAGGATTACCAATCAATAAAGTACCAACAATTGGATTGAACAAAGCTGGTTTAATCTTTTGATTCCAGATTTTAACTTGCTCTTCAATAGTTTCACAGTTACATAATTTTTCAACATCCCTTCCCAATCCCAAACTATTGAAGATAAGTTTAGCCAATCTCAAAGCCCATCTGGTTGATCCGGTATCATAAAGACCTCTTCCATTGACATCAAAAGTCTTTTCACCTCTTTCCATCCAATATTGTAAGGAATTTGAACTGATACTTGATGATAAACGGTTAATCAAAAGATCTTTGAAGTTGGCGATTTTACCATCTCCAAACATCTTCCAAACCTCATCTTGGTCCAAGTTTCTAAAAGCGGCCAACTTCAATTCTAATAAATGGTTTTGACATGGGTTCAAATCAACAGCGTGGATCTTTCTTGGTGGAGTTGGTAAACAGGCGTAATGTAAAATATTATCACCAGCAGAAGTAATGGCTAAAACTGTATCATTTTCGTTGAATTTCAAAATCTTGTGGTCTTCTCTTGGATCTTCCCAAGTAAAAGCATAAATATATTGATTTTTGAATTGTTCGTACTGTGGATTCAAGTCATCAAAGTAAACCCTCCAAATTTCCTTTTGATAGTACATGGATGGATAAGGTAAATTTCTTGAAATATTCTTGAGTAAAGCCTCATGACCTTTGGAGATTGAAACATTCTTCAAATCAACATTTGAAGCATTTAAAGGACCTAAATATGGAGATTCGGTTGCAAGACAGTTTATTCTATTGACCAAATGTTCGTTTTTAGATCTATGGCATCCAATCCAGATATAATATGGAATTTTTCCCAACTTCTTATTAAATGAGTTGATAGATTTCACGGTACCAAATCTATATTCCAAGTAATTTCTTCTGGAAGAATCTAAGAATACTTTATCAGCTTCAAACCAAATTCTCCAGAAATTTCTGTTCACCCATGACAAGTTTCTATTGATGAGACCTCCAACAGTATTGATTCTACCTAATGAGGTATCAGACAGTTGGATACCAAAGTCAACAGCAGCAACGACTCCCAGAGGGGCCAATAATTTGACAGCATTATCAATGGTATTGTAGAATGTTGGGATCATAGATAAAGAATAAGAAAATGTAATCAAGTCGATCTTTTCATGATCAACTTTGAAACTAGAAGCATCTTCCACTAATACAGTTACATTGGTCCAGCCATGAGTCTTGAATCTTTCGATAGCCACTTGACATAAAGAAGGAGATAAATCAACCAAATAAACATGCTTGAAATTTTTGATAGGGATAATTGAATCCATAAACTCGATGTTGGCACCTGTACCACCACCAATATCAATCCAAACAATGTCCTTCTTTGACTCCAAGTGACTAGCAGCTAATTTCAAGCATTCTTTTCTACCCTTTAATAACACTTCTCTCGTTTTATCATAGATATGAGCTTGATTCTTATAAAACAACTCCAAATTATTTTGTTGCTCCAGGCCGTGTTTCTTTTTATTGAAAAAAGGCTTGATGAAACAGTTCCAGGAGAATAATAGTATTGAGTGAATAGAATTGTTAAACACTAATACCATCACCACTGCAACCGCAATGGACAGGAAAAAATAAGTTGAATTAATTGAAATCGAATGAATTAAAGACTCCATGTTGAAGAGAGACTCTGTTATAATTCTTATTCAAATCATTATTTCTTGATATTCGTGTATATATATATATACACGTCTGATAGTATCCAACCCCAACAGATTATTGGTCCCACATGGCTGCGAATTTATTCAGATGGATTTGGAAATTATCTTGCATATTTGATTAAACGTGTGTGAGGGTGTGGGATGCAGAAGAAGCAAAAACAACGGTGGAACGTGGGGGTTTCACATGACATATGGCTTAGATCTTCGATACCGTTTTGTAGTCAATAGAAGCATTTGTAGTAATACACAAGTTACAAGAGGTTAATAGAGCAGACCCATTACTGATTGGATTTATGCTGTAAATGAATTTGGATGCAAAAATTGTTGACTCGACAAGCGGAAGGTAAATATATGGTAAACCACAGAAACATTGATTTTGAAAACTTTTGACTTTTGACAAAGGTAAACATCAGCCCCAAATGAAATACAAACACTAGGGTTGACACGGGTCTCCCAAGTATTAGATAAGGTTCAGCCATGTGCGGGAGTCTAAGGTAGTGTGGGAAGGCCAACTGATATGAATGTTGGGCTTAATTTCGTCCGTCCCCATATGTAACACAATTGACAAGAAAGTCATTTTAACCTAATCGGTTAAATTCCTATACTTGCACATGCCAAATTCATTCAGATTAACTGTTAATTTTCAAATACAGTTATTCTTCTCGAGCCGCAATCGAAGTTGTCCTGCAACTAGACAGATCAGCACTGGAAAAGTAATTAACCGAAACTCTTACGAGACGTGTAACATACCCTGAAAGACGTATAGTGAGATTATTTCGGTGAATTGTGGAATTATCGACAGTATTGGCTGCATTGACTTAAATTTCACTTCCCCATAAATCTAGTGAATTTCAATAATACATTACTTCTCACTCGCTCTACAATTTCCTCATCTCTACGGCTCTATTCGCAAACCTTCAACATCATGGCTACTGCAACTATTCAGTCAGGTACCATTAATTTGCTTAATACCATCATCGGTGCCGGGATCTTGGCCATGCCATATGGAATCAAGTGCAACGGGATTGTGTTTGGAGTTTTTCTCATTGTTTGGTCTGCTCTTACTTCATCGTTTGGACTTTATCTTCAAACCAAGGTCTCCAAATATACCGATCAACAAACCGCTGTTAGTTTCTTCAGTTTATCCCAATTGACATATCCGTCATTGTCGGTGGTTTTTGACGCTGCTATTGCCATCAAATGTTTCGGAGTTGGCATCAGTTATTTGGTTATCATTGGAGATTTGATGCCCAAAATTATGGAATCTTTGAGTGTTGGCACCCCAATTTTAAACCACAGGAATTTTTGGATTTCTATATTCATGTTATTTGTGGCACCACTCCTGTTCTTAAGAAAGTTAGATTCCCTCAAATACACCAGTATAGTGGCACTTTTTTCGGTATTTTATCTTATCATTTTAGTTATTGGCCATTGCATCGCTGGAGAATCTGGAGAATCTCATGAACCAATTCATATCGATTGGATTGGTCCTATTTCATGGCAAAAGACCTTAAGTTCATTCCCAATTTTCGTGTTTGCCTACACCTGCCACCAAAACATGTTTGCTATTATCAATGAGTTGAGTGGAGATATTGGTGCAGGTAGTAAAACTAGACAATCTAACCATGTTATTAGAAATGCCATCGCAACTGCTTGTGGGTCTTACTTAATAGTTGCAATTACCGGCTACTTAACTTTTGGTGACTCGGTCAATGGTAATATTGTTACCATGTACCCTAAGAATTCGATATCTTCTTTGATTGGTAGATTATGTATCGTTATCATGGTAAGTTTATCATTCCCTCTTCAATGTCACCCTTGCAGAGGTTCAGTTAATCATGTGGTGTATTTCATTGCTGAAAAGGTGAGAGCTAAAAAGGATCAACTGCAGCATGAAGAGAACTCCGCTTTGATAGAGGATAATAGTTCTGAACTCGATTCAGTTGACCAATCATTCGTGTCTACCACTCCAATGGAAGGTGCATACGATACTGCCGGACATGATCCAATTGTGGTGCCATTGACCAAAACTGGATTCAAATTAATCACTTCAGGAATTGTCGTTTTCAGTTATTTAATTGCTATAAGTATAACATCGTTAGAGCATGTATTAGCATTTGTAGGATCCACAGGTTCCACGTCAATTTCATTTATATTACCCGGATTATTTGGATTTTTATTGATCAAGCCAAAGATTGGTGAAGATTATACTACATTGGAAAAATTATGTAAATATGGTGGATTATGTTTATGCATTTGGGGTATATTGGTCATGGTGGTCTGTTTATCAGCCACTATATTCCTTGGAGCCACACACTGATTCGAGTTTATTCATTTATTCACAAGTATGGAAGACTACATAATAATATCTTTCTTCTCCCAACCAGTCGGATGATGATTCTTCAAATCATTCGTTGGTTGGTCTTCTCCTAATTGCAAAGCATAAGGATTTCTATCCTTCTTTTGATCCAAATTAGCATAAGTATGGTTGACTTCTCTGTGTTTAGCTTCATCTGCCCTAATGTATAATATCAAATCCCTTATAGGAGAATCCTTCTTTAAGCCGGACCAATATTGGGTTGCCACATCAGGAATAGGAACATTATCGAATTTCTTTAGGTTTCCCGCTTCTAATTCTCTAAGGAAATGACTGTAGGTACTTACTGCTTCTTCCTCCAAGTATCCGACGAATCTATGACAAAATTTAGGGAAGAAAAGATAATTAAAGAAGAATACGTTACAGAAAACCCCTTGGCCTAAAAAGATAAAAATTTTGGTGAACCAAGAAGGTTGGCCAAGATTGATAAACGTTAACAAATGGATTCTTTCATTGTACGCTTCATCAAGCAAAGTTTCTACCCAAGCTTTATCTCTTTTCAATAATCTAAGAGAATGCAAATGTCTTAAAAATGCAGCAGTCATACCAGGAATTCCGGCCACACTTTCCAAAAAAATACACCTGGTTAACCATTTAGATTCAGTCATTTCCCAATAGGTTCCTTTTGTATCTATACCAGTTTGTGGGTGTTTATAACCGGTTGCCAAATCAAAACACCATCTAAAGAATCTTACAGAACCATTAGCAATACTATCTGACATAGTTACTGGGGTTCTATGCTGAAAACTGACATTTTCAAGGTCAGATTTGACTTCTTTAGGATGAGAAAAAGCAGGGTTGGTGATATACTTGTTATCAAAGTTGGGATTTTCTCCAACTCTCGTGGATATGTCTAATTTACCAGTAGAATAAGATGCCTTACAATGGAGAATTGGTACTCCTATACATCTTAAAGATTTGGTAGATCTAGTCAATAATAGACTTCTAGTTGCTGATTGCGAATACATTTTGGTTGCAAGATAGTCTGTCAAGGTTGCAAATGTCCTAATTTATATAAGTTTAGATTCTCCCGAAAATTACCGCTTTAATAGTTGATAAAATGGTCATTAGATTTGCCGGAATTAAGAGTCCGTAGCTATTATCCTTCTCTACTTGGAGTATATGCTAAAGATCCCTAATTGCTCCGTAAACCGTTCTCTTGCCCTGCCGGCCAAATTGGGATCTGCCGCGCTTTTTTCCTGCATTCGGTAGGGCCTAAGGCCAATTGCCGTAATTGCATTAGTATGCTGGTAGCAGTTCGCGGTGACCCATAGTACTAGGGGATCCTCAGGTCCGCAGGGCACCAAAATCTTGAATCATTTGAGCTATTTAATCCGGATTGCTCAGGTGAGACCATGCATGCTCTTATAATTTCGTAGACTTTTTTTTTTGAGTGCAGGGTTGCCTGTCCTTTGGATACTAGAATTTGGTTACCATAATTCGACCCGACTGGTACTACATTGATTGGTCTTTTTTCTCTACAGGAGCTTTCCCAGCCAGTCTACATAATGCGACGGGCAACTTAAATGTGTCAAATCTCTGAGACGCAAAAAATGACCCGATCGCGGTAGAAATCGGCGGACCCTAGTGCGTGCGCATATAAAGCCGTACAAGTTGTTCCTGTTTCAGCCGCAGTGTATTCACTTCCGTGTGCTTACTTGGGTAGCTTTATGATTCGGGTGTGGTAGGAATAACAATTATATTATTGGAAATTACACTGTTATTATTGGATAGTTTCTGGTTCAAGCCAATTTCATTGGTTGAACTTTTCTTTTGGATTATCGTCAATGATTTGGGCCTATTACATCAAGTTTGGAAATAATCAGCGACCTCAGTGGCAGACTGTTCTCTAAAATATGAGAGTTTTATTGAACACTGTGGTTATATATGTACGGCTCTGCTCTTCTTCGCTGTAAAGATGAATGGTATCGTTTACTTAGGTTGATTCGACTGCAATTATTGGCCCAATCTGACTCTTAATACCTCTGCTATATGTAGATAGTCAAAGACGAACAATGGTATCCATGGCCATATCAGAGAATCATATAAAAGAACAAGGTTATCTGTCAACAGCTAATAACCCAGTGCTAATAGGATATTGAATTAAAACATATTCTTGGATGTATGGTGATTTTGACTACAACTTGGGTCTTGGGTGTATGGGTGTTCCCACTAAAAAGCATTCTTGTAAGAGAACAGTATCGACTTCATCCAGATCACGACTGCAGTCAGGGAAGAAGAAATATACGCTTCGTATGAGGTAAAGGATCGATGATAGTAGAGATGTTTCTTGTCAAAGTTCAAATAATCCTAAATCTCCAATTCTCCGTTACCAAGACCAAAGAGCTTAATCGTTCAGATATTCCACCTGTCTGGGAATTTTTTTGATCAAGATGATATCACTATATATCCTCTATTTTGTATCTATTTATGTTTTTGTATGAGAAGTAACTTCGTCATAGGCATCTCTGCTAAAACGCAAAACAGCTGGACTTTCTTGTATTATCAGATGGAGTAAATTGGGACTGCAGATAATAAAGTCGTGCTTGACCACTAATTCAAGAAAACCGATAGACATATGTTCCGTTGTCCCACCAGTTGTATGACCATCCCAACGGCTAAATGATAGATAATGGCCGATCTGGGAAATAGATCCTTTGAGGCAAATCTACAGTCCACTAACCGTCTCGCTGAAGCTGATCGACAGTTCTCGTAGAAACCAACTCTCACGGCTCTCATCGATTCAAATTCTCGTCTACCGTGAACCGTTTAAAGTTCACCAGTTACCGCGTCCGGTCTAGAACAGCTCTGCGGCTTTGTACTACTTTTTCAATTTCGCGACTGAGAACCTCCTGAAAAAATCTTTTTCGATATAAACAATCAGCATTTGGTTGTGATACGAATAACATCTACAAATATCTTATTTTTATCCAGTCTTTTTATACCCAACAAATATTCAAAGTGATATATCAGTTTACTTGAACTGCTAAGATATTTGTTTTAAACCCCAAGTTTTTCTTCTTTAACCCGTTGCTTTTACTGCCTCCTTCATCTAGATTGCAGTTTTTGATCTGAGAGTTATCCATATCATAATCGTCCCGTTGTTTCGCCCTGTACTATAGATCTAAGATACGATGCCATTAAAGATTTCTGGGTTTTTCGCCGACCCCTTTGCCATCTCCACCATTTCTTTTGGTGTCATAGCATGGATCGTGGCGATCGCTGGTGCTGCCAGTAGTAGTCAATCCGATTTCCCAAGATTCACTTGGTGGGGATTAGTCTATGAAATATTGTTGATTATTTCGATTCTATTTTTGTATTTGTTCAATACTATTGAACTTTACAAATTCACATTAGTGGGATTGTTATCGATTGCATTTGTTTACACCTCAAACTCAACCAACAATTTGATCTACAGTAAATCTTCTGCTAACTTATGTGCTGGTGCTGGTTGCATGTTGTTGTCCATGTTAAACATGGCCTGGATTATATATTTTGGTGGTCATCCAGAAAGTCCAAGTAATCAATTTATTGACTCTTTCTCCATGAAGCCAAATCATCACAATCACTTGGATGATAAGAACTTCAATAATCATTATTTGGATGATGAAAATGATCATGAATTCAGAAAATATGTCAATCCTTCATCCAATAACGTTGCTGAAGGTGTTGAAAATCCTTCCAATCAACATTTCCAAGATAACAATTTAAGACAAAGTCAGTTGACTACCAACAATAAATCAGCTAACACTCCATACATGCTGTCATCTCAATTAAATGGGTTAGAAAACTTTTCTTCTTCAGACATTAATAATAGAGATTTGACTAACAACCAGAAGAGAAATACCATGTATAACAATGATCAAGCTGATAGTCAACCAATCATCAATTTCAGATATAAGGCAAAAGCTTTATATAGTTACGATGCCAACCCTGATGATATCAATGAAATTTCATTTGTTAAAGATGAAATCTTGGAAGTTGATGATATCGATGGTAAATGGTGGCAAGCTAGAAGATCCAACGGACAAATTGGTATTTGCCCTTCGAATTACGTTAAATTGTTGGACTAAACACGTCTTCTTTGTACAATATATCTTTTGTAGTAAATGAACTAAATGAGCTTAAGTTACTTCCAGCTTCATATACCTTTAATCATCTCTTTTGACGGGGCTCCGCATAGCTCTTACCGCAATACGTCGTCAGTTCCGTTAAGGTTATGTGCCACGCGATGACTTGACAGTAAACGCATAATTTACATAGAGAGTTTATTGTATGGGGTAATATTTTCCAGAAAGAAGGTAGTCTGTCTGTGTTGCAAATCCCTTCTAAGCATAACGGTCCGATTTTAACGGAGTTCATCGTCCTGCGGTCTCGAAAGCAACTTACTTAAAGGGCTACAGACAATTGCAACCAAATCTTAAGTCTTCAACGAAAGACTAATTGATACAATTGGTCAATGGAAGAAGGTTCGCCACGAAAAATAACTGATAATACGCAGTACAATAGAGTAGTCATGTGGTATAAGGGCAAGGTAGGGCCTTTGTTATTAACTCCGTAAATGGAGTTCCCTCCGCCTTTAAGATCTGCCAATTTCGCAATTCTGGTAGTTTGCGGCTCTTGCTCTTGATTATATAAGAAATCGAAATTGCCATTAGTTCGAAAAATTATATTTTGTCAATTAAGTCAAATAAATCAATTGAGTACTAAATAATTTAATTATTAATATGAGCCATAAACAATGTTCTGGGTTTGCCATTAAAGACACCAAAAAATGGAATCAAAGTGAAAAGATTGACTTCAAGTTAAGAACCGTTGGTGACAATGATGTGGTTGTTCAAGTGGATTATTGTGGTATCTGTGGATCAGATGTTCACACAGTCACTGGTGGATGGGCCCAACCAATTTTACCTGTTATTCCAGGTCATGAAATTATTGGAAGTGTTACTGAAGTTGGTAAGAAAGTTAGTTTGGTCAAGCCAGGTGACAGGGTCGGAGTTGGAGCCCAAATCGATGCTTGTTGGGAATGTAAAGCTTGTAAATCTGGAGAAGAAACATATTGTGTTGATATGATAGACACCTACAACTGTAAGAAGGATGGAGAATTGACATATGGTGGATATTCTAACTTTGTTTCTGCCAATGAACAATTCGTTTTCCCACTTCCAAAAGCTTTAGATAGACCCGAGGCAGCTCCATTATTATGTGCTGGTATCACCACTTTTGCACCTTTGAAAAGAGCCATTACCAAGAAAGGAACCAAAGTTGGTATAGTCGGAATTGGTGGTCTTGGTCATGTTGCAATTCAATTTGCTAAAGCCTTGGGTGCTGAAGTTTTTGCCATGTCAAGAGGTGACAAGAAGAAAGATGATGCTTTGAAGTTGGGAGCTGACCATTTCATCGATTGTAAGCAAGAAAATTGGTCTGAGCCTTATATTCGTGAATTAGATTTTATATTATCTTGTGCTAATTCAAACAAAGGGTTTTCAAACGATTATTTCCAATGTTTAACGGTTCATGGTCAATTTCTTTCAGTTGGTATGCCAGAAACTCCATTCACTTTATCTGCCGGTGATTTCGCCCCTGCTGGTACTTCGTTTGCTAGTTCCCACTTGGGTAACAGGAGGGAAATGTTGGAGATGTTGGACATTGCTGCTAAAAACAACATTCTTTCCTGGTGTGAATTAATACCAATTTCTGCTGAAGGCGTCAACAAGGGATTGACTAAGACTAACGACGGAGATGTCAGATACAGAGTTACTTTAACTGATTACAAAAATGCTTTTTAATATGTATATAAGTTGATAGTGAAATATATTGTCAATCCCCCAATTTCTCTCATGCCATTTGAAAGTTAATTTCCTTGGTTTTTAATCGATCCAACTATGGCTGGTCGACAACATTGACTTCAGTTACAAGCGGTCAGTCATTTAATAACATCTAATTGCATTTCACATTATTTACTTCTAAACCTAATCTAATCTTCTTCAAAAGGCTTCATAGGATACCAGTCCTGATCGTTATACCTCTTGGAGAAAGTCTTATGAATATTGTTGATAGTTGCAATATCTTCGTCATTCAACTTAACAACGTCCAAATTTTTACTCAATCTTTCCTTGTTAATGGACTTTGGCAAATAGACCACATCTCTAGCAGTCATCCAACTGAAAATAACAGTGGCAGGAGAAACTCCGTATTTTTGGCCAATGGCCTCCAAAGTTTCATCCTTTAACAATGGAGATCCAACGGAACCTAATGGAGAATATGCCTGTAATTTAATGTTGTTCTTGGCACAGAATTCACCCAAGGCAAATTGTGGTAAATGAGGGTGTAATTCAACTTGATTGACAACTGGGGTGATTTTGGTTTCCTTAGCTTTCAACAAAATCTTCAAGTTCTTGACTGAAAAGTTGGATACACCAATAGACTTAGCCAATCCAAGATCACGAACTTGGTGCATCAATTCGTAAGTTTTAACAAAAGACCAATCCATAACAATATCTCTTTTACCATCTGGTAGTAAAGGAACTCTAGCAGGAGTACCTTGAGGGTTTAAGAATACTGGCCAGTGCAATAAATATAAATCCACATAATCCAATTGCAATTTCTCCAATGATTCCTTGGCAGCTCCAACAGGGTCATGGTGACGGTTTGACCATAATTTAGTGGTGACAAAGAGCTCTTCTCTTGGGATTCCTGAATCCTTGATGGCTCTACCAATAGGTTCCTCGTTACCATAAGCAGCTGCGGTGTCAATGTGTCTGTAACCTGCTTCTAAAGCATGTATCACAGAAAGATACACTTCTTCTTCTTTAGCTTTCCAAGTACCTAACCCTACGATAGGAATTTGATTGTTGTCGTTAAAGGTGACAGTTTTATTATTTGCGTAAACAGAAGCCATTTTTATTTAATAATTTAATTGATTTCTAAGATTTATAATGATCCAAAAAATAAGGAAATTACCGACCTTTATATATTATTGATTTTACGGTCATGAATAGGCTTCAGTCGAGTATTGCGGTTGGAAATGAAACACTTGTTGTTAATAATGATGTCACATACAGTCTAAGGGTTCCACGAGCCACATAGGCTGGAAACATAAAAAGTAAGTTTTGGATATTACATCATAGCTGCATGAATGTGAACTTATCAATTTTTATTAGTGAACTTATCAATTTTTATTACTTTTCTTTAGTCAATAGCTTAAGTTAACATTGCAGCAATTTAGAACTTCCACATACAAGGGCTACTAAACTGATCCCTGTCTGAGACACCCTAATATCACAGCCCCTGGAGTTAAACGTATCATCTTATACAATTCAAATATTTAAGCATATGTATCTGGCGGCTGTTAAACCGCTAATCAGTTCTTGGACGGGGATAGGCCCCTCCCAATGTCCCACTTGATACTTTTTTTTATTGCTGCAAAATTGCTGCACTTTTCGTTATCATGCGGCTTCAACTTTTGCAGTGAGAGCAATTATGCAATTATGCCTAGAGTTGTTTTTTTTTTAATTCACACTACCTAGTAACTTTAGGTTTGCTCTGGAACACTTACACACCAATTAAATAAGGCAAGGATATAATCCGGAACATTAAAGTCATCCCCGGGTGATGGATTTGCGAGTTCTTAACACTTTATTCCCATGCAGGGCCTGGAGCAATTCCCGATTTAGTGTAATTGATAGATAGGCCATAATAATTGGGTAAATTATGCTTGATACAAAGACACGATATTACTATTAGAGCGTGGCAGTGTAGGACATCGAGGTGTAATGCAGGAATGGTGCTTAGCCAGGTTCTTTGTGGTGTTTGGGGTGATAAATTAATTTACAGCCGACGCCGAGGGCTGTGGTTGCTTGAAGCCCAAACTTCCTAGGACCCCTTATCATACGTCCTTTTACGGAAGAGTTCTTCGGAATTCCTTGCAACTTGTTATCTCACCGTACTTCGTATAGTCGGTGTCTCAAATTACATACCAGAATTTCTCGGCTCTAAGTTGCAGCCATTCGCGAGAATTTTTCATTAATGATAAGCTTCAAGCCGAAGTGGATTAAGCTACCACATATACAAACCCCAGTTTGCCGCCATGTCAGAACTTTCCATTATGATGGCACCCCTAATTCATACGCCTCAAATGGTAGTGGGTATATGGGTGATGCTCTTGACCCTAACATCGAAACTGTAAATCTTAATTATGAACTTTATGAACCAGATACCAAAACTAGCAATAACCCATTAATTATCTTGCATGGCATTTTTGGATGTGGAACTAACCACAGAACCGTTGGTAAGCAGCTTTCTAAGGAATTGGGTAGAGATGTATATTCTCCTGATTTAAGGAACTTTGGTCTGTCCCCCCATATTGACCGATTAGATTATCCTAGTCTTGCTGCAGATGTCGAACATTTGATCGAACTGAAGGGTTTAGAAAAACCAATAGTTATCGGACATTCCATGGGGGGTAAAGCGGCTATGGCATTAGCATTACGTAAACCAAATTTACTTAAAATGTTGGTTTCGGTTGATAATGCCCCTGTTTCATTAGCCAGTTCTAGTTCTTCATTCAACAAATATATTGCGGCATTTAAAAAAGCCACCGAAGTTCACAAGTATACAAACATTAAGGATGTTGATCAGGAGTTGGCTAAGGTGGAGCCTAACCCATATATCAGACAATTTTTAATGACCAATATGAATAGAGGTAAGAAAAATGATGTGATTACCAGTAAAATCCCATTAGACATTGTAAATAAAGCATTAAATGCTGGTCTCATATCTAGTTGGCCATATGATCCGACTGTATCTAGATGGTCAAAGGGGCCAGCTTTGTTCATTAGAGGTACCGAATCCGACTACATTGCTGATGAATATATCCCAGATATTGGTAAATTCTTCCCCAATTTCGAAGTTAGGGATATCAAATCTGGTCACTGGGTAATCAGTGAAAATCCTAAGGATTTCGTATCCACTATCATAGAGTTTGTTACTAGACACGAGGACGACTAGGTTAGCTTATATTTATATAGAGCTATATCTACTTATCACCTACTTTCAATGATTCATCCTTAACGTAATCTGGATAAATATCAAATCTTTTTTGGAAATGGACTGGGATTGATTCTCTTGCTTTTGGTAACAATGCCGAATCCAACTCGGCATACACAATTTCTTCACCCTCTCCAGCTTCACTTATAACATTACCCATTGGATCAACCACTAATGAGTGTCCATAAGCTTGGTATCCCCCATTGTTAACGTCTCTAGCAGGACTACATAATACGGTAAAGATTTCATTGTCAACCGCTCTAGATCTTGCCAATAAATGCCAGTGTAATGGTCCAGTAGTAGTGTTGAAAGCACCTGGATAAAACATACCAAATGAGTTATATGGAGATCTGGTTGCAATAGTGGCCAATTCAGGAAATCTTATGTCGTAACAAATTCCAACCCCAATATTACCAAAGTCACCCAATTTAAAGACAGTGGCCTTGTCACCTCCAGTTAAACTAACCAGCTCTTTGAAGGTTATACCACCTTTAATATCTATATCAAACAAATGAGCCTTTCTGTGCTTTGCAATTATTTCTCCTGAAGGATCAAATGTCAATGAAGTATTGTAGATCTTATTATCTTTTTCATCAAGTTCAGGGATGGAACCACCAATCAAGAAAATCCCATATTTCTTCGCCAATGAGGACAAGAATTCAGTGGTTTGGCCAGATGGAATTGATTCTGCATAATTTGCAAATTGGTCCACTGCATAAGGAGAATTGAAGCATTCAGGTAACATGACTAAATCAAGCTTACCAATCTTGGAATCAGCCACAGCATTGGAAATGAATTTATTAACTTTGGAAAGGTTAGCAGATTTATCGGAGCCAGCAGCTATTTGAATAAGGGCAATCTTAAGAGATTTGGCCAATGGAGCTTTGACAATTGAAGACATTATGGCTAATAGAGAAAGATGAAAAATTACTCGGGTTTATATACGCTCTGTAGGTTATCGCAGTTTTCATCCACTGGGGGAATATCAGAATCCCGTGCGATTCCGTGTGAATCCGCAGTTATACATGAATATGCTAAAGTACTTACCTTAATAGAAACTCTCACCCTTTGGTTCAACCACGGAATTTGGGTACTCGGTAGTCTCTTTCAACCACTTCAAGTGGGGAATAAAAACATCAGTACATCTTTGAATTTCCACGTCATCATCTTCCACGTAGCTTAAATAATTTCCCATGTATTCATCATCTTTCTTTAAATCGTCCCCCATTATGGAGTTGCCCTTAGAATCATAAAAATTGGAACATATTCCTTGGGTGAAAAATTGCAAAACTCTCAAATCAAAATCATATCCAGCGTTAGAATTAATGTCTTTGTACATCCTGATATGATTTCCCAGTTCCTTGTACACCAAGTCTTGGTTATCTACAAGCCAGTTAGGGTAGAATTTTGGATACGATAAATGCATGAACATATAATCTATATCTCCTTCCGGATCCATCTGACTTTGTACTGGATCATAATGGCCCAAGGCCTTGGATGCAAACCCTTCACCTTCTCTTATATATCCTACCCATTTGAATTGTTTCAAGGTTTGGAAATATGGTTGATTCATTACTTGAGCTGCAGCAATAAAGGTCTCTTTATCACCTTCACCGGCTGATCCTTGGGTCATAAGTGGATAATAATGGTTTGGTCCGAATACATTGTAATACAAACTCAAAAGAAGAGTCTTTAATTGTTTTGTTTTATTAACGATCATCATTCCTGTCTCGGAAGTTGGATCTGGTAATGTGCCTTCAAAATCATGATACCAAGAATCAGCAAAAGAATATTCCTCCAAGGGCTTTTTATCATGAGCCAAATCATAATTAGAATATCTGACCTTCTTTTCCTTCACTTCAACTTCGGCAATATCATAAAACTTAGGATTGGTGGTACGGGCCCATGCGTCTGGCCAAAGAATTAATCCTGTTTCTTTATAAAGTTCAGAATCAAGAATAAACTCTGGGTTACGTACTGGGAAGTTATCAGAATCCAAATAAATGACATTTTCAAATTTTGAACTCAATAACGCAAGCATTTTATATTGATAACCACCGATTCCAAATCTCTCTCTCAAGTCTTTTTCCAAAGAATCATCAAAGACATTACAACGAGCATTGTATCTGGGCAATAACTTTTCACAAAACTTCTCTTCATATTCAGCACTTGAGGGGATAAATAACTCAATGGGAATAGTAGATCCCACAGCCCTGATTTGCTTGATAACAAGGTATGACAACCAACTGAATCTTCCACCCCCAATCAACACGAACCCTTTGGTACCTTTATAAGTTTCCCATTCAGCATCAGATTCCAAAATGTTACCGAAAGTTGCAATCTTGTAGTTTTCCAACAACTTATTCATATGAATGTTAACATAATTGTGGTGGGAGTTCTTCAAATCTTGGAATGTTGAATCTGGGATATCCAATACATTTTCAAGATATTCCTTAGAAAACAAAGTGTTGGTATCCAGAGAGAACTTTTCATGAGCTTTCTCGGTTTTATATTGACCTTTTATTGATGGAGATTTGATGGCATAATCTTCAAGACCATTAAAAAATACCGTAAAGTCTCTGACTGATTGAAGGAAAGAAGCTGATAAGCCGGACGCGTCATTCTTTGATTCTTGCTTTCCTGTGCCTTTCTGTATATCAGCTTTATTAGAACCTATCAGCTTATCGAGTTTATCATTTTCTGGTGATTGGCCTGGTTCTGCCTTTAACTCTCCAGTTAATTGTTCATTTGCGTGTTGATCTGGTTGCGATGGACCTAAATTTTGAAGAGGATCGTTAACAGGAGCTTTTTGCTCATTTGAATTGATGGTCTCAGTTATCTGGGGTTTATAGGTGAAAAGTTGAAAGAACACCAATAGAAGTAGGCATGCTACCAATATCTTCGTGCGGTGATACGACACCAGTCTGCGGAACCTATTAGACATTTCAAATGATTGATGATTTTTCAGATATATTTTAAGTGAGTCTCAGCATCGAACGCTTTTTTTAGCGAGGAGCATAATTAAATGGAAATATTCATTAATGCGTAGATAAACTTATGCACAGTTAGTCACAGAGTATAGAGATTATATGATATATACCGTAAATACTAGAAAGTCAGTAAATACTGAAAAGTTGGTAAATACTAAAGAGTCGGTAAGTACTGAAAAGTTGGTAAATACTAAAAAGCCCACAAATTCCACAAAGTCAACTCTTAGACCAAAGCGAGGAAACACACAAGATTCTGAAAACAGGAAATGAGAGCAGAGTAACGTCTTCAAGCGGTTCATGATAATCGGCTCATTTGATGTATGAAAAACGCAACTCTAGAAATCGGAGAAGGTTTTTAAAGGGTTTTTTGTGATAAAAAAAATTAAAATTCAAGCCGTCCAGGAAGATTTGTGTGAGTATTCACTTTAAGGAGTTATAGTTTGAGTAGTCTTGGAGTAGTTTCATGAAGTTAATTCAAAGATTTCGTTATGGTAGCAACGAGGAGAACCAAAGAACCAGAATAGAATATAAAACTTAATAGCTTAGTTCTATCAAAACATTTACACAATAAGCAGATGGGAAAGACATTCAAGAAATTACCAAGATGAGTTTAGCGAATAAACAAGGAAATTATTGATCATCAAAAAGGACCAGGAAATGCAGAATAACCAACAAAAAAGGGAGGATATCGAGCGCCAGGATTAAAGGACTAAATGATGGATATGATTTCTTCCTATAGTAATTTCCATGCTTCCCAGAATGCTTGTGTATGTTTCAACGAACTCGCTTGGGTCTATTAGTTGACTTTGTGGATTATATTGTGGATTTGACTAGAATGAAAGTGTTATGTTAGGTGATAAATTTTATTTAAGAGGTGCGTCTGATAAATGACCAGACCAGCGGGGACTGGTTGATACACTACAGTCTGAAAAATATACCCAATACAGAAGGCCCAGCAATAGCTAGTATTATATAAGTATTATGTCTTTGCTCGGGGATAAGAGTATGGAAAAGTATTTCCCTGATATTATAGAGGTGGTAGGTGTCAAAAGAATATGGTACGAGGCACTTAACTTGGGACATATTGGTTTCACTTCTCCTAACTGTTTCAAACCAAACCCGCAATTTGCAGCCATTACCTGTGGCTGGGACCTAAAGCCAAGATCTATTACACTCTGAAGTAGTGTATCGTTACCTCTTACCACCTTCACAATATTGCAAGATTTACAATATAGTTCCAAATATTTGTAAGCGACCTTCCCGGTGATTGCTCTCTCGTTTAAATGCTTCTTTTATATAAAACTGGTGGACAGAAGTTGCAACAACTTTTTCCGCACTAACCAGTATGAAACTCTTCACTAGATTAATGTCAAGCAGCTTATCTAAAGTCCCCAAGACCTCAAGTTTCACTGCCAAATTGCAGGCAGATCTGATAGTTTCAAGCCCTGAAATTGCCCTTGCTAATGAAAGGAATATAATTCATACCCCCAGAATCCTTAAGTCTGGGGCCTTTTCTTATACTTTACCTGAGGAAAGGAAGTCTTATCAATATCTCACTTCCAGTGGAAATGCTCTCAAAGACTTGGGATTGGATCTTGACCAAGTCAATGACCCAGAATATCAAAAGATAGTTTCCGGGGAAGCTTATAATGATGAAGAGTTCTTGAAACAAGTTCCGTTCCCCTACTCTCAAGCTTACGCTGGTTGGCAATTTGGTCAATTTGCCGGACAATTGGGAGACGGGAGAGTCGTAAATTTATTTGAGGTCCCCAAACACAAGCAGGATAATTCAAAAAACCGGAAATTTTATGAATTACAGTTGAAGGGTGCCGGATTAACTCCATTTTCAAGATTTGCAGACGGAAAAGCCGTATTAAGATCTTCAATCAGAGAATATATTATTTCAGAACATCTTAATTCGATTGGTATTCCAACCACTAGAGCATTGTCTCTCCTGTTCTTGCCAGATACGAGAGCTAAAAGGTATATGTATGAGAAATGTGCTGTGGTATCCAGATTTGCAGAGCTGTGGGTGAGACTTGGAACTTTCGACTTGTGTAGGATGAGAGGTGATAGGGAAGGTATAAAACAATTGAGTGACTATTGTATCAGTGAATTGTTGACACTCGACAATGGAGAGAAGTTTCCATTTTTCACTGAGTTTTCTTCGGACAATAAATCTGTTTTAGCCAATTTTAATGAGGAATTGTCAGATTATGATAAATTATTCTTTGAAGTGGTTCTCAGAAATGCTCAAGCTACTGCTAAATGGCAAACTTATGGATTCTTAAATGGTGTTTTGAATACTGATAATACCTCGATCTTGGGACTTTCTATGGATTATGGTCCTTTCTCAATCATGGATAAGTTCAAACCTAATTACACCCCTAACTCAGAAGATATAGAGAGTCGTTACGGTTACAGAAATACACCAACAGCAATGTGGTGGAACTTGACAAGGTTTGGTGAAGACATGGCCGAGTTAATTGGATCTGGAACTTCCCCAGTCGACGAAGTGAGTGAAGAATGGCAAGATCAAGTGATTAAAAGAGCTACAAAGATCATCGAATTGGCAAGTCAAATGTACACATTCAGTTTTACAAAGAAATATGTCCAATCTTTCTATAACAGACTCGGACTTTCAACTGATTTGATAAATAAAGAAACTCCTGATGAGCAAAATCAACAATTGATTGCTCCTCTCTTGACGATGCTCGAAAAGGTGGAATGTGATTTCAACTTGTTTTTCGTCAACTTACAAAATGCTGAATTCACCAGTGACTCGATGGATTTCAAAGCCATATCTAAACAGGTTATTCCATCGGCAAATGACCTTTATAATGAAGATGAAATGATCGAATTGGTGTCGGAATGGTTACCTAAATACCGTGATGAATTGGCCAAATCAGAAAAATTAGGATACGATAGACGTTCTGCAAGCCAATACAACCCATTGTTCCTTCCCCGTAACTGGATTCTTGATGAAGTTATTGATTCTGTAGAAGACTCAAAAGCTGAAGATTTGAGCCAACTCCATAAGTTGGAAAAGATGGCATTCAACCCGTTTGATTCCTCTAAATGGGGTAATGATTTACAAGATTTACAAAGTAAATGGTTAAGACAAGGTGACATGGGAGAGAAATACTCGATGTTACAATGCAGTTGTTCTAGTTGAACATTAAGGTATATAGGTTACTTTAATTTACATTTTAACATTTTTCAGAAACGTATTTGAACTCTTTCCGATCTTAATTCATATAGTAGACTCAGGTTGAATAATACGGTCTTCAATGTTGTGTTTCCGTTCTCTACGCAGGAACTGGTCCATCTTCCAAAATTGCTGCAAATTCGCAACCACCAGGCACGGATTACTAAACAAATTCATTCATTCAAATATACAATTCATTCAAATATATAATTCATGCAAAACATCGTCATAACACTTAAGTGAAGGTTCTTTGGGCATCTTGGTAACCTCTGTGGAAGGCATCCTTGGCTTGTTTTTGGAGACTTGGTTCCAATTGGGCAATCTTGGCATCTAACTGCAGATTACCAGTGGTGAAATCCAAACTTGAACCAACTCCTCCGGAGCTCATGGTGTTAGGAACACCAGACTTATTGGATTTAGAGTGATCGGTATTTGAACCATAGGCACCAGAAGATGACTTATCGCCATAAGCAGTAGACTTCTTGTTACCACCGAGGTCATCACCGTAGGTGTCAGAATCAAGAGAGTCAGACTTACCGTGAGACTTGGAAGAGTTGTGCTTGGCACCATAGGCACCAGCGGCACCAGCGGCAGCGGCACCTCCTCCAATGGCAGCTTCCTTACCGTGCTTCAATTGAGATCCTGGGTCATCAGATTGAGCAGCCTTCAAACCAGAACTACCACCGGACTTGGCGTTATTTCCAATGTCTTGCCAGTCAGTATCTTTACCAGAACCAGATTTGGTTGCAGAACCATAAGCATCCTTGTTGGAAGACTTACCGTAGGCATCAGAGCCAGAACTACCGTAGGCACCAGTACCAGAAGATGATTTACCGTAAGCATCAGTACCAGTAGATGATTTACCGTAGGTGTCGGTACCAGTAGAAGACTTTCCGTAGGTGTCAGTACCAGAAGACTTACCAGACTTACTGTGATGAGCAGCACCAGCTGCACCTAAGCCGGCAGCACCAGCGGCACCAGCACCAATTCCTGCTTCCTTACCATGGGAATCTTTACCGGAAGAACCATAGGTGTCCTTACCAGAAGAACCGAAGGTATCTTTACCAGAAGAACCGTAGGTATCTTTACCAGAAGATGACTTACCATATTGGTCAGTACCACCAGTCTTAGAGTATGATTCATTACCAGAAGCACCATACGATTGTTTTGAATCTTGAGTGGCCCCAGCACCACCAGCACCAGCAGCTCCAGCACCGGCACCGGCGGCAGCACCAGTACCAGTGGAAGATTCTTTGCCAGTAGTGGCATCCTTCTTACCACCAGTTAACTTGGTACCAATTCCACTTTCTGTACCACTGGCATTTTCTTTACCTAAGTAACTACCAGCTTTAGCATCGGCTTGGTCGGCATACTTGGCAGCATTTTCCTTAGTAAGGTTTCCGTCTTGATACTGCTTCTTAGCAGCTCCACTAAGAGAGTCACTACCGACAGCTTTACCACCTTGCTTATCGAGCTTTTCGATATCTTTATTGTTTCCGATCTTTAATTTATCAGCAAATCCCATTTTTGTGTTTTATTTAATCAATTGAGTTGAAATAGTTGATAAGTGGGTCAATTGAGGAGAATTTAACTTCATTTATACTCACAATGAATTGCTGCTGTATGGCTTTTTGGTTGCGAAACTCGTGCCGCAAAATTAGACTTGCTTTGAAATTGGCAGGACTGGGTTATACACGAATAGAAACTGATAATATTAAAAATCGACAAGGATCTCACAGTTTGCTTCACAAAGGGTCCCGTTTCTTGAATATTCCACGATATGATGTAATTGGCTATGTGAATGATGTAAGTGTCATATCTATTTTTTTTTTTATATCATGCGTATCGAAATTGTGTCAATATGACTGGTGACCGTTGAAAATCCACACAACCACAGATGACGACACGACACTTGCCACAATTACTTTTTAGTAAGGGATTTGCAGACATTTTTATCTTCGCTCAGGTGTATGGAACATGGAAGCCTTACGCAATGGACTATTTTGGTGAACATACTTATGATCATTACTAAGTGTGTGAAATTTGCGAAAACACAATTTGCAGCCAATTAGGATTTGGGACACAAATTGGTTATTCCAAGAAATGGTCCACAATTAATTGACATGAATTTAATACTGAGGCTGTGCATTTTTGAAAAATTGCAAATAGACTGAACCACAGAATATTCAAGGATTCCGTTCTCCAATTTCTAAGTAGTTGAACGGAAACGCCTAATTATCTGGGTCGACCCCGCCAGAACTGAAGACGGAAAAATGTTAGAAACCTGTAATTAAAAAGTTGCCATGGAGACAAACATAATTTATTTGTATAATATATAGGCCATTAGTTGTATTGGGCCATACTTAATTTACATAGAATTGAAAACATTAATTGTTGACCACCAGTAATGGAAGGTACACCAAAGCTTGATGACTTTGAAGTTGAATGTAAACCTTTAAGTAATACATTCTTACAAGGTAGCAATTCTGGAAGTCAGGTACCAAGGTAAATTTGTCAAATGGGTTCGGATCTTTGTTGCCTTTCAATGAAGCCTTATTGATATCAATATCGACATTGAATTCAGCGACCAAAGAGTCCCCATCTTTATTCCAAACTGGACTCGATATTAATTCACCGTTTTTGGACAATTTTGGATCGTTAACAGAAAGGCTGATAGTTTTATGTTCAAGTAAGGCAAGGGTCTTCATTTCATCTACTAATGCTTTTTCAAGTTTAATATTCCGGATGTCGAAAGATTTTCCTAGCTCTTTAATTTGAAACAACTTCCTTTTGAATGGGCCGATGATATTGGTTTGTACATTATCAGAAGATCTGAAATAGGAATCTTCAGGGTGTGAGTTCTTAAAGACCATCTTATGATTGAACTCGATAGGGATTGGGTGATCCGATTTGAGAGTCATGCAAATCAAATCAGTTAATAGTACTCTCATCTTTGGAGGAGATGATGGGTGAGCTAATTGTAATTTAAAAGGAATAGATATTTTCATGTCTGGTAATTCTCCTTGAGGCCTATGTTTCTTTAAAGGCACATAAGGAATCTTGTAAAGCACATCGGGGGTCTCAAGCTCCAATGGCCCTGATTTCTTTAATAAACTCTTGGTGGCTTGGATCTTTAATTTTATTGATTTAGGTTTAGGATTCTTCTCGTTTTCCGTTCTAACGTATAATTGTTGCAACTTATTGCTACCTTCCTTTTCTACTTGATCTTCAAGGACAGATACTAGATCATCAAGTTCGGTGAAATTCTGATTCTTCAATACCTGAGCCAACTTCGTTCCCACTTCTATCTTTTCGTCGACTCGTTTTATTAAATTATTGTAAAGCAAATTCTGGTATAAGGACAATTCTCTAAAGGCCGAGTCAGAGAATTGATTTTGCTTTTCCACAATACGAAGGGAATCTTTACGATCTTTCAAAATAACATATTCATCACCCTTTTCATTGAAGACCAAAGCATTTTCTTTGGAAGGATTAAATTGATACGTTGATGCCTTACCAATGAACCTGCAGAACACATTATACTCAATTGATGTGTTCATATAACTAAAATCTTTAACATCACCCATAGAAGGAGGTAATTTGACGTGAGTGCTCAAAGTATAGTGGGGACATTCATTATCAAGTAAACTGTTAGGAATCTTGAATGAAAAAAACCGCTTGTACTTTTTTCTGGCATATAATTTTGACTGTCTGAATGACAAGTGGTAACCATCTTTATCCACTTGGTAAGGACAAAAATAAGCATTTTGATACTCCGTAATCAATCTATTAACATAAGTTGCTTCTTGGAAACTACCACTAAAGTCGAACATTTGCAAGAAATTCTTTTTGGTTTTCCCAATTGTCAAGGTTCCCTCAAACAAAACATACATCATCTTGAAAGGAATATCATAATCACTTTCATTTTCAATGATAATATATCCATTTATCATATCTCCTTGTTTATATTCAAAACTAGAAGGATCAATATGTTCTGGAATTTCATTGGCTTTACACACATCGGCAGTGAAATGAGTTTCAATCTTCACCGATTTAGAGTAATTATTATCCTTATCACTCATATCATTAAGCTTGTGAATATTATCAAGAATACAATTTTGCCACGTTGGGTTGTCCACATCATTGAAAGTAACGGGAATATCTGAAGTGGAATTTGTGTTAGTAGAACCATTTAATGAGTTCATGGGAAGAGAAAAGGAGCTGGTGTCAGTATTTGAATTTGTGTTTGTTGTAACACTATTTACGGCAATGGTATCAAAATTTGCAGTGTCACTGGACAGTTCAAGGTATTCTGGAGGTTCAATATCACCTTCACCTCGATAAAAGGAATTGGAATACATGGCATAAGAGGGAAGAATATTCCATAGTTGAGCTTGTCCTTTCAAATTATCATCATTTACATGAAAATCATCTCTTTCCAGGAAGCTTTGTTCAGAGGATGGAAACATGTTGATGAATATGATCTACGATGGAAATCTATAGAAATATATATCAAACCCTCATTGTACAGGACGATTAGTCACATTACTAAGCCAGTAGATAGATACGAGAAAAAGCGGAATCCACGCCCAGAACAAGCTTTACGACTAAACTGGGGAAAATGTTGTGATTGGTTGACATATGAAAGTTATGACTCAACGATAATCAACGCAACAATGATCGGCAATCATAAACGTGAATATCATTGAAACGGCCATTGCTTATTATAACTTATAAGATATGTGTCATAAAGAGCACCTGCGCATACAGGAAAAGAACATGAGCGTTGCTCAATTTAATGCACGGCTTGAGAAACGGCCTTGGAGAGGCAGAGCGGAATTGATGACGGCTTGCTATACAAAAACCGGCATAATGACTCAGTTATTCCAGTAGTGCCTCATTTGATGCATACGTAAACAAGCCCCATGCCAATCGTTGTCTATATACTAGCGACGTGGCATTTATTTCTAGGCTTCCGTATACCCCATCTTCTGTGCCGGACTACAGATACCGTCAGGAGGAGAATAAAAACTATGGATTAGAGGAAGCACAAAAGAATCCAATAGAACTTCATTAGAAGTTTAAATCGTGGAAAGGTATGTTATTCGTATACAAATGAAATAATTTAGTTTAATATTGAATAAGGGTTTCGTCAAATTGGGGGCCATTCAAGTAACCAAAAACCGTAGTTAGTTATCACTTCTGAATAGTATCCTCTTTATAGGGATCAGAATCTCCAAGTGAATAAGCAGAATTTTGAATTTGATCAAATTCAATGTTGGTAATTGACATACCGAAACTGCCAAACTGGTCTCCAAAATTACTATTGATATATGCTAAGTTCAAATTCAGATTAAGTAGAAGATTAAGCTGATCCTGTTGGGGGTTTGGGGTTGGTTGAGTCATTAGCGTGGCTTGAGTCGTTGGTGTGGTTGGTGTGCACAGATTCAAGGATGAAGCTAAAGTCAGTGACGAATTTCCATTGGGTACCAACGATGGATTGGTAAGAGGGATAGTAATACTCTGTATCTGAAAGGGATCTTCAAGATCAATGTCAATACCTTCAATTTGGATATCTTGGTCTCCTGATTGAGTATTGTCTGAGCCTCTTAGTAGAAAGTCCAAATCTGGTGTGGTAATGTCTAAGTCAGGAATGCCATCAATTGCCGAAGATGCAGATGAAGAATCAGATGGGGATGATGCATAAAATTCGGGGGCCTGATCGTAGATTTCTTGTGAACGTTTGAGTAGAAATACTTTAGTTTCGTCCAGTTCAACTGATTTGGAGACGAAACAAGGTGAAGAGCTCTGTTTGGGAGAAGCTACTTGAATAGTTTTGTCTTCAGCCAATTTCTTATCATCATAAACACCAGACTCCTTGTCGATACTATCTGGTTTTAGTATCTTTTCAGGTCTTGTCTTTATGATTCTTGTCTTGGTTTGTACTTTTTCCACTTGAGATAGGGAACCAGTAGTTTTATTTCGACGTTTAACAGGACCATCATTGAAAGTGCAATTGCCGCCATTAGATTTGAAACAACTTAAACAACAATCCTCTTCCATCATTATACAACATGACTTCCTCTTTCGACAAAAGTCACAAGGGCGTTGGTGTCTAGATTTATAAGGTCTACTACTGTATAAGCGGGATAGTTCGTAATTTCTAGATTTGGTCATGGTGAAGCATTAAAAATATTCAAAACTACAGGAATGTGCCTGAATTTATACAACAAACTATATAGTTATTAGGACGGTTAAATTACGAATAGATTACGGAGGCATGCTTATCTTAAAAATTAAAAAAAAAAAAATTCCAAAAAATAATATTTCAATTAGGGGAGAATTACTCAAAGGTAAATTTTAGAATAGCTTGTTTGTTAGTTGAGATGTTCTGGTCCCTTGTACACACTCAAATAATAAAGCCCTTTTTAAAAAAACAAAATGGGGGAGAAAAAAATAGGTTTCTTTTTTTTTGTTGTTTTCTGAGGTCAGACGATTGAGGTTAATCAGTGATTATCATGTAATGTAGATAAGTTTAATAAGTAGAGTCATCATTCTGGTTGTATGGCTTTATTATTTGAGATGTATACTTTTCAGTTTTACATACCATTTGTAACAAAGTATTCAAGTAAAATTTTAATTTCTCTCTGACGGCATTGAAGGCTTCGCGGGTTCATGGTAGAGACACTTCCTGCATCCTGCACCCCAAAGGAAAATGCCTTGAAATGTGGAAGGAGGTTCTGGGCTCAAACAGCCATGTATCATCTGCCATCTATAATGGGGATTGGGGGGTTTCATGACTTGCTGATCAATTATGTCTAAACTAATTCTTCTAGAACTGCAATCGGAAAACTGTCTCACTTCGGTCAATTTCCATTTACTGTATAAGTCCGTAATCTTTGCCGTAGTTCCTCCCCAGTCACTAACTTCACGGTTTATTCGGTGGCATCATGCGTCTCAATTTTCAGGATCCTCAACAATAGATCGTGGGACGCATAGGATGCATTGTCCTGCAGATATCGAATGCACGTTAAACTGTCACTTAATTTTGTCGCTGTGCCACCTCCCCTCTCGCTAAACCAAAGCAAATGATGAGGCTGGAAATTATTCTCCTATTACTAGTCCTCATTGATGTCGATGAGATAAGCGCATCAATAAATATCACTTTTGATAATTATGCCTATAGGGGCGCGGGCCAAGCCTTTGGTTGTTAAAAAAGGTATCACTTTATACCAGCTATGATATCATTGCTCAAAACCATTGAAATCCATTAATAAGACCTTACTTATAAATCTGCCGTGTGATTCAGTAAATTATTATCTGCACAGAACTGCTTCCTCATTGGTCGATTAAATATCAAACTTGAGACAGTATTTGCGTTATTTCCAATGAGAAAGGCACCAAAAAAATTGTAAGCCGGGTTGCATTTTTCCATATTAGGGGCCGGATACGATTATTTTTGGCCCTCCTTGCGAATGCTTATTGTGAACATATTATGAGCGCAACTTTGTCAGGGACATAATAAAGATGGTTAAGTTGACTATAGTGATATCATGTTGGCAATGATGATGCTGATGAGAGGATGCTGATGAGAGGATGCTGATGAGAGGATGCTGGGCATGTCAATTGGTAGTTTAGCTTGAGTCTTATTTTGAGTTCAATCTGTCAATTCTGTCGTATAAGAAGCCGCACCTATAAGGTTTTAATCCAAAGCCTTAAAAGTATCTCTATTCTCATGACCAAGAAGCCTTCTATCTCACAGCCACAGCCACCAGAAGAAGCTGAGAACGCCAAAAAGGGAATTTCTCTGTCTTTCATCGGGACTAGGAGGCCGTATATGCATCCTTGTATACGATAAAAATTGCTTCTATAGATTTTGCATTCATTGTTGAAGCAATATCGAATCCAGGTCATTTAATATACTTCGGTGCATTCACCTTATTTGGAATATTATATGAAATACACTTTAAGCTTGGCTTGGGTCGATTTCCTGTATAGTTGGCCACCAGGTTCGCCGTCTTTTGGCCGTTAAATGATGTCTATATTTTAATCTTACATTATCCGTTTCTCAAGTTAGAAACAAGGGGAGCTTGAGAAACAAGGGGAGCAGCCGGATGCCGGTTACATTCTCGGATGACAAAGGTATTCGATAAGAGCTTTTGACATATGGGTCTAGCGTGACATTCAGCATGAACTAAACGGGATATTGGTTCGACATATTCGTGATGGCGACTGAGCTAGCCCCGTTAAGTATTTGATCTTAACCCCGGCTCTTAAAATACAGGTGTTGGCCGAAGCTGGATTACATTTGACTTGGGCTGATTTCCATATCATTTGAAATTTCATAAATAATATCCCTTTTGCACCCACTTTGATTCCTGCCATGGATATAGGATCTTGTACACAAAATCCGCCAATAATGGCTGCGTTCTTACTTACTTCACTGGCTGATAACCTACGGTTTTGACTTCATAGACCTTTACGAAACTGAATAGCTAGAAATTGGCTGAAATTTTTCACAATAACTGGATGAAAATCTTCAGAGCAAGGGCACTGTGAGTTCTGATATTAAGCTGTGAAGAGGAAATACTTTCCACCTGGTTATAACATTGATTCAGTCACCTTCGCGATGGTTTGACATTTGGCCAACTTACATGATAAATGTGAATCGTATATCCTACAATATATAGATTTAGCCGCTAGACATACAGATAGAATCTCGAACAATCAGATCGACATCATCAATGCGTCAAGCGAAAACTTTCTTATCCAATAAAATCCAAGTATTCATACTCCAACATGATCCCACTATTGCATTGCCTCGACATTCTTCCTGTTGGCTTGCTATATTGACGGTTCTGTGCTATCCGATTGGCAGTTGCCCCACATTTCTCCAAAAATGGTAATACTCCGGGCTCGTAATTGTAAAAACATTTTTTTAGAGACCCCTTGAATAATATTTCCGGTAATTGCCTTTGCCATGAATGTATTGCATTGTAGCTATCAATTAATGATATCTACGTCATACTACGCTATTATCACCATATCAATGCCGATGGTGATAGTATTTTCCGTGGATCTTTTGGTATATATTAATATGAGCATTATTCGGAGTGCAGTCCTGACTGGGGGTATCCTTACACGCTCTATTAAAACTGGAGGTTATACCTTACGGTACTTCCTAATGGATGATTTCGAAGGTCTAGAATGATAATTGATGAGATCTAAATTTGAGGCCTCCCACATCTGCATTCGAAACCACTAATTAACCGGGAATTCACATATAAGTCTACTCAAGGATTGACTAAAGGCATTGAGATTCTTTCATATTCATACCAACCAACTCGGCATTCTTTCATACACCTGCATACCTTCCAATATATTCATACATCTGCTACAGTATATACCAAATATATTTCATATTTCACTATTCACAAGCTGGTACCAAATCTCATATGGATATCACAAAATTCCGGCCACTATTATTTAAAGATAATGGCCTTTATGTATGAACCGTTAGAGATAGATACTGTAACCTCTGATGTCTTAGATTTGGTATTATATCCGCCTCTAGAGCTTTCTAGATATTGTTCCCACGTCAAACAGGAGGTAGAGAGATCGCTAATATAGTAGTGAATTTCTCGGCTATAGTTTTATCGACATAACATTTTGACAATCGCTAGTAAACCACTATTCGTAGCCTTGAACTATACAGAATTTCCAGTCTTACGGTCTTGTTGGATAGAGAGTGCAAAAAGTGCACATTGATGGGTTCTGCTACGTAATTTTATAACAATTTTATGACAATTTTACCTTACCACCTGAGAATTGAAAAAGACCATAAAACCCTCAATAGCATCCCCCAGTACTTAGGAGGTATGGTAAATTATTGTTTAACCGTCTGCCAGCTGTATCTTTTCCAGGTTAAAAAAACACCTATCTGTCTGATACGTTTCCTCATTTAGATTATCCGAACAGTTACTGAACCCGCACTTGTCAGCAAGCCTTCTACCGCATATTAGGCCGCAAAGAACGGCTTTTCCCCTCCAAAAAAGGAAATGATCGCGTAGCGGTGTCTCCCAGCTGTTCCCTGACTGGGAAGCTATAAACTTCAGCTACCGACTGAATCCGGTACGGTTAGACAGAAATGAACCATATTGAATGAAATCAAGGATTCTCAAGGTTTGAAAGTCCGGTTATTATTAAGAGATTGAGTGATGCATAACTTCTGGTTATGGTGATTCATGGTAGTGCATTTGTTACATTCTGTGATTTAAACTATGAATTTCACTGTAGAATGAACAGAAATTGTTTCTAGTTGATACTCAGGCCATCAAACATTAAAATAAATTGTTATGAGTATCCCGTCGGAAATCCCCAAGATTCTTGGAATATCCTTCGAAACCATTGTCTGAAGATGATTTCATGGTCAAGATCCATTGTTATGGTGTTTGTCGATCCATAAAGGATATAGAAGAGGTTGTTGGGCATGATATTGTTGGTGAGACCCTCAAGGTTAGTGATGATATTAAAGATGTTAAGGTGATTTTTACATCAATTGCGCTTTCGCTATGACTGAAATTGACTGTGGCTCTTACTTTAAAGTCTTGAAACCCAGTGGTTCATAGATCACGGTCGGTGCTCCAGACAATAGTCGAGAGATCCCAATTCATGCTTTGTCTTTTATTTCCAACAAATCCAGCATTACCGGATCATTGATTGGTAGTATTCATAATGTTTAAGGTCGTTGCTGAAACTAAGATCCGTCCATGGATCGAAGAAGATCCGATCGGTGAAGATGTAGGTGAAACCGTCTCACAAAGACTTGGCAAAGGTGAAGACAAAGTTGACGACGTCGAAAAGTTCTTAGTTAATTTAGTAATTTGTCTATAAATATAATACCAAACATATCAGATTTAAATGGCCTTAATTCCTTCAGCAGGTCAACAGAATTTTATATTTTATACAAATCAGCAATTATTATATTATTGTCTATGTAGACACCAATCGTGGGAATCTCATAAAACTGCATCTACGGTGGTTTATATCCAGTGCACATAACCGAAATATAATGCCCGATCTTTGTCGTGAAAGCTTAATTCCATTTTTATCTCTCAATAGGTTGAATAGACATCAACCGACCAAAAAAAGATCCTCAAAAATTACACAACTCCCGAGTTATCTCAAATTTTACAATATATCGTAGCCCCTCCCTCCTTTTTAAACATAACCTCTAAAGCCCGTCTCCTACAGTACCTAGTGTCTGGCTTCGCTTAGCATGTACTCGCGCTCGCGCAAACCGAACTTGGAATATACTTCTGTATACATACTTGAGAAAAGACCGGTGCAAAATTAAGATGAACTTGATGGATATGCTCAGTAGTGATGGGCCCGACATGTACCAGGAGGACCAAGGAATGACATCTATTTTAGATCGTCAAGCTGAGCAAGGTCCTCAAATTTCTCAACCTTTAAATGGAGTTTACTACTTCCCAACGGCTCTAACTAACGTCCAGAAAGATATGATGGAATTTTGCCTCAAAATCTTTGGTCCCGAACTTATTAAAGAGATGAACCTGAAACAGCTGAGAACAAAGATCCATAGTTTGTTGGACGATGACGAAAGTAAGGATCTTGATATGGGGTCGAAGTTATCGTTTTCGGAGAAACTTGACTTTATATTCGAACAACTTGAAACCACAACAAAACACCCTTCATTACTTGTGGATCATTATCTCCCGAAAAAGTTGTTACTTTCTGATATTAACGGTCGGTTTGTTAATATGTCGGGCAGTTATAAATTGTTCAATAAATTGGTGAATGGGCTATTAGATAATTTCTTTGATAGTGTTAAATTACCTGAGATGACGGTGTATCATATGCTCGTGGTGGGGGAAAGTATTAAAGAACTTGAACTCATAGAGGGATTAATTATTGGGAAAAAATTACATTATAATAATGTCAGCACCAATAAATTATATGATGATAATCGAGGATATCCTCCATATTTCAATATAGAAAAGCTGAGGAAACAACCGGCCAAGGAAAAAGAATCCAAAACCGATTCAGAAACTGAATACAAGAGACGTCGGGTCACCACCAGAACTACTTTGAAATATAAACCCGAATTATGTCTTCATCTTATCACAACCCTGCAACTTTATAATAACTGTACCCCAGTATTGGATCCGGAAATTCAATTCAAATTGGTTTTTTCCTTTGACCTCAACATTGATAGCAAATGTCCAAGTATTGAAATGATTAGAAATCAAGGCCAGAATGTCTACGAACCTAATCCATTACAAACTCCAATTATAATCCCAACTCCTGTATATTCCATTCATCATATCCAAACATTAATACCTAAACCTTCTCAGTCGTTTAATATCAAGCCGATACAGGATTGGAAACGAGAACTCTTGGACTGCTTATTTTATAATAGATTCAACATGTTCGAAGAATCTGGTGATTTTTTTGTTCCTTTATACGGGAGTAACATGACGAAAATAGTGCCATGGCTATTGAATTGGGACCTGATTCCATTTCCAATAAATGACGATGAGTTCTTGGACCAATTCACCTATAAACTTAACATGAATATTCACGAGGAAAAACTCATCAAGAAGATTAATAATTGCTACTTACTCCCATTCTATAACACAGAGCTTGATGACGAATATGCGGTTGAAAACTTTGATTATAAGTCCTTCAAGGCCAAATTAGCTGAGCTCGTCACCAAAAGGCTTCAACAAATTAATCAATCAATTATGAATCTCCAGGAAGAGATCCCAAAGTATAGAAGAAATGAAACGACAAGGCAGCTTAGGTATGATCATGAAGAAGAACTCATAGCTCAAAATTACCACAAACACAAAAGACTCAATGAAGATGCTAACTTTGTAGAAAAGAAGCTCATAAAAGTGGATACAGATCATCCAAAATTGTTCAGTGAAAAGTCCGACCTTGAATCAAAGGTTGAACACTTAAATAGTCTCAAAAAACTCACGGATTTGGAAGTTGATAATAAACTTGAAGAGCAAGAGAAAATAATTCAAGAATTGTCCAAAGAAGAAACCAATTTGATTGAAGAACTCGATAAATTGAATCAAGAAAATGAAACTATTAGAGGACAATACCAAGATAGCTCAAATGAGGCATTACATCTTTCTTTGCAAATTCAAAAGCTCAAAGACAAAAACACCAAAATTGAAATCAGATCCAATGGACCCGGTGTTAATATTCTTCCATCATTATTGAAGAAAGATGATCTCATTAACCATGAACAAGTACTCCGGAAAATTGGTAGTGAGAATACTTTCATCAAACTGTTTTTCGACAAAAAATTGGAAAAATTGGTGAATGAAAGAAAAACGTTATTAGAAAACTCGGGTAGTACTTCTCGTACTAATAATCGGGTAAGTAGAGCCACCACGCCATATTAAGGAACCGAACCACATCCAGGATATTTTCGCAGCCAAAATTCGAACCAGATCTCCTGCTATACAAGGTCAGTATCCCTAATATAAATCGGTACCTCAAACAGCATGCAAGGATCTTTGATGACCTATACTTTATACTTAATCACTTCATTTGTAATAATATACGAAACTCTTAGTGCCCCAACTCGCATCTGATCTTTGATGCCGCGCACCCCAGATTATAAAAGCATTTGAATTTCCACTTATTGACACTTCACACTTAACATGGCAATTGATATAAATCAATTTCTCGGGAACAAGGTCTACGGTACTCCGTATATGCCTCGGGACTATAAGGAGCTTTTGGTTTATCTTGAAATTCACGGCAGGAAATACTCGAATCTTGCCATTGATCATATCAAACTGTCTTACATTTCACAGTCATATGGACTCATATTCTTTATCCGAGATATAATTTTTGTCACCGTAATATATCGGTATTTCTGTAAATTTTCTCGGATATTATGGGGATACGGTATAATTGGTGTCATTTTAGCCATCAAAAATCGTCTATTGAAAGCTATATTCTCGGTAATGTTATCATTACCTCCAATTAAAGCTGAAGTAAATAAGCAATTGGATAAAACCGTGGAAAAAATACATGAGGAAATGGTGTTAAATGACGATAAATTGTTGCAATTCCCCAAATTACCATCAAAAGGAATTACAAATGTTTTAGTGTTGGAGGAACTCGATAAACTACAGACCTTGAAACATTCAGAATGGAATAATGGTCGAGTATCAGGTGCCGTTTACCATGGAGGAAATGATCTTTTAGAATTACAATCGGATGCTTATAACAAATACTCAATTGCAAACCAGTTACACCCAGATGTGTTCCCTGGAGTCAGGAAGATGGAGGCGGAAGTTGTAGCCATGGTTTTAGGGTTATTTAATGCCCCTGAATCAGGTTGTGGTTCCAGTACTTCGGGAGGTACTGAGTCACTTTTATTGACCGGATTGGCTGCAAGACAATATGGTAAGTTTAAGAAAGGTATCACTAATCCTGAAGTCATCGCTCCTGTGACAGTTCATGCTGGAATTGAAAAGGCATGTTACTACTTTGGAATGACTCTTCATAAGGTAGACTTGGACCCTAAAACTTTTCAGGTTAATTTAAAAAAGGTTAAAAGACTAATCAATAAAAATACTGTTTTATTGGTAGGCTCGGCCCCCAACTATCCACATGGTATCATTGACGATATCGAAGGCTTGTCCAAACTTGCCATCAAGTATGATATCCCATTACATGTTGATGCGTGTCTTGGATCCTTCATAGTTTCATTTCTTGAAAAGGCCCAGATTTATGATTCAGTCCCCTTGTTTGATTTTCGGGTTCCAGGTGTAACCTCCATTTCTTGTGATACCCATAAATATGGTTTTGCTCCAAAGGGGTCGTCAATTATCATGTACCGTAACAAGGAGCTCAGAAGATGTCAGTTTTATGTCTCTTCTGATTGGACAGGTGGAATGTATGGATCACCTACCTTGGCTGGTTCAAGACCTGGTGCATTGATGGTCGGATGTTGGTCCACTCTTGTCAATATAGGTGAAAATGGCTATACCAAATACTGTCAAGAAATTGTGAGAGCAATGCTCAAAGTCAAAAATTCTATTGTAACACATCCAGTTCTACTGAAATACCTTGAAGTTATTGGAGATCCTATTGCATCGGTTATTTCCTTCAAATCAAAATCAAATTCTGTTGGTATCTATAAGTTAGGAGATCTTTTGACCGCTAAAGGTTGGCATTTTGCATCTTTGCAACATCCAGCTGCACTTCATTTTGCTTTAACATGGTTGACAGTCCCCCATGTTGATGAACTAATTGATGACCTTGTGGAGTGTACTGAAGCGGCAGCAAAAAGTGGCACTGATGGCGTTGAATCGGATACGGCCGCTTTATATGGTGTTGCTGGTAGTGTCAAAACTGTTGGAGTGGCCGATCAAATTATTGAAGCGTTTTTAGATGCATTATACTCATTGAAATGATTAATGTTAGATATATGAATACATATATAGTACTATTTACTTGCTCCAACTTGTTCTGTCCAAATTTGCTCGGCCTCGACAATGGTGTTATTGTTGGCATTCATTTTGTTCATAGTTTCAAGATATTCATCGTATTCGTCACTATCGAAGACAATACCTCCACCAGCTTGTAAGTAAGCAATTCCGTCTTTGTATACCATGGTTCTTAAAGCAATACAAGTATCCATTGTTTTTCCATCATAACTCCAATGTCCTACGGCACCTGCGTACACTCCTCTTTTTTCCTTTTCTAACTCTCCGATCAATTCCATAGCTCTAACTTTTGGAGCTCCACTGACAGTACCAGCAGGGAAGATGGATCTGAAAGCATCAAATCTGGTCTTATCAGATCTCAAAGTACCACTGACTTCAGAAACCAAGTGCATGACATGAGAAAATCTTTCGATGGTCAACAATCTATCAACACTATTCAGTTCTGGAGTACAGACTCTATTGACATCATTTCTAGCCAAATCAACCAACATTATATGTTCTGCTCTATCTTTCAAACTTGATCTCAATATACTTGCATTTTCTTCATCTTCTTCATTGGTCTTTCCCCGTTTAATAGTACCAGCAATAGGATGAGTAACCACCTTTCCTGCGGTATCGGATTTGACCAATAATTCGGGAGAGGCTCCTATAATTTGAAAGTCAACCAAGTCAATATAGAACAAATATGGAGATGGGTTGACTGTTCTCAAATGACGATATATGTTAAATGGATGTAAAGATGTTGGTCTTGCAACTCTTTGAGATGGCACAGCTTGGAAAATGTCTCCTTTCAATATATGTTGCTTTAACTTGGTGACATGAGATTCATAACCTTCTTGACCAATATTTGAGGTAAAGGATTGATTTTGCTTGATTGGTGGTTGTATTGGGTTGATTTCACTCGAAGGAGTGTCAGTTTGGAGAATCTTTTCAATAGCATTGATCTTAGCTCTGGCTACATCCATTTGAGCTTCCACGTCGTCAGTGGTTGGGATTTCAACATTATGGATAATTTGAAACCTGGAGTAGACGTGATCAAAAACGACAATGGTATCACATAACATCAACAGAGCTTCTGGAACTTGTAATACATCCTTCAAGTCTCTTTTGGTCTTTGGTTCGAAATATTTGATACAATCATAAGATATGTATCCAATGGCACCACCACTAAGTTTTGGTAACCCTGGTAAATCCACTTGTTCATATTGGTTTAATTCTTTCTCCAAAACCGTAATCGGGTCAACGTTGCAGTATTCAGATTCATACACCTGATCATTGTCTCCAGTTCTGATGACCTTCCGAGGATTTACACCAATAAATGAGTATCTATCGACGGTGTCACCATGAACGGAAGATTCAAGAAGGAAAGAAGGAGATCTTTTTGGATCATTCATAGTTGCCAATTTCAAATATGCTTTATGTACTGTGAGATCCTCAGCTCTCACATATTTGAAAAGGGGATATAATTTGGTCTTGAAGCTCTTAGGTTGCTCCTTGACAGTTGACCTTAATGTCTCTGCTGAAGGTTGTATATCGACCTTAAAGTTAGTACAATTTCATCATATTTATGTTTCACGATTACATACTGGCATCAAATGGTAGACTATGACTCAAGTGAAAAATTTAATTTTTCTGCGGATTAGTATACGACATTGACTACAAAAATGTCGGGTATATATGGGATAATGTATCAATCTATGTACATGTTCTAATTATTCTATAAACTTTCTACTTCCTCCATGACACATATAAGTTCAGTTGGATTTAAGAGAAGTATTTTCTGTGCTCTGACAACGCCATTCAATTGGGGGTCTGTCACCAAGATTTCACATTCTGCATTCAATTCTCTAACGAAGCATTTACTCAAATACCGATTCAGCTCTGGAATGAACACTCCTGGAGAGGTCAAAACACATTCAAACTCTAAAGGAGGATCATCCTCTCGTTGATGAGAGAGTGTGTTCTCGAGATCTTTCAATTCCCAGTATCGATTGCTGAGCAGATAAGCATGTCTATGGATGTCATTACTATTGACAATGCTGCTGATATGTCTATTAAGAATCTCTGGAATTAATGGGCCATTCAAATTGAATCCGTATTCCTTCAAGTATGAAAAACGTTTGTGAAGGTCATACAGCTTTGAATCGAGACTGTGTTGGCTCTTGAGCATGAACATCCTCTGGAGATGGCAAACGATTTGGAACTGATTTAATATATCTTCATACCGGTTTAATGGATCCAAAATATTCACATATCCCTCTTCAAGTCCACGTACAACGTGTTTTGTTATCGATGTATCGATCACTTCCTTTGAGAGATAATTTCTTCCGGCTAAAAGGGCCCCAACGGAAACATTTCCATCAGCATCTCGAGACACTAGAGTTTGGTGAAATGAATTAGCATGATAATCAGGGAGAAACAAATTGTTGTGCTTGATGAGAACCTCATCCGCTTGAGGGTCTGATTCATCCAGTTCTGTGAGAAGTGACTGAGATCTGCTGATTATAGGTATTTCGTATTCTTTACAGAACCTGGCCGTGAGATTACCAGCAAATTGGGATAATTCCTTTACGAAAAACTTGGCGGTTGGGAGTGAATCCGATCCAATATTTGCAGCCCCACTGATATTTCTGACACTAAAATGAGATTTCATTACATTGTAAATGAATCCAAGATTGTGAATGTCTTCATTGTTCAATTTTGATTCTTTTTGTGGCTGTCTACTTCTGAATAAGGTGAATGGTAAACTAGACTTCTTGGGTTTCAATGATTCTTGCAAAATATCCAAATCAACTGATTTCACCGTTCCATTAGAAATATCACTGAGTGAGAAGTTTATATTATCTCCGAATTCCTTGAACGGGTTTGAATTGTAGGTGTTGTACTTGAATGTTAATGTAAGACATGTCGAAACTCCCGATATAGATTTCTGTTTTGGTTTATCGAATTGTATATCGGCCACATTCATGAATTTAGATTCCTCCTTGATATTTCTATCATTGAAAATCATCGATCTCATGAACTCCTTATCGAATAGATTGATATTTGAATTATTAAACTCGACGGAATTTTGTGCCCAGCTCCTTTCAGCCATTTGTGCAAACTCTTTTGACCTTGGAAACACTTTCGTAATAACATCTGGGATATGCAAATTTATCAAGTAATTACGGGCATTCAATCGTTGAAGTGATACACCAACATTCGTGTGGTCATCAAGAGGAATCCCGTAAATCACATCATCATTTGCAATACTGAATTGTCTAAGATGACTAAATAGTTCAGGGATTCCCTTCTTATTTCCAATTGTAAATTTTGACTTGAAATCATCCTTTCTCGATGTAGATATTTTGTCGACAAACCGGGTCTCACCCCATAAGTTCAACGAAGATATCATATCTGATTCATCCGTGAAGATACCCGTCTTTTTGAACCAATCAACAATATTATGTGATTCAACATTTTCGATATCTTTAAAACATACAAGTTTCTTTGCTAAATTCAGAATTTCGGAGTCTGGATAAACAAGCTGTAACTTCAATGTTTCGATGACAAACCTGAACTTCTTTCCCTCCCATAAACTGAAATAGAAATACAAATCTTCCTGAGATTTTTTGAATTCTGAATTCTGCTGGCTTTCAAACTCCAAAAGCCAATTATTGACTCCTTTGACCTCCACCTCATTGTTAATGGCACTTTTGAAAAAACCAAGGGCATTTCGAAGTTCGGTAGGTATAAGAATATATATACCCGATTTGGGTAGCATATTAGAATGGCCATCAACAACGTTAAAGGGCCCAATCCCAGGATACATGTTTGTCACTATGAACTCAGGCATCGCTGTACATAGATTGTGAATTGCATACAAGAGTACTGATTGATCAAGATAAGACGACGTCAACGCCTTTTTCTCGTGTTCTTCAAGTACAAGACTATCGACAATTTCCCATAATTTCAAGGCCGTTGCTGCCCTATCACTACAGTGCTGTGCATATGTGATCTCGAGTAAGTTTTTGGGGGACGAGAGTGCTTCTGTGATTTCGTATGCCTTGTTATTGACATATCTCACGATATCCACCAAAACTAATCGGGAATAGTAATGGGAGTCATGTCTATTTTCTAGAACTTGTAGGGAATGAATCCATTCAGATGAAAGAACACCGTGGAGGTGGGTAGTAACATTTTGGGCATAAACTGACTCGATCTTATTGTCTATGGTGAGAATGATCAATTTATTATAATTCTCGTTGAACTTAGACATGGCACCTTGAAGCACTAATCCAAAAGTCACCTTATCATCAATATGATATTGCACAAAAGACCCGGCAATTGGTACTCTTTGTTCATTGATTTCCACGATTTCAGCAAAAGAATCTACTGGAGCGTAAGATTTATGTAGAACGATGTCATCGATCTCTTTGATGTTTAAACTCACCGGAAAAATCTGGAAATTATGTGATAATGCTCTTTTTCTTGCCTTGCAATGCTCTACAACTTTAGTCTCCCCCTGGTCGGTTTGGGGAATATAATCTGGAAATGAGTCCGGAGATGTGAAAAATTGTTTGAATGGCCGAGAGCTGGTAAACTCTCGATAAGGATTGACTAAATGACATATGCTTAGTATCTGAGGACGAGGTAGATACAGATGCGGTATATGTAGACGCAGAGCTAGTCGTATTCGACTCCACATAGTTGTATTTATGGATATTTTGGGTTATGCTTGAAGATACTGTTAATAGTGCGAACGATGAGATGAGATAATGACATAATGAGATAATGAGATAATGACATGAGAGGTTGATCTGATTAAACATTATTGTGGATTCCATATATACTAACTCCATCTTTGGACAATTACAGCGTTCTTCAACTTGGCATCGGCAACGGTTACATCCTCTGAGTTTTCAATGGCCTTGACTGGGAATGCATGAGATAATATGAATGATCTTGATGGATCAGAGTATTCATGATTCTTTACAAAGTCATATACTTTAGCAATTGAGTCGGTACTTTCGAATCTGTGAGAAACCCGCTTCCCATTAGCAAACCTAATTTGAACAGGAGAATCACCGGTTGGTTCTTCAACTGGAGCAGGAGCAGTAGAAGGTTTGTCGGTAGTTTTTGCAGTCTCTTCTTGCTTAGGTTGTCCAATTGGTTCACCAGGAACCGGAGATCCTAATCTATGTCCCAGACCTCCATATCCTCCCACCTTTCTCTTTGGTGGTCTATATTCTTCGTCTGTTTTCCTTATAACACTTACGTCGACATCTTGACCAAACTCAACATCCAATAACGATAAAGGAACTCTCCCCTTGTTCAATTCTTCCAAAACAGAGGCATTAGCAGGATCATCATAACGATGTAATTTACCATCACCTACAGTAAATCCTTGTTTCCAAAATGTGATTTCACGTTTAACTAATGCAGGAGTTCGAGATATATTAGCATTTGGATCAGGAATCGATTGAGATGCACTTTCACCATCACCCAATTTGAACCCAGTACCGGAAAATTGGGATATTGGGGGTTCTGGTTGACCAGCCGATGGTCTATCATCAGGTTGATCCATTTGCTCCTTGGCCCTTTGGAATATATCATCAATTAATGATCTACCAGATTTACGGTCCTTATTAGGATCCTCCACTTGTAAACCAGATTTTTCTCCTCCTGTAAAGAAATTGGTATCAGTATTATCGTCTTCCTCATCACTATTCAAATCTCTGAAGGTATTGACACCGCTTTTTGAACTTTTAGTATTGCCACCTCTTCTTGCTTCAGTTGAGGTAGTAGGATTTCCACTTGAACCTGTGGCGTAAAAATCTTCAATGGCGTTCATCAAATCATTATCATTCCTCTTTAAGTACTGTTCGGCAAGATACTTGGAAGTACCTGTCACCGTAGTAAATCTTTCAATCAATTGGTCTTGTTCTGAATCCATGTGGCAAGAGTGAAGAATATATTTTGCACCAGCGAGCGCGAAATGTTATAAAGACATCAAAAGGCTTCTCTTTTAATATATTTTTTATATTACCGATGTTGAAATCCCATTTTAAAAACCCCCAAAACTAACTAAAATCAAACTAAACTAAAAAAAACAAGATCAAAGATCTTAATAATTACATTAATGTTGAATAAATGCAATAATCAAATTAAAAATAATGGATATTTGGTAGTACAACTACCTTATAAACCCTTCACTTTTTGGGGTTCTTAAAACTTAAGAAATTATTTATTGTTGTTGTTCACGGAAGTGCTTAGCAGCATCAACCATATTGGTTAATGAAGCCTTAACTTCAGTCCAACCTCTGGTCTTCAAACCACAATCTGGGTTGACCCAGAATTTGTTGGCTGGGTAGACCTTCAAGATTTCACTAATTCTCTTGACGAATTCATCCTTAGATGGGATTCTTGGAGAGTGAATATCGAACAAACCTAAACCAATATGGTTAGGGTAGTTGGAGAATTCTTGAATGTAGTTTGGATCATCCTTCTTGGAGAATTCAATAGAAACAACATCAGCATCTAAAGCCTTGATATGGTTTGGATCCAAGTCAGAGTAACAGAAATGGGAGTGAATTTGAGTACTGTCTTCAACACCAGAAGTGGCAACTCTGAAAGATTGAGCAGCCCAGTTCAAGTAATCACTTCTTTCTTTACCAGCTCTTAATGGTAAACCTTCTCTTAAAGCTGGTTCATCAACTTGAATGACGGTAATACCAGCCTTTTCTAAGTCATTGACTTCATCTCTTAAGGCTAAAGATAATTGTAAAGATTGAATCTTTTGAGAGATGTCATCTCTTGGGAAAGACCATCTTAAACAAGTAACTGGACCAGTTAACATACCCTTCATTGGCTTTTGAGTCAAAGATTGAGCGTGAACAGATTCCTTAACGGTCATGGCAGCTGGTCTAGAAACGTCACCAACAATAATTGGTGGTCTAACGTATCTGGAACCGTAAGATTGAACCCAACCGTTTTGGGTGAAAGCGAAACCTTCCAATTGTTCACCGAAGTATTGAACCATATCGTTTCTTTCTGGTTCACCGTGGACTAAGACATCCAAACCAACTTCTTCTTGGAATCTAACAACTTGTTCGATTTCCTTGTTGATGAATTCTTCGTATTGTTCAGCAGTAATATCACCCTTGTTGAATTTGTTTCTGTTGACTCTGATATCCTTGGTTTGAGGGAAAGAACCAATGGTGGTGGTTGGGAACAATGGCAACTTGTATTTGTCTTGTTGAACTGGTAATCTCTTTTCGAAAACAGATTTTCTGGTAGACAAAGATTCGTTGATTTCAGCCAACTTAGATTGAACCTTAGGGTTGGTGGTAATAGAAGATTCTTGTCTAGACTTGATAGAAGCGGCATTAGCTTCTAATTCCTTGGAAACATCTTCACCCTTAGCACTCTTAGTCAAAGTAACAACTTCATCTAATTTTTGAGTAGCAAAAGAGAACCAGTCCTTGATGGTTGGGTTCAATTTAGCTTCAGAAGCTAAATCAACTGGGGTGTGTAACAAAGAAGAAGAGGTGGAGACAACAACTCTTTCGGCACCAACCTTAGCAATAGCCTTCTTGATGACTTCAGAAGACTTAGAAAAGTCATTCTTCCAAATGTTTCTACCATCAACAATACCAACAGACAAAGTTTGTTTGTCGTTCAAGACAGCAACAACTTCATCAAATTGTTCTGGAACTCTGGCGAAATCAAAGTGGAAACCAGAAACTGGTAAATCCTTGATAGCAGCCAAGTTTGGTCTAACATCACCGAAGTAAGTGGTGAAGTAAATATCTGGGGTAGAAGCATCAACCAAAGCTTCGTAAGTAGCCTTGTATTTAGCTTGAACGGCTTCTGGCAAATCTAAGACCAAGATTGGTTCATCGATTTGAACAGATTGAGCACCAGCTTCCTTCAATTTAGCCAATAAAGTCTTGTAAACTGGGACCAATTTGTCTAACAAAGATAATGGTTCCAAGTCTAAAGAATCCTTATCAGCCTTACCTAAGTACAAGTAAGAGATTGGACCCAAAATAACTGGTCTGGTTTCAACACCTAAAGCCTTAGCTTCCAAGTATTCATCAACTGGTTTTAAACCAGCAGCTTCATTCAACTTGAATTGAGTGGAGTGAGACAAAGTTGGTCTAACATAATGGTAGTTAGAGTCGAACCACTTGACCATTTCCAAAGCAGTGACATCAACAGCAGCAGTGGTTTCGGTAGCTTTTCTTTGTAAACCTCTACCCATAGCGAACAAAATGTCAATTGGAGCCAAATCAAACTTCAAGTATCTTTCTGGGATAACATTGAATAACAAAGATAAATCCAAAACTTGATCGTAGTAAGAGAAATCATTGGATGGAATAACTTCAACACCAGCTTTTTGTTGTAATTCCCAATTGTGCTTTCTCAATTCCTTACCCTTGGATAATAAAGCATCAACGTCGACCTTACCGGACCAGTAAGATTCAGTGATCTTCTTTAATTCTCTTTGTCCACCAATACGTGGGAAACCTAAAACAGCAGATTGGACCATTTTATAATAATAAACTTTAAGTCAATTGAACTAAGTTGGAAAAAAATTTGTCGAAGGACTTTGACTCGTTTATATAGTTGGAAATTTTTCATTTTTCATTCGACAAATTGTTAAGTAATATCACGTGTACTAAACGAGGACGAGTCACCCCGGTAACGGAATGAGTACGGCACAGCGCGCGCACCTCCACCACCACAGGGCACTGGATGCTCGTTGGACTGCGGTGGGCGACACTGAGCACCACTAGAGAGAAACAAGTGGCATCACTCGTGTTCTGACTTTGCACGATCTGACGGTGCACGATCAGATCACCGTGGTAACATTTACATCCTAAATACTACACACCACCCACGGTGGCTCAATCCGCAATACTCGAACAAAGTATATATTGTACATATACCCTAAGTGACCAGTCACCTAAAAATTAGTCATTTCAGGTTCAGGAACAGGTTTCTTTTCTTCTTCTGCTTCTTCTGGAGTAATATCAAGACTCTTTCTCAATTCAACGATCTCATGAATTACTTTATCACTCTTGATCAATCCATATCTTCTGAATTGTTTAACAGCTTCGTTAACGTCAACATCTGGTTCATTGATGTGTTTTTCAAATAAGGCAGATAATCTGGCCAAGTAAGGATAATTCAAGGTAAATTTGATATCATCTTTATTCACCATATCAGCCAATTTGTAATCGGAATCTAATGGAGTATTGAAACCTTCACCATCCTTTAAGTGAGAACCAACTCTTTTCAATTTCTTGAAAGCACCTTCTTGATGAGCTTCAATCATAGATTTGTATTTCTTGATTTCGGCATTTCTATAATATTCCTTATATTCATCAACAGTGGCTCTCTTAGAACCAGTCCATCCTAATTCTAATAATTCATCTCTGTTGATATCTTTCTTGGTTGATGGACCAAGGAATTTGAATACTTTGATTGGGTTGAAGATTCCAAGATAAACGAACAAAAAGATAATCGCAACCTTGATAATATGGAAAATGAAAAAGACAATTTGTGGAGTAACTGCCAAAGGAGCTTCTATATCATCAACAAAAGATCTTCCTAAATCTGGTCTACCAGCTTCAGTCAAGACATAACAAATTAATTTAGACATTTGGTTAGTCAAACAGATTCCTGGGGTTGGGGAGATAAAATCTGGTAAGTCAGTATAAAGCCATACTAATAAAAAGGAAACAAATGAATAAAATCCAAAATCATTATGTCTCCAGACCGGAACAATTAATTGACCTGGCCAGATCTTATCCCCAATTTTATCATGTAAATCAACCGGTTTGAGATATTTTTCCTTTGTGGCATCATCGTTGAATAACAAGGCCCCGTCATTAGTCAAATAACCTGGGGCAGTGCTGATTCTAAATCCAACTGGTTTTTGAGAATAGAATATAGATGGTCTCAAACTAATTGGTAAAGAACTGAAAATTTTGAAAAGATCATTGAATTCGGATTTCACTTTAACTTGAAAACAATAATCCTTTTCACAATCATCATTGAATCTGATATAGCATTCTAAGAAGCCCTCATCAACTTCTTCAGCTGCATCAACTATCTTCTCTTCTACGGACATGGTTAAAATCTGAAAATTTTGTGGGAACCTCCAGATATAAACCGCGAGAAAATTTTCTTGAGTGGGGAAGTCCCAGCATACGATGGTAACATACTATGAGTGGCGATTTAGGTGGTAATTATTATTTACGCGTGACTTGCATTGAAAATAATTGTTGGTAGAAGGCACAAACCTAGGATTGTGGCCTATAAAGTGTATCTATATAATGGTTTTATAGATAAATAGCTTCTGTATAGTCCGGTGCACTCTCGCGGCAGCTCTCCCTGCTTCCAGGTCTGCGTAGCCAGTAACTAGAAAGTCCTATTTTCCTTATAGGTAAACACAGTGGTGATCCTTCTAGTCATCATAGCTAAAGGGTTTGAATATAATGTAAATACTTGGTGGTCATGTTTGATAATGCCGTAAATGGTTAGTTAATGATGTCCCGTTGGGGAAAAGAAGATCTCCGAACATGGTTTACCCCACGTTTGGCGGGACATCTTCTGCCGTCGCCACTCGGTGGTGTATGGTGGCCCGTCTCGGATCGGCGATCACCGCACGGCGCGGGAGGAATAATTGGATCTAAGCGACTGACGCGATGTAACCTTACAATTTCAATGGTGTGATGGGTCATATGAAAAACCCTAGATAATATACCTTTTGATGATGTATACTCTAAGCTTTTTACTACAGCTGTTGCCAGTTATAATTTTCATCTTTATTGACGGATGTTATTAAAGTCCCTCAAGTTTCAGTAACCCCTATCTGATCTGCGAATTTCACAATTTGCAGCATTTTTGAAAATGGCCAAAGATTGCCCGAAAATGATAATGTTTAATTACTCTACACACAAAAGCTTGAAAATCATCTTCTCACCATACTCATAATTTAAAAATATAATTACACCATTTTTCGGTTCATCACCGAAACCTCACCCGAAGTCATTTATCCGATTACCGTGACCAACGGCCCATAATATAGATATCTCATAACTCTATTGTCGGTGCTCATATCACGACCTCGTCAATACTATTGAACAAACTGTTTACGACAACCAGGGCTGCACCAAACCAATACCGGACTACAGTGTTATAATATCAAGGTGTGGTCAGAAGTACATAGTTTCTACCAAAAGGAGTATCTCTCTATATCTACGTTAATCAATGCCAAACTTATCTGAACCCTGCACAGCCCCACCTGACTTTGTTAAGCCATCGGTGGTAGGCTACGCCCTGCACGGGCGGCAACAGTCGGTGCCAGCTACTCTCATCTCCCGCCTTTATTTGGAAAATCATTTGTCTTAATCAGGAAATTTTAATTTGGTGTTATGTAAACAAAAAAGCGCTCCTATTTTTTTGCAAATTACGCTACTGAGTTAATCACGAACCACGAACAAAATCAATGTAACTGTCAATAGCTCTGGACATAATACTCGATCGCGAACTATTGAAAGCTTTATACGAGACGCCAAGATGCTATAGGCCAAGTTGCCAAGATGGCGATAGTCCAAGAGATCGTAAGTCAAGTATACTGGCTCATATACGATGATTAGTCTTGTTTAGCATCTACCATTTTCTGGGTCTCTTTTCTTAGTCTCACGTCAAAAAACCTAACCTGTAAATATTCCCGTTAATGAGATCAAAATAGGTCACCACCTCTAATTCGACATACATTACCCCAAAATTGTCTAAAAGAAAAAAAAAGCTATCAAAGTTGTAAGTTAAGCCGATATGGGCTATGAGGTGTGTAACCCATCAACCTGACTCAGTTTCAAAGGTGATTCGTCTACTTCTCATCCCTCGCCATGAACTCATCCTTCGTCTCGAATTTTTTTGCAGGTTACACAAACCGTGCCTCTAAACAAAGGCAATTTTTTTTATTTTTATTCCTGCCCATTTTATTTTTCAGTGGTTATTTTCGGATCGTGATTTCAAGCTATTTTTCTTCAACCTATAAAATCCACCAGATTCCCACCTGATTAAAATTCTGGAAATTCACAACCAAAAATATGTTATTTGGATCAGTCGTTATTAAAGCCCTTGGATTGGCTTTATTATCTGCCGTTTCAAGAGCTGATGATTTACCAGCTATTGAAATCGTAGGTAACAAATTTTTCTATTCCAATAATGGATCCCAATTTTTAATGAAAGGTGTTGCTTATCAACAAGATACTTCTGACAGTGATGATGATGATTCTTTCATTGATCCTTTAGCTAATGCTGATAACTGTAAGAGAGATATTCCTTATTTGCAGCAATTACAAACCAACGTTATCAGAGTTTACGCTTTGAACGTTACTCAAGATCACACTGAATGTATGCAAATGTTACAAGATGCTGGTATTTATGTGGTGGCTGATTTGTCCGAACCAGACCTTTCTATCAACAGAAATGATCCAGAATGGACTGTTGAATTATTCGACAGATACACTGGAGTCGTTGATTTATTCCATAACTACACCAACATCTTGGGTTTCTTTGCTGGTAATGAAGTCACCAACAAGGCTGGAAATGCCGGTGCTTCTGCTTTCGTCAAGGCCGCTGTTAGAGACACCAAAGCTTATATCAAGGCTCAAGGTTATAGATCTATTCCTGTGGGTTACTCTGCTAATGATGATACTGATATTAGAATTGATTTGGCCAGATACTTTGCTTGTGGTGACGAAGATGAAAGAGCTGATTTCTTCGGTATGAACATGTACGAATGGTGTGGTAAATCTAGTTTCGAAGAATCTGGTTATGAAACTATCACCAAGGCTTACAAGGATTTGGGAGTCCCAATTTTCTTCAGTGAGTACGGTTGTAACAGAGTCCGTCCAAGATTATTCCAAGAAGTCGAGTCTATTTACTCTGACGATATGACTGATGTTTGGTCCGGTGGTATTGTTTACATGTACTTCGAAGAAGCTAACAAATATGGTTTAGTTTCTGTTGATGGTGATGACGTTTCTACTTTATCTGATTTCAACAACTTAAAATCCGAATTGGCTTCCGTTTCTCCATCTTTGGCTAAATCCAGTGATGAATCTTCTGCTTCTGTTACTTCTTGTCCAACCAAAGATGCCGGTTGGTTAGCTACTACCGATTTACCACCAACTCCTGATAAAGATGCTTGTGATTGTATGGTTGCCGCTATGGAATGTGTTGTTGACAAATCCGTCGATGAAGATGATTATGAAGACTTGTTCAGTCAAGTTTGTGGTTACATCGACTGTGGTGGTATCACTGGTAACGGTACCGATGGTACTTACGGTGCTTTCTCTCCTTGTAGTCCAAAGGAAAGATTAGACTTTGTTCTTAATTTGTACTACTTGGACCAAGACAAAGCCAGTGATGCTTGTGACTTCGATGGTTCTGCTACTACTAAAGACGCTTCCACTGCCTCTTCTTGTAGTTCTATCATGAAGGCTGCCGGTTCTTCTGGTATGGGATCTCTTACTGGTTCAGTTAGGGCCACTTCCCATGATATTACCAATACCAAGTCTGGCTCTAAATCTACTTCTTCCGGATCTGGTGATGATGATTCCGAATCTTCTGATTCTTCTGATTCTTCTGATTCTGGTGCTTCTATTAACAAGGGATCTGCTTTCCCAGCATTATTGGTCTCTGCCCTTGTTATGTTCGGTGCTGGTATCGTTTTGGCTTAAATAGGTTAATAGTCTTTGAATTAATGGACGTATGTGAATAAGTTATTGTATTGGGAGCCTTGTAACTCTTTGTCTTGGCTGTCATATATTTACGAGACAAAAGTCTTGACTTTGTCTTGGCCATGTATCAAGCGTAATTTACGAAAAGTTTATAGGTTAAGTCATTTAACATTAAAACGTATACTTGGGTATAAATTTATAAAGCAGCATTATTCGTTATCCATCACCATTTTACGGATATCCCAATAATAGTCTGAGTTAAAATCAGCATCAAGATCATAAACTTGGTGATGGTTGAACCAGTTTTCGGTTCTTCTGGCAAGCTTCATTTCTTCTTTTAAGAATCGGTCAATCAACTTCTTTGAAACTATAAATACGTTGTCAGATTCTTCATTAGCTGTCGAGATGGTACGAGAAGTGAATGTGCTTACTCCTCTGGATTTATTATCTGCCTCATTGAAATCAGTGAAACCCTTGAACACATCTTCTTCTGGAGTCCTGGAGACCCATTTTAAATTGACAGGATCAAATACCATGTTACCACTGGTCTTAGAAGATTTCTTGGTATCATAATCATTGAACTTTATTAATGATGGCTTTTTATTTGTTACATTATTGAATTTCATCAATTCGATCTCGTTACCCTCCCAATTCTTTGATTCATTATTGAATTTCATATTGGAAGTCTCAACCTCAGGGTGGTCGCCTAGATAGCGTAACAATCCAATCTTCTTGCCCCCTTTGCTTCTCCTTCCGGGCATTGACATAGATTTCTTTAGATTAAGAATCTTTTCATTGGTTTTTTTGTGTTGTTTGTCAATTTCTTGATATTGCTGGAGTAACTGTTGTTTTGTGAGCTTGAAGGTCTCATTTCTCTCTATCATTTGATTCAATCGCTTTTGGTTAGAGAAAGATGGGATTCGATCGAGCTTGCTGAACACTCGATTGTTGAATTTGGGATCCTCTACGGTATGATGTGCTAGGTTATAACTTGACTGGAACTTTTTCATTCCCAGAACTGTTCTAGTGTTGAAATTAGGCATCGATTTCTTGAATGCCAATTTGTGAATATTCTCGAATCCATCTTCAAAGTCCTCGAAATCATCTCGGGTATATTCGTAATTTACAGTTCTATCGTTATCCAAGTGATCAATATCAAAATTCTTCAATCTTAAAGTGGCCGTCTCATCAGGTTTATATTTCCGCAATAACTCCCTTTCTTCTCGTTCTGCATCAGATTTCATTTTTTGTTTCTTATTGTTCAACACATCGTGAACTCTAGACGTCTCTATTTCCTGCCCAAAGACATCTTCGACATCTTCGAAATCATCTTCATTGAATTGCGACGTTGAAGTCACATCTGTGTCTTCACTATACTCACTCAATGACTTTTTCCGAGAAGAACTACTCATTGTCCCTGGACTTAGCTTCAAATCATCATTATCTTCTGGTGCTCGTAGTCTGAACTTCAAATCATCTTTTTGATCCTGAAACTCCTCGAAATCATCGGCATAGTCTCGTATGTCTTTGGAGCTTTTTCGAGATTGTAGTAGATGTTGCTGGACGTCCAGTAATTTCAAGGTTTTGAATTCATCTTCTAGATCGATTTCCTGTTCCCCAAAAATTTCATCTTCCTGGAATTTACTTAATATTCGTGATTTGCTTTTCGAAAGGTTCCTATCACTAGTATGTAGATTGGGAGGAGGACTCAAACCAGACTTCATCCTCATAGTCCGCCTGTTCATTTTCATAAACTTTTAGTATATTTAAGGATTATGTATTATATATGTGCGAAAAGTTGATCTATTGTTTACCTTTTTTTTTGTTGGTCGCGTTTGCATGAAGTTTAATGTGAAGGTCCAGGAGTCTTGACATTAGAATACCGTTGACATTGAATAAACAGGTGGTTTATCTCTAGGAACTGATTGTGGAGCTCTTGAACCTGTATCATTGTTTTGCTGCCTTCCTGGTTGTATTAATTGATCAATAAAAGGTGGAATTGAGAAAGGTACTTGCTGCAAATCAGGAATGAATTTGGCTGCGAAAAATGGTACCATAAGCAACCCCACGAAACATACATATAATGTGTAGAATAATAACGCATAAAAGAACACGTTTTGCCTCCTTCTTCGTTGTATTGATTTGGTCACCACTCTGCTTTTGAAATGTTTTTTGTTGTATCTGGACCAAAATAGCATCAAGGTGTGGAGCTTATCCGCAAATGGTAATAGAATTGGAGCCATGGAAAACAAGAGAGTATGTGCCATAATAAAATCATAACTAAAAACCACCGATTCCATCAATTTTATGATTAACTCCCTCAAGGTCTGAGTCATCATCAATACACCGAGGCCACTTGTGAACCATTTCCCAGACCACCAGGAATAATTGGGAGAATCATCTTTTAGCTCCTTGGTAAGAAAAAGATACACTATATTCCTTAACAACCCATGTATTTGAATCATGAATATAGCACCACATAATGTCCTAGGGACACTGAACAGCTCTGAATATAATAAAACTTCAAATGTCACGATCATTGTAAGAACATTGAATGCGTGATTCACAACTGCCATAGTACTGGAGAATTTCCTAAATGTCAAAATATTCCCAAGGAGAAGGGATAGTATCCCCGACAAAATTAGTAGAACCATATTCAAAGAAATTGGAATGGCACTTATTATCAAAATTCGTAGCAAGGGATTGACATTTTTGGGATTCTTCACTCCAGTTTGTGAATTTATGAACAAATAAGCCGTGAGGCTGCACAATAATGGGAACGAAGGCAACAATATTTGATTAATTATCTGATGAGTGAAGGAAAGCTGTTTCTTTTCATTAATAACTTTGATGCCTTCGCCTGTTCTGACCTTTTTCTTGTACCCCAAAATCTTTGATCTTTGCATCTTTTGGTATCCATACCATGAGTTATTATGCCACCGAGAGTTGCCTCTACTGAACCATCTGATTAACTCTCGATAATTCAAGAAGAATTTTGTCCAGGAGAACTGATGAGGATTGAAGATGAATGGAGCCAAACACATTGAAACAAAACTCAAATAGAACCAAAGGAGTGATGGTTGCCACATGGTAATACTTGAAAATATCAATGTGACCAAGAAGATGAAACCTTTTGATATGGAGGATGATGAATACCGGGAAAATAATGTGGGAAATGATTGGCGTGATGTGGCAAGCCCTCGTCCAGTGGGTATGTATTTAGCACCTCCCAATGAAATACTATCCATTAAGGATTTAGCATAAATTTGGGAAACAAAAACTTCAAATATGGGGGATAATGAAACCAAGTGGAAGAATATCCTCAGAACTGCCTTCATTATTCCTTTTTCAACTAATTCTTGAAACAATAATGGGAAGAATGAAATGAAGAAACTGATGAAAATTGACAACACAAATCTGGGAACCCAATTAAGTACCGGTTGCAAGTTATAGCACCCTAAAGGTTGTTGTAAATCAGTGACTGGTTTACTATGATCGAAGATGCAAGAAACAGTTTCATGGTTGAGGGCCCCTAGGTTTAGTAATACTAACATGAATAATTGTAGCGATAATGATATGCATAAATTATTGATATGAAACCCGGCATGAGCATAATAAAAGGAAAGGAATCTGTCGATTGGTAATGATGTGCCCAAGTAATATTGCTCTCTTGATAGAAACTGTTCTCCCATCCCTGCACCTATCTTGATGGTGAAGTTTAGGATGGTGTTAAAGCCTAGATCTCTACCTTTTCCACACTGATAATAATCACAATGTTTTATCCTACCTCCTCGTGAGACAGCAGTCATACCAGCATAGATATCTTCATTCAAGTGCAAACCTCTTTGAGCCTTTGAAATCCCACCTCTTGTTATCATAAAAATAGCATTTAAAAAGTCGGGATGGCCATAATGAAGCTTTCCACCGATTTCAGCTAGAGTCCTGGAAAATAAAGTACCAAAAGTCTGCTCTTTCGCTGCTGCTATATCACCCAAAACACCAATGTTTTCTGAAAATATGTATTCCCTAGCACCAATAATTGCTACTTGGTCAGTTCTGGGTTCAAACTTCTCAGGGCAGTACTCTTTGGAAACATCCAAATTCAATTCTTCGAAATCTGCTAAAATTGATTTTATTTTCAAGCATTCTTCTAGGTAATTATCTTGATTTGCGTCAATGACTTGAATATATTCACCCCGATAGAAGATCAAAGCATTGTTCTGGTTATCCGATTTACCATCTCCAAGAATTGGATTACCAGAAAGCCTTATGCGGTGTATTTTTTTAAATTCTCCTTCTTCAGTTACCCGTGATAAGTCCAATAGTGTTGAATAGTAAACTGTTTCATTGCTGACACTATCATTTTCTTCTTCAAGGTATGAAACCTTAATATTGGGAAACATTTCAGCTAATATTTTGACATTTTCCTTCTCTTCTACATTAAAATGTTGATATCTTTGGAGGGAAACCAAGAGCCTGAATTTTCGTTCAACAAACAGATTTAGTTCCTCTATCACCTCATCGGGATATAGATTACTTTTCATTGTGCCGTTACGATCCTCTACTTTGTACAAAAGCTTCAAAGCAGTTTCATAATTCGAGAATCCAGAAATGGTTCTATAGAGGGTTTGAGTTCTTAAAGAAGACCAGATCCTAGTTCTCAATGTATTTTCTGGATTTGAAGACTTGAATCCGATATAATAATATGGTAAGTCTGAGTTATCAACACGACCTGACGTTTCAGATTTGTCTTCCTGGACTATGCTATTTCCAGTTAAGACCTCTGGGGTATCTGGTAAGTCTGACAAAATTTTTGAATCTTGAACGAACGAATTCCAATCTTCCTTTTTAAGCTGTTTCAAATAATCAAGAATTGACACTTTAGATCCTTCTTCTTCTTTAATAACTTCCCGTAAGCTTAATATTATCTTTTCCGAATAATGGGGGACCAACACAGAAAAGCTTGGAATTGCCGTGGTAGGAATAGGTTCGGGAATTGGACAAGCAAGAGACTGAGCAAAGAAACTGATTCTTCTCTCAGCCTCCAGGCCTGGTGTCATGAAATCTTTCAAGCTGAACGTGTGGTCATCCTGGAAAACAAAAAAGAGAGGTGCCTTAGTAATTTCTTCGGAATGAAAAGTACCAGGCTCACTGAACTGATAAACCATCTTATTTGCTTGTTCCAATGAAAGTAAATGCTCCCTGTACATTGAAACAATGATGGAATTCCAGATATGACCCACTGTTTGTTGAAAATTCCATTCTGTTCCACCTTCCAGATTGACCAATTTACTGTGAAGCCTTTCGGGCAATCTCAAGAAGATGTTTCTCCAAGGGGTGAATACCGAAATACCTGACGAAAAGGAAAGGATTATGGAAAATATACAGTTCAAGATGATATACCAAGAATAAGTATCAAGAATGAATAACACAAAGTCAGTGATGTAAAGCAAGCCCAAAATTATTTTGGCTTGATAAAAACATTTCCATTTTCCTAAAAGTACATCAGCATTGCATCTGGAGATATCCATAATTGCTAAAACACGAGACGGATCTCTCAAAGACAAAGTAAGGAACATATAAGATTCACCAAATTTGAAGAAAAGTACCAATATCCATAATACAATAGAATAAAACCGACCTCTAGAGGGCACTTTGGGATAATCCAACGTGATAAGTCTAAACTTTATATGATTCAGGCTATCACCTATTAATCCCATGAAGTACGCCAGTGGGGGAACAATTGCTAGATATAATACGGTGAATATAGACATCACAAATTGGCCAATTCCCAAATAAGTTCCATGAACTGAGTATGCGTCATAAGGAAGCATACATAATATATAAACCGACGGAGCAACATTTACACCTATCAACAAAGTCAAACACATTATCCTTGTAATTACCGGCTGGTATGCAGGGAACTTCTTTGCATTGAACCAAATCTCACAAATGGATGCAAAATATGCTATCGAACCTGCAACTGCTCCACCAAGGGACACAATAGTCCATTGCACTTGAGGAGCAGGTTTATTATCCAACAACTGAGAGTAGTTCTTGGTGTAAAGCCAAGGAGAGTTTAAACTGGTGAAATACCAAAAGGCTGAAACATGAATAATCCAAATCCGACTGAAGTTTGTGATAACATGGAGCCAAGTTCTTTTCTCGTAATAAGTTTTATAGAAACAAGACCCCCAATTAATATCTTTGAAATGACAAATCCTTTCACCTTTTTCAAAGTCAAACAACTTTGTACCTGAGACAAGTTTGATCCGGTTTAAAGTTTCAGGAAACCAAAAGAATTGATTAACGTCGTCATATCCAATTATCTGAGTATGATCTCTCGTTCTCTTGACCCATTTCCCATCAGTCAACTTATATTGCTGACCCCTAATGAATTTATATATTGGAGTAATGATATCATTCAAAAAGTTGATGTTCATGTTGAATGATCCAGCTTCAATATAATCGAGACAACATTTGAAAATAAAGCAGATACATTCCGGCATGAATCTAACATTATTAGCTTCTCCCCAAATTAACAAGTATAGAGATAGATGAGATATCATTTGAGTTTCCAGTAAGCTTCTCATCTTGGTCTTCCACATATACTCCAACGAGAAAATGGAAGAAGGGTTCGAATTCAATTGATCAAGATGACTTGAATCATTAGTGACTTTTCTCATATCATGGGCATAACGTTGCCAGATCTTCAGTTTATTAATTCCTTCATCCAATTCATAATGAGCCATGAAATACCATTTCTTATAATTTGATCTATCACCACCAATATAATCGGCATGTAATGATTTCAATGCCAAGGGGCATTCCATTCTACTGCTTCGCGAGTCTAATTGTACCATCAAGAATTCATACATATTGTTACAATTATCAGTTTGGAACCCAAATTTTTGACCTAAATCATTGAATATCTCTCTAATTTGGTCTGGGTTTACACTTGCCCCATTTTCGTCACACCATGCTGGATAAGGTTGTACAGGATCAAATAAATCATCAACAGTGGCTGCGGTGCCGGTGAACATCCCAGTACCAGAGTACATCCCAGCACCATACGTTCCCGAGTCCGGATAAATCCCAGTTCCGGTGTAAGGGGCAGAGTAGTTCTGGTATACCGTATAATCACCAATACCTTCGACTTCTGATGGAGCTAGAGATACTCCTGAAGGTATTCGTTCAGACATGAATTTGCAACTATTTGTGGAAGATAAGTTTCGCAGCCGTTCACGTGAGAGCGCGGCCAAGTATCAACACCACTTGAAAATTCTGGGAGAAGAGACAATTGGTGAGTTAATAACACAAAATCAATCCTGGGGTATTTGACAAAATACACATTTCATTCAAATCTAATTTATTGATTTTTACAGAATACAACAGCCTGAGTTTTCTCAAAACCTCATGAATTCCCTTCCTGAAGAGCAACTCATTCCGGACGATGCTACCGTCGCTGCGGTAACGGGCACTGAGCTAGACGATCAGTATATACAGCATCCACTCCAACAACAACTACATTCGGTGGGGCATGACCATCACACTCAGCATCACCATCAACATCAACACCCACATACACATCAACGTCAACATCAACATCCACACCAGCAACTCCCTCATCATCATGAACATCACCATGAACACCAACAACAACTGGAGCTTCCGCAGCACCAACTTCTGCTTGAGCAACACCAACTATCTCAGCACCAACTATCACAGCACCAACTACTGCAAATTCCTCAACCTATTCCCCAGCTACAACATGACCAACTCACCCAACTGCTTCCTGAACCCAGAATTCCTCAACAAGCACACCACCACCAACAACATGATCATCAACAACATCCCCATTCATTTGCAGCAGACCTAAGTAACCTGCAACTCACACATCATCTTGAGATGTTATCTCAACAAGTCAAGGCAGAAGATTTATTAGATCCTCCCATGAAAAAGGTGGCTCCCAGATCCAATGATTTGTATAAAATCGGACCTCAATTCAGTGAAACAAGACACCACCAAGATGTGTATTGTCGCAATAATGAAATGGAAGTAACCCCTAGACTACATGCCAGAATTGATCGAGGGTTTGAGATGGGAGATGAAGGAACTTGGATTGGATATAAACGGAATTATTTGACGTTAGTTGCTTCCTTCTCCCTTGATAACTTTGACTTTATAAGATTCCTTGAGAATAAATTCTATACATTTGAAAAAATGAAAGGACATAATAGTGAACCTCAAAAGGTAGAAATCAGCTATTTTGCTATAAGGTTGGTGGCTAAATGTACTGACGATGAATCCAATATAAGTTTGATTCAACATACTCCCAAGAGAGATAAAGGACCTCAATTCCCTCCACCAATTTATCCAGCAGTCCCAGGAGATTTACCCGATCATAATACGGTCAAGATCTCCTCCAATAAAAGAAATGCAACTAAACTTGATAATTTAAACAAAATCTTCTACTTCGATAGAGGAGATTACTATTCAGGTGCTGATTCAAACACCATGAAGGATAATTCCATTTTGAAAAATTATCCTAGTGATTCAATCGCTAGGGTTGCCAGATTCGAAAGAATCCAATTCACTTCATCAATTCGAACTAGAAGTTCGTCGGTCAAGAATAAATTCTTCACCCTTAACGTTGAATTATTGGGAATAATAGAAGATGAAGAATCTCATATTCAACCGGTTTTATTATCATCGATTGAATCACCTCCTTTGGTGATAAGAGGTCGTTCTCCCTCGAATTACAATAAAGATAAGACCTCCGGATTCCGAACTATAGTTCATCACATGTCTCAATAAGTGTATACTACTATGTATTAATAATATTACCCTAAACCTTCTGCACATGCGGCCCATCGCATTACACTCATGCGCATCATTTCGGTAAAAATCAACCCCATATTTTGTTAGTTTCATCGATGGTCGATAAAACCGAAAACACCGCTAACCATAGAATAGCGAATGACATCGATACTACCAACATAAAACACCATATAGAATCGATATTCAATAGTGATAAACAAATGCTGCCTCGAGTCAACGATCAAAGTACACCTTTTGAGCCCATGAAAATCATTGACAAACAATCGATAGAGTATATTATTAGATCAGGAATAGCGGGAGGTATAGCCGGATGTGCTGCCAAGACGTTGGTAGCGCCGCTAGATAGAATAAAGATTCTTTTCCAGACATCAAATCCCGAGTTTTTGAAGTATAGAGGAACATCAACTGGGTTAATTATGGCCGGTAAAGCGATTTGGAAAAGTGATGGAATGTTAGGATTATATCAAGGTCATTCAGTGACTTTATTAAGGATTTTCCCATATGCTGCCATCAAGTTTGTTGCTTATGAACAAATCCGGTCATTATTAATACCTAATGATAGTCTTGAAACGGGTGCTAGAAGATTTATGGCTGGTTCATTATCTGGGTTAGCAAGTGTATTTTTAACATATCCCTTGGATTTATTACGTGTACGATTAGCATTTGAAACTAAAAAATTGACTCATACCACACATCCACATGAATATTATATGAGTCATAGAAGAGGTCGATTATTTTCAACCATCAAGACGATATTCAATGAAAATCCTCCATTGAAAGCCAATAATCCACCATGGATTCAATTCTTGAGGAAGAATTTACCATCTCACTTACTGTCCATATCAAATTTCTATAGAGGATTTGCCCCAACCATAATGGGGATGATTCCTTATGCCGGAGTGTCATTTTATACCCATGATTTGGTCCACGATATCTTCAGATCAAAATTATTTAGAAGACATACCATACTTGACTACCACAAAACTAAGAAGGTGGTGACTTCTTCAAATACCACCAATTCAAGAGATTCAAGACCTCCACTTAAGGCTCTTTATCAATTAGTAGCTGGTGGATTGGCAGGTATGTTTTCTCAAACGGCAGCTTATCCATTTGAAGTTATTAGAAGAAGAATGCAAGTGGGGGGAGCTGTTGGACAGGGTCAATTCCTATCATTCAAAGATACTGCAACGATGATTTATAGAGAAACTGGTGTCAGAGGATTTTTTGTCGGATTAAGTATTGGATACATTAAGGTTGTACCAATGGCTGCATGTTCCCTTTACGTTTACGAAAGATCAAAGTTGATACTAGGTATATAAGCACTTTTCCACATTATACTGCATGAAGTATGCTTTAAACACTCACAATAGACTGCATGAAATATTTATCTACTGTCATTTATATATATACTATTTACATGATTTTAAAATTAAAAGAAAAAGTCAAACCACTTCTTCTTTTTATCGGCCCTAGTACCAAATTTACCGGTTGAAGCGGTAATATCCTTGATATGACCCTTGGCCAAATTGGCTGATGATGACAAGCTTTGACTTCCAAGTTTGAATCCCCATCCTCTTAACAATTTGACTACAGTTGGAGTTATAGCGGCAGTGATTGGTAAACGAATAAAGATAAATGACTTGTGAATCGTATAAGCAATGGCGAACTCAGTCCAAGAAAATTGATCCAAAATCATACTCAAAAACAGTTGTTCCTCTCCTGATTCAACCTCGACTTTTTCAGTGGCACTCGACTCAGTTTCAAGTCTATCAATGTCCTGTCTCTTCTTTAAATCCTCATCTGACACCCCAAAACCAAAAGTCTGTTTGACCTTGTTTTCATAATATTCGATCTCTTCGCCACCCATTGAATGGACAAGAAGATAGAATAATGGCAAATCTATAAATGAAAGTCCAAGATAGACTCCCAAAGCAGAAAACCCATATTCCTTCATGAGAGCTTTGATACCGGTGGCTTTTTTCGGAGGTGGCGGAGGTGGAACTTGTGTTTGTTTGATGGTATGTTGTAATCTTTTGAACACATTGTTTCTAAGAGGGGCTTTGAATTGTATAGGGTATCTCAACCCGGTGGTAGGTCTAATACCCAATCTTGTTAAACCAATAAATCTAAACATACTGACCTAGTCAGGTGAAAAGTTTTGACCGCGATTAGTGGCTGCAATAAATAAGTGAGCGAGGTGAGAGAAAAAAATGTATTTTCTATCTAAATTGGGACCAGTACTTCTCATCAGCAAATCTCTTTTCCACCAATTGAAGTACTTCGGGTGCGTATACGTCTTGTAACTTTTGACCTCCATTTAATACTTTCTTCTCATGGTTGGCCTGTTCCTCTTTGGTCATGACCACTACATTCTGGAGACTTATTTCCTGATCTGGATCCCATCTGGATAATGTCAATTTAGTAGAATAGTTAGATATTGGACTTTTTCCATGGAATACTTCCTCTAATAAGTAGCTTACATCAGATAAAGAAATTGGAAGTCTTTGGTCCAATTTCCCGATTCTGGTTTGTTGACCTGCAAGGCTTTGAAAGATCAGGTCATATATCTTGTATCTATTCTTACCTTCTATTGGTTCAATTGGATATCCTGAAACGCTGGTAATAATGTATGTAGCAATGGTTAATCCATACATTCCAGGCATGGTCCCAAGAACTGGTAAGATTCTGACTCTGAATCTTTGTAAGGCTGCAAGTTCATCAACTTTTCCCTTGGCAATTTCTTCTGGAGATAGTGGTAATAATTGGGCTTTCTTAGGATCTGGCTTTTCAGCTGAGAATACAGTTGGGATGTTGGTAATGATTCCCTTTTTCTTCAATCTAATTCTAACACTTCTAGTCAAAGGATCTTCTTCAGTCTTACTGATATCACCGATATTGATTCTTGAAGGATCCGATTTACAAGCAGCTCCACCTGAAGAAACAACTGGGAGTTTGTTTTCGTAACAGAATGCTAATAAGTCGACTTTAGTATCGATATTATCAATACAATCAACAATGTATGTTGGTTCAAAATTATCACCAAAAATTAACTCTTGAGCACTTTGCTTATTCCATAATTGATTTTTAACATCGATTTTAACCCATGGAGCAATTTTAATCAAATGGTTCTTCAAACAATCAACTTTGGAAATTCCCACATCAGATAAATTTGCAACTGCATGTCTATTCAAAGAACTCAAGGTGACTTGATCGAAATCGATGATTCTTATCTTCCCAACCCCTGATCTAACCAACATGGTAGCAGCCCAAGATCCAACTCCACCGGCTCCCACCACCACAATATGTTGATTTCTGAATTTTTCAACCCCATCTTTACCTAAGAAAGCATAATTTCTTGCGAGTTGTTCTTCGATAAGTTCTTCTGGATATTGCTCAGGAGCAGCTTTTAAAACCACAGATTTGATCTCTGGTTGTGAGTAGTATGTGGATAATGCATAATGAACTCCTTCTACTATCACGGCGGTGGCTACGGCGGTAGCTATAGCTACACTCCAGACTCGAGACATAAAGATGAATTTCGCGATGAGCTCCAGTTACGAGCCAGAACGAGATGAGTAGAGATAGTGAGAAGAGAGAAGAGCGATAAGATTAATTGAGAGGATAGTTACATTACCAAATCATTTATTTCGATAAACTAGATCGTATACTATAAACAAACTACAACTTGGCACCGGATCTACCAACAGTACTTTTAATTAATCCATTTGGATCTGGAGATGGGTAGAATAAATCATTATTGTCCTTAATTCCCTTCCATTCCAAGTTGAATAATATGTAATGCTTATTTGGTAAGATATAAGTGACATTCTTAACTTCCTTAACTTGTTGCAAGATATCGTGAGACATGTTGTACATGGTAGCTTGGACAGAAGCTGAGTTTTCTAATGCAAATTTATCTAAAGTGACCTTTCTAGCAGCATCATAAGTTGAATCAAAGAGTCCTTGATCAGCATATTTGAACACATCTTCCAAAGTTGCCACTTGTTTAGGGTCAAATAACCAAGAAGCATCAACATCAGTGGATAAGATTCTGTCCTTGGTTGGTTTCAAAGTAGTATAGTCACATACATTATAACCGTAGAACATGGATCCAGTGGATTTCAAAACCGTCAAATCCTTGATAGATGAAGTGATGGATAATTTCTTGTTAGCTTTGGTGTAGTCCAAAACGGTTCTTCTGGTTTCAGGACCTTCATTTCTAAAGGAATGATCATGCAATTTACCGTTAACTTCAAACTTACTCCATCTAGATTGGACAATAGTAACTTCAATACCAGAGACATGATCATATTTGGAGGTGAAATGTTTAGCTAAATGAGCAGCAAATCTTTCAATTGGCCAAACGTCAGTGGTCTTTGCTTCCACCAAAATGGTGTTTTTAACTGTATCAGTTGGGACAATAGGACTATTGTCAGCTTTGGTGTAAGAAACATCGAAATCACCTCTTAAGAGCACCTGCACATTGGCTTCCAAGACATCTTGGACTTGAGGGTTGGAGGAATCTTTTTTAACCTTTAAGAATTTGACGTTACCTTTACCGTAGGTGGAGCTAATTAATTGAGACATGTTATTAATTATTGATGATGAAAAAAAAAACCGTGGTAATTGGAGCTAATTTATACTTCTTATCAGCTCGCAATTTCCAAATCGCCTTTTCCGGCGTTGGCTGGAGACATCGCACGATTTGTGCGTCTCTGCCACCATTATTGGCACGATAAACGCAAATGTGCGTGGAGATGGCGCGGAGATGGTGGTGGGCAACATGGCTACAAACAGTTTTAGGCTCGGAGGATGCCGAAATATCGTTATCGCAAGTGCCTTGCATTATCAGGCAATTTTTTAAAACTTAGCTAGACAACATCGGCCCTCCGATCCTAATAATTGTGGATCTTGATAATCATTACGTCGCAATTTCATGTTTACAGACATGGTTATCCTTGGAGTCTTTTATTAGGTATCTATATAGGAGACCCGATTAGTAACAGTTAGATTCGCAGTTAGATATGGGAATCTTTGCCGAAGTGCATAACGGTCAATTTAATCAGAACGGTCAAGACCGAAATCGATATTCTTGTAGGTGGTTCAGGAGTTATATATAAAATTAAATATTATCTGATGTAAATTCATAAAAAAAGATACTAATGCAGTTATTGGTTTTTCTTCTTGGTTTTTCTTTATTGGTTTTTCTTATCGGTCTTACCATCCTGAGAAACTTTAGATTCAGGTTCCGGATCTGTAACTACGTGGCCTGGCTTTATATCCTCAACATCTTCTTCCCCTCCACCTTCAGCTTCTGCTTTGGTCAATACTGGATCCAATACGTTTTTTGTCACTTGTTCTGGGGCCACGTCGAGTTTTTCAAGAACGTTGGCAACCAATTCTGCCTCACCCTTTTTCTCTTTAGTATCGTTTTCATCGAGATCAATCAAATCTGATGATTGAGAATTAGGTTCGATCTCTTTATCATCATCTTCTGCATCAATTTCGATAGATTCTGGTTCTGGTTCTGGCTCTGCAAACCGAAGATTCTTCTTCTTTTTAGGAGTTTCTTCTTCAAATATTGAATCATTAAAACCATCATCATTGTTTCCATTATCAAACACCAATTCAGCAGTTCTAATCCATCTTCTTCTTCTAGTATACTTGCTATAGGAGTCCTCGGTGGAAGGTCTTTTCCAGGTATTATCGTAATAGATGAATCCATCATCTGACCCTGGATTGGCGGTGGTCTTTGATCTTTTTCCCTGGGATAAAGTGATAGTGCCATCATTGGTCAAATCTAATCTCCAGGTCTTATCAACCCATCTCCATCTGGCATTATTCATGGATAATTTCAGACTTTGGTCTTGTCCAAACAGGTATTGCTGATGGTTTTCAGGATTTGGTAATTTGAAAGAATCAATTGAGGACGATTCATTCAAAAATTCATCAGTCCATGGAGTTCTTTCATAACTTAACAAATTCGAAGTCCATCCAATTCCTAACCATCTTCTTTGGTTTTCGTATATAACATAGGTGAACCTTACGGGTCTATTATTGCCGGATGAACTTAAAGGATTCAAAGAATGACCAGCATTTTTTTGAACTTTGGCAAAGGCTGCAGCAAATAACGAATGATTTCTTTGTTTCAGGAAATCTAAACCAGTAAGATAGAAGAATAATACCCTGGTGATCTTTAATTTCCAAATCATCTTTCTAGTAACTACCAGATATGTTGAATGATAAGTTAATAAATATAACCCAGAAATCAATAAGATGGTTCTTGGTTTAATCAACAAAAATGAAACAATCAAATAAACTGGAGTTAAAAACACAGTGGTGAATAACAATCTTCTAATGTCATAAGAGTTCAACGAAAGACTGATTATAGGATCCAATAATCGATCGGCTTTTATACAAGTATTGGTCAAAGCCTGAACCACCTCGTCCAATGAGGGGTGCATGTTTGCCTCATGTAATATCTTATTGTTCAACAAAGCATAAGCAGTTATCAGCCCAACAATTAACAAATGACCAAACCAAGTCACCAACTGTTCAAAGTATAAAACAATCAATCCAAAGGCACATATGATTATCAAATTAATCCAATGGTCATCGTTTGTCCATGTTATAATTGACAAGAATTTGTTGACTATGAGCAAATAAGGGTAAGCTCTTACCAATGCTTTGGATACCATTGGAGGAGTGGAGGAAAGTAAGGGCGAAGAATGAGGTTTGGTTTCGAGTTTATGAGTGTCAGCCGATGAAAAATTGGCTTTAACTTCATTGACATTCTTCGAATTATTTGACAACTCTACATTGATTGAATCATCTGATATTTCACTCGATTCATCCTTATTTTTTTTAGGTGTCATATTCCCAGTGTCAATTGATATGTGTGAATTTGTAGATTATTTGATTTTCATGAGTGTTGCGCATGTTATCGCATCTGAAAATGACAAATTAGTTAGTTGGACTGATGAACTTGTCAAAGGTATTGAAAAAAGAGATAAAGAAGAGAAAAAAGGAAGGAGTTATTGGTGATGGTAAAAGAGTCAAAGTGGCCAAAGAAGATGCTGTTACTACTGAACCAGATCCTACCATTTCCGAGATTAAACCACTGGCTCTCACTAAATCTCACTCCACTTTTCAGGCTGCTCATGAAAATGAGAATCCAATTGCTGCAAATAATGAACTAAACGAGAAAGACCAAAAAATACACAGGGATATCGTTGCAGAAGATTCAAATGAAAAAGAGAATAAGGGTGTAAGTACCGCCTCCACTAAGCGGTCTGAAAAACTACGAAGATATGAATTGCAGCGCCAGAAAGAAGCCTCCATTGACCCAGAATTCAAACTTGAAGATATTACCAATAGCCACCAGAAATCCAAATTACTCATTCAAATCCGGGTATATATAAAACAGGTCATTAAAAAGTGGGAATCATCAAACACAAATCCCGAACTCTTATTTGAAACAAAGAAGGATTTGGTGTTTCTACTATATAAACTTCGTAGTGATGGCTTGAATATGGATATGGTAACATCTCTTGCAACCATTTGTTATTACTTACAACAAGGCCAATATTTACCAGCTAACCAGAGTTATATGCAGCTCAGTATCGGTAATATTGCCTGGCCAATTGGGGTATTGCTGGTGGGGATTCATGAAAGAAGTGCTGATCTGAAGATTACTGGAGAGAAATTGGGTGCAAATATTATGATAGACGATAAAACGAGACGATGGATTACTGCCGTTAAGCGATTAATAACTTTTAGTGAAACTAGCCACAAATCTAAGAAATAAATATGATTGTTAGTTAATTTATGACTACTATCTCACTAGTATAGACATTCCAATATAGATAAGACCTATTAGAACCATGACGGACCACGCTACCGCGATGTCGGGGCGAGCAGCACTATTTAGTGGGTTAATATATCGGGGCTGGTGCCCTAATTGTGACTGCGCGTAGGTGAACCTTTTTTTGCATCGCTCTCAAAAATTAATTTTCAGCTTCATATACTACATTAAAGATGGCCGTATGTAATGATCAATAACCAGGGTGAATTCCATAATTGACGGTAACAATGTAACCTGTGACAACTAATGGCCCCCTAATGAATGTGGGCCCCGAAATCCCCCGTTTTTCCACGCTTTATATCCATATACTAACATATTATAGAAAGAAATCAAAGACATCAAAGAATTACTTGCCTTAACCAAGAGAGCTGACGTTAAATCCGTTGTCGTTAAGACCAACCAAAAGGTTAACGCTAACGGTAAGAAATACAAGCAAACTAAGTTCAAAGTCAGAGGTACCAGATACCAATACACTTTGATCGTCAAGGATGCTGGTAGAGCTAAACAAGTGCAAAAATCTTTGCCAACCACCACCTTGGACATCAAATACTTGTAAGTATAAGGAATGTATAATTAAATATATTTAATCAGTCAGTTTCAAAATGTTTTACTATTACTGCTAAATAACATCTTCCATATCATCATCATCATCTCCTTCATCTTCTTTATCTTGATTATTATCATCGAGTATACCGGCTTTAGCAGCTCTTTCTGCATCTCTTAATTTCTTATATTCAGGTTTCAAATTATACTTGGAAGTGTAAGGACCCTTTTTGATCAAGTTTGCAATTGAATCTAATGATTCCTTTAGATAAGATTCTGGTTGTCTAGTTCTTTCTCTCAATCCTTTAATTGACCAATATTCGTATTCTTCAAATAACCGAAATAATAAATCTAATAAATCCTTTTTAGGCATTCTGATGGCCCTACCTTCATTTCTATTTTTATGGATATTTGATTTAAGAAAGATTGATGATCCTTTACCCTTAAAGGAAGGACCAGCATTCGATTGAATAACTCCTGGGATTTCATCCAATAATTCCACTTTAGGTCTAGCCTTCTCAGGTTGAATGGTTTGTTTTCTTAATGCATAATCTTTGGCTTTACTATCACTCATGGAAGGTCTCACTTGACAATCATGACATATCTTCCCCGTTAAAGCCGTTTTCTTGGGGATGGTTTTAACAAACAGAATAGCGCTATCATTGGCAGGGAAATTATCATTATTCCAACGACCAAATCTTCTATTATTCTCTTCAGGTTCAGGGGTCTCTTCGGCGGGTCTATCAACACTCATTTCGGTGTTTTCAGCTTTGAATCTCTGTAAATTTTCTTCCGAAAACACATACGAATTTCTGACTTGAGTATTCAATAATGCCATATCATATTCTTGAGGAATATCATTATTGGTGGTATTTTCATCCAATACAAGCTTGACTTGTAACTTCTTGGAACCTCTGGAATCAACGTTATTTTTCACTTTGACTCGTCCAAGCTGTTTCCCCATCAATTGTTTATCTTGCCACCTGGTGGCTAAATATTTGGGAAGTTTGACAAGCCAAACTTTCTGATTCCCATTACCAAGGTTCATATCGAGAGATTCTCCTTGTTCTAAGAACTCTTCTGGATCTGATAGTATTTCTGGTTCTTCTTTTATGTCATCTTGATTGGTTTCTTTCTTGACTTCTGGTTGGATTGGTGTACTCATCAAGGTGGTTAGGACAAGTGAAAAGAGAAGTGAGTGAGAATTCGAGGATTAGTGAGGATGAGACCAAATGTGTGGTGGAAGGGACTATACAGTGACAAGGTGAATTCTGGCGATTTTTGGTGATTAAAACCTTGTATATGTATTATTGTTTGTGTCTTAGCGTTATGGAAGCTTTTTCAGGGTTAAATTCCCTAAATTTTCCTAGTTATTCTTCCTAACTCTCCCTCTCTTTCCCCATACTTCCAGCCATTGCATTGCGCGGAGTTAACTTTGTAGATCTTGATGAACCCTCTAGTCCTCTCTAATCCCATATATCTCACCAGGGATGATTGTGGTTATTGCCATGGGAAGAAGGCCAATTGCTTTGCCACGGAGTATATGAGATACCATCAAACTGATCTGCAATCGGTGACAATTGGTATGAATAGTGAACTAATGACTTGCCAAGATTACGATGATTTTATCAATATGGGTTTCAGAAGATCCGGTACAATGCTATATAAAACTGACATGTTAAGGAATTGCTGTAGATATTATACGATTCGAACTAATCTCCAAAATTTTAAGATTGAAAAGAAACATCGTCAGGTGATTAATCGATTCATTAAGGCTATTAGTTCTGATTCACCTAGCCAATCGGCTCAAACGCCTTTCAATCTCGAGAAACTCATTGATGCAGAGTTAGATTCAACGACATTTCATACCAGATTTGAACCATCTGTTTTCTCAGAAGAAAAATACCAATTATATCGGAAATATCAGATAAAAGTCCATAATGATGATCCAAACGAGATACACAGAAGTCTGTTTGAACGATTTTTATGTGAAAACCCATTTCCAGAGGAAGAGCAAGATGGTACAGATGCCGAATGGGAAAGCTTGAATAACTGGAAATCAAAGAAACAAACATCAAAACGTATAGGTCCTACTCATGAATGCTACTATTTGAAAGATAAGCTAATAGCCATTTCAATTCTTGATTTCTTACCCTCAGGTTTATCGTCAATTTACTTCATATGGGACCCAGATTACGCCCATCTTTCTTTGGGTACATTATCTGCCATAAGAGAGATCCTTATCACAGCTTACCTAGGTTATCTGTATTATTACTTGGGCTACTACATAGAAGACTGTACGAAAATGGAATATAAGGGGAAATTCGGTGGGGAAATATTGGATTTATGTAATGAAACCTACTACCCTTTGAAAGACTTGAATTCGTATCTTAAAGATAGTAAATTCTTTGTAATAGGTGATGAAGAACAAAGACATCTGGAAATTCCATTAACGTTTGCACCTCCTGGGTCTGAAACTATTCCTTCATCTCAAAAGAATATCGTGGAGGATATTTATAACGACGAAACTTTTAGTAAGGCTGAATCAGATTTCAAAGCTATCACTAAATCAGCTAAGTTTGCCAATACGAAATTTCCTGCCGTTATCCCTGGTTTAATGCCAATGATCCAATTAAAACAAATTTATGAGATGCCAGGATTTGGTCAACAATGCAGGCTTACCATCTTTAATGGGATTACTGGTGATATGAAGCGGCAAATGAAATTCGATGATATGACAGTCAAAGAGAAAAGCGGAGTCTTTAATTGTATCAGATTATTTGGATATGACAGGTTATCCCGAATGATCCTCGTTGTCTATTGATGTCTATTTAGCTAGGATCTGTATAAAAATGCATGAAAAGAATCACCTTTTACCTCTTTTCTTTATTACCATGTTTAACCCAATTGATTCAAGGCTTGACCAAACTTCATTATCAACTTTCTTGGGGAGTTTTCTACCATAGAGACATTGATCAATCAACCACATCCCAACCAAAAATTCCTTCTTGTTGAGAGTACCATCATTTCTGAAATCGACCATATTCCAGATCTGCTCAAGAGTTTCTTCAGGCAATTTACTTCTCATCCAAAGTCTCCTGACTACCGAAGCGAGAATCAACTGATCGGTTCCTACCTTTTCAAGATCATGTAAATGGTTCAATTCATCTTCCTGTGACATGTCTTTCTTTGTATGAGAAGATGACAATTTAGCAGCTCTCTTAGAAGGATCTTGATCTGTTTCAGCAGCGTCAGTATTAATTGAAGTAGCAGAGCTTGCATCGTATGAAACTCCCCGTAATTTTGTCACTGCTTTATTGATATAAAGCCCCTTATTACTAGCCCATAATCCCTCATATCTCTTTCTTTCACTCTCAGAAACGTAAGATAAATCGGTATGATGCTTCCACGGCTTGTCTTCATTAAAGGCTCTACTCTTTTTTTGAGTCTTTCTCATAGTGGTCTTCAACTTAATAGTCTGGTTATGGTGACTTAAAAGTGGTGTTGTTGGTCTTGAAGATCCGGAAGTTGGAGTTTCTAATGGATCTGGGAACTCATCAAGACCAGATAAATCAAGTGGTTTACCCCCTTGAAGTTTGTATTTCCTTTTGAGAATATCCCTCTTACTGTGAGGATGCAAATAATGATGATGATGAGATTTCTCTTCTAGACCGGGAAACTGAGGTAATTTAGATGTAGACTGGCTGGGGGTATCTACAAGGTCGAACTCACTTTCACTCAATGAAGATCCAAAATCAACCAGTGATCGGGATTTATTGTCACTGAGGTGTAAATTGATAGCAAGGTCTTGGCCCATAGAAGGAGGAGGTTTTCTTTTTGGCTTTTTTGATTGGTCGTCCGAGAGAATGCTACCTCCGTTTGTAGTACTGGCACTCGTACTTTGATCCATTGTCGAGGCAACAAGCAAGTTCTTATTGTAATCGATATTCTTGCTATTATCAGCAGATTTGTTACTATCAACGGAAGACTTTTTAAATTTAGGAGTTCCAGTATATTGAAGACTTTCAGTACTTCCTAATGCAGCAGCTTCTCTTGCACTGGCCCCCTGAGATGGGGGAATCTGAATTGGAGATATAGGTGATGTGGTACTACTATGAGATATAATTGGAGTTATTGGTTTATGAAACACCTCATTACCATCAACAGATAAATTTCTCGATGGAGGCTCTTCAAACCCATCGAATTCTTTCCAGTCAGAATCAACATCCGACTCTTCTCTTTCCCTATCTTCTATTATGTCCGAGTCAGAGATACTATGATCTGACCGAGAGATTCTGGAATTTCGTTTACTGTCATCAGCATTTGTGGTGATGATCATGGGTGTACTTAAAGCAGAATTGGGTGCCAGCAATGAAGAGCCCACCGTGGTTGAAGAATTATTTTTTGCCTGGTAAATGAATGAGGCAGCAAGTTCATCATCCATTCTATCATCATCATCATTAACTTGTCGAATAGAGGATTGAACCCGTTTAGTTTCAATACTTTCTCGAATCTCATTGATTCTTTCCTGCCGAAGTAAAGAGCTCTTACTTGCTTCAGCTTCATTGGTATTTTTAGATTTCCCATTGATGGAATATTTTACCCGATTCAACATCTCCTGAGGGGCATAATCTTGGGAAAGTCTTTTCGACGAAGCATCCTTGCCGGCGGACTTTGTATCAAGGGATTTCTTAAGGTTAGTTATCGTTTCCTGAGCCCTGGCTTGTGTTGAAAGATTTGACTGATTCGACGTCGATCTTCTGACGGAGCGGGACAGATGGGGTGATGTCGTAATTTGTGTCACCTGATTTGGACCAGTAGTTGGAGTATGAAGGGAATCTCGTGGTAAAGTGAAGTAATCTATACTACTCTTACGAGAATGGTTTGTCGAGGATGCAGAAGGGGAAACTGTGGTGGGAGAATCGAGTCCCAAACTGTTGACATCATATATGCTTCTTATTCTTGGCCTATATGTTGGCATGTCGGTGTTATCTACAGTTGTTTGGATTTTGGGGAGCCCATTGAAGGAGCTTGACCGCAGGTGGCTGGGTCTTTTGGGAATGGGAGTTGGTAATGTTTCCACCGGCACCGGTTTCGGGAGACTATAAGGAACCTTTGTTTTTGTGGCCCTTTGTTTGGATGTATCTTGTGATTGTGGTTTTGATTTGGAATTGAATGCTGCTAGAGCAGCAGCTTTACTAGCTGTACTCATAATTGTATGTTAGATTAAATTATTTGGCTGCGAACTTTGTGCGAGACAATATATGGAGCGAAGAGATGATGAGGCGAAGTGATGGCAGTTTATATAGTCTATATGCATAATGTAATTACCTTCTTTGAGAACGGGAAGAATTGACATATCTTCCTTTTCCAATTCTGACCCCTGAACCTTTACCTTGCATGGAATTGAAGGGAGAAATGTAGTTATCTGCGGATCCACCACCAATCCATTCCTGCAATAATTTATCATTTTGTCTTCTTTGCCAGTCATCATCTTTAACGGCTTTTTGATATTCTTTCTGATCTTCTCTTAATATAAGAGGATCTTGTAATGCTTTATGACGGTTTTCCCGATTATGTTGATATCCTCCATTACCTTGTTTCTTAATTTGTGCCTTACTTAATGGAGAAGGAATCGAGTATTTAGTACCTCTTTTGATCCATTGGAAGTTAGCCTTTAAATGAGGAGTTACTTTACCTGTTACATTATCAATCGATACGGCACATCTTAATAATGTGTTTCCACCACATTTAGGACAGAAATGTTTGACTTGTCCATTCTTCGGTATAGGAGTCAATCTGAAACATGCATGACATCTGTACATATAATTTCTGATTCTTTTGATTTGTTTTCCGGACATAGCATTCATTAAGTTGAGTCCCAACTGCATGGCAACATTCTGGCAAGCAAAATCTCCTGTAGCTAATGCTACCTTGATGATTGTACTTGGTTTATTAGATTCTTGGACTTCTTCATTGTTATCTTTCAACATTTCTTCCTGTAAATTTTCTGGAGTAATCCAATCTCCATCGTCTTCATCTTCAGAGAACTCTTCACCAAGTTCAACCTCCTCTTTTTGTTCGACCTTCGGTTCTTCTGATTTTTCGGTTTCTTTAATACCAACGGTTTGAAATTGTTGTTCGAGTTCTTCAACCGGATCTTCTAACTCATCGAGTTCTTTCTGTAATTGTGCCTCTCTTTTTTCACGTTGTTTCTTTCCACCTCTTCTTCTGGGCTTCTTCTTCTTGAATTCGGTTTCGGCTGGTTTCTCCACTTGTTCTGTCTTTTCTTCAGCCTTTTCTTCAGTCTTTTCTTCGGCTTTATCCTCGCTCTCCTTATCATTCTTAGGTTTTTTATGCTGGATCTTCTCACCTGGGAAACTTCTTAGTCTCCAAGTTCCATTCTGTTCAACTTCCAACTCATAAGCCAAAGCAATAATGTGGATATCATTAACGGATAATACGGAATAGTCACCGGTTAATTTGGCGAAACTTTCGACTTTTTTAATCGATTCAAGCTTAGGATGCCTTATTTTCAAATTATCATTCCAAAGAATTAATTGGTTTCTGGCTTGTTCATCTTTTAATTCACTGTGAACTCCGGGAGTGGTATAAAAACTTTGGGCATATTGCTGTAATGTGGAAGCTGACTCTGTAATCAACGGACCCGCATCCAATACTAAGTTTCTGATTCTATGGGACATGGTTTAATGGTTATTGAATTTTTTTCAGGTGCGATGAGCGCAATGAGATGCATAAAATGGTGCACCAGTAGAGGGAGGGAGATGTTGAGTAGAGTTTAAATATAGGTGGAACGATATCTGCGTGCATGGGTATATCAAATATATTGGGTTCGTGTTGTATATCTTCATATATTTTTTTACGAATTTACGGTATCTGGCCAATTACAGTGTTTTTAAAGAGAAGGAAATCTAAAATTTGCAGCCAAACCTCCAGTCCGAGCCTATTTAGTCAAATGTCAATTCAGACAAAGTTCCGTTACCACAGTAACCGGAGTAATTGGTAAACAAGGAATCAATCAAGATATCGTAATATTTTTCTGCATCTACAGAATCAATGACAGTGACATTTCCGGTTTTAATGGCTTTTGGAGATCTTTCATGGCTCCAAATTCTCACGGTACCATAGAATGGAGAATAGAAACTGGTATCAACAGCAAGGGCAAATTGGGATTTAGATTTAATCAAATCTGGATATGCCATGTAAGCAGTCACAACAGAGTCCCAGAATGGTAGAATCTTCTCGGTATCCTCTTTATTGACTGTATAGTTACCACCTTGAATAGTTTCATTGACTCCAACCAAAAAGGGATTAGATTCAATTTCATCTAATCCACCAGCTCTATCAATCATTCTATCGTATAATTCTTGGGAAGGTACTTCACCGTTGGTGACATTACCACCGATGACAATTTCTTTCCAGTCAGCAGTTAAAACAATTTGAGCAGCTTCGGGATCCTGGATAATGTTAATGTCACTAACAAGATCATCTTGAAAGGCATTACCCTTAGCATGAGCATATTGGACATCAATATATCCTCCCATTATATAAAGACCAGCAGCTTCTTTGGTCAAGTTTGGATAAATTGAAATAGCTTGAGCAACGGTGGTCATAGTACCAGCGGCGAAAACGGCTACTGGGTCGGTGTCTTTATTGGCTTTAACAGCTTCAATCAAGGCTAAAGCACCGGGTACAGTTTCGTTATAGGTTATATCATCCCAACTGTACATATCACTGTAAAAAGGAGACCAGGCACCTTCCCAAACGAGAGTTCCATACAAATCTTCCCAAATATGAAAGGTATCATTGGTTCTCAATAATGGCAGTTGAGCACCTCCATAAAGTGGGATACACGAAGTCAATTCATAGTCATCTAAAGCTTTACTGTGACCACCAATGGAATCGACATATGAACTACTACCGAAACTAGCCGAGATACCTAAAATTTCCCAGCCGGCCATAAGCGGTACCAAGATGGATGTGAGACTGATGGAATCATTTTCAATGAACATCTTCTTGGCCTCGGTGGCAGACAAGACGGCCAAAATAACAGCAATGAACTTGAAAGAGGTCATGATGAGTTTGATGAATAGGATTTTAGATTGGCGAGATTGACCGTCTATTTATTAACCTTGAAAAGCGGAAACTCTTATCGAATCTTTATCTTCGTTATCCTCGACTTTCCAGATTGGGAAATGTAATTGCCTATCTGACAGTAGACATTATTTTTCCGTACAGGAATATGTCCTAAACATGCCGGAATTAACCTAATGCCACGCGCACCAGTAGGCACCCGACGGAGGGGGTTCACTTGAAGGGGGGAGATATACAGGAAGAGCCAAGTCCTACGATCCAACTCATGACAAGACCAAGTCTAGTAAATACGAATCTACGACGGCCTAAATACTGTATACTAGAAATTATATGCACGTCATGAATGAGGCGTCATCTTATGGCTTCGGCCGTGTTAATTTTTCACAGCCTTTTCTCACAGCAACCACACCCTTACCAAACATAAAAGGAAGCAAAATCCACTCAATTGAACAACAACATTAACAATAATATGTCTCAACCAAAAATCATTTTACATTGGTACGTAATGAACAATACCTGGTCCTTGCATTAAATACTAATATCAGGCTTAACTTTTCAAGATCTCATAGAATCTTATGGCTTTTAGAACTTCTCAAAGTCAATTATGAGGTTAAGGTGTACCAAAGAAATTCCAAATACAGAGCTCCAAAAGAACTTGAAGATGTTCATCCTTTAGGAAAATCTCCAGTTATTGAAGTGTTAAGAGAGGGACAAGAACCAGAAATTGTGGCTGAATCAGGAGCTATTATCGAATATTTGATTGAAACCTTTGATCATGCTGGCACCTTTTCTCCAACCACTGACAAAAGTAAGAGATTGGTGAATTATTACTTACATTACACGGAGGCCACATTACAGGCGGTTTTAACTTCGTTTTTTGTTCTTAATGTTGCTAAAACTCAAGCTCCATTTGGTGTTGGAGTCCTTGTGTCAGCCGTTACTAAGAAGATTAATGATGTTTATTTCGGTTCAGAGGCATTGAAGAACTTGAAGTACTTGGAAGATATCGCTAAGAAAAATGACGGAGATTGGTTCGTTGATGGGAAGATCACTGGTGCCGATGTCATCTTAGCATTCCCAATTGCTGAAAGTGTATTTGGTGGAAGAGACTTTTTCAATGGGGATCCAAAAGAGTTGTTCCCTAACTTATACAAATGGACTCAAAAAGTTAAATCAGACCCAGCATTTATCAAGGCTGGTGAGGTTATTGAATCCAAATCCAAACTCTAAGTAAGTTCCCATTATATAGTTAAAACTGTTTACTGATAAATGAAAAATTTGACAAATGTAGAAATAAATCTACTCTATAACTGAATTTCCTAATTGGGAAATATAAGTGCGATCCCCACAATTCAAGATCAGACGAGTATATAACTTTGACAGATGGCTAATTCCTGTTAATTTCTAACTAAACATGAGAAATAGTGGTGATAAGTTCTTATTACATTGGCTCGACCAATCTCGGTCTCATAGAATATTATTTGCCCTTGAACTTTTGGGTTTAAATTACGATGTCGAGGTATATTTGAGACACCCAGAAACCTGGAGAGGTCCAGAAGAGTTATTCCATATTCATCCTTCGGGAAAATCGCCTATCTTGGAGGTGTTTTTCGCTGATGGTAGACCTTCTTTGAAGTTAGCAGAATCGGGATTGATATTGCAATATCTACTCAAAAATTACGACCCTCATAATATCTTAAACCCAGAATCTGAAGAGGATAAATTACGGGTCGATTACTATTTGCATTATTCAGAGGGCACTTTCCAGCATTTGATGATGAGCATGTTGATCAATAGTGTGGCGAAGAAGGTTGCACCTATTGGAACCAAAACTCTAGCTAAGTTTGTTACCAAGGGATTAAATAATGCTTATTACATCCATGAATGGAAACTTAATATGGAATTTTTAGAAAAACTGTTAGCCAAAGAAGATACCGGATTTTTCGTAGGGAATAAATTGACTGCTGCCGATATAATTTTGACGTTCCCAATTTATGAAAATGTGTTTGATAATGAATATCAAGTCCAAGAAGTGACTGGAGAGAAAGCTAACTTGTACAAATCCTACCCCAGATTAGGAGCTTGGAGTGATAGGATTGCAAAGCATCCAATTTATATAAAAATCACCGAAATGATGGATGACCGGGTCAACCAATTCATAGAACAACTGATGAGATGTTAGTATATTGTGTATGTAACCCTTAATATATGTATTTATTCTTGTGAAAACGGGTATATTTCAGTGGGATCATTCATTGCATAGTCTATCCAGCTTCCCATACAATTTTGATCGGCCAAGTGGTTCCATCTACTGAATTTCCCCGTTTGACAACCTTTGGTATTATCAGAATTTGGGCAATTGATGTATGGATCATGATAATATCCAATATCCCTGAACCAATGGATTTTAGATTTATCAGCAAATAATCCCAATCCAATTGAATGGACTGGAGCATCCCCCCATCTCTCATAATAAAATCCTCCTGATTGATCTAAATGTTGGAACCATTTAGTGTATGCTTCACCTCTAAAGAAATCCATATCACCAATTTCGAAATTGGACCAGAAATGACAGGTCGAATAGCCTCCAGTGTATTCATTTTTCTGAGGATTCTGTTGATTTTCTAAGATCCATTGGAAAGCACCATCTTCATTAACATATTCATAATTATTATCCGTGTTCAAGAATTTAAGGGTCTCTGGCCACAAATTCTTAACAGTCTGGTGGATATCGTACAAGTTAATGGTAAACCCGTAGATTTTCTCGCTAAGTTCCATATACTTGAAAACATCATAATTCAAGTCACTGTAGAACTTAACATCTGGTTCGATTCTCCAGTAATATTTATACAGGCGAAGCTCTGGAACATTGAAGAAATTCCCCAGGTAAAATCGACACATGTTATGATACAGTTCTTTTTGAGCATAAGCAATGTTTTCATTAGCCATTTGTTTCATTAATGTCAGTTGCTTTTGGGTATCAATATGATCTGGTTTATCCCATAATTCCGGTGGGATTGTCACAAAATTTACTGGTGCCGTTGTGTATTTGGCCATTTTATCCTTGAATCTTTGACTGAATGGTTGATCATTTATAAAAGTATAGGGATATTGGAATTTAGAATTAAACTTCTTTTCAAACAGACGAATCGACTTACCTATGGAAGCAGCTTCATTATTTCTCACCAACGCTATTATTGTGGCATTAGCTTTAATGTAACTCGGATCAACCTTACCTTCCAGGTCTAATTGTGGACGGATCGATTCGATGTCAACATCCTGTGGTTCAGTGATTTTACTGGTGAATAAATCATTATAAACCTTTTCATTTTGAGCCAAAATTTGCTTGGGATTACCCCGTTTACCCTTGGGGTTTATAAAGGAGAATTGTACATTTCCCGGTTCTAGTATGTATTGTGTGAGTGGATTCAGCTTGTAATCAAAATAGTTTTGCACGTTCTTAATGGCTGCTGCATGTTGACTATAATCGATATTAGAAAAATTGAAGAAATACTCCACAATTCCTAGTATTACAATAAAGTTGAATACTATTATCAGTACAAGTACGAGCCTTGAAAGTCTAAAGTTGAGGGCCGATCTCATGGCCTGTAATGATAGTTAGTTTGCTCAAATGTCAATGGTTATTTCAGATTCTCAGCCTTATTCACACGCGGCGCATTCACGGAGTGTATAGTGGCAGTGAGGGACATAATATAAGGCAGTGACAGCCATCGAATGTATTAGTGGTATTATTTGTGTATGGGTGTAGATGGTAAGATATATATGGTAAGGTGTGTAGTAGAGTCTTTAAAAACGTGATACGGACTGGGATATTTAGAGATTTATGGGTGGTGTAGTGTAGTCTGGTGGGCTTGAAGCACAATATGAGTATACTGTCAAAGTCTATGCAAGACTCCAATTTGCAGCAATCGGTATAATGTGGCATAAAGGGCCAATAATGTCATGCTCTAATATAACACATACCTACCAACTACTCTGACTCCATTGCACTTTCATACTTGAATTTAATAAAGATTTCTGCCCATTTTCACTATATACTCTATAATACCACTACAATAGAATCTCTTGTCATCACCCGATATTATCGCGAGTACCAATTTTTCACCATCTTCATGTTAAAGTACCACACTTCTCGACAATGTATGTCGTTGATGACAAGGTATCTTCGAAATACACCCCGTCCCAAACTTCGGCTATACCTGTCTTCTATCCAAAAAGTTCTTCCTCCTAAACTGGTCACTTTACCTAAATTCAGCTTCCCAGTAGCATCGCACACCATCGACCAGATCTCAAAACACATTGACCAATATGTGGACTCCAATATTAATGTCACTCTCAATGGACATTTGAACAGGAAACCTAGATTATTGGCCAAGAACTCGTTTGCTGAATTAAGAGACACTAACGGTGATTTGGTCCAACTTATACTATCACCTGATACTACACCATCTCTGGTGTTCGAAGTGCTTCAACTGTCAATTCCCGAAGAAAGTGTGAGTGTGTCAGGTACTGTCCAATTGAAGGAATCTCGAGATGGAAAAAAAGAATGGGAACTTTTGGTGTCCAATTACCAAGTCTTGAATCCTTCTAATTTAGATGCTGCAAGGTTAGATAAACTTAAACATTCATCACCTCAAGATTTACCCCCACAATTTCGTTATTTGCAGCTCAGAACCAGTGACTATCATAATAACTTGAAATCAAGAAGTAAAATTGCCAGTGTTGTGAGAAATACATTCATTAATAACCATGACTTCGTCGAGGTTGAAACTCCATTATTGTTCAAGTCAACTCCCGAGGGAGCTAGAGAATTCTTGGTTCCTACCAGAAACCCAGATCTGTTCTATGCATTACCTCAATCCCCACAGCAGTATAAACAACTTTTAATGAGTTCCGGAATCTCGAGATACTTCCAAATTGCTAAATGTTTCAGAGATGAAGACTTGAGGGCTGATAGGCAACCTGAATTCACTCAGGTTGATTTGGAGATGAGTTTCATTAGCCATAGTGATCAAGTTGCCGTGGTGGTGGAAGATGTCATATACAACATTTGGACTCAAATCGCCAAAACTCCACTTCATTTCGTTAACGCAGCTGGAAATTTGCAGGAAATCGGAGACTTTCTGAACCATAAAGTCGATTTCCAGAAATTGACATATATTGATGCCTTGACAAAATACGGAATAGATAAACCTGATTTGAGATCCAGCTTGACTTTCACCGATTTGAGTGACTTCTTTAGACCTTCTAAGAATAACAATTTTCCAGTCCTTGAGGCTTGTGTATTGAAGAAAGCATTTGATCCGAAAGAACATTTCAAAATTCCCAAACAATTAACTGATAATCATAATTACTCCAGAAGAAAGCCATATATCTGCGCAATCAAGAATGAAACAGATGCAAGAAATTGGTATAAGAAATTTGTTGAAAAGGGAGTTATTATTCCAACCTCCGAAATCAACGACACAAAGTTAGGTGAACTTTTGAATCTTGAACCTGGTGACGTGCTTGCCTTTTCTGATAGAGCTGAATTGCCTTATGAAAACCCAACCCCTCTCGGTAAATTCAGACAACTAGCCATGTCTGTCTTTCCAGGTAAATGGCAAAGACCAATTGAAACAGCATCTGGCAAACTTGTCAGTGACTATGATATCAATAAAGCCTTCGTTGCATCTTGGGTTGTCGAATTCCCATTGTTCGGGCCTATAGAAGTTACTAAATCTTCCGATAGCCCATATCCTGAGTATGATTACAACCGATTTGAATCAAGTCATCATCCATTCACAATGGTGAATCCTGCTGATTATGAGTTACTTGAATCAGAGCCTTTGAAGGCAAGAGGTGAGCATTATGATTTGGTTATAAATGGTGTAGAGGTTGGTGGAGGATCTAGAAGAATTCATGACACTGATCTTCAAAAGTTCGTGTTCAAAGAAATTTTGGGAATATCAAACTACAATAAGCTCTTTGGACATTTACTACATGCCTTGTCCATGGGATGTCCTCCTCATGCTGGTTTAGCTCTTGGTTTTGACAGACTTTGTGCCATGGTAGTTGGAAGTTCTAATATCCGAGATGTGATTGCTTTCCCTAAGAATCAATCAGGGGTTGATCCTATTGTTGAGAGTCCAACGTCTGTCCCTGAGGCTACCCTCGAAGAATACTACATCAAAACAATTAAATGATTAGAATCTTGTAAATATATATTGTACATAGTTTTAAAATTTTCTTCTCTTATTAGAGAAACCGTTATCTGGTTGTCTAGATTTGAGTCCGTTGGCTTCTCTACCAATTTTCTCTTTATGCAATTTTTCCATCTTCAATTCAATAGGTTTCTTGACTCTGATGTCTTCTCCGTCCTCATTGGTTTGACCGACTGCATAATACTGTTGTTCTTGCTGTTTAACCAAAGACTTCCAATCAAATTTCTTTCTGATAAAGAGCTCCATGGACCAATTTTTCCACACCAATTTACCATAAGTACTTTCTTTGACTTTGTGACTGTCTGCTTGCAATTCAGTAGCTATTCTGTCTTTGTACATATTGAGAAATATGGTGAAATCCCATAACTTGTCGATTATATGAGAACCATAAGAGTTCACTGCTAATTTGACAATATTTCCTTGGAAAAGATTCAAAAGTCTTTTCCTCAAGAACAAATGTGGTTTAGGTTCTGGATTGGTGGCTGGTAAAACCACCAAAGCATTTTCAACGACGTGTGAGAACACACCATGCATACACATTTGAATAAGTCTTTCCAATGGCAAGGCAAAGAAGTTGTACCAGACACATACCACAAATGAATAATCATATTCCATCAATTTCTCCAACAATAAAGATCTTCTTCTTTCTTCAGCAGTTGGCCAATCATCTCTAGTGTTTCCCAATGTAGACCTGGATAACTGTAAAACATTCTCCAACAATTCTGCATTGGCAATGTCTTCGGGTTGTGAAAAGTTGTAGTTTGGAGCAAATTTCTTGAATAATTGTTCGATAATTTCGTCTCTTCTGTAATTTTTTCTTTGAATAGATGCATCAATGACTTTTGTACTTAATTCCAAATTCTGGTTTTCTTCAATGGAGATCAATTCAGATAATTCAGGGACAATTTGGTCCAAGATGAATTGAACTTCACCTGGTTTCAACTTAAACATCAAGGCCTGGATGATGAAAACACCAGTGGTAGCTCTTTTGGCAAGTTTCAAAACTCTGTCCTTCATATATAACTTGTATAATCTTTCGACATATTTCATTCTTACTCCGGTGTTTTTAATCAAACTTTCCATGAAATGAGATCCAACAGAATCTGATAATAAATATTCAACATAGGCTTCTTCTTTGGAATCTGAACCTTCTTTTTCTTTCAAGAAAATCGAGTGCCATATAGTTCTATCTTTATCCACAATACCCTCGACTTGTAGAAGTAATTGAATTACTGGAGATGCAATTTTATGAATGGATAATTGTCTCATTCTAGTCATGTCTTCGTCTCTACTGATTTCTTTACAAATCTTAGTGATTTCGTCTTTGAAAGATGGGGGTACTTGGAATGCCCTGTTGAAGATATCGTTGTCCTTGATTTCTATCATCTTACGAGCAATTTTGGATTTCTTGGATCTTAAGGTGGAGTTGGAAATAGTCGTAGATGGTAGTTCTTTCCCACTGATGATCAAAATTACTAATCTTAATACATGAGATGCATATTGATGTTCAACCATTGTCTTCAAGTGTTCATTATATTCGGTCAACATCTTTAAGAACATTTGTTCAGAAGTTATGAGATTCATTTGCTCATCTTCTTCTTCCTCTTGTTCTTCTTCTTGTTCGACTTCTTGCCCTTCACCCACAATTTCCTTCTCCACGATGGACGCCATTCTCACCAACAAGGTCTCCAATACATGGGAAGAGTACTTGTGGTGGGCCAAGGATACAAAATGACCAGAAAATTCATGAAATATCCGTTTAACTTGGGAATCTTTACCGATCAAGATAAGTCTTTCCATTAATTTAGAACAAATTTGATTAGTGACCAACTTTAATTCCTTACCTCTAGATTCTTCCAATACCGATCTGACAAAACCATCTCTTTCTTCTTCTGATTCGAATGCATTAATATTCAAAGTACTTTCTGCTTGTTTAAAATAATCGATTTCACTTGCATCAACTAACCCAAAGAAGGTGGGTTTGATGGCATTTGATTCAGGTGAAGTGTCGGTAAATTTGGATTGTTGGTTTTCCAGAGATGTAGATGCATCATCAATTACAAAATCGACTCCTTCACTGGATTTCTTCTCTTTTTTTTCGGCTCTTCTACCTCTAGTTTTAGTATTAGCCATGGTGTAGTTGAAAAATTTACCTCATCTCTTCGCGATTTGAATGAGATGAGCCAGAGATGAGCCTAAGATAACGAGAGCTGGTGCGGCTAGGACGAGAAACTAGGGAGACTATTGTGCGTGTAGGCACCAACCCCATATATATAAAGATAATTGATAACTTTGAAGGCACGACACCATGAGTTAAGACATTAAAGCTTCACATGCATCGGAGAGTCGGCCATTATTCCGTGAAGCATGTAACCTAACCTTAAACTTCGTATCTAATGTTACATTGCTCCTCCTGGAAAGATCGTCCGGTAAGGACATTGTCTCGCCTGCGGTCGATTTTCTGGCAATATTTTTTTGAGCCAGGGACAAAGTACGAGAAACTCGTAACTCAATATATAAAATAACGCACCCCAGACATGTTTTCAAAGACGTTGATTTATGATGACAGTTTCAAAATCTCCCTTTAATCACCCATGGTTTGCTTCGTTCTCTGATTATGGTCCTCTTGCCATCCTCAAAGATGATTTTGTCATTATGAACATTTCCCATACTATCAGACAAAAGTCTGATTGGTATGATAAAAAGAATGATGAGACGATCGTAGCAAAATGGAAATCCGAAGTTAAATGTCATATTCCTGTATCTGACAATAAATACATCGATCAACTTTTCGATTATGCCATAAAAGAATTAGAATGGTATTATGACATCGAACGGTTGGCACCAGGGTTCAAAATCCATATCGATGATAAAATTATTACTGGAGATGGGGTAATTCCTCAACTGTTAAAACTACAATTACAAAAAGAATCGCGAGATTTACTGCGTCTGTTTGGAGACGAATTAGATTATCATCCAGGTTCCAACCATAGTGTGGTAGATCTTGTCCATCCTTCATTATACCCATTACAATACAATAAAACACCCATCAAATGTGGGGATGATATCAAGATTATTCAGTATGCTAAAGAGATAAAGACTTTTAAAGAAGGAGTTGCAACTGATCTCGTCAAAGAAAATTATCAATGGCTACCCAGTTTGTTTGAATATGATCAAGAAACTCAAAAGTTCAAGTTGGCATCGTATATAAATAACTTGCATCCCATTAAACACAAATCGATATACGATATCATTGAACTGGTATTCAATATGAGTTTACCAGGACTACAATTGTTATTATCTCGTTACGCTTCCGAACAGGTTTTGCGAGTACAGGTACCGGATCCCTTTGATGCATATGATGATGAATTCAAGAAGAGTATCAGTTACTTATTTAAGAATTCTCCAGTAGGATATGAGGAACAGTATATTGAGTTGATGGATTCAAAACCACAACATGTTAAGGATGAGGTCATTGACTTTAAACGTCCCAAGACCGAATCAGTTGATTTGAAGAGCTTTTCTAAATTGAAGGTCATACCCAAATTAGCTAATATCGAATTGACACCTGAAAATCCTAAATACGAAGGGGGATCCTGGCATGTTGAAGGAACTATAAATGAAGATATAGTGGCTACCATATTATATTACTATGATTGTGAAAATATCACTGAGTCCCAACTTTCTTTCAGATGCACATTTGATGGACCAGATTATGAACAAGATGATAAATTCTTCTTGGATCATTTCTATGGTATTTCTGATGAAGATGAATTGAACAAATATCTCGGTTCTGTAGAATGTAAGGAGGATAGATTATTGATGTTCCCTAATATCTTTCAACATCATGTCGATCCGTTTGAATTGAAAGACAAATCTAAAGTTGGGTTTAGAAAGATACTCTGTTTATTCGTGGTAGATCCATATAACGATCTTGTGGTTTCAACTAAAGATGTTCCACCCCAACAACTGGATTGGTGGGGTGATAGAGATTTAGATTACCTTTTTGCACCCAACTTGAAGTTGAAAATCCTTGAATTGAAGAAGGATCAGTGGCCTGATACCATCAAAGAGGCTAAACGGATTCGAGAATTAATCATAGAGGAAAGATCTGCCAATTATACTGAAGATGACGATATGTTTGATGATTCAGTTGATCCTTTTAGACGACAGTTCTCATTATGTGAACATTGAGTATATATGCATGTGTTGGTAATCAATTTACTGCTACTTAATACAATAAACTGGCCTTTCCACTAAGCTGTGCTAGGTAACGACCCTTTCTGAGAGGATCGATTTCTGTCAACGTATTTAAATAGCCCTTGATCTCTTGTGTGAGATAATCGTTTCCACTGATCTCGTTTCGATTGGTCAATTTTAGTAATAAACATTTGATAAGGATAATTGTCTTCAAACACCAGCAATTCTCCTTTCCGTTATCATCTTTCTCTAAGTCATTAAGTTCTGAAATGACATTAAACTGCTCCTGTAGAACTCGTTCATAAACATCGGTTTGTAAGTGCTTCACAAAAAACCCATCAGTCAAAAGCCAGTACAAATAAAGCCATACTGAGCTATCATCAACATCTACATACATACCGGTATTTATAAGCTTTATTTCATGCATAAGCAACAGATATGGCTCGCTAAAAAGCTGTTGATATTCTTTGAGCTGCTTATCACTCTCTATAGATGAATCATCAATTGTTTCAAATAACCCAAGGATTCTGGGAATCAACTTTGATCTATTATGCCATGCCGAAAAATTGGATATATTGCTGTTCACTTTGGAGCTAGTGAATTCGAATTCCTGTATATTTATCCGAAGTAGATCCACCTGTTGGCTATTTCTATCCTCTAGATTCTGAACCACTATTCTTCTCAATTGCCAGCCATGAAAATTTCTGGGGTCAAGAGCCAACAATTTCGACACAATTCCCAATTCCATATTCCAATCAGCCTTCTCCCCAAGAACCTTGAGACACCATAGTCTGTGGTTGTAAATCCAGTAACATTTGGGAAATCGTTTAAGAAGAAGCATTACCATCTTCAAATCATCATTGAGTGCCTTCAATTTATCCAATTTTTTTGCTTCAAACAACTTCAAAAGCGTCTCTCTTCTTATATTCCATACGGTATAAAACTCAGGGTTGATCATCAACAAGTCAGTGACATTATTCAAGAGATCAATGGTATAATCTTCTTGATCCCTGGCAAGGAACACCTTATCTTTAAGATCATGATAATGATTAATTTTCGCCTTATCCTTCTCTAGTTTCAAGGCTCTTGCTTCTTTGTTGAGCTTCTCCCTCTTGACATTGTGAAACTATTACGTCAGTACGATGTTATTAAGGACCCAATTGAGTTCAATGAACATACCATTGTGTGTGGTGGTGGTGATAGTGTGCGGAAATTTTAGTTGAAAAATCTGAATGATAATTTTGCAGCCTGGAGGGCACTACAGGGCAGTTTAAGATGTAAAGGGGAAATTCACATAAATATGGATATATACAACAGTTCAGAAGCTCATATAATATACAGGCACTTACCAGTTTTCTATAGTTCAAAAATTGACATTTGAATGTCTATTTCTCTCAACATTTATATGGCATTTAGACTAAAATCGAGACTGATTTGCAATCCTAAAACAATACCTATATCCTGCGAAACACAATTAAGTCAATTAAATAGGGCTCTTAAATATATCATTCCATTGATAGGTAAAATAGTATAAAGTCAGAGAGTGTTTTATTCGGTATTGATTTCTTATTTTGATTCTTTTCATTTCCGTCTTAAGTGAAGGAATAAATCATGGTTGATCAACCAAAGAATCGACCACAAAATGCTTCCAAATATCAAAATACTTCCAACAATAAACATACTTTCAACAATGAAAATAAACTAGGTGCTAGTAAAAGACTACCTGGAAAACCTTTAAGATATCGTAAAGTTGGTGGAAGAGTACTTAAACTGTCAAAAGATGTTCCAAAAGTTTGGCTGCAAAAAGAGTTTGCACTTAGAGTCCTCTCTAAAAACCAAACTCCAATTCTGAATAAGATCCCAGAAAATATTGGTGTCATTTCAAACAATGCTTTTAATCCTGTGGTTTCTGCTGATGCTGATACAAAGTCTGAAACTGGAACTGAGATGCCTGTGCCTTCGTTGGTAGGAATAGAAAAAGTACATAAAGAAAAGCTACAACAAGAATCAACCAGTAAAGTTTCTGAAACATATAAAACATTTGGTATCGAGGATCAATCTCTTGTCAATTCACCTCAAGCTGATTTAACAATAAAAGTTGGTAGTAAATGCTCAGAGATCTTAAGCCTAGATGGGACACCTCAGTCTGAGGAGAGCTTCAAAAGCAAATCACAAGAGTTGTGCTTGCAGGAGCTTGAAGAAAGGCTTTTAAAGGAGTTCAACCTAATGCTTTCATGTAAGACAAATAGTCTTCTTCTCAAATATGAGAAGCCTTTTGCTCTTAAAATGAAAATTAGTGCCATTGAATCATATCTCCATTTCTTGGCTGCAAAGGGAATCAAAGAAGTTGATATTAATGCTGATTTGGCTCTCGAGCTGTTGAAAAGTCTAAAAACAAAAATTGGTGATCGTAAGAGACAACCTGATTGGTATGTAACCCATAGTGCTTTATGGAAAGGAATCCAGATGTTGAAGCGTATTATGGCGGGACATAAATACAAAGATATTCCCGACAATCAAGAAAGACAAAAGTTAATAAATGATGCTCTGAAAATTGATGATAGTTGTATTTGTGAGCTTTTGAATGTATCCCTAGAAAATAACCGTAATTACTTCATGGGAACGAACCAAATATCCCATAGAACAGCGAATGAGATAAAAGATGAATATAGAAAAGCTATTCGGAATAATTATAACCTGGTTCCCATTGCGAAAGGTTGGGATTTGGAGGATATATCCAAGTCAGAGGAGTCGAAAGCAATCGGTCACATCAATTCCAACTTGATCCTCTTGGGAGGCTATCACTTACTACTTAGGAGTGGAAAGAGGCGGCAGATCGAATTAAGGGATTTACGTCTTAGTTTGGAAGAGCCAGATGGCACCCTAGGCTCAGGAAGATTTCCATTATTGGGATTCGAAGTCTATCAAGGCACTTCTAGATCCCGAACAGTATGGACCACGAGAAATAAAGACGTGGATCTCTGTTTATTTGGTTGTTTAGCCATGAGCTTTTGGTTTCGGTTTGACTTTCCTCATGGCCCAAATTATGAATCTGAAGGGTTAATATCGAGTCTATTTCTGTATTACCTATATTATCATTGTATCAAGTTGGGCTTCATGGTTGACACAGCTGGTACTCGTGGTGAATTAAATTCTGAATCTGATTCTGATTCTGATTCAAGTCTCGAGTTTGATCCTGATTTGGATTATTATAACGTTGCCCAAGAAGAGGATGATTATGAAACAGAAATAGCCAGAGAGGGTTATGAAGCAGTGGGAATCACTGCTCCTCCTCTTCGTGAAGCCCAATTAATAAAACGTCAGTATAGATTGATGAGCATGTTGGGTGTTCCCACAAATCAAATCAGAATTCAAGGAGGTTGGTTCAAAGACCCTCATGAATCTTATTCTTGTGATATTCCTCGTCACTTGATAAGAATAATGGCTGGCCACCGGATTTTCGAGCCATACAATGTTCGTAGGACTACTTTTCAACCTCCTGAAGAGTTAACATTGAAGATCTTCCCCTGGCTTGAGAGTGCAGAGATTAATGTTCGGAATCAAAAGAAGCAGCGTTTGAACCATGAAAAAGATGATTTTGTTCCATTATTCTTCAAGATTCTCCGTGTATTTCGTATTGTAATTCTCCAAGACCTATGTGTACACCTCGATAGAAACCCAAATGGCTGGTATTCGGCACATCCTATTAACAAAAACCACATGTTTCAAGAATATAGAGCAAAGATGAGGGCATATATTAGTGTTGGGGGAGTTCATAGTTCTTTAATCTAATAAGTTTATAATCTTGTGGTAAAAATCTTCATAATTTCAGCTACTTTCAATACTCCATATCTTAATTTCCAAAGGTATAGTCACCTGATAACCAAGTGTTAAACATTTCCAATGCAACTTCAGGTTGATCATGAGGAACCATATGGCCTGCATCGTGGACCCTCAAGAAAGTGAACTGACCATCTCCTCTAACTTCACCATATTTTTCATTCCCATTAGACAACCATGGTAAAAACTCAGATTCGGAGAACGCATTTTGATTCTTGTACTCCACCTTATTGGAAATGGCATTGTAACCGACCCAGTGACATTGAAAGTCCTTATCTCCAGCATAGTGTAATACTGGGATACCATAGTCTAATACTTCGGCAATGTAGATTTGGTAAGGAGTAGCTCTATCTCTTGCTTTAGTGAATTCGTCTTCTACCTCGTCATTGCAAACTTGAAATGTCAAGTTGGAGGGAACTCCAATAGCACTCTTGACAGACTTCAAGTTCATGTAATTAGTTACATAATCCATATCATTGTAACAAAGGTCATCATTTTCACAGGGCCTTCTTAAATCATAAGGATTCAAGTGCTTTTCCTTCAATGGAGCGTATGCTTTCTCACAATAGTAAAGAGATGGGATACAGGCAATCGAATTATCCACTCGTTGACATATTTCGGAGAAGGAGGCACATTTCTTCATGTCTGATTTGAATTCAGTACATTGTTCCTCAGTGAATACATCAACGCCCCCCGTCTCACAGAGCATGTCATAATCAAAATACTTTTGATACAATTTATCAACAGCACCATTACCCACCAAAATCGAAGACAATTCGAACGTTCTTTCTGGATGACTGATTATCTCTGCAGCAATACGAGGAACATAGTGACCAGCATAAGATTCACCTGCAACATGGAATTTGTTATGCAAATATTGGGGGTTCATCTTGAAGAATAACTCTAAAAATACATAGACATCCTTGGCAGCCTTACCGGAAGTGTCGACATCTTCAACTCCGGCATATGAATAACCCACATCAACTGGCTGATCTAAAAAGATCACCGAGGCGTTGTTATTCCATGAATAAGGGTTTCGTACTGGCTTCAAATCAGAGTTTATGGAGGAAGGCCCTAATTCAAAGAATAATCCTCCCTCAGAAGAACACCCAGGACCACCATTAAGCCATAAGAAAATCGGGTCATTGGCAGGGTCATTTCTACTTTCAAAGAAGAAATAGAAGAAATGCTTATCAACGTCTCTGACATCCAAATAACCAGCGAATTGTACAACTGTATCCAAACCCAATTCTTTTATTCCAGTTTTTGTCCTCAACTGGTAATTTTCATAGTCAGGATGAGTGAAGACGTTATACTCTTCCTTATACCCCTGTGGTGGAGCTTCAGTAACCACAGAAGGATTAGTGACATGAGATTGGCCATCAGCATAGTCAGCGGGTGGCTCAAACTTTTGCAAATATGATAGCAATTGATTAGGCGATACTTCAGTCAATAATTCAAGCCAAGCAGACTCCAATTGAGTTACAAAATCATGATTTTCAGCACCTGAAGCTTTGTACGTTTCAAATTGTTGCAAAAGTTCTGGGTTATCCAAAAACACTTTGTGATGGTTTAAAAAAGGTGTTTGAAATGATGGGGCACAAACCACCTTTTCCACAGAGACGGTAGCAATTAGTAATCTTGATAACCTCATGTTTTCAAGGAAATAGTCGAAATTACAAATACTGGCTTGAATTCAGAAACTGCGATTGTAGATAAGGAATAGCGGCGCACTGGAGATAGTCGAAATCAGAGCCGAACGGCATGAGCTTTCGATTTTATTTTTGTACGTGCATTGAACGGCACAGATTTGATTTCCCTTTCCTTTATCTCGATTAAGCTTCGGAAAAGCGGCCTATTTTCGAACAATAAGTTGCATGTACGTGACAAAATATCTCTATTAAAACCATTGTTCTTAGTATTGGTGAGAGCGAAAGGTTGTATTCAAAAAAGTCCCACCCAAACTGATAATAAACTCATTTGATTTGCTTGTCTTTGAGTGTTTCTGGTATTGTATTTCCAAATAACCCTAGAGTTATACTAGATATCATTGACATTCATCCGTCTTACCGTTATATTTTGCAACTTATGAATTTTCGCAGTTCCAAATCTCGACTTATCAGATCAAACATAACTCAAACATGGCTGATTCAAAATTAGCATTAAAAGGATCCAGCAAAATAGTATGTGACTATTTTGAATTTGCCATAAATAACATTCTTTTCCAACGTGGAATATACCCGGCAGATGACTTTCAAACCGTCAAGAAATACGATTTACCACTCTTGGTGACAATTGATGAAGATATCAAAACCTATATAAATCAATTCCTAACTCAGATAAAAAAGTGGGTTTATGGCACGAAATTACAAAAGTTGATCCTCGTTATAATAGACAAACTCACAGCTGAGCCGATAGAAAGATGGGAATTCAGTTTAGAAATTGAAGACGGGGAGCATCAACCTGAAAAATCAAGAGATTTAGTAAAGAAAGAGATCCAGGCAATAATAAGACAAATCACTAGTTCAACTGCATATTTACCCGTATTGGATGGCGAGCTCACATTCAATATATTGGTATACACGGAACAGGGAGTCAACAATATTCCCAGTGAATGGTGTGATACTCAAGATCACAACACTGGAGATCAATTTGAATCGGTTGATTTCAGTACTTTTAAAACCAGCATCCATTCAATTGGCACCAAAGTCAGTTATAAAGTTGATTAAATATATTACATACATAATTTACATTAATTGAAGTTATTTGTGCTGTGGCTATTTGTCATTGGATGGCTACCGGGGTGAGCTGGGGGGTTATTTGATGGACTCGATTGATTATTGGGACTATTCTGGTAGCTGTTTGGTTTGCTAACCTTGTTCGGATTGAAAAATAGTTCCCTATTGAATTTCCTTCTTTTGTTCCCCAACATGAATCTCGAACTTCCTCGTAATCCGACAGAATAATCCCATTTATCAAGATAAGTATCTTTTAATAAAAGTTGTTTTGAACAAGATACTTCATTGATCAATTTCAAATTATTGAACTTCGATTTAAGATTCATGAACTGGAAAATTTGTTCCTTACCAAGCTTTTTATTTATAGCTGGTAAATACTCTCTCAATACTGAAAATCCGTATTGATGAACGTAGTAGTCAAGAATATAAATAATGGCCTCATTCACCAAAATCTCTGGACAATTAAAGTCGTTATGTTCTATACGTTTTGGTTGATCATCTGAACTATCATGAACGTTCAAATGGGTGGGTAATTCACTAGTGTCTAAATTGGTAGCTACTATGATAATCCCTAATGCAACACAATGTGGGGGTAACATCAAATTTATTGGAGTTGACATCAAATCAAAGCACACAATCCAACTGAAAAATGTTTGTTGGTATGTCAATTTCTTGATCTTGGCAAATTGGATCACCAAATTATCTAATGATGGTAAAATCAATGAAGAATTGTTGAAGTTAAATTTCAATACCTGAAGTAATTTAAATTCAATATTAAGTAAAACTTTACGTTGTAAGTCCAAGTAATTGTTATCATCTGCTAAATCTCTTAATTTGTTGGCAATTATTTGAATGTCTCTTAATTTTTTTATGCAATCTTCATTCTTACTGGCAAGAAATAAACAGGTCAATGCAATAGAATATGGATCATTCTCCATATTTTTCTCCAAGTCAGTAAAGTCTTCTGACAGGTCATTAAATTCATTGAAAAGATAATATTTCTGATAATATATCATGGCGGTATTCAAAACTCTTACTGGGAATCTTAATAGCTTCACAATTTGAAATAAATATTGAAAAATTTGATGCTTCCTTTGATTATATAAAATCTTTTTATCATCAGCAATGGTCAAGGAGTGTAAGTATGATAACTCATTTGGAGATAAATATGGTCTTGATATCTCCAATATGGTTGGTTTATCTGAGCTATTCATGATGGAGATGATTCTAAGATGAAGTTTTCACTGCGCATTGAGAACATCTAGTAATTCAAATCATAATCTTGGTGGATATGTATTAAACATATATAAACAATATCATCTAAGCAGAGAAGGATAAAGAGAAACCTAACTTGTGGACTGGTTCAGATAATTTAAGAGCATCGAAAGAAGCACCTAAACCTAAAGTAACACCAGGTCTCAACTTTTGAGAGTAAGACAAGGCAGTCAAACCAGAATCAGAGATCTTGGCCTTCAAGAAACTGGAAGAGTCCAATTGATACTTGGTAGCGAATTCAACGTTAACGTTGTTAGACTTAACGGAATCCCAGGTGGCCTTAGCACCAGCTTCAACCAATGGAGAGATCTTGTGGTAGTAAGCAGCGGAGAAAACAGACAAGTTGGAGGTGGCAGTTAAACCAATTGAGTACAATGGACTCTTGTAACCAACACCAACGTTGTACTTGTTAACCTTGGCGGAAGTGATATCGTAACCTAATTCACCACCAACAACGAAACCATCGTGGTTAACGGTGAAATCAGCAGTGGTCAATGGACCCTTCAATAAGTCAAAGAATAATCTGGTGTTAATCAAAGAGTGTTGGTAGTAGAAGTTCAATTTAGCGTTTCTTGAACCATTTGGAATCAAATTGGTGATCAATTCAGTCTTTAAACCTGGAGTCAATAATTCGGAAATTTCGATCTTGGAGTCTAAAGAGTTGGAATTGTTCCAACCTTGAGTCAAAGTCAAACCAGAAGCCTTGTCGGTGTATTTGGTTTCCAAAGAAGCAGCAATTGAGTTGTCCTTAGCGGTTTTACCCTTAACAGTGAAGGCAACACCATTTGGAGCCACAGATTTAACATCGACAGCACCTTGGGCTAAGTGGAAGAAATCTCTTCCCAATAAATCGTTGGTTGGCTTTTGAATATCACTGAAAGGAATTGACATCTTGAACTTGGTTTAAAAACAGAATAAAAAACTAGTGAGTTTATTTGTTGATTAATTAAAAGAAAAACGTTGGTGGGCCTATAGGACAAACAGAAAAACTGCACGATTCGGCAGGACACGTAGACTAGGACGAGGTTTTATTTTTTACCGCAACTGGTAAACTAATTTTCTATTGGCTAGTGCGGGAGAAATTGTTGGGCGAAAGCGGTGAGCCATCAATTGGGTCGCTAATAATGTACCCCATTATTCGAGTGTCGGGTCCCGGGCACTAGAATGAATAATGGTTGGGATCGCGAATAGTTGTGGGTCACGTTTTTAAATTTATGTTTGTATATACAATAACTGAGGCGTTCTCTTAATTTGGCCTCGAATCTGCAAAGCGTGTGAGACAGATAACTGACAGGTTATCAGCAAAATAACGGGACTTAAATTGAGCTGAAAGCCTGAGACGCATTGCAAATGACTATAAAGTCATCTTGACTTGGGACTAATAATATGTTGGGTAATCTTATAAAGGTCATGTCACTGTAGTATGTAGTAGAGAAGGAGGGGTGGTATAGTCACGTCGGATTTAACGTGTTCTCCACACATAGTGGTGTTAGTATTTTGTTCTGGACACAGAAGCCACAAATGTGGGTTTGGAGTGCACGACTTGCAATTGTAAGATAATATCAGGTATTTAAGTATGGATTTTTTCAATGTAGAATGGGTTTCAATAAGATTATTAGAGTACAATTGTGTTCTTTGGTTTATTCTGTATATGCTGTGATTTTTTCAGATTTTTTGGGATTATTTGGTATATTTAATGGGTTATTCCATTTATCTATAAACTCTATGGATTATTAAATAAATTCTGTAGAATTCGCGAGTTTCATTTTGCAACCATTTAACATCTATATACGATGTGACACTTTAAATTAAAATATGATGCTAGAAATTCAACTTGATCAATATTGTAGATAACCCATGAATCGGTGTATTTTTGCTCTTGTCAAACTTTGGAGTATGTGACTCTTCTTCGTGTATTCTCACAACCTTATATGGCGTCTCATTTATTTGGCAAAATTTCCAGACGCGATGACAGTTCCCTTATACCGTTACACACTTGGCTTCATACAATGTCCTGAACGGGACTCAGTTCTCTTACTCAACAGACAGAAAGCACCTCATATGGGGAGATGGAATGGTGTTGGAGGGAAGTTGGAAGCTGGCGAGTCTCCTCTTGAATGTATTATTAGAGAGACCCAAGAAGAGGCTGGCTTAGATATTGACAATTATCAATCAAGAGGGGTCTTGAAATGGTATAGAAATGGGAAAGACCTTGGTGGTGTATATCTTTTCACTGGAACGGTATCACCGGAAGTACATGACAGCTACTCTATCAAATCAACGAGAGAAGGGGTATTGGAGTTTAAGAAACGAGATTGGATTCTTCATCCTGATAATGTTGGAATAGTTGACAACATCAAGGTATTATTTGAGGAAATGGAGATAGCTAAAGAAGAAAATGAGTTCCGAGCAGTCTATGAAGACTTACAACTTGTTATTGCTGAGAAAGTCAAGTAATTCGAATAATTCTATTATATTTATCTACGTAGTCCATAAACGAGCAGTTCCATCAGCACCGGCACTAAATAACCAAGGCTCCTTTGGATGCCATATTAAATCCAATACTCCCAAACTATTGATGACCTTGTGTCCGGTCAATTTCTTCAATGGTACCAAAAGAGGATTGGTCATCAAGTCATCGTAGACAGTACCATGGAAAACATGAATTATACCATCATCAGAAGCACTTGCAAATAATGGTAAGTTCGATTTATGGAAAACAATACTTCTGACAGCCTTGTTATGGTATCTTAAAGTCTTGTAAGGAGTATTGCTTAAGTCTAAATCATGCCATAATACTCTCTTATCATATGAAGATGCTAATAAGTTATCACCTCTTGGATGAATATCAATAGTCGATAACCATCTAGCTCCTGGCATCAACTTCTTGATTAATACTTGTTGACTCAAGTCATAAATCTTGATGGTACGTTGATATGCCACGAACAATTGAGGTTTGAAAGGATGGAATTTACAATCACTGACAATACCCTTTGATTTTCTAAATGGTGATTGAGATAAATGTTTGGAGACTTGATGAATAATCACAGCATTGTTTCTGGAATCTGGTGCAACAGTAACAAAATAGTCACCCTTTCTGTGCCATGAAAGTTTCTTGACAATTCTTTGACATTGGATAACGACACTAATTCCTTGTTGTTTTTGTTTATCGTTTGGAGGATACCATTTACATACTTCCTTGGATTTGGTAGTATCCTTCAGTTTAGAATCTTCGTCATCAATTTCTTCATCAGCCATGTCTTGTACATCAAGGTTTGTATTCTTTTTATTACCAAAAGTATCGTAACCCCATCCACTTTCAATCTTCAACTTAGAAATATTTTCGATATCGAATCCGAAAATTGGTGGGACAATAAGATAAATTTTTTCTCCGACAGTGACACCCAATAATCCCAAGTTAGAATCTGGGTTCCATTCTACATCTTCGATATTTTCATCCTCATCTTTCTCGAATTCAATTTTGAAAACTTCTCTACCCGTCAATACTTCCCATACTCTAACAGTACCATCATCACTTCCAGTTGCCAACCAATAACCATTTGGATGAATGGACAAAGTTCTTATTCTGGCACCATGTCCTTCGAAGATGGTGGAACATTTGATTGGGAAAGGTCTCAAATCTTTAGGTGAAGGTAACTCTGGAATCAATGAATCTGGGTCGATATTTAATTTTTGATGACGTACTCTTGGGGCCAAATATAAGTCTAAAGATCTTTCGAATCTTTCCCTGATATTTTCTTGATATGCTGGAACCTTTCTTAAAGAGGTGTACTTTTGAGGAACGAAGTTTTGAGTTCTTTTCTCTGGGTTTTCTTCCCATTGTTTCAATTCTTCTTCATTGAATAAATATTCTTCAGGTGGATTATAACTTTCTTCATGGGTTGGAGGCAATAATTTTGGAGCCCTTAAGTTCATGACATGTTCGACCATTTCAACTTCATCTTCCCATAAATCAAAGTTCTTGGTATTTTCTTCTTGTTCCTTTAATTCCTTAACCTTAGAAGGTGGTAAAATTCTACCTTCTCTAATAGCTTTAACGATTTTCATGACTCTCTTAGCTTCATGTTTGGAGGGAACGAATCTTCTCTTTGGTTCAGGAACGGCCGTTAATGGCATAATCTCTTCCTTACTGGTGAACCATTCAATGGTTGGTTCATAAGGATCGATATTATCGTCAACATTCTCATTGTTTTGAATCTTCTTGATCAAATCCAATTCATCTAGAGTTAATTTTAAAGAAGCTCCGGTATTTTGGTCTAATAATCCGGTCCAACCTTCAGGTAATTCAATGGTTTCTAATAATTGATCCAATGCGGAACCCTTAGCAGGTCTCATAATTCTTTTACCATTGATATCGTAACCAACATGAGGCATTTCGTCATATGCTGACAATGGGATATTACCAATAGTATTAAAATTATCATGGTCACTATCATCACTATCATAAACTGGTTCAATTTCTGGTTTAATGATTCTTGGTTTACCATCTGAGTATTTAGTATGAAGCTCATCGGAAATGGTAGAAAGTTTGTTGTTGATAAATTCTTTTGGTTCATCAGAGAAGTCTGAAGAGTTAGCACTAACGTCATCTTCACTTCCAAGGAGATCATTAAACTCGGCGTCAGAGTCTGATAATTGTTCCTCAGCTGAGTGATAAATGGTATCACCATCCTGGGGTTCGTCATCTTCCTCTTCTTCTTGCTCTGGTTCGTCGTCAGCTTCAGATCCACTTTCAACCTCGCTCTCATTATCACTCTCGCCGGCATCGAGCAAGCCGTTGACTTTAAACTCTTCCTCGTCGTCACTTTCAACCTGTCTTTTAGCCATGATTTATAGTCTTTAAACCAACCTCATCTCAATTTTTTTTCGATGAGATGCGCATCACAGTGGAAGTGCAAGCACCAACAGAACCACATTTAATAGATGAATTCGATAAATAGGATAAATCAGATAAACCAGAAGGAATTGGAGGAGAATGTCGGAGATTCAGCTTCATGGCATATGGATTATAAGGATTCAAATTATATATTCATCGGTGGATTGAATTCAAAATTGAAAGAGAATGATCTTTTGGTTATCTTTTCTCAATTTGGATTACCGACTCATGTTAAATTGATAAAGGATCCAGAGGATAAAGAGAAGAACAAAGGGTTTGGGTACTTGAAGTATCAGGACTTTAAGTCCTGTGTACTTGCTATAGACAATTTGAATGGGGTGGTGGTATATGATAAGACTATAAGAGTCGACCACTGTTGGTTTCAGTTAAGAGATGATGAGAGTGAGGATACTTATTTGGTGGATTACGATGTTTTGGTGCCGGAAACCAAACAGATCGAATCAGGAAGAAGGATCCACACTAGAGAAGAGGGACATAAAGAAAGGGAGGGTGAAAGGAGCAAGAGCAATGAGGATGATCTTAAGGACCCCATCGATGAATTTGCGGACCCCATTGATGAATTTGCCGACCCCATGGCTGGTTTCGTAGGAAAGAAGGACGAAAAGCATAGAAGCAAACATAAACATAGACACCAACACAAAGATAGACACGAACACAGGGAAAATAAAGGTAGTCACAGATACAGAAATCACAAAGGTGAAGAAAATGACCACGGTGATGACAAACACGAGAGAGAAAGCAAAAGACATAAGGTCAATTAACTTGTTCTATTACCACCTAAAATACGCTATACACTTTTCAAATAGTAATCATAAAACTCCTTCTTATCAGACACCGAGAAATTGACGGTATGCAAATTGGCATTTCTATATGTGGTTCTCAGCAAGTCCAAGTCAAACCTTGTGTGACTCACCAACTTCAAATTGATACTTGCAGGACTATTGATTAACAAGTTGTAATAGAATTTCAAAGCTGATGAAGGTAATGGTAAATTGAAGTGATTTGGCAGGATCTTGATGATCAATGTCTTCAACTTGAATGAATCAAAGGAGTATTTTGAATTCAAATTGATGAATTTCAAGATAGCCTTATTATTTGTTGTAGTTCCTTCAATGAAGCAGAAGATTGTTGACCCCTTTAATTTATCCAAGTCTGTGATTTCACGACCCGTAACTGGAGAACCAAATGAATGCTTTAAAAACTGCACTTGACTATATTGATAAAGGATTCCATTTTCGTCAGGTATAAGGATTACTCCCCCAATTAAGAATGCTGCCAAAGGGGACGAATAATTGACTATTATAAAGTCATTCTTATTATACTCAGGAGCATTGTATTTGAAATTGAATAGAAACTTTAAAGTGAAATGTTTAACCAGGTTAACATTGAGTAAAATCAATGGTAAAAATACTAGGAAAAAAGGGAGTTTAACAATTAATAATAACACATGCAACGGTAATAATAATGTTGGCTTGGGATAAGAAGTCGGAACAAACGGAGCAATACCAGTTCCCTTATCTCTCCAATTACTGAACTTCTCCATGAAGAGTTTTCTCACCGCGACGAATCACTACTAAAATTCAATGAAGGGATCAATATAGAAGAATCGAACCAATTGACTACAAATAAATTACCAAAAAACTCTCATAATACATTACTAATATACACTTAAAATTATAATTCTTGAGAAGCCTTGTCTTTACCCTTCTTAGTTGGTAACAAAGATTGATGAATGTTTGGTAAAACACCACCTTGAGCAATGGTAACATCACCCAATAATTTGTTCAATTCTTCATCATTTCTGATGGCCAATTGTAAATGTCTTGGAATAATTCTGGATTTCTTGTTATCTCTAGCAGCGTTACCAGCCAATTCTAAGATTTCAGCAGATAAATATTCTAAAACAGAAGTTAAGTAAACTGGAGCACCAGAACCAACTCTTTGAGCGTAGTTACCCTTTCTCAATAATCTGTGAACTCTTCCAACTGGGAAAGTCAAACCAGCCTTAGAAGATCTAGAAGTTGAAGCTTTTTCAGAAGTAGATGCTTTTCCTTTACCACCGGACATTATTTATATATATGTTTAATATTAATCAAAAATTAATTATTTCTCAGAAAAAAAGGGAGATTTCCTTCCAGTTATATATGTGTAAATTCGCAATCCCATTTCACTGATAGCCATGAGAATCGCCACTAAAAACAATCAATAGTTTAATTCGCACCGCCATAAAATCAAAACAAATAATCATAATGCAACTGCCTGCAACTACCGGGGGACTATTATGGAGAGTCTCCGCTACCTGAGGAGCGATAAGTGTGCTCAGATTTATTACGTGGATGACAAAATATACGCGCACAAACGTCGCCACAGAGTCTCGTCACGTAGTCCTGGGTCAGGGACCATTCTATAATTTACTGAGAGTGCGCGCGTAATATTCAGTCTATAATGAGAGGTGAGGTTTGTTTTGGTTGCGAATAATAATAACACTTCGCGAGTTGCAGATATCTGTACAACTGACTTCACCTGAAACGGGCAAACAATGCAACCTGATTGGCCAATTTCAGAGATGCAATGATTATTGACCTGAGAAATTATTTGTAAAATCAAAACAAACTCCAATGACCAGTTGGCGAAGTGTCGTGCGCGATTCTATGGCAGTGGCGAAAATCTCCAGAGTTCAGTCAAGTCGCACCAATCCAAATCACAAGTATTTAAATAACTGAATATCCCTTTTTTTGTGGTTTTTTATATTCTTATTTTTTTTTGAATCGTATCAAATTACTTGAATATTCTGAATCATAATGGCCCCAAAAGCTGAAAAGAAACCTGCCTCTAAAGCCCCAGCTGAGAAGAAGCCAGCTGCTAAAAAGACCGCTTCCACCGATGCTAAGAAGAGAACTAAGACCAGAAAGGAAACTTACTCTTCTTACATTTACAAGGTCTTAAAGCAAACCCACCCAGACACTGGTATTTCCCAAAAGGCCATGTCTATCATGAACTCTTTTGTTAACGATATTTTCGAAAGAATTGCTGGTGAAGCTTCTAAGTTGGCTGCTTACAACAAGAAGTCCACCATCTCTGCCAGAGAAATCCAAACTGCTGTTAGATTGATCTTACCAGGTGAATTAGCTAAACACGCTGTTTCTGAAGGTACCAGAGCTGTTACTAAATATTCTTCTGCTAGCAATTAAGTTCTTTATTGATCTATAGCGAAATATTATGTATATTAGGTTTAATGAATGTTATTATATGAGCAATTTATCTATGAATTAGCCTTTATGTTTCGTCTCTATTCCATCAATCACCACTAGTCCCACGCACATATAATTGAATAATTGGTATAACCAGAATGTGTTGATAGTCCCGTAAAATATGCAATAATTCACGAAATAGATCAAATATCCAATTATCCAGTTAATATACTTGAACTTGATGATTTGTCTTTTATAATTGACGAGATAAATGATTGGAATGATTGAAAGAATATTGTGGTGGGAGCTGAATGTAGTTTTCCAGTTAACTGCCAAATTGTGGATCAAAACCACAATTATAGGAATATTTATAGGAAGCACCCAGATCATGATCATAAGTAAAATCACATTGTAATTGATATCAGTTTCCTGCTTGAGTTTCAAGAGTTTTAAAAGCTGAACCACCACTAGTATTACATAAGTAACTTGATATGGGAACCATATAATTGTGAGTATCACCAAAAGTCCAAGCACAATGTTTTTAGCTCGAAGATTAGTTTGAGGTAGTTGTACCAACAGGTTCAATTTGATAAATTGGGAAATTAACCAATTGATAACGACGTTGATGAATACACTCAATGTTAAAAACATTATATGAATAGGGGTTGAGTTAGAGAGTCCCAATCCATTTGTATCTGCAGATTCAAAGTTGATCCAAGCTATCAATTGTTTGACTGGAGGGACGGCATCATTCAATATGTTTAAGATGATAACTCCAACAAGAAAACGTAAATATTGCCAAGATGTTAATTTGTCCATAACCTTGGAATATTCCGGGAATTTATTAGTGGTCTGGTACTCCTTCAATTGCAAGGCAAATATGATTAGATTGATCAACAACCCATATGCTATGATACTTATTCTGTATCTTATAATCAATAATTTCAATCCGACTAAAAAGCTAGGTTTGATTTTCATGTCAATTTGGGAATCTACGTTCCATATTTCTAGTTCCAAATTTTCTTCCACTGGGCCCATATATGGTGATACACCATGGAAATTGAGATTGATGTTATTGGTGATGTGCCATTTAGTTTCTTCATTGATATGCTGTCTGATGATTGGCATCTGTTCTTGTTGATTAAAGGATAATTCATATGATTTGATGCTGCTTTTGACTCCAGACAATATCACCGTGGTCCGGAGATCAGATGGAACCTGAAATTTGGATCCAAATAATCCTGGACGGACAACGACAGGGTTGCTACTGGCAAGTTGGATTGTGGCTGATATGTTGGCGATAATAATAGTTGAGTATTTGGAAAGGACCTCTGGATCAAGTCTTAATGCATAGTTAGGAGACACTTTATCACCTATAGTTGAATCCCTAATGGAGTCGACATTGGCCCTTGGAATCATTCTCAAAGTTGACGAATAGTCATGGCATTTCAAGGTTGTGAAATCCTTGGTGTCTGAAGTGGTCAACTCTTTTTCGATATCGGTATCACCTAACTCACCACAGATGTAGATAGAGTTCTCGGCGACTGAGTCAGTCAATAACAGGAATGTATCCGTGTTTGAGATACTTAACTTGTACGTAGCAGTATCCAGGATCACTGTTCTCTCATTACTGACAGAATTAACCATTTCGCTATCGATTTTCAAGTTTATAGGCTCTGGTAAAACCAACATTCTTGAATCCTCAAAACCAGTCAAGAATCGATCTCTAAAAATCTCCATTCTCTCATCTAATCCCACCGTCTTAGCACTACTACTGACATCGACAATATCCAACAAAGCACGCAGTACTACCGAACGTAACTGATCACACCAAACAATGGCCAAATGGTCAATGGCTGACCATACTCCTGGAATTCCAGAAGTGAAGGTGGTGAAACCATTACTTTCAGGAACAATCCCCATCATAGTAGTATAATCTGCCGGTAAAACCGTGTCGAGCAAGCCCCCAGTTATGGATATAAGTGACAAATCTTTCAACCGGGAGTGAGCCACGGCAGCTAATTGGTTATCATCACTATAATCATGGTAATACCCAAGAGTCCAGAATTCATTGATGGCTTTGTAAATGTTCATAATATCTCTATCAAACGTCAATGGCAGTCGAGAATGAGGAGTCGATAATGTCAAAATTGTATTGATGGAATTATCCAAATAATTTGATAACGTAGGCAACACTCTTGCCACTATTCCTCCCATTGAATGGGCAACTATAATCACTGCTTTAGGAGGTACTTCATGATGTTTATATAATGGTAAGATGAATCGTATGGCATCATTCAAATATTCCGCTTGATCTAACATGGTTCTACCATGGAAGGCTGTGAAATCTTCATTGAAATCGGCCGTGAAGAAATCTAATTTGTTCCCGTTATTATCTTGGCTGAGAAGAGTTGATTTCGATGCAATTGATCGGATTTGTCGATAACTGCCGGCATTTCCAGGAATGAAGAGAACAGGAATTCCTTCAAGTTCATAATTGTTTTCGGCAGTAGGTTTTAGATCTTTTCCCTGTTCTCTGTATAAGTATAAAGAATACTTGGAAGCGTATTTTGTGAATCGTTCGTCGAATCCAAGAATTCTGGCATAACTAGGGAACATCTTTATGGGACGGCACATGGGGGTATCGGAACCTGTAAGTTGGACATTATATAGGATTGTGAATACAATGGATAGTAGAAATCCTAGACATACTATGATATGTTTCATTGATTTCATGATGACCGAACCGATATAGTGAGAATGATTTTTGAGAAACTAGAGACAGGAAGAGAAGATGGATGAGGAAAGGCAATGAGATACATTAATTTGATGTGGCATCTAATAGCCTTAAGATCATGTTTATCGTGTTTATCAATTGAAGTCGTATAAAATCCGTCTAGTTGGATAAGATCTGTTCACTTGGTGGGCAGAATTGTCAGCCCGTAAAATACATTTATATGATCTACTTGCTGAAAACTAGTTGCAAATGCGACCAGCGATTTGACAGAATTGAAGTTTGTTACATTGACAGTTGATCAATGTATGGGAATGTGGTAGAACAATTGGGTGGTAGTATATAGTTGGGGGAGTTGGTTATATGGATGGTCGAGAGGTACTTTAGCAAGAACTGGTACAAAAACTCGGTTTTTCGAATCACTGATTCTTTTTGACCCAGTCAGTCTCATCCTTGGCCTGGTTGGTGTTCTCCTTGGCCTGGCTAGCCTCCTCCTTGGCCTGATCTGTGCCCTTCTTCGCGTGGTCACTTTCTTCCCTGGCCTGTCTTTCACTCTTCTTCTCCTGGGTCTCATCCTTAGCCTTCTCTCTTACTACCACCTTATCCCCCACTTTATCATTTTTATCTAAAACCACCACCTCGACTTCCTGTTTTAAGAACCCTTCCTTTTTGGCCACATCCACCAACTCCTGGATTTCCGTGGTAGAAAAGTGTCCATCTAGAGGAATCTTTCCCTGTGGAATCTCAAATCCATCTTCATCAACTAACTTTTCACCTTCTGTTTTTTCTGGAGAGTTTATGGGCTTGTGTTTATGACTAGAATCGGCTACATGATGACTGTGATCTTCGGAGGGAGATCTAGGACGTTCAATTTCAGGTACTTCATCTTCATCAATTGGAGGGTTTTCGTTTATGAGCTCTTCAAGTTTATCTAGAACATGGTCTGGCAGAGGGCTCTTTGGTTCGGGTTGGGTAACGATTTCAATAGTACTCATTTTGTAAACTGTAAGTAGGTGACTTAAAGGGCCAAATGGTGGTCAATGTCTTATATATCTATCTTATCATATTTGCTTCGATGACGTAGTGAGACACTGGGTGCTGCACACAGCAATTGCTCAAACGGTTTTCGGTGACCTGGGAGCGGAGAGGCTGAGGTGGGTGAAACACACGAAAGTTGCTTGTGTCTGGGAATGTGGCGATGAGTTACCACGTTCCGTGGCATCTGGGCCCACTGTGGTTCACGTGGAATCTGGAGGCCGTTATACTATTGCTGGCGATTGAGTCTTGCGGTGGTGGATAAATGTATGGGTGGATAAATGTATGGGTGGATAAATGTATGGGTGGATAAATGTATGGGTGTATGGGTTTATGGGTGTTTGGGTTTTGCGCATCTCATTCTCAGTCTTTCTCTCACTATCTCTAATCATATCAGTTGCAACTATGTCGGACCTCGAGGCCAAAGTAAATGAACTATCTGCAACTGTTGAGAAACAATCAGCATTGATTGCCCAGACAGGGAAGCAATTGATTGAAATGCAAGTCAAGTCCGTCAAGTCTAAGATGTCTGATATGGACTCGAAACCCAATATTGACTTATCTGATTATGCCACCAATGAAGATATAGTTCAATTAGTTGGGGAATTACAAACTCAATTAGATCATTTGGAGGACCGCAACATCAACCGGATTTTGAATTCTCGTATTTCTCGAGACGATCAATCGATCCAACCAATCACCAATAAAGATGGAGAAGTCAGTGAGCATCTTCCAGCGACAGTAGCAGATTTCAAAAAATTGGACAAGGCAGATGTGATTAGATTGGGTGAATTTTATGAGTTGATTTTACCTAATCAAGATGCATTGCAGAAGCTTCTTGATGATGATAAACTGACGAGTATTGAACAGGCATATGGGAATATACTGGAAGACTTTGAGCTGAAATTGAAGAACATGTCCGACGACGATGTCAAGTTATTGAGGGGTGACTTGGCAAGATATTTGGGGTTGGTGGAGTTGATGTAGATGAAGCTGAAATCCTGAATTGTCAGATTCTTACCTGGATATAGTATAATATCACTTTCTCACAATTAATATATACCACTGCATATACATTTGAGCCTATTGATTCTACACGGTATAAACATCTGAGCCTACTGATTCTACACTGCACATTCAAACGTATATGATACTCCGAACACTATCTACCAAACTAAGCCTCTCATTCACGGTCTCTACTGTCTGTTATATTCAACCCTAATTGTGCACCTGCACTTCCCCCATATCAGTGCGCTCTCAAAATCAAATTCAAAATCAAATTTGGCTTCACTAAACACGTCAGCATGGAAGAAGAGAAAACACAAGAACAAATACAGATTTCGGTGTTCACACCCATCATCTATCTTATCATTCTATTATCATGTTTCACGGCATTCTCCATTATTTACAGACGTAGAAGAGTCAAAAATCTTGCCAGAGTAGTACCTATATTTGGTGAAAATTATTGTTCCCAGATGTACGACACCTTGAAATTACAATACAACGACCCTGCTATATCCAAGGACAAAAAACCCCATGAAAAAGTCATGAAAGCCGCCTTATTAAGAAAGGGAGTCGAGGCAATCAGAAGATCATTAAGAATGAAGGAAGCTGAACCTGCTTTCAAGACATTATATCAAAATGGTCTTATTGGAGATGATGTATTCCAACAATTTACAATTCAATTGAAGTTCCAGGAATTGGAAATTAAAGATATTGTCACTGATTGTGAAGGATTCAAGAAGAATTGGGCTCAACTGTTCTTCAAAGTGGCACAAGAAATTTGCTTCAATGAAGCGTTAAGAAGAAGATTGAATGCCATGGAAAAGAGAACTGAAGATTTAGCCAAGTTGTGGGAATACTACGTTACCAAATCTGAAATTCCATTGGAGCCAGAAAATCCAGGAAAGCCAAAGATAATCGAAAAAAAACCTGAAATTGAAGCTACTGGTGTAGAGGTGAATACTACTTCTGCTGAGAAGAAGTAGTGGTACATATACAATAGATGATCTCACACAATAATAATTCAGCCAAAATCTCTCACCACTAACAACATCACATATCACTCACAAACCACGTATCTCGTTCTTATTCCCCATCCTGACATCGCTCTCATGTGTCAATCTCTCTCTCTCTCTCTCTCTCAATCTCTCAATCTCTCAATCTCTCAATCTCTCGATCTTTGTCTCCTCCACCTTTTTCACCTCGCGAAATAATTGTTTTCATTGATCCATGAACTTCCCAAGACCAGGTCCCAATAATCGGCAGCAACCACTGCAACGATCGCCCAACTTGCAACAACGGGGGAAATTCTCTGGAACTTCTATCCCGTCCGCATCGAATGCAAGCATAATGCCCGCATCTAACATGTCATCCATTCCCTCCAATAAGCCACCAAATATGGCCAACTACGGTGGTATGCCCATGAAAAATCAGCCAAAATCCATGCCAATGCAGTCCAATCCCGCATATAATGGTGGAAGAGTACATAGTGGTAATAGACCATATCCTGGCTCTGTCCCAGGCCCTGTTCCCGGTCAGATGTCAGGTCCTGTTCCAGGTCAGATGCCAGGCCCAGGTCCTCGAGGAAGTGCTGGTTCTGGAGGCCATCCATATTCTGCCAATTCACCTTATACTCCCAATGGACCTCCTGGAAACTATGCCCCTGGATTTTCTGCCCCAGGAAGTTTCACTCCCGGAAGTCATAGCTCAAATAATAGCTCATTTGCTGATATTCCACTGGCATCAAGCAACAGAATGGCAGTTGTCAACAAAATAAGAGAAGATTGTTATAATAAAATCATAAAAGATAATGGCCAAGCAGTCAGAGAAACCGTCTACCTTTCCCATTTATTAATCAAAGAATACTCCCAATTCTCAGCCACACCACCTCCTCCTAACGTTGATGATTCTCAATTAGGAAGTGTTAAGGAACGGGTGATGGTATTGTGTTCTAAATATTCAGGTAGAGTGTTATTACAGAAAGGGAAGTTCAATGAACAGAAAAATCAATACCAAATCGGTAGAACTTGGGATTTGGACGAATTAAAGGCCATAACGAAGGCTGGTGATGATGGATTGATTTTAAGTCTTAATAAAGATTATTATTGGAGATGTGACGAAGGGCCAGACAGAATCAATAAATTCACCAAATATTTAGTCAAGACTTATGGTTCATTCGTTGGAAGATATCCTGTCTTGAATGGTTGGTCAATAGATGATTTTGATTTACCCGTGACTCCAGTGAAGAAATCCTACGGTACTGCTGATTCAAATCAAGAATCTGCAGCTTATCCACAACCTGATGCTCAATTATTGAAATCCAAATCTTTAAAGAGGAAGAACTTGCCTAATCCTGTTTTACCAGTTCCTCTGCAGCAAACAAGTCAATCTTCATTCTCTCCTCCATTGCCTCAAAATTTGAATACACCAGAACAAGCTAATGATCATTATAAAGATATAGATTTCACCTCTAATGGGAAATTGCCAATGAAACCAATGAAGGTGTTGAATAGATCAGCTGATATTTCTCAAACCTCAATACCTGAAACCACCAATACCAGCAGAGAATATGCCAATCAGAACACCACTCGTGAATCTCCTTCATCTCACCCCTATAGAGATGTTACCCCAACAAGAAGTGAAACTGAATTCACAAACGATTCCCAAAGTTTCATTTTCGGACCGGAAGATTTAAACGACGATGCGCCAAAGCAAATCGATGACGTGAGAAGACCGTCCACACATTCACAAAAGTTCAATGAGACTAGAAAAGTTTCCGAGCCCTTGGAAAGTAAAGCAGCTCTACATCAGAGATTAGAGGAACAGCTTGCAAGACCAAATCAAAATTTCGATTCCAGCCAAAATTCTGAATTTGGTATCGAGGAAGTCGATAACACTGACGATGAAGCTCAAACACCCCGATTGGAGAGAAGAAACCGAATGGAGGATGATGATCTCAATGAAATCCCCCAATCCAGTAAATTGGGAGGGGATGAAATGGGGGCTATCGATTCTTCCATACAAGATATCGAGGATTTCATGGATTCTCAACTCAACTTCGGTGGAAATGGTGCCCCCTCAAAACGCCACTCAATAAAAGCACCTAAAGCTGAAAAAGAGGTAATTGTAATCGACTCTCTGGATCCCGACATTCTGGATAGAAGTTTTTCTGTTACAGAAAATGAAACAGCGACTACTCAAGATTATACTGATTTGGAGACTGACTTGGAGCATGAATTGAACCTCGGAAAGGGTGCAGTTATGGCTCAAGATAAAGACCCAGAAATCGAGGAATTGCTTGATGAGCTCCATTGGGATATTGATGATGATTGTAACACCTTGGTCAAGAAGTTGACTGGTGAATTGAACAAGTTAAAATACAATAACGTCAAAGAGCTCACCAATTTAGATTTCAGTGGTAATTCGATGGAGGAGGATTTGAAAACCTCTTTGGATGAAGTGGACAATATCAATAGAATTTTCAAGAAAATGGAAATCAATTTCAAAACCCTTGCTCCAGAAATTAATACTATTGAAACCAACTCACGAGGTTTACAAATGAAAGCCGTCAATAAAAGGCAATTGTATAATGACTTGAAGTCGATATTGGATAAGGTAAGTATCAGTGCAGTTGATTTGACAGGTATTGAGAACTTCAAAGAATTTGACAGGCTCAACAAACTTGAAAAACTTGAATCTCAACTTTTGGTATTGTATAATGCCTTGGAAACCATTAAAAATGATCAACATGAATCTGGTGATGATACTGAAGTTGATAAATTGAATTCCATGAATGCCTTGAAGAAGTATTTATCTAGTTACGAATCGGTAGCAAAACTGTTTATTCAGCACTTCTTGGACTTCTTCAAGCAAGCATTTGATTTTAAAATGGGTCAGTTGAATGCTAAAGAAAAACTTGATCATGAAGCTTTGTTTTTGGAATTCAACAGTTTCACCATTTATTCGGCACTTACTTTCTTCCTAAAAGAAACATCACCTTCAGATTTCAATGACCTCAAGCTATTTGTAACATCAAGAGTTAGCGATCTATTAGAAAAAATCCTCAAATCCAGAATCAAGAATCTCAAGTTTGCAAATCCCAGGAGCCAGGTGGTAGCTGCTGCATCGCCTAATATCCCAAACAACTCTAAGTTAGACGGTTCAGAGGGCGGCTTGAAGAAGTCTAGGACTTTGAGACTATCTGCAAGAAAAGATAAGTTTATCGGCAAGTTAGGTTTTTCAGAGGAGGAGTCTTCTCCAAAGGCTTCACCGGCTCCCTCAACAAATGCCCATACAGGAGTTGCAGAGGGATTATCTAGTACCTTGGTCACATCCAACGGTATCGAGGATACGAGTACAATTGTGAATATAGTTAATGAGGCCAAGGATATTTCCGAGGTTCTTACGAATTTCATCGGGCAGATCTTCCATTTTGAGAATAATGTGTACGACCTCAATGATTTCTTGAATTACAGCCCATATGAAAAACGGATGTATAATTTGGAACGTACTTCAGTTGAAATCCTCGATGATTATTCAAACGATTTGGTTTCATTATTGACCAAGGTGTTTGGGAACTACCTCAATCTTTTCATTAAGAAGATTGTTCCTGTGGAATACAATATTCCTGTTGTTTTGCTTTATCTTGAATCCATGGTAGGCGCCTCACAAAGTGAAAATCATGACTTCTTCGTCTTCAATTTCTTGAAGAAGATTTTGGATAAATATAAACACAACTGGACAAAATTTGTCAATGCACAAGTCGAATTGATCAATAAATCATCAATCACTGCCAAGAGTGGAATCTTACCATGCATCAAAACTATTAATAATTTCTTCCACTTAACTGAATCGACTTTAAGTAAGCCCTCCAGGAGAATGGGTGACATAGATGAATCGAGTGTTAAGTTGATGTTGAGCGAATCTTACAAAAATATTACAGAGGCTTGCATCCATTTGTTTGTCAAGGATGACCCATTACTAAAGAACACTGAGTTCGATGAAAGAGAAAGGAACTATCGAAATGTCAGCATTCTACAAAACATTTTCAGTATTTCGGAGCAGTTGGTTTTGTTCAGTAATGAGAGAACTAATAAGGTCAAACTGCAATTGGATAGTGTCTTCAAAAAGGTTCAAGATACTTATTTCCTGAAATTGTTAAACCAAAATATTGGAAAGATCGTTGAGTTTGTCACCAATTTCGAAGCATTGAATGACAGCAACGTCAAGGCTAAGAAATATAATAAGAAGGCGGTCAAAACCATCCTTACCGGCTATTCGAGCAAAGAGTTGAGTAACAGAGCTGCAGAGATTCGAAGAAAGATTGAAAAACATTTCATCTCAGGTAATAACATGTTTGAGAAGGATCTTGTTGATAAGCTCTGGGCTGATATGGAGAAGCAATTTGTTAACTATTTCTTCAGATTGGACAATATTCTATCTAGAAATTATAGTGATATTGATTTCCATATCTCAAAGGGAGAAATTCACTCTATATTTAGATCTCTTTCTTAGGCTCAATATATATCTTAATGAGAAGTGAGCAAATTTAAACGCGTTCGCTGGAACACATCCGCCAAATATACATTCAACTATTTCATTACACCAGGTAATGTTTCTAGATTATTGATGGGCTTAAGAAGTTACTGTACTGCCACTGACTAATCATGATTTTTTCCATATTTTTTGGATCAATATTGAAGATTCTATTGGAATCTAACAAGAATTAAAGAAGTGTGAAATTTGCTGGAGTGATATTTTTTTCGCAGCCATTAATAGTAAGCTCTAGTAGATTGGGAAACTCCATGGGTTTGTAATACATTTGGAGTGTACACGCCAATGTCACTGACAGGAATCTTGGCACCTATAGGCCACCTTCCATCTTTGCTTATGTCTTGATAATTAGTGACAGTATCGAACACCAAGTTGTCATTTTCTTTAGTGAATCGTAAATGCAATTGAATCAACTGATCAAACACATAACTGATATCTTTAAGCACTATTCCAGATTTGTCATTAAATAAGGACTTGTTAAGATTCAATGTGGTGATACTTTCGAGGTTCTTAATGTAAGCTTCATTTTTCTTGGTCGATAGTTTTGATTTGAATTTTGTCAATAACTTGGACTTCTGGGGGGAAATTTCAGACATATTCTTACTCTGAAGATTCACCAAACAATAATTGAGGAGTCCGATCGCTTGTCCAAGTTTGTTCTGTTGATATGTTTCGATGGATAAGAATAAGCCCGCATAAGCATTAGCGTATTTCTCGATAAGTATTAAATATTCAGACCAATCCTCAGTATTGAGACTCACCAAGTAATTTGTATTTCCTTGGAATTCTCCTAACAAACTCTTAGTGTTTCTAAGTTCATCGACTATGAAAATTGCAACTCTTGCCAAAGTTCCGTTATTGTTGGTTTTAAAACTCTCTGTTTCATTGTATGACGCTCTATTCACCCAAGAGGATTTACAGAGAATTGACATTTGAATACAGATGTAACTTATTCTTTCAAACATATTGAAGATAATGCCGTTCAAATGGGTCATTTCTGTAGCGTATGCACTCATTTCACTTCCAAATTTTGCAAGTGAAATGGCTTTTTTGTAGAAGTTTATCACTTGCTTCCATTTAGCGTCAACCTCAGCCGTTGAATCTTTATCCTGATCCAACTCAATCAAATCATTGATGAGTTCCCCACCAAGTCTGACGTATATCATTGCTGCAGACAAGACGCACATTTCTAACTCATTCATCAAATACCAGGTTGTAGTTCCTTTACTTGACTGGAACATTTTGATCAATTTGTCGTTATTTTTCACCAATTGAACGTTCAGCCAAGGGAATTTGGCAATAGAACTCAGTACAACATAAGTACTAGAAACCTGAATGATTTCACCCAATCCTGCTTTATCTCCATCAACTTTTGTTCTAGCAAATTGAAAGAGCTCTTCTATATACTCTTCCAAATTCACTACGTACCGCACGAGATCATTATAAGTTTCAGTAGAAGAACTTGACAAAGCTGCTCTACTGGAGTTCAATTGAGGGGTGAAAACATCCCCTGGAATTTGTAGAACCTTGGGAATAGACGGGGTGTTGGGTAAGATTATCATTAGTGAAATTTATCAAAGTGCGCCTTGAAAAATCACTTAAAATAGACTCAAGATCAAAGGTTGGAAAATATGGAAATCCCCGATTCTAAATACAAATACGGGATTGTGGTTGACTCAGGGTCCTCAGGAAGTAGAGTTCAAATATATAAATGGCCTGATCCCAAATTTATTCAAAAAGAAACAAAAGACTCTCATATCTTGGAGTCACCACCCAAAATCACCCAAGAACCCAATTGGACCAAGAAAATCAGCCCTGGAATTTCCACCTATGCTGACAAACTGGGGAAGATATGGTCAGATCATTTTCGGGAACTTATAGCATTTGCAGAACAAATAGTGCCTGCCAATAAACATGAAGATACTCCCATTTTTGTTCTAGCTACTGCTGGTATGAGATTATTACCACCGAGAGATCAGAAAAGAATATTAAAACAGACGTGTTCTGAATTGAAGAAAAATTCCAAGTTTGTGATTCGTGATTGTGAAGAGCATATTCAAATCATTGATGGGGAAACCGAAGGTCTATATGGTTGGTTGGGGTTAAACTATTTGATGGGTCAACTTGAAGATTATAAAGCTGGAGACAGGGTCCATGAATCTATAGGGTTTATGGATATGGGAGGAGCTTCCACCCAAATTGCATTCATGCCTTCTTCAAAAGAAGATATTGAGAAACACAACGATGATATATCCACCGTCACATTGAGAAATGTGAATGGGTTAACCCAAGAATGGAAGGTTTTTGTGGAGACTTGGCTTGGATTCGGAGCCAACCAAGCAAGAAGGCGGTATTTGAGCCAGCTTGTGGAATTAAGCAAAGTCAATAGCAATATAGGGACCGAGTTGAGTGATCCTTGTATGCCAAAAGATGCTGCTTTGACGTTTGAGTATGAGGGTTCTACTTACGACATCAAAGGGATTGGTGATTATGAAATGTGCATAAGATCTATTTACCCATTATTATTAAAAAATATACCTTGTAAAGATACACCTTGTTTGTTTAACGGGGTCCATGGCCCGAAACTAGATTTTGAAAAGGATAAGTTTGTGGGTATATCCGAGTATTGGTACACTGCAAACGATGTTTTCCAGAGTGGAGGAGAATATAACTACAAGATATTTAACGAGAGAGTAAAAGAATTCTGTGAGCTGCCTTGGGAAACTGTGTTATATAATTCGGAACAGGGCCAGTATTCAGGATTAGATCCAGATGAATTCTTGAGAGATGCATGCTTCAAAGCTAGTTGGGTGATAAATATATTGCATGATGGTTTTGAATTACCAAGATTGGATTTAGAGCTTCCCAAACAAAAAGTCGAAGAAGGGGAAGAGAAGGAGATTACAAAGGTTCATGTTCCGTTTAAGTCCACCGACTCCGTTGATGGTAAGGAGCTCTCCTGGACTTTAGGTAAAATTCTTTTGTATGCCTCATCTGAAATCACCTCAAATGGCCAGAACGATAAAGACATCGGGGTATATCCAAGTGAAATTTCCGGTAAAAAGTTCGTTTCAGGTGGAGGATTTTCTGGGAAACACAGTAAAGTAGGATACGATAGTGACGATGATGATGATATTGGTAGTTTTGGGATCATATTACCTCTTTTCGTATTGGCGGCATTGATTTTCTTGCTTTTTAAATTGACGAATCGAAAATCAGGTCTAAGCAGAAACAGACAGTTTACTCGATTCAAACAGTTGCTCTTTTCCAACATATCCAAGATTCCTGGCTTGAGTAACTTGATTAATGCAGAATCTCGTTACAATGAACTCAATAGAAATGAATACGATATAAGCATGGAGGAAGGGACTTTGTCCTCGTCACAATCAAGCCCAAATTTGACGCAACTCAGAACCAGATCGGCTATTAATTTGAATGACGGATTCGAGCCTAGTCACAACAATTCAAACACTAATAATTTCTTAAATAAACCATTTGTTTTGCCAAAGAAAAGTCCAGTGTTCTTCCAATCACAAAACAACAGCAGAGAATCAGTATCTTTACAGAGAAGTGTAAGTAGTTTCTCAGTGTCCAAAGCAAAAACTAATACGGATTAAAAGTGTTTGTGATAATTTAATTTACAGGACTATAAATATGAGATCGAATCTAAAAAAATTAATTTCTTTCTATCAATATTTTGCTTCCCCATTTTTTTTCATTCTGTGATTTTATTGCATTTGAATACTGATATAACCACTATGTTGTTCTCAAAACCTGCTGCTTTGATGATTGCTTTGTCCTTGGTTTCACCAAACTATTGTTCCACTTTGGGCGAACTGCAATCTCCACAAAACCACAATTGTCCTCAAACTGCACTTAAATTACCAGGAGAGAACCCTCAAAGTAGTTTCGGGTATGACTTACACAAAAGAGATAAAGTTGAGGTTGTTATAGGTAGTGATGATCTTGTTGATTTGGCAAAATATGCTAAGAAGAGAATCCCTGAAAAAGCTAGCGAGCTCAAAGCCACAATGAAAGAAGCTTTGAATAATAAATTGACCGAGATCAAGAATGATATCAAGAATCAGGCAAATAACAAGGAGGAATATTCGATGCCAACCAAGCAAGAATCTTCTGATGGCTCGGAGTTGATGAAGCTTTTAGATGATGGTAGATATGTCCTTGTTAAACAAGATGGACAAGTTGCATATGAGATCCAAGCACCCTCTAAACCTAGACCAAAAAATCTCAAAACCAATCAAATAGGTAAGAATCCAGATAATTACCAGCATAATTCTCAATACAATTATGATTGTGAAGAAGAAGAAGATCCATTTGAACATTAGTAGGTAATAGATATTTGCAGCCATTTTGGGTCGCGCATCGCACAAATTAGTAAATTTGCAACACATCTCTTCTCATCGCAATTTTTTTTTTCATTTATAGTACATTTAATAGACATGAGAGCTAAGAAGCATACATCCAAAAGGACTTCTACCAAATTAAGAGAGGGTATTAAGAAGAAAGCTGCTGCAAAGAGAAGAAAAGACAGAAAGTTCTCCAAGACAGATGTGACTTGGAAATCCAGAGGAAATAGAGACCCAGGTATCCCATCTAGCTTCCCATATAAGGACAAGATCATCACTGAATTAGAGGAAAATAGAAGGAAAGAACAAGAAAGAAGAGAAGCTTTGAAATTACAAAGACAACAAGAAAGAGAAGATGCTCTTTCTAGAGGTGAAGCTGTCGATATGAGTGATGAGATGGAAGAAGATGCAGGTGATGAGGCTAACGGAATGGCTGCATTATTAGAATCTGCTCAACAAGCAGCCAAAGAATATAACGGAGAAGTCGATGGGGATGATGATGCCATGGATGACTCTGACGAGGATGTGGAATATGATTTGGATCTTGAAGATGATGATGAATCTGTCGGATTATCTGAAGTTGATAAATCTCGTAAAGCTTATGATAAGATCTTCAAAACTGTGGTAGATGAAGCTGATGTGGTGTTATATGTTTTGGATGCTAGAGATCCAGAAGCCACTAGATCCAGAAAGGTTGAAGAAGCAATATTACAGAATGCAAACAAGAGGTTAATATTGGTTTTGAATAAAGTGGATTTAGTTCCTACCGATGTATTGAATCAGTGGATGAATTTCCTCAAGACTTTATTCCCAACTGTTCCAGTGAAGGCATCACCAACCACTTCATCTACTACTTTCAATAAAAATTTGAGTTTGAACAACACTGCCAACGCTTTATTACAAGCCTTGAAGTCCTATGCTAATAAAGCTAACTTGAAGAGATCTCTTATCGTTGGGGTCATCGGTTATCCAAATGTCGGTAAATCTTCAATCATAAATGCATTAACAAACAGACACACTAATAATTCGAAAGCATGCCCAGTTGGTAATCAAGCTGGTGTTACCACTTCTTTGAGAGAAGTCAAGATTGATAGTAAATTGAAGATTTTGGACTCTCCAGGTATTGTTTTCCCAGATGAATTGTTCAACAAGAAACAAAGCAAATCTGCCCAAGAAGCTAAATTGGCATTATTATCTGCTTTACCTCCAAAGCAAATTGTTGATCCAATCTCTCCTGTTAACTTATTATTAAAGAAGTTCTCAAATAATCCCGAAATGGCAGACGGATTAAAAAAATACTACAGCATGCCATCCTTACCTGCTAATGACTTTAACGATTTCAGTAAACAATTTTTAATTCATATTGCCAGAACGAAGGGAAGACTTGGTAAAGGTGGTGTCCCTAACTTAGAAAGTGCTGCTATGGCTGTATTAAATGATTGGAGGGATGGTAGAATCATCGGTTGGTCCTTACCAAATAATTCGAAAGCCAACAGTTCCAATGTGGAAATTGACTTCAATGCTCCAAAGAGTTCCATGAGAGGTGAAGCAGAACCAGAGAAGGTTGAACAAACAACTGTTGTTAACGCATGGGCCAAGGAGTTTGATTTGGATGGTTTATTGAATGATAATTTTGGAGTCAATTAGCATTTTGTACTTTTAGTTTTAATATACATCACTCCATTAACTTACAGTAAAATTCGCTTCGTCTCAAGGTTAGAAAAATCTGCAACTAAATTAGCTGAATGACTTATGTGGAAGTCATTGAGTTCTTGTGCAACTCTCACAGAATCTTCAATCACTGAATCACAAGTTAATAAAATACTTAATTGTGGTACGTGTGTAGCCCCTCTCCACTCATCAATCAAAAAGCTTATATACTTTCTCGATTTCCCTTTCAATTTACTCTTTATTACCCCAGTTGGATGAACTTTGGAAGAGATAGATAGGGGTAAGCCTAACCTTAATCTTTCGATAAATTCAATGAGTTTCTTTCTTTTGTTGTAACAATAATTAACTGTGGATTTAATCCTCCAAAGCGATCCATGAAGTGCATTCAATCTTAAGACTGATGGCTTACCGTCGTCACTTGTCTCAAAATCATCTTCGAACCACATTTCAACAAGCTCAGAAACACTACTAGCTGATCCCACAGTTGATTTGTGATTTGCTGGAACAGCGAACCAGCCATGTTTTGGCTCTTGAAGGTCAGTAAAGAATGAAGGAACTTTGACTTTGAGGGCATTTTCATAATAGTAAGGTCTCGGGTATACTTTCGGTTTGGGCTCTATATCAAACGCTTTTATCTTACTTGTTGTGGACAAAGCTAGAGATTCTCTTGATTCTTTTTTTGATCCCGAGACAAGCTGAAAGCGATCTTGAAGCTGGGCCACACCATCCATCTTATTGATAATAAGACCAATCCCAGGTACCTTTGGAATATCACCTTGAGGCTTGGATAAAGGTTTTACTAAGGGAAACTGAGAACATGTAAATTTATCAGACAATGAAGGAAGCTGGGGGTATGCCGTAGTATCAGACAACGGAGGTAAAGCGGGAAAAGACGTTATAGCATTTAGCTTGTTATTATCTTTCAAGTTTCCATATCCTGGAAATTTGTCAATCCTTGGTAACTCTAAGGAATCAAAGGGTGAATGATCTAATATTTTAGGACTTGAAGAGTCAATTTCATTACCGACAGACCCTAACATGTATTTTCCATCTTCTGCACCATTATTCATGGATTTATTCCTTTGAAGTGCCTTCTTGAAAGACCTTTCAGTCACAACTCTTACCTCTGGCCCCGAAAGAGCATCTGTAAGTTTCACCGATTTGCCATGGTCCTTTTCAAGATCATCATCATCTGAACCGGCTTCAGCAGCTTCCTGAATCAAACCGAAGAGGAAATCCACTTTTCTAATATTTCTTCTGGTATCCGAGGAAAGTCGATTAAGTTTTCTCTTTATCGAAAGCTGGCCCATTTGATTTGCAGAGAGAATTTCATGGATCTGACTTAAGGTGGTTACGTTTGACAATGACAGGGTTTCGACATTTCCGTTTCGACTCCCAACCAATTGCGATAAATCATAGCATCTTTTCTCAAGCAACTCCTCTTGAACCTTTATCTGCGTTTTAAGACCCTTAATCTCCTTGGAGAACTCCAAGTATTCATATGCGTACAGTGTCTTGAGTCCTTTTATCTCATGCAATATTTTCTGGTTGCTTTCTAGGTTGTTATTTACTATTTGTTTCAAGACATAGGCCAATTCAGAACTAACTGCATTTGAGTTCTTTTGAAGGCCATTCACGTTGGGAATGCTTTCTGTACGCAAGTTTCCGGTAGTTTTGTTTATGGGAGTAGAGTTATCAAGAACTTCAGGAGACTCAAAGGGGGCCCCTCTAGGCCCCATCCTCAGTGATGCTGTTGGAGTTTGTTGTACTGGAGTTTGTTTTACTGGAGTTTGTTGTACTGGAATTTGTTGTGGCGGCTCGATGCCAACATATGGGTTTTCCGGCGCTGGCTCTAAAAGAAGATGCTTGTTATTACAACCAAATTGGGGCTTGCGGCCAAATCTAAATGATAATGCATCTAAAGTCCCTACAGCTATGGTCTCAGGAGATTCAGGCAAATAATTTCCCTTTCTCCTCTTGAGCTTTTCACTGGGTTCTTGACGTGCTAATTCTAGAGTGTTACTAATAAACGAGGTCAGATGCGATATACGTTTTTTTGGTTGTTTTGAAGTTGAGCCTTTTGTTGTTGCAGAACTTGCCATTGTAAATCACAAATAAAGAGAATAAAAATTACAGGTATTTGGTTGCAAAAGATGTATCACATTTGCCAAGGCACGCCGAAAAAAATACGATTAGTGTAACTTTGAATGTGCGCTTTTAAATCGAGTAATGGAGTACCAAATCAATGATAGAATCCAAGTAGATAGATATTTTGCTACAATACGATATGTAGGTACAATCAAGGAATGGGGAAATACTGAGGCATTGGGAATTGAGTGGGATGACCGAAATCGGGGGAAAAATGACGGGTCTGTAGGAGGTATAAGGTACTTTGATGCTCCGCACCTTGCGGGTTCTTTTATCAAGCTTAATAACAAGAAGTTAGTCAAGATACGAAGATCGTTTAATGAGGCATTGATAGAGAATTATGGGGTGGAAGACAACCAAATCACAGGAAGTATCATAATCGGAACCAAAACTGTGGAGAATTATGGGTTCGATAAGCTCAATCGCATTAATGCAAACTATGAGGAGTTACAATCAGTAACCTTGGACTTCAAATGTATAGATAGGGCTTTTGATGGAAAGTTTCCAAAGATACAGTTGGGCTGTTTAAAGAAGCTTGATCTCAGCTTCAACTTGTTCAATGATCTTGGTGAAGTTTGGAAGATCATTGATACTTTACCACAGATTCGAGAATTGAATCTCAACGGGAACCGGTTTTTCAGGGCTCCAAGAGGAGAGAAACATGGGATGAAAAGCTTGAAATTATCGGGGACCCAGATTACAATGGATATTAGCAAAGTGGTAATTGATAAGTTTCTGCTATTGGAAGAGCTTACTCTTGCAAGTAATGAATACAGAGATGAAGATATAGCTTTGAACACTTTTGAAGGACTCAAATATTTAGACCTTTCATTTAACAACCTAAAACATATTCCAAAATTGAATGTACTGAATGTGAATCTTTCCAACAATTGCATTTCCAATATTCTGGGTGTCGCTCACTACAATGTGCTTGACCTTAGTTATAACCAGATTAATACATGGGACTCCATCGACTGTTTAAGCGATCAGATGAATTTACGTGAGTTAAGGATTGATCATAATCCAGTTTTTGTCGGGATGGACGAAGAAGAAGTAATGATCAATTTGATCGGAAGATTCAAATGTGGTGACAAGAATACCGGGCTATTACATCGAATCAATGGCTCCGAATTGACTGACGAGGATATCACCAATGCAGAGTTGTATTTCGTGAGTATGGTAAAGAAGGGAAAGTATAAGATAGATTTGAAAGGAAGAAAGTGGAGATATTTAGAGCAGAAGTATGGTGTCAATTTCGATACTAATACTGAGCAGTTGAAAGACTTTGCCTACAAGAAGATAAGGCTCCAAATTGTCGACAACGGAGAGGTCATTTTGAATCGGTTTTTCCTTCAGACAAACTCTGTACTTAAATTGAAAGGATGTGTTGGAAGGGTTGTAGGGAAGACAGTTTACCAATTCAAACTCTACCATTACATCACCAACGAGATGACAGAGTATCTAGATGAGGTTGGAAGAATAGAAGATTACATTAGAGATGATAGCAGAGTTTATATAGAGTGAAGATGAGCAATTTGATAAGTTCATGATCATTAACTATTCACGCAAATTCCATAATCCATCACCTAAGTAATGGACCAATTCAATACCATGGCCCTTATTTTTGGATTTGATATCATCAATGCTCATCAATAACTTTCCGATGGCCAAAGCGTGTTCTTTTCCTTCAGCATACACAGTAACAATTGACCTTTCTTCCATATTGGTTTCTGGTAATTTTCCTCCTGCACTGGTCAATCCAGGACACATGATATTGGCACCAGATAACACGAACTTGATGGCTCCTCTATCAACTTGGACTTTTGGGAACCCATCAGGGTATTTGTGGACCACACGAAGGGTTGGTAAGATTTCATCGAAGTGTTGGTACATCACCACCTCATTATCTATGGAATATAATTGGATTTTATCTTCACATTTGATAGATATAACTTGAGATTTTTTTGGCACTATGGTATCAATGACCGGTTCCAAATCTTCAAACTCATCGACAAATTTGGACTTTAACCCCCTTTGAGCGGAAGATTTGATATTTGACCGGGAATGGATATCTTCTTTGGTGAATTTCTTGAACATCTAGATGATAATTACTACTCGCAAAAGCAAATTTTTCACTGACGCACTTGATCAATAGATGGATGTCAGAAATCCGGTAGATGGTCAATTCATCCAATGAACATTCAATGGGTCAAGATGATCAGAACTACAATTACAGTATTACTCTATACATGTCAAATGTAAAGGTCATTAATTGCAATAACACCACAAGATGGTACCGCACTCATAGACCTTATTGATATAGCCCATTACGAGAGTTGAAATAACCAGAGTTAATCAAGTCAGGTATCCAGCTCAAGACTTATCAAGAGAAGTTGATGATAAACCGAGCGAGGCACAAGGCAGAATGATGATAATCCTTTAGCTCCGGCAAAATGTACCCATTTTGAGAGAGGTAAAAGAATGATATTCAAAGAATAATCATGAATTTTGAGTCCAAAAATTCCTCCAACATCAAAGCCATAAAGACTTCACACATTGGAGAGTTGTCAGGTTAAGTTTTCAACTAGCAAAAACATGATCTCGGACGAATCCTCACTGATACACGTAATGCCCCTGCATAAAGATAAAGAAGAAAAGTTTTTGAGGACTCGTTGAGTATTTATAATATAACGGGTCGTGCGCTGATATCAGTTTGTATTATACACTACGCACCATAGACTATAAATATATAGCTTCTACTATTAGTCTTTCTCTAACCTGTTAAGGTACTCAATATCCACATCTTCTTTCGGGATTTGCTTAGAAGGTATCTTTGCATCTGACTTCGTAATGTTGTTCATATTGTCCAAACACTTTAAAAATCGAGTACTTTTAAGGCCCTGTAGTTGACTGGAGCTATGGGAAGCATTAGGAATGAAGAATTGATCACTGGAATTGGGGGTGAAGTAAAGGGTATAGAGTTCTATTTTTTCTTGAGACGAAAGTAAGCCATCCTGTGGCTCAAAAACATTGGGAACAACCTCATCTCTATCTCCATCAGTATCTTTAGTTTCAGTCTTGATTGGTCCGAAGTCCATGTCATCGGAGAAGTCTGAATCAAAGTCAATTGCGTTCTGGATAAAAGGCTCCTGAGCAGCCACTTGCACCAGATCTAAGGGTACTAACTGTGATTGGTGAGGAAGTGGTTCTGTAGGAACAAGATCTTCATCCAGAGAGCTCCAGTCATCAGAATCATTAGTGGTTAATGGTTTCTTTTTTTTGGATTGAGTACTTTGAGCTAGAGGTTCTTCATTAGGTACTTCAAGAACCCGCTTCTTCAACCCCAAAGTGCCACCGTTCCGAAATGGCTCATAAGCTGGAGCTGTTTTGATCTTTGTCTTTGTCTTGGGCTCTTTCTCGGTGACAACGGCTTCTTTCACAGAATCCGATTCAACAGGGCCAGACTCCAAATTATCAGAATTTTGTTGATCAGATCTCGACATCGAGATATCTGATAAAAAATCGGTATTAATAAGCACTTCCTCTGTATCCTTGGGCTTTATCATATCTGTGACCTTTTGAAAGCCTGTATTGACATTATCGGGCATATGGAATTTCTTCTCGACCTTAGGCTCTTTCTTGCTCTTAGACTTAGTAGTTTTTTTAGGTTTTGCCTTTTTATTCATATAATTCATGGCGATTTTGATAATTTCATCATTATCGTCTTCATCAATATCTTCGGGTATAATAAATTCTTTCTTTAAGATGGGTTTCAAGCCCGATGGAATAATTCTAGTTCTTTCACAGTCCTGTACCAATTCATGTTCGTTCTTTCGAATATATTTTTGGATCCATTCATAGTTATCCATGGCTTTGTCGAACTTCGAACGTTCGTTATCAGAGAATAACATCAATATATTACCATCCCTTTTACGACCTGTTCTTCCCAATCGCTGAATGTTCTTGATAGGCGAAGCAGTGGAGTCATAACATACAATCAAGTCCACCTCTCCGATATCCAAACCTTCTTCACCTATAGAAGTTGCTACCAAAATGTTGTACTTTTCACCTTTAAATTCTTTAATAATCTGTTTTTGAATTTTTTGACTCATTCCCTTCAATTTAGCATCTTCTGAAGACGACCGCTTGGCCAGTTTGTCAACGATATCGGGATTTGAGTCGGGAGCTTGTCCTATGAAGATATGAGGTTTAAGATTCTCAATTTCCAAGGATTCAATTGTCGATACTATTTCCAATGCAGAGTCTCTGAACTCGGAGAAAATGATGATTTTGGAATTATCATAACTCGAAGTCTTAAAGAAGTTCTGAATATATTCAATTAATATTTCAACTTTGGGGTGCCCAAATTTGACATCGGCTGTGTTGTTCAAAACTTTAGACAACTCATTGATGGCAGATGACTTCATTAATTCTAACATCATTTTATTCTTAGACAGCATGACCTTCGCCTTGGTATCGTTAAAGTACGTCTTGAAGTTGTTATATCCATAAATTTTCAATTTCTTTATACATATAGCGATGAATAATAACAACTTTATCAAAAAATGATTCTGCCATTTCAAACCTTCATTTAAACTATTATTCATGAGATTTCTCCTCTGGATTTCTAGTAATTTAAAAGCATATAGGTCTAAAGGATCTGAGGAGTTGACCAAGTGTCGATCAACTGCCAATTTCAAATATGATTCCGAGGCATTCGAAAGGTGAATCAAACAATCAGAAACAAGCTGGCTATCCCTGAAGTCCACATCGATTTTATCTATTCTTTTATGTTTGAAGTACTTTATGATATCGATTGAGTTCTCAGTCCGGATTTCGATCTTATTGATGCTAAGATTTTGGACGATTTCCTTGATACCTTCCACAGTAGATGAAGGGGTTGCCGTCAATGCCAATGTTCTATAACTGTGATTGAATCTGTTCAAAAACTTTGCCACATTGTTGTAAGCATAATTACCTTTAGCTTTATGTGCTTCATCAATGATGAGTAAGCTAACAGCTTTAGGATCCAATAATCCATTGCAAAGATCATTTTCAACAACTTGTGGGGTAGTGAAAAAGATTCTAAAACCATTCCACACTTCCAACCGGTTCCTCTTTGTCTTATCTAGCAAAACAGCCGATTGATCTCGGAGTCCAATGATATTGAAACAGGCTTTAATCTGTTGAGCCACCAATGGTCTTGTTGGGGCCATGAATATGATTTTCGTGTTGGGAAACCATCTCCAGTAATTCAAAATGATAGTAGCAGCAATGAAGGTCTTACCTAAACCAGTAGGTAAGGCCACAAGCATGTTATTGTAGAAACATTTTTCGATAATGTTGAATTGATAATCTCTAATTTCGTAATTGATGGGGTAAATATAAGATTTGAGATTCTCGTAGTCAATTTCATGATGAGTGGGTTTCTCGGATGGATTGCTTGCAAATGAGGAAACCCTGGATTTTGGTTGGGGTTTGGATTGAGATTTGGGTTGGGATGATTTGGATTGGGATGATTTGAACAGGACATCTTTCTGGGTGCTTATTGGACTGCTATGAATAGTCTTCCCGAAAAGGTCCCGTTGAACTTTTTTGCCTGAATTGGACCTGGAGGCAGGTACAGATGATCGAGGAGGACCAGCCATGGAACCAGATGATATAGTACCCGAATCAGGACGAGATGTATCTTGTAATGTAGCCAGTTTTCCATTATTGTCCGGTAGTATGGACTTTGATCTCTGTGGAGACTCCTGTTTTTCAGACAGAAATCTAGCAGCTTGTTGGACAATCCTATCTACACCCATACCAGCCTCATTTGCTGGGAGGTTTTTCAATATGACGTCCAATTCATCATCAAAGTCGTCATCAAAGTCATCACTCATGGTAGTAAGAACGCGACGCGATTTAAATGAGAAGAGTTGCAAAATATAGAGATGAGCTAGCAGAGGTGAATGCACATCAATTAGGGGCAATGGTGCATGAGTGGAATATTAACTAGTACGTGAACGGGTGAAAAGATCAATTATAATGTATCCTGAACTTTTATGATACTGTTTCCAACTTATCCTCCTAGTTTACTATTGTCATCTTTCTTTATAAGTCACGTGACCAGGCTCGCGATTTTGTTGCCGAGCCGGCCATTACTGGCTTGCGCTTACGGAAAATTTGCGCATCTGCTTAGCGATGACGGCCGAACAGAGTCGGCCGTTGAACAATATGCACGGATTTATCGTGCATATTGACCAATATAAATCACTGCCATGAGGTAATCGGTGTATGTGAATGCGGCTAGTGTACTTGACATCACGGCAAATGTAGTTTGTGAACACCCTGGCACTTCATCTGTGAATACACTATAGGGATTGTATGCAGGAGAAAGAATTAACAGCCGATCTGTGTAGCAATTACACTTGTACTGTCAGATCTAGTTTCGCATAGCCAAACTGGTGCAAGATAACCATAAATGTCGGGCAACTTAGTATGGGGAATGTATTACACCACTTGACGTTTCCCTTTTCTTGCCCATGAAAAACGTAAAAAAAAACCCCCAAAAAACTAACATTATTCATAAGATACCCACGGAAAAAAAAAATTAGACAAACTGACCAGGCTCTTCTCGCGAGTTCGGGTATAGCTGCAGTGGGAAGTAACTCAAGTAGTAATACTTGAGTAATCTCCGATTACTACTTGTACTTGAGTAATCTCCGCTCTTCTCGCGAGTTCGGGTATAGCTGCAGTGGGAACTCAAGGAGTAATCTCCGATTACTAATTTTTAACGGTTTCGGCCGTTTTTCTTTGCGCTGTAAGCTTCATGGCTTAGGTTATCATGGCCTTATATAAAGACTGAACAAGAACCTTGTAGTCTATAATTATTAGAATTCAATTCTACATTTGAGTAATAAGAATACTAATAATAATAATAAGTACATAATGTCTGTCGATAAAGTTTTTGTTTCTGGTGCTACCGGATATATTGCCCAACATGTTGTCCATGACTTAATCAAAAAAGGTTACACCGTTGTTGGTACCGTTAGAAGTGCCGAAAAGGGAGACAGATTAAAGAAGAACTTACAGAGTGAAAAGTTTAGTTATGAAATTGTCAAAGACATTGCTGCTCCAAATGCCTTTGACGAAGCTCTTGACAAACATCAAGATACCACTGTTTTCTTACACACCGCATCTCCATTCTACTTTAATGCTACCGAAATTGAAAAGGAAATCTTGCTTCCAGCCATTAATGGTACCAAGAATGCCTTGAGCTCCATTAAGAAGCATGGACCAAATGTTAAGAAGGTGGTTATCACCTCTTCTTATGCCTCTGTTATGAGGTCTCCAGATAGCCCTTATACAGAGGAGAGTTATAACCCAGTTACCTACGAGCAAGCTAAACAAGACCCAATCACTGGTTATGTAGGATCCAAGTTATTAGCTGAAAAGGCTGCTTGGGAATTTTACGATAAGGAAAAGCCACCTTTCACTTTGAATTTTATCAACCCAGCTTACGTTTTTGGACCTCAAGCTTTCGATTCTGAAGTCACCGACAGTTTGAATACTTCCTCCGAAATAATCAATGCAGTTGTCAAGGCTGGTTCTGATGGCAAAGTTCCTGAGATGATTGGATTCTTTGTTGATGTTAGAGATGTGTCCAAGGCTCATCTCAATGCTTTTGAAACCGACACCAACAAGTTTAGATATGTCATGATCTCTGACAAATTTACCAGTCAGGATATTGCTGATATTATCAATGCTGATATTCCTGAATTGAAGGGTAAGATTCCTGTTGGTGAACCTGGATCCACTAAGGACAAATCTGGTCCTGAATGGGATTACTTTGATTTCAATAAAACTGAAGCTAAGCTTGACAAGTACTACTCTTTGAGAGACAGTGTTGTTGATACCGTCAAGCAAATCGTAAGAGCTCAAAAGTGAGATTGTGAATAGTAAATAGGAATAAATTATGATTTATGCGACATGATTTGCAGCCATTTGATGCTCGTAAGAAGAAGATGATCCTTTCGAGTGATTCATGATTTTCCATTACCAAACCTTGATGTCCACAAAAACTAAGACTATCATTATTTTATCGACGTCCACCAACTACCATTTGTATTTCCAGCAGCTGCAGCAGGCCAAACTGCTCCAGCCCTTCCAGCCCTTCCAGCACCACTTCTTCTGCAATGCGCGCAAATAAAATCGTCAATGGATCCATATAAACCGTTGGCAGATGCCATCAAAGGTTTGAATGAACCGATGTCAGGGCTACTTAAAAACCATCAACGTATTATCAACCAACATTCTCAGAGTGTGAAGAATTTGAAGAATCTTGATAACTTCAATTTGGTGTTGGGAGATAAATTGAACAAGAGGTAACCAGAGACTTGACGAGAGACTTGACGACAGAATTGGCGACAGAATTGACGAGAGAATCGATGAAGGTGTTAACGCTGAAAACAAGGCAAGAGGTTTGCAATACGAGGCAAGAGGGGTCGTGAAAGGATTCAAGTTTGGTTTGTGGTGACGGGTTTGTAACTGGTTTGTAACTGGTTTGTGGTGACTTTGCTGTTGTAAAAGATTCGCCAACGAAAGAGGCAGTTTATATCTAGGCCGCTGAAAATTGGGCAGACGAGTCGAGTAGGGTCAAGGACAAGTCTCGTAGGACAGGTGTCGTAGGACAGGTATCATGTACCTTGATAGCTTTCCGCAATTGCCATGAAGTTTCTGAGATTTATATCAGCCGTACATACATGGAATATCGCAGATGGGAGAAAGGCAATACAGAGTAATTGCTCCTATACTATTATACGCATATAGAATAACATAATATCATCTGTGGTGTATTTTATGATATCATAACTCGACCTTATGTATAGACATAGCCTTATTGAAAATTGTATACAAGCTTATAATCATTGAACTTTGAATACAATAGTATATGGGACAAAGTCCTGCATATACCCCAAAGCATCTAAACCTTTGATATCTACAAAAATCTCTCTAAGTAGGGAATATATCCAGTCAAAACTAACAATATCACAGAACATAATGCCTCCTACGCGTTGTACATACAAATAACAAAATGTAGGTAAGGTCTTTACTCCCAAATTGGCAATATGCCCGAACGGGAAATCGATGAGTATGCCATGCACTACAATTCCTCACCCACCCCCAGCAACAGAACAATAGACCCTGGCATTGTTCAGGTGCCAAAAGACATGTCACATGCCGATCAACACCACCCATGTCTCCGATAGTTGCATAAGCATAAGCATTTGACATACGAGGTTATACTGTGCTTCATCGGAAGTCACTAGAAAGTAACCACCTGAAAATATGTTCCGTATCACATGTGAGGAGTTCACATGCTTGGGTCATGTGACCTGATGCTCATTGAGGCCCCCCACCCCGGAACATTCAGTCTCAACCTGATTTCAGCCTTGGCAGGTGGGTTATTATGGAGAGGTCCGGAACGAGACGGGAGCAGTCGTCAGCGACCAGAGGGGTCTTTGCGGCTGAGAATAAGATGGAGGCAGCTAAAACCGAGAGGAGGAGACTGAGTCAGGAGGAGGAGATTGGACCAGGAGGAGTCCAAGGTTGGTCGGGGTAACGGGAGATAAAATTGCTTTGGATAAGAGGAACTTTTGAGTATTTTGAAGAACATTTTCATGGTTCAGGGCTACGCGGTGTATAATTACGTTTCATTATGCATTAATCATTAATCATTATATAACATGGTATCGTCTAAAAAGTCATAATCTATGGATACTCCGTTAATGATCTCTCTGGAATTTATTATAAAATTAAACTTGACATTTTTGGTCTTTTTACGATACAATTCGAGCTTCAGATAATTAATATCTGAGTTCTGGGTAGTATTAGACTCATCGGAAAGTACACTTTCAAAATCAGATTCAGATTCTGAGTCACTTCTTTCCAGGTCAAACTCTGAATAAGTTTGTGGTTTTGTAGTTTTAGTGGTTTGACATGAAATAGGAGATGGAATTGGAGTTTCAGTGGTGGTCGGTATTAACTCATCATCACTATAACTGGGGCCATAACACCAGTTAATATCGTGATCTTTATACCAATTAATTCCCCTTGGATTTATTTCCCCTAAATTCTGGAGATTTTTACATAATCGACGCCAGGCGATGTTTTTAAGTCTTAAGGACATGGTTGAAGGTATTATAACTGAAATATCATATTTAGATTGTTTGTAGCATTTGATCAATACTTCATCAGAAATGGCGATTTCATTATTAAGATAATCAATGTTTTGTTTAAATTCGTAGGTCTGGTAATTATGACCTATACATAAATCATCAAAATAGTTCATGATACGTAGATAAGAAAGAAGGCGAATTGGGGTATTTATATAACCAATAATTTCAAATGGGGGAAAGCCTGCATGGTACGGTTCGTAACCCTCGGGTTTTTATATGGTCGGATTTTTGGCCGGAGGTTGGGGAACACTGGGGATTCCGGCGAATGGAGCGAGATCTTGGGGTGATGGAGAATCTAGTGGCGTGGTTATGGTAAGTATGTTACATATGAGTTGGGGTTCATTAAAGATAATGAGGCGTTGTAGAGGTTAATGTGACAAGTGATGAAGGTTGCATGCATTTGATTATTTGCTGATGTTCTATATGGCCATCGTTGGTTCCAGGTCCCCGGGCATTCTCAAATTTGCATGCGGAAACTAAACCCTTATTCCGACAAGCCGCACCCCAATTCAACTATCACAAGCCCTATGGCAATCAACTAAAACCCGAGGGTTTATGGCTTAGAGAATAAGATCTTTACCGAAATATACACACTATGATACCCCGACCATACTATGGAGGTACTGTCTACTTGATGATATATCGGACCACTTGCCTGTACACAGTATATTGTAGAAAGATGCAAGGTTACATTTGTCGCCCGCGGGTTGGTCTGGTGCTTTTGTTCCCCCACGTCGTGTTCTCTGCAGCATTCTCCATCATTCCGGGTGCAGATTACATGCGGAACTATATAAGCGACTATGTCTATTTGAGATCTGCAGCGGAGAAGCAAACAGCAATGACGGGTTATTTCTGTACAGGTTTTAGGTTATCTGTGGGTGATATATAGGCAGTGCTATTACTAGCAATTGGTAAGAATGATGTGATATCATCGACTCATCGACTCATCTCCACTTGTTTTCATAAATTGGAAAACCTTCTAAATTTGAAATGGACCGGAGATTAACTCACGATACCCCACCTTCGCCCAGTTGATGGCGCGAAATAGGGGAATAATCCGGCCAAAATTCCAGGGTCAGCTGATTGTCACCTGCTAGACAATGGGGTGAAGGTGCACCTCCGGCCCATGCATATCAGATAACGCAGATAAGGCTGACCAACTGCACCAGGCGGGCAGTAAGAGACGAGTTGTACCAGACGAGAACCATTTTTGACACTAGACTACCTCTTGCATTATTGGTACTAGACCGCCTCTGGCCTTATTCAACTCATTATCAGCTTTGTCGTCAAGAGCTGCCGATATCTGAAAACTGACATTCAATTTGACTCGGGTGCCGCGTAAGGCGCTGGCGAGGCGTTACTGATAACCTGTGGTTTGCGACAGTGGGAAGAAGTGAAAAATGTGGGGTGTCTGCGAAGGCGACAGTTAACTGGTCACCTGATCGGACCAACATTTGCAGCCATTGTTTATTATAGATAAATAAATAGGAGTAGATGAGGACAGACGTACCAAAGAGAAACATTACATAGATACAAGTATATTACCCAGATACGAGTAACTTCTATTTGTTACAGTTCAATTATTTGTTTCATCGATGCCGTGCAACTTCGACCAGTAAACCTTATTCTGTACTCACTCAACAAAAGCCTTGTAGTTATCGCTAGACTTCTATAATATGGCCATATACTCCATATACTCTGCCACTTCGGCGTCGGCGATAAATTACAATCTCTCTCAATTCATATCTACATACCAAGACATTCAAACTGTTCAACACATCCAATATGTCCAACACTATCCCCCCACGCCACGGAAATCCCAACACTCTACCCCGTCACCGCCATATGGCTCGGCTCCACACTACGCGCACCAAATGGCTCCACACAAGCACAAAATGGTTTTTCCAATGCCGCATTATTTTCAGCTCCACACGCCACATTTCGCACTCATCTCAACTCATCACTCACTACTGTCATCATGTCCTACTCTTCTAGATATGGAGCAGCCGGTAGTACTGGGGCTAGTACCGGACCCGGTGCAAATTCTGGTACTGGTAGTAGTGCCTTTGCTATAGATAGTGCCATTGGCGGTGCTGGAGGTAGTGATATATCTCCACCTGCTAGTTATCAAGAACTTAGTCAAATAAAAGACCTCGATCCTACGATTACAAAGCTTCTTCCTTCTATAAATTCTCAGGGAGGAGATATCACCAGAAATTTGTTAGATAATTCCAACATGTCACAGAAGCTTCGAAGGTCTTCTTCGTTTCTGACATTTTTGAATGAAAGTAGAAGAAATTCCACTGCTTCTGATATTAATATTCCTGGAGGATTCAGACGACAGTACATTATAAATCAGTCAATTAAAAACCGCCAGGAACCGCCCAAATTTTTGACCAATAACTTGATTGAATTCCTTAATATATACTCCAATTTTGCCGGTGAAAATTTGAGTGATGATGACGATTTTGAAAGTGTCGATGAAGAAAGTTTGCTTCTTCCTGAAGAACCGATCATTTCTCATCAAATGACACAGACGGCTCCTAAGAACAACTTGAAAACATATTTCTTGGTGTTTAAGGCATTGGTAGGTTCAGGAATCTTGTTTCTTCCAAGAGCTTTCTGTAATGGAGGAATGTTATTTTCTATCGTCACCTTGAATGTATTTGGACTTTTAACTTTCATCTGTTATATGCTTTTAGTACTGCTGAAAAATTACTTCAAACTCACCTCTTTTGGTGAATTGGGATTCAAAACTTACGGTAATACCCTCAAGATCTTGATCTTGATATCCATCTTGATGAGTCAAATTGGGTTTGTGTCAACTTACATTTTGTTTTCCACTCTGAACTTACTGAACTTGTTTAATTTCAATGAACTCCAGGTGGTATTGGCTCAATTCTTATTACTCATCCCACTAGTGCTTATCAGAAAGATTGGCAAGTTATCATTCATATCTCTTGTCAGTTCGGTATGTATACTTATTGGGTTGGCAATTGTGTTTTACTATACCATCACAGATTTGTATGTCGATGGGATCGGACCTAATATCACTCAATTCAATTCCAATAGTTGGTCCATGTTGGTTGGAGTTGCTGTTACTTCTTTTGAAGGAATTGGACTTATCCTTCCAATTGAAGCAAGTATGCCAAACCCTCAAGAATTCCCAAGAGTGTTGGCCATATCTATGATTGGTATTACTCTTCTTTTCACCACCGTGGGTGTCTTAGGATACTTGACGTTCGGAGAGAATGTTGAAACCATTATCTTGCTCAATTTACCTTATTCCAACGTGTCGATCAAGATCATCTTGATCCTTTATTCACTTGCCGTGTTTTTAACGGCTCCATTACAATTATTCCCAGCCATTAAGATTCTTGAAAATGTCATTTTTAACCTGAAAATGTTCTTCAAGAACGGGAAATTATACAACCTGGGTAAATTCAACAATAGAATCAAATGGTTGAAGAATCTTTATCGGGTTGTATTTCTTATGGTGATATGTGTGGTTGCATATCTCAACTTTGATAATATCGATAAATTCGTTAGTTTCAACGGATGTTTCGCTTGCATTCCTTTGGTTTATATTTATCCTCCTTTGATTCATATGAAGACATTAGGGGAATCAAAAGTACACAAAATCTACAAGGGGTTGGACTATTTATTGGCATTTGTGGGGATTGTGGTGGTGGTTTACTCCACATACCAGATCTTAGTGCTTAACTAGTGAGACGGCAGTGACTTTGACACAGATTTAAACTGAGTCATAGCTGAGTGTTATCATCACAGAGAGATGAATATGAATTTAATAACTGAGTCGTGTTTCTGATCTTGGCAACACTCAATATAGTGTTATCGATGAGCCCTGAGTCGAAAGTCGGTTTTTGTACATCCGGCTCATAGTGACTCATGAGTCATCACAGGATTCATCCACCACCTCTCATCTCCAGTAATCACCCATCAGTCATACATATATCACATCCCATATACATTCATAATATATACATAGTCATAATAATACACTATTTATTCTTAATCTGTCCTCGTCTGTAATTACAAGACTCGCGATCACATCATCGCTCGCTCGACCAACTCCGATATCATGAACAAACCAAAACCTCTTTCGTGCCAAAGATGTCGGGCAAAGAAGATTCGATGTAATGGAGAAGATCCTTGCATCAACTGTATAAAGGCAAACCATGAATGTATCAAAGCCTCGGTGGATATGAGAAAAAAACGGTATCCCATCAACTATGTTGAATCTCTTCAACGCAAACACACCCGATTGATATCTGCCATTAAACGATTGGATTCGGCCAAACCGGAGGATAGAGATGAAATAATGAAATCCATGGACTTGTCAGGATTCGATGAGATGGAAATGGTAGATAATGGTGAAATCCAGCGTGAAAACGGGGAACTTCCCATCAAGTCAGCTCTTCAAACTCTGCCTCCGTCAATTAATAACCATGATGACGACAATGACGCCAGCGTTTATGGTCCTACTTCTATTTATGATAATGAACTTATAAGTAAGTCTCGAACTGTTGCTATGGATTCCAAAGAAATCAATCACTTTAATCGTCAACCAGATATTCTTCATTGTCTACAGTTATTCTTTGTATGGCAATATCCTGACTTGAATATGTTTATATTCAGAGAAGCATTTTTACAGGAATTCTTCAAGCCTACTTTCCACAATATTTACTGTTCTAAAGTGTTGGTATTAAGTATATGTGCTTTAGGTGCCAGAATGCTGGATGACGATAAGATCTATAACAACTCCATTAATTATTATAATGAGGCCAGAGTACTTTTATTGAGTCGGTTAAATCACCCTCTGATTCCATCATTACAAAGTTATCTTTTGCTTGCGTTCTATGATATATTCAACGGTCTGAATTCTTCGGGATGGATGTTAAGTGGTAATGCCATAAGAATGGGATTTGATTTAGGGTTCCAGCTTCACCCAAAACTGTGGTTCTTGAAGCAGAAGACATCAATTTATTCTCAAAAAATTGATAACGATATCAAGTCCAGAATATACTGGGGGGCTTACCTTGCAGATCATTTCATTAGTTTGATTCTAGGTAGGCCTTCATTATTGAAATTGAGTGATGCCACAATCCCTGAAACTGGTGATTTACCTGAACTCGATAATATTGACGATTATAGGTACCTTGATGATCAGGAACGAGCCAAACCACAGAAGATCAGTAATATATCTGATCCCCTTCGAAAGATCATCAATTTGATCAATATCAGTGAAAACATGTTAAATGATATTTTCAATAAGAACTTCAATGAAGACATTAATTTCTACAAACATTCACCCCAAAATTCAAATCTCAAACAAGTGATCCATAAACTCAACGAATATAACGAAAAAATCGCCGATTGGAAAATGACATTACCCCCAGACCTCCAATTCAGCAAACATTCTTTGCTTTTGACAGGAGATAACCCTACCACTAGTGGAATTCGATATTATTACTACATCTTAATATTGTGCTTGAACCGTCCATTTATCGGATTGGATGATGAGGTTTTCAAACACATGAATTCCAAGTTGATTCCACGAATCCTTTGTCAAGAGGCAATTGAGGACTTGTACATCTCCATCAATAAATTCAAATCGGTGCATGGATTGAAGAAATCGTCAGTTTTGATCGTTTATTGCTCGATTCTTTCGATATCTATAATATTATTAACTAACAATTCCAATAGCTTCATCAACCATAAGAATCTTAAACTCAAGTTCTTTTTAATTGTGCTTAGAGAGACTTCGAGAACTTGGAATTTAGCCCAGAAATCCTTCATGTCTATTGCCTCAAGGTTGTCAAACTACGATGTCGACTTCAACCTCAATGACCTACATCTTGATGATTTCCCAATCGAAAAACAAAAATCCCCAACCCCTGTAGATATGAAGACTGAACAAGAATTGGATAATGTGCCATTAGTGCCCACAAATCTCCACTTCAACAATTCTACCTCATCAGCTGAAATTGATAATATAGACTTCTTCGGAGGTCCTCCCGTGTTGATGACGTCGGATTTATTCAACCAAGATTGGGAACTGTTGTTCCCAGATTATGTATTTGGTGATAAGAGTTAATGTAATTGTAGTAATGTAAATTAGAGTTCGCGTTTGCAGCCATTGCCTCCACCAGATCTACCCCACCGTTCGCTCACCAGCACCATCTTTCCGGCCAATCTCCCTCCACCATTCCCCCCACTATATATTTCCAACCAATTTCCAACTTAGATTATCATGACTTATTTATCTCGTTTGGCCCAATTGGCAGCTTCGGCGTCAATTGCTTCATTTGCTTATAGATCCCCAATTCTCTTGGACTCTAAGAAGGTTTCGGTCTCGGAGTTAAAGAACCACAATAATCTTGGAAATGGGTTATGGATTTCCATCGCTGAGAAAGTCTACGATGTGACGGATTTTGTGTCACTTCACCCAGGTGGGTCCAATATTTTATTGAAATACGCCGGTGGAGATGCTACCGAGTTATTTGAACAAATACATCCATACAGTGTCATAGAAAAACATCTTGACGAATCTAGTTTCAAGGGAACTTTAACCGAACCTTTACCTCGTCGGAAAGGTGTTATACCGTCTGATAAGGACTCAGAAATAGGTCAAAGTCCTGCTATTCATGCTGCTTATATAGCAGAACTTGCTGCCAAGAACATTCAAAAGCTCCCCAACTTGAGCCAAATGCTTAGCATAAGTGACTTTGAATATGTGGCCAAGTACGTCGTAAGTCCAAGAACTTGGTCATATTATGCCGGTGGTTCAGATGATAACTTTACGTTATTTGAAAACCATTATGCATTTCAGCGGATATTCTTTAATCCTAGAGTCCTCGAAAATTGTCATGATCCTTTGGATTTATCTACAACCATGTTGGGACAGAAAGTGAAAGCTCCATTTTACTGTTCAGCAGCAGCTCTGGCAAAATTAGGACACCCAGAAGGTGAGCTTTCCATTGCAAAAGGTTGTGGAGCCGAAGGAATAATTCAGATGATTTCATTCAATTCATCATATTCATTTGATGATATAACGGCAGCTGCTAAACCAGGCCAATCTCAATGGTATCAGCTTTATGTTCAACCTAATAGGGAACTCAGTTTAGAACATATCAAGAATTGTGAAAAGAAGCCCAGTATTAAGGGGATCTTTATAACTGTAGATAGTTCATTGGTTGGTAGCCGGGCCAAAGATTATAAGCTAAGATACGACATTTATGATGATAGTGATGAAGATTTGGATCATATGAAGAATTTTGCTGAGACCGGCTTAAATTGGCAAGACATCATCAAATTCAAACTGGCAACTGATTTGCCTATTGTAATCAAAGGAGTTCAATCACCTCTAGATGTTGTCAAGGCCGCTGAATTGAATATAGCTGGCGTGGTTTTATCTAATCATGGTGGGAGACAATTAGATTTCTCTAGAGCTCCGATAGAGATTCTAGCTGAAGCCATGCCATTGTTACGTGAAAGGAAATTGGACGACAAGATAGAAGTGTATATAGATGGAGGTGTTCGAAGAGGGACTGATATTATTAAAGCATTATGTCTTGGGGCCAAGGGTGTGGGACTAGGAAGGGCTTTCCTTTTCGCCAATAGTGCTTACGGAGAAGCTGGAGTTAAAAGAGCTATTCAATTATTGAAAAGTGAAATGTTTATTGGTATGAAATTATTAGGAGCAAAGTCTATAGAAGATTTGAAACCTGAATTGCTCGACACACGGGGTCTCTATCAAAGAAGGTATATTTCTGATAATATGTATGAAACTAATCTGGAGCGAGTACTCCACCCTGGTATCAGAGGTTATTAACCTTGGTTTGTTTTGGCAGATAATTCTGCTTGTTTGACCAAACTGATTGGAGCATCCATCTTTGGTAACATGATCTCGACCAATCTGATTTTATCAGCCTTAGCGAAATCCTTGTCATTGAATAATTTGGTAATTTCATCAATGGTTGAAACTCTGATTGATTCAAATTCACCCGAATTGGCACCAAATGTATTCAAGAGTTCTTGATGTTTCCAAGGTTGGATATCATTATATTCTGCAGTTTCCCCATGGATTAATCTTTCAATTGTATAACCATCATTATTCAATACGAAAATATATGGCGTAACTTTATTTCTGATCATAGAAGAGATTTCTTGAACCGTCAATTGTAATGAACCATCACCGACAAACAAAATGACCCTTCTCTCGGGAGCAAATTCATGAGCTGCCACTGCAGCACCAAATAAGGCCCCAACAGAGTAACCAATTGAACCCCATAAAACTTGGGAAATACCCAAACTATCAGAAGGATATGAAGTTTGAACAATACCGAAAGAAGAAGTTCCAGTTTCCGTCACAATCACATCACCCTTTTGCAAGAACTTTGACAAATTGGACCAAAGCCAATGTTGGGAAATATGTGTAGCATCAGTCTTAGCGTCTTTGAAGGCTTCCTTCACTACATCTTTAGGTGTATAGCCTTTAACAGCTTCCTTCAATTTTGAATCTTTCAATAATTTTTGAAGGGTACGTTTCATTCTCACGTCAGGATATTGGGCACTTCTGATTTTGGTGTAATCGGAGTGGAATTCAACCACATTCTTGGTCAGATAAGAATAGGAGAATGAACCAGTGTTGAAATCACTCAACATGGCACCCAAAGACAATACCAAATCGGCAGTTTCAACCACTTCTTTGACATCTGGATAAGATAAGGAACCAACATATACTCCGGCGAAATTTTTATGGCTTTCGTCGATGAATTTTGAACCCTTGGCCATCGGAGTGACTGCAAATTTGAAGTTTGTTAACTCAATTAACTTTTTGGCTTCAATGGTCGAATTATGTCTAACACAACATGCATCAACCAAAATCACTGGGTTTTTAGCCTTTTCAATCATCTCCAACACTCTTTCAATAACTTCTTCTTCATCTTCTTCATTATTTTCAGGTATGTCAACGTTGATGGGAGTATCCAACAAAGATCTTGGGACTTGGACATCAACCATGTTAGATGGGAAGGCCAAATAACTTGGTCTTTGGTGAATATAAGCTTCTTTAATACATCTATCAATTTCAGCAGCTGCAGTATCAGGATCTTTCAACACTCCAGTGGTTTGACTGATATTAGAAGACATTCTTTGGAAAACAGTAAAGTCCCCATTACCTAAGGTATGATGTAACAATAATTGTTTGGCTTGAGCGGCAATTGAAGGGATTCCCACTATATGCAATAGACCAACATGTTCTGCATATGCACCGGCAATACCATTCAAAGCAGATAATTCACCAACACCAAAAGTAGTAACCAAAGCTGAAAATCCACTTCCTCCATCTTCCAAAGTTTGCAGTACTCCTCCTTTAACTCTACTATATCCATCAGCCGAATAAGCAGCATTTAATTCATTGGCATTACCTCTCCAAGATAAGCCATCGACCTTATCAATCTCATCTAATAAGGTCAAATTGAAATCTCCCGGGACACCAAAGATGGATTTTAATCCAATTGGTTCTTGATGAAGTCTTTCAAATAAGTAATTTCCAAGAGATATAGTGTCTGACATTTCTAATATCCTTAACAATGATTTAGATTTTTCCGGCCCCTTTTATAGTTTTCTCCTGTCTAGCAACGTAATTGAAGCCCTGAGTCGCGCGGCCACTCGGAGTTTGCACCCATTCCCGTGTGCTATATTAAACCTTTGCCGATCGGGGTTACCATTTATTCATTGACAAAATATGTCCATGCAAATCCAAATCCGTTCCAACTTCCAAGGATCCCCAATCCACAGTAAACACTAATGATAATTAATTTCAAAAATTCGAGTCTTTTCAACACCTCGAATTTGGTCTCAAATAAATCTATGGCACTAGTAATGATCACTACAAAGGCCAACCCTAAAATATATAAGTTTATAGTTCTATCAAGGATCATTCCTTGATTTCTAACGTGTTTTGGTGGCTTGGTGACGTTTCGGAAATTGAAAGTATAGATCACATACCATAGGAATGTATAGAGAACCTTGATGAGCCATTCACTACTGGTGTAGATCAAGGGGAATAACAGAACATATCCACAACTAACCAAAAGGTTGAATGGGGGAAGAAGTCTGGTATCATTAACAACCAAGAAAGATATGGGGAAAATCACAAGTAATATAGCTTTCTCGTGGACATGCCATCCGAATAAGAAGGAAGCAAATCCACATAATCCCATCAGTCCCAAGAATTGATTGAATTTGGGTTGGATAATCAACGGAATCAATGAAATGACTTGATAGAATAATGTCAAAAGAAACGTTAATTTAGGGGTAATGGCTGGTAAAATAAGGAACTCGATATCTCCTACGATTCCTCTTGTAGATGTATTCAAATGTTTTGGGTCATTCAATAACTGTTCATCAAAGTTAAACACACTCACAAGTGTAGACCGTAACAATGGAAGCAGTTTGTACAATGCTATCAAAACTCTATCGGAGAAAGAGTAAATGGCCCAGAAATTAGGCGCCCAGTAGGCATGAGTTAATCCTCGACTGAAGGGGAATAATCTGGTCAATAACTGGGGGATCTGATCCATATATATAAATGGGGCAAATGCAATCCCGAACACCAGAATGACCACAGCCCCCAATTTCATGCAATTAGTCCAGTTGATGAAATTGATAGCATTATATAATAAACTTCTCTTACTATTATAACTGCAGTTTAAGCAATAACCTCTCAATAAAAACATGAACACAGCTGGAGCCAAGTATAAATATATGTGTTTGAAACAAAGCAAGACACTGAACCAGAATCCTGTCATCAAATACCGTTCGAGTCTAGCATTGTTAATCACTAATACAAGAATTCCATACATAAATCCATTATACTGGAAATGCATATGGTCAATCAAAAGTAAACCGGGCAGCAAAACCAAACTTGATCCCACCACATAAGCTCTTCTAGCATCACTATGGGTTTTGCATGAATCAATGTACCATTGCAATGCCACAAATAATACCACTTCACTAAGAATAACTGTTAACCGTTGATAGAACACAGTTGCCATGCCATAAGTTCCATGCTCCACTAAATCCAAACACCCGTCAGCCTTAACACTTGGAGGGACCAAGTGCAGGAGTACATACTCAAAGTATGCAAAGAACGGAGGATAATCTAAAGTCCATTGACTGGTAGTTTCAGTATACCATTTCAGTATGGGGAGATTATAAGTGATAGCGAGCCAGTTTCGATGCACCTCAAAATCGGTGGAATGATAACCAATTGACACCAAAATTTTAAGAAACACTGAAATAATCCATATATTCAATAACAGATACTTTTTGGCCACAAATTCGGGCTTTTGATCGTTATTGTCATGCTTACTAGCTACCATTTTATTGGATTTGGTTCTAATTTTTCACTTTGAAAACGCGAATTTTTCTTAGTTTTTTTTCTATTTCATCACCAACATGGCCGACAAGAAACCAGACACTGATGCTGCTGAACTTTTGAATTCCTTATCCCTTGGCAACGAGGATTCTTCCAAAAATGTGGAAAAGACTACATCTGTCGAAACCCCCGTCAAAAATGAGCCAGTAGAAGATGAAAAACCTCAAACCTCGGAGCCAGCGCCTGCAGTTACAAACGAGAAAACTTCAGAGGAGACCACCGAAACTGCCTCTAATACTGCCGAAAAAACTGAATCAGAAGAAAAGGTATCAGAAGAAAAGAAACCAAAAGAAGAATCCAATCTCATAAAATCATCGTATGAGGTCCAAGTGAAGCTTGCCGATTTACAAGCAGATCCAAACTCTCCATTATTCTCAGCTAAATCCTTCGATGATTTGGGATTATCTGAAGAATTATTAAAGGGATTGTATGCTATGAAATTTACAAAGCCTTCCAAGATTCAAGAGAAAGCATTACCATTGTTAATCTCTGATCCTCCAACCAACATGATTGGACAATCACAATCTGGTACTGGTAAAACTGCTGCTTTCTCTTTGACCATGTTGAGTAGAGTTGATGTCAACTTGAAGGCTCCTCAATGTGTATGTTTGTCTCCAACTAGAGAATTGGCCAGACAAACTTTGGAAGTCGTCGAAACCATGGGTAAATTCACTGGAATCACCACTCAATTAGTCATTCCAGAATCGATTGGAAGAAATGAAAAAGTTTCGGGTCAAATATTGGTAGGAACTCCAGGTATCATACTTAACCTCATCAAAAAGAGATCTCTCGATCTCAAGAATCTTAAGGTATTTGTATTGGATGAAGCTGATAATATGTTAGATGCTCAGGGAATGGCTGATCAAAGTGTAAGAATTAAAAAAGTGTTACCTAAATCTTGTCAATTGGTATTATTCAGTGCCACTTTCCCAGATGAAGTCAAGGTTTTCGCCGAAAAATTTGTACCTAATGCTAACTCGATTTCTTTGAAGCAAGAAGAATTGAATGTCGATGCTATCAAACAATTGTATATGGATTGTGACAGTGAAAATCACAAATACGAAATGTTGAAAGAATTATATGGTCTTTTGACAATTGCATCCTCAATTATTTTTGTGGCTAGAAGAGATACTGCCAATACTTTATACAGTAAATTGAAACAAGAAGGCCATAAGATATCGGTTTTGCACTCAGAGTTAGAGAACAGTGAAAGAGATAGACTTATTGACGAATTTAGAGATGGTAAGACCAAAGTTCTTATCACCACCAATGTGTTAGCCAGAGGTATTGATATTGCCTCCGTGTCAATGGTGGTGAATTATGATTTGCCTGTTGATAGAGATGGTAAACCAGATCCATCAACTTATTTGCACAGAATCGGTAGAACTGGTAGATTTGGTAGAACCGGTGTTTCAATCTCTTTTGTTCATGATCGTAAATCCTATGAAGTATTGAATAGTATCCAACAATATTTCGGGGAAGGTATTGAATTGACTAAAGTCCCAACCGATGATTTGGATGAGTTGGAAGAAATTGTTAGAAAAGCATTGAAGAATTGAATGTAAATGTTAATAGGACTAAGTAATTTAATTTTATAAATTCTGTGGGTACAGATAATTTTATATTATATATATATACAAGTTTATTCTAAAGAGAAGTTAGGAACATAACGAGGTGGCATTCTTTGTTCCACCACATCCCAGTCAATACAATCCCATACATTCTCAAGGTATTGTTGTTTACCAAATACACCGTAGTCAATCAAGTAGTTCTTCATAGAAGCGTCAATTGCTAATAACGGTAAGAGGTTTCTATCGGCATATACTTGATACCATTCAGCTTCTTCGAGATCTCCTAATCTTGGAACATTGTTAAGTATTTCTACTTGAAAAGCCTCTGTGGTTGGATTTTCTGAATCCTTCAAGGCAGATTTGGCCTTCTTTTGTTGCAGTAATTTCAGTAATTGACCTGATCTGAGATGATCATCAACTGTACCAGCATTATAAGTATTCATGATGGATAATTTGTTATATCTTATTTCACCACTTTCATTAAAAGAGCTAGCTAAACTAGCTTGCACGGTCAGATTACTAACATTAGCTTGAGCGACCAACCAAGTAGTTCCATCACCTTTAATGGCCTTGGCAGAGTTAAGTAATAAATTCTTAAATTCGGTCATTGATCCAAACGAAGAAACAATCCAGTTTTTCAATTCCCCATCCCGTGGTAAGTTACGTTCGACTTGTTCTATATCAGGATTTTGGAGTAATGCAGCTTCACCTACCTTGGTGCTAAAATCATAATCGGAACCTTCTTTCAATCCTTCCAAGAAAAATTGAAGGTTATATAACAAGACCGAGTTATTATATATCCTATTATATTGAGGCTTATTGATGGTTAAAGCTGCAAGCTCTTTCAAGCTACTAGGAGCATTGACTTGGTTATCTGCCAAAAGTTCATTGAGTTCTTGCACTAATTTTTCACCTCTCTCGAACCATAATTGATTGTAAGTAGAATGGGAGAACAAACCTTTGAAATCTTGTTCATTAACTTTTAGTTCTTGTAGATGTTTGATAGTTGGTAAACTGTATGAAGATATGGATCGTTGTCCGGTCCTTAAGCTTCGTGAAATTCCCCTTGATATCATGATATAAGTGCTAAATACTTGAAGATTCAAAAATTTTTCATCGCGAAAAAATTCTTTTTTGGTTATACATTTATAATATACAAATAATACCAAATCGTTATTCATAACACATAGCTCGTTATTATTAAATTAACGTTCTCTTCTACCAACCTTCAAACTTTTAACTCTCCTTATCAAAGAATTGCCAGCGGCTCCATCAGTTGAATCAAAAGATGGGGTATGTGTTATGTTTAATTCATCATTTGATCTATTCTTGGTTTGATAATCAGATCCACTGTTTTTTCTTAATCTTTGAACCAAAGATTTCTTTCTACCCAAACCACCACCATTAACCGATAAAAATTCATCTTTTCTTGGTGCTGGTGCTCCATCAACAAAGGTAGATGATCCCAATCCTGCAGTTGAAACACCATGGACTGGCTCACTCTTAATATGGGCATCGAAATTGATAACTGATGGGTTTTGTTTAGGGGTATACAATGTTTGGGTTATATCTTCAGCTCTTTTATTTGTCTTGATAAATGGAACCTGTTCATTACCTTTATTTTGTTGCTGATATTTTTGGCCAACAATTTCATTTTGATCTGCATAGTTTCCAAAAGCAAGGTTCATTTGTTCGTTAGGATCAAGTTTAGCACCTCCTCTAATGGAGCTATTTGGCCCATCTACTGGGAATGCCATGACCGGTGCTAACTTACCATCCTTATTTCTATGTGGGGTACAGGCATCAAAGGGACCATCATGATGAAAACCTCCACCGAAAAAACCAGTGACATCCAATTTATCAATGGTATCTAAATTCTTAGACTTGACAGGTTCAACTTGTTTCTTTGATGGGGATTTCTTAGATCTATGATGTCTCGATTTTTCCTTTTCACGGTCTCTATCTCTGCCACTTGTTTCTCTAGATCTATGACCATGGCTTCTTTGATAACGGGAGCTATCACTTTGACTTCTATGAGGTCTCGAGCTACTACTACTGCTACTGCTCTTTTCACGAGGATATTCTCTCCTTGCAGTTTCAGGACCGGCCGCTTCTTCATAAGAAGGAGGAGGAGGAGCTGAAGCTTTTGGGGGTCTTGAAGGAGGAGTGTCAGATTTTTGACGAGACTTTGGTTGAGCCGAAGGGGGTGGTGGAACATCTCTATGATGAACGTAGTTACCGTTCATGGCTCCACTGAATGGATTATTAGAAGACATTCTAAAGAAAGTTAGTATTATACAAAACAATTACCTATCAAGGGGCTGTAACATAAAATCCAAAATCGACGCGCGTTTTATGGGCAACCAAAAAACAAAGGTTGCGTTGTTGCGAAGCAAAACATCTGAGCCCCGACAAAATGTAGCCATAACTATCTGAGACGTAGATAATTACATGTATGCAGCATGACAGGTTTTAGATGTATGTTGCTGAAACGCACCTCTATTTTCTTGTCATAATAGTCACATACTACTTCTACTTTAACATCTTGTGACTGTTTTGCTTTGTCATCCATCGCACATTATCGATATGAGCCAGTAGTAAACACTGGTCATTCTATGCTATCACCTCTCTTAATTTCTTCAATCTAGCGGGAATCACGCCAATATTATACATACCTTACACTGGGATCTGAATGAGTCCTGGTGGTTCTTGGTTTCTGTGGAGGAGCCAAATCCCCCATCTCTTGCTCCAATGCAAGATAGTTTTGATAATGATCCTCATCGATAGAATCATCTTCTTCTATAAGTTTCTTATTTTTCTCGACCCAGGTTTCAAAGCTTCTGGATGGAGGAGATCTTACAATACTACTTGAAGTGCTGCTAACTCTGGATCCATCATTGGCATTGTTAATGCTTCTGAACGGGTTGTTGGAGGATAATCTTCTCAAAGATTCCGTCGATGCGTAGGAATGGTTCGGTTGTTGATACATCTTGAATTAAGAACAGTGGAGGATCAAATAAATAGAATTATTGGGTGTACACTCCAGTGATCTGGTCAGAACGAGTGGGGGGAATTAACGAAAAATAGGGTTATTTGGACGGGGGGAAAGACTGTGGGTGATGGTATTTCTCTGTATGATTGAATACCAGTCGAAATTCTTTAAAATTTGTCCTAGCTAATATATGAAAATCCAGGTACCACCTTAGTAATGAAAAGGAGAATAAAATAATCAAAAGACGAAAATTCGTCAAATGCGCGTCTTGACTGACCACGACCAGTTTTGAAAGTGAGTCGTGTGCAGAACATCAGACACAATAGGTCGGTTGGCGGTAACTACTGAGAACAATGGGGGCATTGAGGAGACGTGTGACTAGAGAACTATAACTGAATGATTAGGTGTGTGTTATGAAATGATATATTGGATGAGAACATAGTATGCTGGATGTAGACTGGTGTTGCTGTGTGTATACAGCTCAGTTGTCATTTTGGCTTTGCAAATGGAATATTAAGATGCTGTGATTTTTATTGTTCGATGAGGCTATAGTTCATTAGGTCTCGGTAAGTGGTGCAGGTTCATTATAATGAGAGCTCGCAACCTATTGTTCGATGGACGCCTCGACAGTGGTCGTTGAGGTGTTGAAGTGTGATTGGTGAGATACAAGACAATGTAGTAAGCTAGTCACATATTAGAGTTAGAATGTAAGGGTTTAGACAATGATGAATGGTGTGGTTGATTGTACATTAAAGTACTCGACGCATTTGGAATATTTTCATGGACGCTCATCATTAAAAGCCAATTATTTGCAACCATCAGTGAATTTCGCGAGTTCAGAAGCTTTAAGATTCAAGACGTCTGTGAATTATCTATTGTTCATTTCTTTCGTATATAAAATCATAAAAAATTATACATCACATACCATTGAACACATTGGGGTTATCATGGTCTCGAGATTGGGTGGCCTGACTGATTTGGTTGAGGTATTGTGCATGATAAAATTGATGGCATGTCCATAGATTGTAGAGTGTATCGATTTCATTTTTCTTGAGTATGTTTCCAGGAGCCGGCCCGTTTATTTGAGGTTGTGTCATCATTGGAGGTAGAGTAGGTCCATGTGTAATCGTTTGTGGTATGGTCATAACTCCTGGAGAAACATTTGTTGAAGTATCCATAGAAGGAGTGCTCAACCCGGAATATAAAATAGAGGACTCTGTGAACTCTGGGGCCCTTTCTGTTAAACACCCATCAGATTTTGAAGACATCCGGTCGGTGTCATGTTCGTTTGTATTTAATAGTGGGTCAGGGCCTTGAAGACTGAGAGTGTGCATTTCCAGTGCTGCTATTTGGGTCATAGAGTCATCATGTGTATCTGGATCGTGTGATGAAGGTGGAGACGTTACTATACGATGGACATCCGGCATAAAAGTGGCAGTTACCAGACTGGGCGACGACAGGCCTTTTAATGGTGATCGTAGCGTCCTGGGTAAGCTCTGGCCCAACAGCAATTTTGGCGGAACAAATAACGACTCGACTGGGTTATTTCTCTGCAATATCTGGGGTGTAAGGATTTGGGTCCCTTTAGAAATTTTAGTCGAAACTACTCCATTCCTCCCGAGTTTATGGACTTGCCATACAAATTTATTACTATATTCACAGGTCAAATTTAGCCTTGTGCACGCATTACATTTGGGTTTTGCCGTATCACATTTTTTTCTTCTCTAGTTAGTAGGAGGGACATCAAATTGATGATATTGGAACATACTTTCTCTTTTTACATGTGGTACAACCATGACCATCTCTGGTACGTTTACGGGACATAGTCACCACTAATACACATGATGTGGATATCCCTTAGTTTTATATCAGTAGATGGTTATAAGTCTGTGTTATCTGGATTACGGTAGTGCGTTCTCGGGCGCCGCCCGCTGAGGAGGGGAGCCTTTGCACGGAACACCCGACCGATTGAGAAGTTGGCTATTCAGTGCCCCGAAGCAGTAATTAATATAAGCTTCAAAACGCCAATCTATATTCGCCTGCAAAGTCTATATCAATCGCCGATCGATATTAAGTTATGGAATAATCATCATGGAATATTACTCGAGTTACAGGGTTTTCGGGCTATAGGATTTTCGGGCTATAAAGCTGTATTATGACATTAATTACATACATCACAAATTTTTAATACATCAACTGAATGTTAAACCCCGAATAATGTTTCTAGTGTATAAATAACTAATAATACAAAACGGTACTGTAGTGTCTTTCGCATCGACATGCCCCTCGGTCCTGTCCATTTGTGGCCGTACGCATCTCGCTACCTCAGACAGAAACTTTTTTCGGATATGGAGGGGTTTCCCTGCAATACATGCAATTCCTGCAATATTTGCAATACGTTGGCTACTACGTAATTTCCCAATTGGTACCGTAAATAAGTCGTATCATGCTCTCTTTGAGGTAATATCAATAATTAAAATGAACTCCAATTCCAGTCATTAGTCTTGGGTACATAACTAGTCAGTTCAAGTGGCTCATCCTTAATAATTTTTTTGTTTAAAAAGGGATTATCCACTATTACAAACGGTAAATTATTAGTATTCACCGGTAATACTGAAAAATTACTATTCCAATTATTCAAATGGAACAAAACATTTAAATAATACTCTCCACAACTTTTACATATTTTACAGATTTTAAACACCTTATTCATATTGGTGATATTGATGTTGGAGTTGGTAATGTTCTTGAAAATTGGAATAACAAATCTGGCATCAGCATCCAAATGTACCACATTCAAATTACTGGGTCCAGAAGAATAACTTCTACTTTTGCCTCTATCGTCTTCGAATTTCTTGTCAAACAAACAATTTGAACAAATTAAAAATCCACAAAATCGACAATGATGACGTCTTTTCATATTGAAGAAATTACCAAACGTATTGAAACATTTCATACAACAGTTGGTGAAATTATTTGGTTTCCAATGTGTATGTGTTGGTTCTATTGGTTCGTGAATCTGATGGTCAAGACCACTTAAGTCTACCTTTACATTAAGTGAATTAAGTTTGAATGATGAAGAAGTGGAACTATTGCCAGAACTGGGACATGAACTTGGGTATGATTCTATTGGGGATGGGGCCATATCTGGGGCTTCATTCGGGGACCGCAATACGGCGGGAATACTCAAGGGCCTTTTATATCTATAAACGGGTTTGATGTAATTTGATGGAATCGTCACTTCATTCTTCGATTCTTCAGACACATCTCGTTCGAAGCTGGTCAAGTTATCGTTCAAATTATTGATGGCATCGTTCAAGTTGGAGGTGGAAGCGTTAGAACTTTCAGCCACCGATGCAGCATATGTGTAGTTATGAAGGTCGAAATTAGCCGGACGATATCCTGGGCCGACTTTATCTCCTTCTTTGTCAATACCAGTTGTAGTACCCGTAGAAGTGGTGTTCAACAGCCCATCTTCTTCGTCCGCTTGGCCAACCTCCTCCTCGCCCCGTACCGCCCCATTCATCAGTACATTCGTTGCAGTCTCGGTGTCCATGGCAGCTATTTTACCACCCGTCGCAGCCATTTTACCACCCGTGGCAATGACTAATGACGGAACTCTAGTATCCTCTTCCACGGTATGTTTAAAACGAGGAGCTCTAATCTGTTCATCATAGTCGATGTTATTATACAAGCCTTTTCTTTGTTCCTCTTTATTCACCGTTATGACCATATCACCATTAATACTATTTGCTTTGGTAGACCGTTGACTCTGTTTGACATCATCTGGTAAAATGGAAGATATGGTTGATCTTATGGGTTTGGGAGAAGTTTCGATAGGTTTTTTGGAAAACGAAAAGGCACACGGCTCACCATTTAACGGTACCACCGATGGTCTATCAACTGGAGTATCAGTCATTAAATCTTGAATGAAAAGTTTGATCTTAATCTTTTACCCCTGGGTTTATTCGCGGTGTGTATGGCAAGAGATAAGACGAGGTGAGCACACGCCCCGGCTGAGATGCAGTCGATAGCAAGAGTATAGATGGGATACTGCATAGCAATTTATGTCAAGGATCTGGTAGGGGTAAGGGCACAAGATTTAAGGTACCTACTATAATTCGTCAAAAATTGCCCCTTACATGGTATTGGATTGTATTCACGGAGTTATTACATGGTGTTGAAGTTATTCTCTGATATGGCCTGAGTCTCGTCAAGAACCCGCGCCATCTTATCGGAATGGAGGCGGATGTCGTGGCTGGAGAGGAGGGTTGAGTGGAGGGTGGCTAGTGAATATTAATATCAGTGTGAATGTGTTGTGTATTGTACAAGAATGTGTATGGATTGCAAATGTATATAAATGAACATCCTTATACGTACTGTGTATATACTGAGAATGTCTATACATAGCATGAATGCAATTGTGATTTTTGTTTAATGAACAGGCACATGCTTTCGCTTCTTATTTTTTGCGGCAGTTCGTATATTGGAAAGAGTTTGGCTACTATGGTGTACCCAAGAACCCACATAACTGGATGACCCGCCTATGCTATCCCACTCCAGAAATTAATTACCACTCTCGAAGAACGACCAGTCACCCCAATCACCCCAATCACCCCAATCACCACACTCCCCACTACACTTTCTACTACTCAAACATATATTAATACAGATGTATATCTAGTACATAGAATTTTCAATTGCTTTGGAATAGCAAACCAACACTGATCGTTCAAAGCTTCGACTATAACAACATATCAGTATTTATTCTTTTAAAGGCATCCCCTTTAATCTTTCAACACAACATATAAAGCATGTAAAATAGCTGGGAACCAGAAGAAAATACAACAGATAATGTTAATCCATAATGGAGTGGTGGCTCCAACCTTCATGAATACGGCCAATGGAGGCAATAACACGGCAATAATACATGCAACAATCTTTTCACTATTCATCTTAAACACTTAATCAAGTTTGAATAGGAGAATTTTTCAAAGTTTATATTCGCGCAGATTGACGAGACGAACCGGTACGGGCAAGTAGACCTGGAGTCATGCGACGGAAACAAAGTTTGGCCAATTGCTGGTGGAATTTACCACATGGTGTGATTGGTGTACCGTGTACGTATAGTACGTTGATAGAGTATTTTTAGAGTGTTTATAGAGTATACCTACAGTATTTGCAGTTACCTGCGCACATTTGTTAGTGAGAAGTCTCGAGTTTGGTACTGGCTTCCATTCCACGATTGGCTAAAAGCATTTCTCATTCATTAAGAGATACGAATTCCCGTCAACTTATCAAAATTGAGACCGATTCTCTTGGCGAAAGGTTCTCCTAAAACTTTTGAATCCATATACTGCCCAAACTAGTCATCCTGACGATTAAAGCGGTAAAGCGGTAAAGCGGTTGTGGCTTAGTCTTTATGGAGAGTCACTTCCAATCTGAAGCGCACTGGCAAAAGAAACAATATTTTCTGGCGCATCTCAACCAAAAAATATTACATCGTAAATCTTTGAAGTACATTATGTTGAGACCGCCTTTATCACTTAATCTATATTTTCTAGAAACAAAAAAATTCTCCCGGGGGTGAGTCGAACACCCGATCTCAAGATTACTTTGAGTTAACATTACAGTCTCGCGCCTTAGCCAGCTTGGCCACCGAGAGATTATTGGCGGGAAATTGCAAATCTGTGTTCAAAAACAGCTAAACTCCGAAATTACCGATATTAACCCCGAAACAGACATGAGTGTTTGAAAGTTTCCTGATTTCACATTACGGGTGCAGGGTTTTTTGTCTTTTGCAATTTTATCGGTGTGCACACTTCATGGATAATATTTCTATGGGCCCAGGTGTCCCCAGACTCGCGCTAAACTTGGCCCGCATTAGCAGCCAATCACGCAGTTCCAGTTCTTCATTAGCCAATTTCACACCCAAAATTGTCGCATTTTTATTGCAGCATGTCACGTGATATATGATAAGACTGGAACTCTCAGAAAAAAAACTGGTGTATTGCAACAATTTTTTTCTTCACATCATACTGATTGATAAACCATTTGTTATTTGTCATGTCAAGTCCGTTTGAAATCGTGAGTCAGATCGCTAAGAACGTATCTGGTCATGTTTTCACCACTAAACTGGCAAAATCTGTGGATTCTTCTTATTCCCAATATTTCAGTCAATTTAAAGAATCTCATGAAGAATTGATCGATGCCAATGATCCATATCTTGTCATAAACGAGTATTTGGAATCAGAGGAAAAACAGGAGTTCACCACCATCGTCACTTCAGGAAAGACTCTTTTTAAGAATCTTCCTATTCTTTCTTTGCAGAACTTCTCCTCAAATCCAGTTGTTCATCATGTGGAGCTTTCAAACTTTGATTTCTCAATCATTACCAGTTTAAGAGATTTGGATTTACCAGTATTGATATCACAAAATTCAACTGATTTAGTAGCTAATACTCAAACTGCTTACAATTTGGCAAAGAAGTCATCAAAATCAGTCGTTCATTTCGTGGTTCCTTTCACTCCATCTAAAATTCCTAAATTATCTTCCAAACCGGTGATTTTATCCGACATAGAAAAGAAATCTCCCGAAGACATCTTGATTGAATTCGATGTTAGTCCATTCAGTCTTTTGAATTCAAGATCTGTTAAATCTCCAAAAGATGCCGTGGTTTACCTTGGTTTGATTAATGATGATTTAGTGTCAAGCTTCACCACCAATAAAGCTTTATTGATCTCCGTCAATTCATATAAACCATTTTACCTTAGTCATTTATTATCGATTATTCCTTCGTCAGTTGAATCCTTGACTTTGGTGTTACAAACCACCACTCCATCTTCAAGTTTCTCCCCACTCTTATTGGACTTTTTCCAAGATTACTCAACCCATCAACTGTTGAAGAACTTCACCACCATAGTATCTGCTTATTTTGGATTTAGTAAAGACTTGGCTGCTAGCGTATCTAATTTATTGAAAAATACCAGATCTGAAAGCCCTGTTCAAAACTTGGCGTTTGGTAAACTTCAAGTTGAATTATCTACCAGAGCTGAACAAGATAGAGTATCCAAATTGAATGAAGCTGCAACCAAAGCTCATAATTTGGAACATCCATATAAGCAATTATTGACTCAAGTAAGTGGTGATCATTTAGATATCTTGAATACTTTTGATGCTTCTAGTGCTGGTGCTCAATCGAACCCAGATTTCGGATTTGGTAAATTCTTGCAATATAAGCAGGGATTAGAAGAATTCGTTACTGTGATCTATACTGCTATTGGAAGTAACAGTTTCAAGTCTCTTGATAACGGAAAATTAATTGAATACTTGTCATCTTGGTTGGACCAATATAAATCCGGTAATCATGACGTGAATGATGAATTAATTGGTAATATTTTAAATCTTTTGGAATCTGATGCTTCCAGTGAAGCTGCTAAGCAATTATTGGCCCAAGAACATTTCTTCAAATTGAAGTCAAACTGGTTAATTGGATCTGATGCTTGGTCTTACGATTTGGGTGCTTCCGGTGTTCACAGTGTTATCTCTTCTGGTGACAATATCAATATGTTGATCATTGATAACCAACCTTTAAGCGATAAGAAGGTTAATGGATTCCGTAAGAAAGATGTTGGTTTATATGCCATGAATTACGGTAACTGTTATGTGGCCTCTGTGGCAGTGTATTCTTCTTATACTCAAGTTTTACAAGCTTTCATTGAAGCTGAACAATTTAATGGTCCTTCTATTATCTTGGCTTACTTGCCTTACCACTCTGAAGATTCTAACACTTTGGAAATCTTGAAAGAGACCAAGAATGCAGTCGGCTCTGGACATTGGCCATTGTACAGATATAATCCAACTTTAGAAGAATCTAACATTTTCAAATTAGACTCTTCTAATTTGAAGAACCAATTGAAAGACTTTTTAGATAGAGAGAACAAGTTGAGTTTATTGACCAAGAAAAACCCAGAATTATCAAGGAACTTGAAGTTGAATTCAACAACCGAATCCAAATTACAACAACAGAAGATCGCTGATGATTCCTTTAATAAGTTATTGCAAGGATTATCGGGACCTCCATTAACTGTTGCATTTGCTTCTGATGGTGGTAATGCCGAAGCTGTTGCTAAGAAGGTCCATAGACAAGCTACTGGTAGAGGATTAAAGACTGTTGTTTTAGCCATGGATGATTTAGCCATCGAAGACTTACCAAATGAAACTAATATTGTGTTTATTTCTTCTACTTCGGGTCAAGGTGAATTCCCAATGAATGGTAAGAATTTCTGGGAAGGCTTGAAAACTTCTGTTGATTTAGATTTATCTTCCGTTAAGTTCTCCGTATTTGGTATGGGAGATTCGGAATATTGGCCAAGAAAAGAAGATAAACATTACTATAATAAACCAGGTAAAGATTTATTTGCCAAGTTATCACTTTACGGAGGCCAAGTTTTGACCGAAATTGGTTTAGGTGATGATCAAGATGCTGATGGTTTCAATACTGGATTGAATGACTGGATGCCAAGATTATGGACCGCCTTAGGTGTTGATGGAGTCGATGGAGTTGAAGAACCAAAACCTTTGACTAACGAAGATATGAAGATTCAATCTGATTACTTAAGAGGTACCATTGCTGAAGCATTAACAGACCAATCTACCGGTGCCATCTCTGCTGTTGATCAGCAATTGACCAAATTTCACGGTATCTATATGCAAGATGATCGTGATATCAGAGAAGAACGCAAGAGTCAAGGTTTAGAACCAGCTTATGCTTTCATGGTCAGATTAAGATTACCAGGTGGTAATGCCACTCCTCAACAGTATTTAAAGATGGATGAATTAGCTGATGTTAGAGGTAACGGAACCATCAAATTAACCACTAGAGCTACTTTCCAATTACACGGTATCGTGAAGCATAATTTGAAATCTGCCATTAGAGGTATGAACTCTGCTTTGTTGGATACTTTAGCTGCTTGTGGTGATGTCAACAGAAATGTTATGGTTTCTGCTTTACCTCATAATGCAAAGGTTCATAAACAAGTTAGTGAAGTTGGTTCTCTCATTTCAGAATACTTGTTACCTCAAACTACTGCATATCATGAGATTTGGTTAGAAGGAGCCGATGAAAATGATCAACAAGGTGACAGAGATGTTTGGGAGACCAGAAAAGATGGACCTAAAAAGAAGAAAACTTTGGTTTCTGGTAATGCATTGGTTGACCACGAACCAATGTATGGACCAACTTATTTACCAAGAAAGTTCAAAATTGTTATTACTGTTCCTCCATATAATGATGTCGATGTGTATGCCCATGATATTGGATTGATTGCAATTGTTGAAGATAATGAAGTGATTGGTTTCAATCTTTTAGCCGGTGGTGGTATGGGATCCACTCATAATAACAAAAAGACTTACCCAAGAACCGGTTCCATGTTTGGATATGTTTCTAAGGAAAAAGTCCATTTGGCTTGTGAAAAGATCATGTTAGTCCAAAGAGATTTTGGTGACAGAACCAACAGAAAGCATGCTAGATTAAAATACACCATTGATGATTTGGGGGTTGATGTGTTCAAGAGTAAGGTTGAAGACTTATTAGATTTCAAGTTTGAAGAACCAAAACCTTTTGAAATCACTTCAAATGTCGATTACTTTGGATGGTGTAAGGATGAAACTGGATTGAATCATTTCACTGCTTTCATTGAAAATGGTAGAATTGAAGATACTCCTCAATTACCACAAAAGACTGGATTAAAGAAGATTGCCGAGTTTTTAGCTGGAGGAAGATCGGGTGAATTCAGATTAACTGGTAATCAGCATTTACTTATCTCCAACATTGAAGATCAAGATATTGAACATGTCAAATCTTTAATGGCTCAATACAAATTGGATAACACCGACTTTTCGGGATTAAGATTATCATCAGCAGCATGTGTAGCATTCCCAACTTGTGGATTGGCCATGGCAGAAAGTGAAAGATATTTACCAGAATTGGTGACCAAGTTGGAAGAGTCTTTGGAAGAATACGGATTAAGACATGATTCGGTTGTTATGAGAATGACCGGATGTCCTAACGGTTGTGCCAGACCTTGGGTTGCTGAAGTTGCCTTGGTGGGTAAAGCTTATGGAGCCTATAATTTAATGTTGGGAGGAGGACATCATGGTGAAAGATTGAATAAGATTTACCGTTATTCTATCAAGGAAGATGAAATTTTGAATATCTTAAAACCTTTGTTCAAGAGATGGAGTTTAGAAAGGGAGGAAAATGAACCATTTGGAGATTTTGTAATTAGAATTGGAGTTATCAAACCAACCACCGAAGGAAAGTATTTCCATGACGATATTCCTGAGGAAGCCTGATTTATATTTATTTATTTAATGCAAGTCATTCGTAATTCGTAACCACGTAGGTCATGTTGATATATCACACTATTTACGTATTCCTTTGATCTCTTCGACGTCAGATAAAAGCCCTCGTATAGTTGTCAGTTTATGTCTTTCAACCTCGAGTACATCTTTGATTTTAACGTTCCAAAGTTTCACATTCACGGCATTCAATTTTCGATTAATTCTTCTACTACATACATCACACATATCATCTGCCGACCTTTCAATCTCTTTTAACTTGGCATCAGATAATTTTTTGAACTTGGCTATTAAAGCCTGTTTTTGTTTTCTAGTATATGCCATTGCAATTTTCATTGCACCAGTTCGCGCGAATAAACCGAACAAATCTGGTGGCAATTAACCTTAACTTAACACTCTACACATCACCAAAACAACTGATAAAATGGTGTTAGAAGCTACAATGATCGCCATCGACAACTCCGAGTACATGAGGAATGAGGATTATCCCAGTTCCAGGTACGAGGCTCAATTACTGGCCACCGAATATATCTTTCAGAACAAGGTCAATTCGAACCCTGAGAACACCGTAGGCTTATTAGCATATGGAGGTAAAGGTCCTGAAGTTTTGAGTACTTTAACTACAGATTTCGGGAAGATATTATCGGGGGCTCACCATACCAAGATTCATGGAAGATCCCATTTCTCCAGTGGGATTCAAGTTGCAGCTTTAGCGTTAAAACATCGTCAGAATAAAGTCCAGAATCAACGAATTATAATATTTGTAGGATCTCCAATTGAAGAGTCTGAAAAGGATTTGGAAAAATTGGCCAAGAAAATGAAGAAGAATAACATTGCCGTGGATGTTATAAACTTTGGAGAAGAACTGTTGAATAGTAGTAAATTGGAAAGATTTAACAGTGTTATAAATAATCATGATAATTCCCATCTTGTCACAGTGCCTCCGGGTCCAAGATTATTATATGAAACGATTGCCACATCTCCTATTTTGGTGGAAGATGGTATGGACATTGGTGGTGGAGACATGGGCATGGGAATGGGCATGGATGGCTTTGGTGGTGGAGATTTGATTGATCCAAATATGGATCCAGACTTGGCCTTGGCTTTGAGATTATCCTTGGAAGAAGAGAAGGCTAGACAAGAAAGAGAATCTAAGCAACCAGAAGATGGTGATAAGAAAGAATTGGATAGAATAGATGAAGATAAATAATGGTCAAGATTAACACACAAACACATAAATTACATGAACATACATCTTCATTTTCAACGATATTACGTAACTGTATTCTCTTAACCTTTTTTGAACTATTTACTATACATTTCTGACTTCTCAAATTCTGCGATTTTTCTTTGTACTCCATGTTAAGTAGAAGTTACAAAAAAAATGCTTCAGGGTCGGATCCTTCCCGATCGAAGACGGAAAAGGGTCACAAGACGGTTGTATTCATTTCTTCTTATAACGACAGTATCGTCAAACCACTTGGAATCACCGTGGCTCATTTTTTTGATGCATATTCAAAAGTATGTTTTTTGCAACCATTTGCAACCTTTGCATTTACTAACAAAACAGGGCAAATGGAACTTATCAGAAGTTACAAAACCCAAATGTTTTGAAAATATTCATTTCTTGAAGCCCCCTGAATGTTATAACGAGATAAGCAGATCTAAAGCTGTAGCAGAATATAATGCCTTGAGCCAATGGGACGAGAAACTTATCTTCAAACGACTTGTGGGTAGAATCAGGAAACAATTTAGTGTGGGAGGTGCAAGTATCTCTCTCGTTAGTAAAAATCGGATCTATTACAAATACGAATGTTTATTGAATACCAATGAAGTTATCAGAATCGTTTCGATCGATGCTCATACCATTCTTTCGAGAGACTATTTCATGCTATTAGATGCCAGTAAAGATTGGAGAACCATTAACAATCCTCTTGTCAATGGAATTCCATATCTCAAGTTTTACTGTGGGGTTCCTCTATATGGAGGGAAGAATGAACTTATTGGAGTTTTGGCGATATATGATTCATTTCCCAAAAAAATCTTTCCTGAGTCCGAGATTGTCAAATTGAAGGAATACAGTAAAGAAGTCACCACAATTCTTGTCACTCCTGTAGACGAACTACAAGTCAAATATAAATCCACACAGAACTTGAAAACATTTGATGAAAAGGGTGCCGATTTGAACGAATTGAAGTTGAAGCTAGGAAGAGCCACATCAAGAGGATCATTGATGACTGTCTTCGAGAAAGATGGATCGGGAGGTCCTTATTCTCAGAATCATAATTTCAAGTTCTTAACTAAGATCATCACCGATGCTGAGAAACGTGAAGCTGTTAGTAATCAAATTCTAATGAAGAAACTCATGAAAGTCGGAACCATCAAGAAAGCTTCCAATCTATTATGTAAAACTTTGGCGGTTAACTTTAACGCTGATTTCGTGTACATCTTAGAGATCAGAATAGCCAAGAGTTACGAAATAGAATCAATGTATTTCCCCAAAGAGAATAAAATCGATAGTGACGGCTTCAAATATGCTAACAAATTGGTCAGCCGTGAAAGTGTTGGAAATGAATTCATGTCTAGAATAATTGGTAGTTATGGATCTCCGCATAGTTCACTTACCTTTGAAAATCTTATCCATCATAAATGTTTTGAGACGGAGTTTGGAATTCGTTATGAGAATCCTCATGGGAACTCAATCTTCAATAGTGGTATCATGATGCCGTTTTACAGGCATAGTTCACGGCTTGTTAGACAGAAAAAATACAAGCCAGAAGTTGAAAATTCAGGTAGAAACACTCCGATTGGTGTTTTACTTAGGTCTGGAGGGTACATCATAGGAGTATTCAACAAGCAATCTGACGTCAAATTGAATGATGACCAAATATCTAGTATTTATTCCAACGTTGGGGTCTTAAGAAAACTTTATATAGTTGGTTAGATGAACAACATAACCGTATTATAACCCCATCTCATTCATAATAGCCAATTCTTCCTCATGCTCGTCCTGCTCGAATTGAGCTTGATCCATCGTAGCAGGGTCTTCCGCTTGAGTTTCAGGGTGTATATTTGTCGCCAGTAAGAATTCATCATCATCGGAAAAGTCAGAGAGGCCATTGATTTGACTTTGGGATGCATCCTGGGATTCTTTATTGTGTTTTTCTGGTGCATTCTTATCTTCGACCTCTTTGGCTGAGTTATAAATATCATCACTGTCTGGATCAACAAACAACCCATTCCCGCTACCAATGTTCATGAACGAGAAATCATCATCCACATGGTAATCGTCCTCCTCCTCGTCGGCTGGGTCTCTACCATTCTCTGCTCCATCAGTATTGGGCAATCCACCGGTCAACAGAATACCCTCTGATGATACAGCAGTATTATCATTGTTAGCATCACCATCGGCAAATGGAACGTCTATTATCCCCATGGATGTTTTTAATTTATGGAGTTCTTGCTCAATCAATTCTTGTCTGTATAGTTTCAATTGGGGAGATCTATGGGATACACCTCTGATGAGTTCTATGCAGTCTTTGAAGTTGGCCTTGGGGAATAACGTGTGACACCATAATTGATAGAATTGGAGGATGGAAGATAAGTTTTGGAATTCATGTTCATATTTCATTTGTTTGGAGGTTGATTTCTGCTTATCGCGTTTCTTGATGATTCGATTCACCTTTTGATAATTCTTCACGATATATGGAACTCCCTTTTCACTAAGAAGACGATCCTGGTCGATCTTCGGTACCTTCAATCTCTTGGTAACTTTGAGTTGTTCATCGAGTCCTAATAATTGATCTGGGTCTTCAGACATTATATATGAGATTGAAAAAAAGACGCGTTGGCTGCGAAAACATTTACAAGTGAGATTCTCAAGTAGGTGTACGAGAGACGATGAGGAAGGGGGTATTCCAGGAATGTATAAGGTTACGATAGAAGACACGAAATTTCACATTAACATGTGAAACAAACCTGTCTTCTATATAATCGTATATACACGGTGTTTACCTGCACTGAAACAACGTATAAGCATTGGAATGCCCGACAGAGTATCGTCAGGGTGGAGTCCCGCGAGTCTGGCCCTAGACTGTCGCGAAAAAAGGGCGACGGCGGACCGGCCCGCACCACCGAAGCGTCCCGTGAGCCTCAATCTCCACTGCCACATACCGACGACCAACAGTTCAGAATGAACATAAAGACATTATAAGAGTGTATTGATCATGTTAGACCCCACCACACTCACATCGGTAACTCCTAGGCCCCCATAATCTTGAAAATCACAGGCACAGGTCTATTACGAACTGCCTCTCGTATATCCCTAAAACAATGACAGGACCATCCAAACAATTCATAGAAGGTCATCTCATCTTGTGTCTCACTTCAAAATGCGGCCCTAGTTTTAAATCGTAATGACAATTTAGCTAAAAATAATACGCACTATCATCATCATCATCGGACTTGATCCAAGCCACTATATATGATGAGTTCTCTAACTATATATTCAATTACACTTCTACTCTATGAACTATGTCTCAAACTATACCGTTACATCTGTCACTGTTTCACCCAACGTTCTCTGAAAATTTTCTGTGTATTTCCTATTGTAATCTTCTCATCTTCTTTTTCCCTTGTTGCGATTGTTCTACAGCAATTCACGATGGTTATGACCCGCAGACTGCACATACTTTATTGCTGACATCATCTATGTCTTTAGTTCTCAGACATTAACGTAAATCATTTTCTTTATAAATTCCTATAACAACTTGAAATTGCCAATTATTGTCATTTATTTCATATTCTGTTTTCACAGACCACTTACCTTTACCATCTCCATTTGTGAACTTATTCTTTGTTCGCATATATTCTTAACTCCACATTTAATATGTTTGCCCTACTACTATCATTAGCATCCGCAATTACATGTTTTATATTCCCTATGTTGCTTACCATTAAACTGGTAAATAACATCTCTTCCCGAAATGATTCCAAACAATTACAACATTTAAAAATGCTTTTCAATTACTGGATTTACTATATTCTTTTATCTCAGGTTGAGAATTCCTTATTTATAAGGTTATTAGATGCTTCAATGGCAACCTTATTTAACGTTGGATTTTTTTTGATAAAAATATGGTTATTTTACGGTAAAGGTTGTTTAATTTTAAGTTATTATCATATGAGTAGCTTTTTCGCTCGGATAATTGGAAATAGCAGTCAAAATGGTAATATTGATGTATTTGAATACTCAGTAATTGACCCAGTTATGAAACTTACCATTCTTAATTCTCCAATAATATCCCGAATGTTTATGGTAGTTGGCTCTGTACTTGGTAGAAATAATTTGATCACTTCTGTGGTAGATTTGGTCAATCAATTTCTCATTGACTTATCCGTTATGCATAGTAAAGGTCAATTGAGATCACCATTTTTCTTGTCAGCTGCTTTAAACCATTTCTGTTCCATTGATAACCAAGTTATCTATAGACAGTACAAATTAACTAATCAATTTTTCCATTTATTCTGGTTACCTCAAGCCCCATCCTCATTTCAGGGAACAACTTCACCAGCAATTAATATGATGAAACTTAGACTGCAAAATTCATCTCCAGTAGGCAGTATTTCTCGTTCTCAAAGTCAAAAACTCCGTCGTGGTAGTAATGCCGGTCAGGGTCACGGAGATATGTCTCCTAATTTCGGAGCTTCTAGCCATTCAAGTAGAGTATCACTGCTCTCTCATAAAGATTCCCGGTCTTTATTTGAAGAGCTTCAAAAAATTGACCCTAGAGTCGATCAACGTCTCGAGCCCAGAACTGTATCTGACCCATTGGCGGGTTCTACCATGGCAAATCTGGGTGCCCCAGGTACTCTCAGTCCAGCAACAGCAATGGCTGCAAATTCTCGCAGATCTCGTTCCAGTTCTTTGGCTAGCCAATTGAACTTACCTCCCAAAGCCGTCCCACTTGATGAATATCTTGCCAATGCTGGTCCTGATTCTGGGGAAGGATTAATTAGTACTGATACTCCTTATCCACTTTAATGTATTATATATATGGGTTATTAATTTACAATATAGATAAATAGCTTTAAATGCCATTTTTAAATTTCGCAAAACACTAAACTTTTTTTTTCATTTTTCATGTACATACTAGAATATCTTCCCAGACTTCATAGTATTCTGGTAGTATTAGATTTCGAAAAAGATGTCAAAGATATAACTGGTGTATCTATTAAAGACGGGGATTTGAATATTTCAACTGGCACCTCAAAGCTGAATCTCAAAATGCCTATCCAGTTATCGGAGATGCGATTGTCTAATTGCAAAAAACAAGATCAAACCTTGTTATTATCATTCAAGGTCAATACCAAGTCAAAGGCGTCAACGTCCGACAATTTTATGAATATATTGGATATCCAACCCTGGTCTTGTAAAGATCTCTTGAAGACACCCAAGAATCAGAATAATTCGAATGTTTTTCAGTTCAAATGTGCTCATTGTTCCCATATTATAATAGACTCTGAAAAATTCACAAAGTTCAGTGATATGCCGTCAGATTTATGGGCAGAAATGATGGATTTCTGGCATTGTCATAAACCAGTATCATCCAAAGATTTCCAGACGAAAAAAAACTATAATGGAAATTTGAAACCCCAGCAAAACGCTATTCTTATGGGAAACTATTACATGCTAGTCAATGACCAGATAAATGTGAACGTTGAGGGAGGTTCGGTGAATTGTGTTTGTGGTAATAGACTTGGTGAAGTTGATGACGAAGTGTTAAAGCTCTTCAAATGGAATTTACTCTTGACTTATGCTGAAGTCACCGAATCATACCCTCCTTACTTGTATATATATAACTTGATTCTCGACAAGATAAATTCCCAAGCAGTCAGGAAACTCCTTATTGATGATTATTTAGTATGGATCTTCAATATTGGTATTGATGTGACTATGCTGGACAAGTCATTGACCAATGCTTGTAAGATATTATATTGTAAAAAGGCATCTGATGACCATAGAATCTTTGACGATGAGATAGTAGTTTCCGATAAGACGCTAGTCAAGAATTTCTTTGATGCTTTGGATGAAAATAACCAGTTGTTACCTTCTGCTAATAGAGAATTAAGGATTATGGAAGACAATAGCCCAATTACGTATAGTATTAGTTATCTATAATTTTAATCAAAGGTTTAATTCTAAGTTGATTCCAAAACTTCTTTGACAGCGGGGACAATTTGTTTCCTGGATGCTGCCAAGTTAGTTTGGTTCTTGATTCTAATATGTACTGTTTTACTCAATTCCTGTAATTTATCTGTGAACAGTTGCTTATTGTATAAAGCATCATCTAATTGCAAGCTGGTACATTGTTGCTCGAAAGTATCGAGTTGTGGGTATTTGTTATCCTTTCCATACACAACAATGAACTCTCTTCTATACTGACCTTCTTTATCGGTGTAAGAAGGCGTAATGATTAAAAGATCCAACCCAAAGAAGCTGGTGACATCTCCAAACCCTTGGATGATCTCAGGACTTGAGTATTTCTTGAACAACCATTCAGCTGATTTGCCTACCGAACTGAACCCAACATTAATATGATTGAACTCGAATTGCTTGTAGTCTTTTCTCAAGATTTCATTGACTTTGAAGCCTTCCAAGTCTTTTTTAGCCCGTTTGACGGTCTTATAGAATTCAGAGAACTGAAGGTCAAAAGCTGATACAGCAACATATGGTTCGAGAATTTGCCTATAACTCTTCAAAGATTCCACATCACCATTCTCTACCTTATCCGTCATGTTACTTGTATCGATCAATAATGGAGCTATGAATAATCTGACAATTTCCCCAGAATTTTCACCCAAAATCTTGGAGTCTAACTTCAGTTTCCAGTAGTTAAATACAAGGGATGAACAAGACCCATTAGGAGTGATTAGTCTTGGATTAGCATCCAAAAACACCTTCTCGTCAGCATGGTGATCTATGATGGAACTGACATCAAGTTTCTGATTCTTGTAACTATTGATCAAAGTATCACCTTGAAGGTTACAATGATCCACTAAAGTCAACTCCACCTTTGATTTTATGGAGTTGGTGATAGACTTAAAATCCTCAATGAAATATAACATATCTTCCACGATAGAATGTTGTTCAAGTACCATTTTTATATCTCTTCTCAAACCAAAGTCTTGTCTTGGAATATTGATGAGAGGAATTGACACTGTGGAGTCATATTTATAATTTAAGTACGAATATCCAATTGCACTTATCACCGAATCCATATCAGCTGATTGGTTACCTGCTACAAACCGAAGAGGTTTCAATGATGAGCTTTCAACTTCATTTTTCACCACTTGAAGGAATGATTTAACAGACATGATGGAGTTAATTGATGCGAATTAAGCGAGGCTCGTTTTTTACATATATGTATATTTTCTATAGATAGATACTACTTAGCATAGTGCAATTTCATATCTAACCATTGTCTTTTTTGGACTTCTGCTGGAGGCAAACTGACATCTCCATAAGAGATAGGTTTGAAATAGAAAAAGAACCAAATCATACCTGCAGTACAAATAAGAACCAACAAGTTAAGCCTACCTCTATTTACACCCATTGGTCTACCAGTATTGAGTCTGTTATTTGAACAGATAAATTCAGCCACCCCACCGGAGAATAAAGCGGCAATTAAATGGGCTGGTAAATAATGGTGTAAGAATTTCTGTCTGTTCATCAAGAAAAATGGAAGATAATGAGCACACCATCCAATAAAGAAGAATCCTAAAGTATTGTATAATCTGGATCTTGCCTTTTCATTCAATAAGTGCACGTTTCTACGACGAGTAACTTGGTCTGCCAATAATAATCCAAGATAAATAGCGATGAAGCAGACTTCGAGCCAGAATCCAACCACATTACCGGTGAAATAGATTTGTTTCTTATTGACATTGTCATTCCAAAAGGAAACTCCTGATAATGCTAAAGGCCATTCATCTGGTTGAGACGCAAATGGATGCAGGGCCGATAACTTGTTATTATGACGGAACATCAAGAATTGTAATTCCCACCATTTCTTCAAGAATGGGAGTGGTTTAACTTCCTTAGGGATATAAATATTTCTGGTATCATTTGCTGGAAAATTCACAATATCTTCAAACAACCAAGTATTACTAGGTTCAATGATCTTCTTATTTCCACTGACTTCTTGATGACCAAATCCCCATTCAGGTAAGACTTCATCATCATGAGTCCACATGGAAACAACAGTATCGACATGGATAATTCTCATTGGAAGACCTTTAGTCTTGACTAATTTTCTCTTATTCTTAGCAGATGTTGAACCACCTTGAGCAAATCTTAATCTGAACAAACTTTCGTTGAAGGCCTTGCTATATGGTTCTTCATCATAAGTGACGGTGAATTCTTCATTGGTAGATTTCAATGGGGAGGCAACATCATGGGATAACAAGAAGCCACCAGTACCAACATGCTTCAATCTGATAATATCATTGGTGAAAACAGCCATTTCATTGGTGAGTTTAGAATCAGCTGGGACGATTTCCCAATGACTGTTAGGATCCTCCAAAACAGAAGCTTCATTTCCTTTCTCTGGTTTGATAGCAGTGACTTGTTGAGTATGAGAAGAAATTCTTCCATCTTCATAACGTAATGGGTAAACTGCATCATGAGAATGTAAAAAGGCTTCAGTGTCTTTATGCTTGATGGTGATAACATCATGGAAATTAACTGTCTTGGAAAACTTTGCTAATGGAGATTCAATCAAGGATTCTTGGAATTCACTTGACATGAAACCATCACCAGTACCGGATTTGTTCAAAACAGCGAAATGCACCCAGAACCAGAATAAATAAAGAATGAATGGGAAGACAATTAATGCATAGAACCTAGCAGCAAAATGACAAGAGAAGTCATATAAAGTCAATCCTCTTTTGTAGTCCAACCAGTACCATAATTCATGAAGTACTGCAATACCAATAGTTACATAAGTCAATACCCCAACATATTTAGTAGAGATGACCAAGGATAAAGATACACCAGTACCAATTAACCATAACCACCATTTTCTAGAGAAAGCTTCCTTTCTGTAGGTGGAATACTTGGCATAACAGAACAAGGTCAAAGCCACAGCCAAATTCAAAGTGGCATCTAAAAGAATCAATCTCGAATCGATGATATGAGCATTGTCGAAACACACAATCAAACTAGCAAATGTACAAGCATCTGGGGAGTAACCCAATGCCTTCATAGTCTGGAACATAACTGGTACAATGGCAGTACCCTGAACAGCACTCAAGATTCTGTATGGAACATATGGAACATTATGGGAGATATAATCATCATTGATGTTATCGAATTTGAATTTTCCATCATAACCTACTAACCAACCAACAAAAGCGATCAATAATTTGGCAAATGGAGGATGTAAATCAAAGAAATAGGTTCTTTCCAAATAATAAGAAGCAAATTTACCGAAATGTACTTCATCGAAAATGACTTTGGAAGGTTCAGAGATTTTGGTGAATCTGGTAAATATAGCAAAACCAGTTACCACCAATAATCCAAACCAATATCTATATTCAGGGTCTTTTGGAACATAAGTTTCGGAAGAAACCTTGGAATCATTTGTGGATTCAACTGCCTTTTTAGAACCACTTTTCTTCTTGACCGACGACATGTTTCACGATTTCAATTGTCTTGAATACTTTAAAAAGAGTCGATTGATTGAAATTAAAAACACGTTAGTTGTCAACTTTTCAAATGATTTATTTTTCAGTCGCGAGAAAGAGCAGACAATGGTACGCGGCTATGACAGGGCCTCAATAGCGACACGAGCTATGAGAGTGTGAAAAGTATGTATTAACTATTTATTCATGGTCTCATTAATCGTATCTCGTTTATGTAAATTGTGTTTGTAGTTTTATCTTTACATGTGCTTCTTACTCCGTTTTTGGTAACCCCCTCTTCCCTTGATAATTGGCACATTCTGAGAACTGTTACTAGGGAAATAGCCCGACCGATTCATCTGCACTGGTATATGGAGTGGTGGAGTGTTGAACGGCATTTGGGAATTCATACTTATGGATTCATTGGAAGAACTCAGATTGTTCCTGTTGAATTGATAGATATCCATTGGGGTTGGACCTTGTTGATGATTATTATGTGCATGATGATTGGAATTGATTCCGGATCCCTGTGAAGTTGCATTTATCATGGCGGAGCTGGCGACTCCATTGCCTCTATTCAGAGTTGTATTCATTCCCATTCCTCCCAAGTCGCTACTAAAACTATTAGAGCCAGGAATTGATATTGGTCTGGAAGCAGATAATTGGGCAATTCTTACGTTCTTCTCTTCCACAAGAGTTTCATATTTAAGGATAGTGGTACTCAACTCTTGAATCTTCTTTTCATACTGATTACTCAACGTGTTGACTTGATAAGCCGTTTCTTTCTTACTGGCTGCATATTTGGTACTGTATTGTTTATCAGCAGACGTGAGTTTAGTTTGTGTCAATTGTAATTCTTGTGACAATTGGTTATTCTGTTCCGTTAATTGTGAGATCTCGACTTTCAATTGGTAGACTTGTCGTTCATGCTCGTTGAGTTCATGGGATTCTTGGTCATTGTTCTCTACATTCAGACTTTTATCTTTCACAGTAAGACTTTGTAGTTCTTTCTCAAGTATAGAGAATTCGGTGGTAAGGTCTTTGAGTTTGTTGTGGAGAGTGAATATCTTCTCATCCTTTGAAGGTATCAAGACCTTGGTCAAGTGGTCAAGTTGCTCAACAAGTTCCTTGTTAGAACATTTAGTGGAAGTGAGAGTTTTGGTCAAACCATCAGTTTCTTCTTGAACCTCTATCAACTTGGATGATAATGTCTCTCTTTCTTGCTTCAAATTATCGATAGTCATTTTCATTTCCAGTTTGAAGGTATCATAAGCTTCCTTGACCAAAAGATACTCGACATGTAGATCCTTGTACTTTTCACCAACGCTGAGTGACTGTTTAAGGACTTCCGACTCTTTCGACATTCTATTCATTTGAAGTTTAAGCTTAATGCACTGGAACTTGTTCAAATGTTTCATATAACTGGAAAATTCGAATTCATTCTTCATCAAAAGCAATTCACGTTGATAGAAATCAATCACTGATCCTAAAGCCTGCTTTCTGGATGAATCTTGATCAATCACCTTCTGTAATGTACCGCCGGTACTAACCACCATATCTTTACTAGAATCTACCGAAGCAGAGGAAGATTGAGGGCGTGGAGGGTTAGCTTTATCTCCCAAAAGACTATGAACATCGACAGCCGATTTTCCAGCGATTGATGGTTCTATTGATTCGGGACTCTTTGCACTGTAGAGCTTCTCGTGAGTTACAAGCAATTCCTGAAGTGGATCGCTTCCCTTCCGGTCAGTTTTCACAGTTGCATCCACTGAGTTGTTACGAGAAAGCTTCTCATATGTGACTTCATTGAACAGTATTTCGCCTGGTTTCCTGTTGGATACGGCACCACCATTGTTCTCGATCGAGAGGTTTGTAGGAATGATTGATAGTTTCCGATTCAACGCATTCAACAGTAGATTTGGGATGTTGTTGTTATTGCTATTATTGTTAATTGCAAAATATAATGGACTACCCATTGATGAATTACGGGACATGGTATGTGAAGTCTCATTAACCTTCGTGGTACTCGTAAACCTTGAACCCTTGTTAGAGACAGCATCTTGTGAAATATCTGATTCATATTCGTCAGGAATGAAAAAGCCGTAAAAAGGATTCAAGCTGAGACATCCAATCATGATTTCCTCTACTCCCAATGAATCACCTTGATTGTCCTCAAACAACCATTGAGTGGGTTTATTAGTTTCGTACGTCACCGAGAGTCGTTCTGGTTTCAAGAAATTTGGATGGAGTCTGAATGATCTGAGATAATGACAAGTGACGTTACTAATATTGGCCAACAAGTTTAATTGTTCCGGCAGATTGTCTCTCCCTACTAATTCATCCATTGTTACCAAGATGGAAGTATCTACAAACTTGGCAGGGTATTTCGTGAAGTAATCCAAAGGTGATTGTGAAAATAACGTCAAGGAATAAGGGAACAAACCATAAATGATTGTCAACAAATAACCTCCATCTAATTGCTTTTTGGTGTGGTCAATTTGATCCGGTAAAGGCATTGCCATTTCCCAAGACTGATTATTGTTTTCCATTGATTTCTTTAATAAAGACGAACGTTCCTGAATTGAAATGGGGTAGGTATACCACATGGATATTCTGCAATAAATGATAAGTAAGTCTGGCAAGAACTTGGATATTCTATCGCTCACCAACGGTACCAACATTACCAACACTGACAAGGCAGAAGCAATGATTTTCTCGTCAAAATCACACAGAAGGCACTTGAAAAAGTTGGTGAACAAGTCGGTATTAGTTATGGCATGTAATTTGGATGATTTGCTGTTAAGAACTACTCCCAATAAACTGAGAATTGCCAATCGATGTTCGGCCTTCACGAAGTACTCATCGACGATATTACCAAAGGTGGTAGGATGAAGCAAGGCAAAGTCCACGAGAATATTGGAACAATTACTCTTTATAAATCTTAATCTTTCGTAGTATTCTTGGTTATTCTTGTCGTCTTCCTCGATCTCCACTCCAATAAAACTCAACAGAGCAGAAGTTGGTCCTAAGTACAATTCCAAAATGTGTTTCACAGTCATGGACGAAATGTTAACTCTTAACTTGTTCAACTGTTCATCTGATGACACGTCAAAGTCAAAAACTTTAATCACCAAGTCCCGACATTTGACGACAAACTTCCAGTCAAACGATGCACTATCAACGGCAGGCTTTAAATATGTCTTCAACCAAACTTCGATTTCTTCTTTACTGAAAACCGGCAGTACCTCGGTTAAGATGTCAAGGAATAGAAGTTCACGAGGTAAATCTGATTTAGGACGGATGTAGTCATGATAAAAATCATATAGCTTATTGTGGAGATTGATGGACAGTCTGATGGACTGAAGGGTATTATGTTTCTCGATAAAAGCGGTGATGGACTTGAACAATTCGGAGGTATGGATTTCCGACTGTTCCTGGACGTTACCAGTTTCCCATGATACAAATAACTCGGTTAAATCTCGTAGGAGATGTTTGGAAGACCCTGACATCTGATGAGCAGAGATGATTCAATGAGATGAGAAGTGAGAAATACGGACGGAAATTTTCCAGACCATGTCGTTATTACCATTGATAGAGAAAGTCGATGGATTCACCTATGATTCTGATGCCAATGGCATGTACAAGTTCGTATCACATGATGGTGATCATATAATTGGGTATATGTCAGAATTAATTGCTGGTTTTTTTGCCAAAGAGCTGGGAATTAATGTCGATTCGGCTCTGAAAACGGTTGCAATTGACAAGGAATTTGACACTTTAGACAAGAGAGATGGGTTATTTGCTGAAATTGCTGGAAATTGGAGAAAGCAGGCCTTCTTCAAATCAGACTTGGATGATGGCTGGCGAAATGAGTTATATACTGTCTATTGCCCTACCTCTACTCCATACATGAGAATAGAAAGAGCCTTTTCGGTCTTAATAGGTGTTGTAACTTACGGTGTACATATCAATGGATTTGTTGACGCCAGCAACAGTAGTAATGGGAAACTTAAGATGTGGATTCCAAGAAGATCTGCCACCAAACCGACTTATCCAGGGATGTTAGATAATATGGTAGCTGGTGGTTTAGGATATCCGTATGGAATTTGGGAAACTGTGGTGAAAGAATGTTTTGAAGAAGCTGGATTACTGGAAAAGTTTGTCACCGATAATGCAAAATGTACCGGAGTATTACTGTACTTATATTATCCTCTTAATAAGGTGATTAATCGAGTTCAACCTGAAGTTGAGTACATTTATGATCTTGAATTTCCAGATGAATTATCTGTGGTACCTCATCCTGAAGATGGGGAAGCTGAAGACTTCAAGCTTATAGATGTTGATGAGATAATGGCCAGATTAAAGAACCATGAATTCAAGCCTAATTGTGCAATGGTGGTTATTGATTTTCTTATCAGACGAGGCATCATTACTCCTTCGAACGAACTGAATTATCTTGAAATAGTCTCGAGATGTCACAGAAGAATCCCATTTCCAACACTTTGAATGTCAATTTCAAAAGATTTTCGTGTATAAAATGATACAATATAAAAATAAATGCTAAATTAATTACTTCAATGTCAGATATAATTCATATCTATTGGACTAAGTAGTAGGTGACGGAGAATAAAGTTTTCTCATGATTTTTTGCTTCTACACCACTCCTGTACTCCCAAAATTTACAGATTAATTGAACTTAGATTCAGATATTAGATCCTCGATCTTATACACAGGATCATTGGTATGGAAAGTTGTATACAGTATTCAAAACTGTCAGATAAGGCAGCTTGTCCGAGTGGTTAAGGAGAAAGATTAGAAATCTTTTGGGCTTTGCCCGCGCAGGTTCGAATCCTGCAGCTGTCGTTATTTTTTTTGATTCCCTGTCCCTGTTTTATAGATGATTATGCTGGAAAGTGAGTTGAGTTGAATAATGGTGAATCTCTCCATGTTAATGGATACTTTGATCTTTTAAAGGGCCATGTTGTGGTTTATTCTAGCATCCACTTTCCCATCATAATCTCGTTTAATTTGCAACTTAGTTTTCGCAGTCGCTGCGCATTTCATCTCTCGTATAGCATTTACAATACTAAAATGGCATCTTCAATCGAACAAAAAGTGGCCCTTATAACCGGTGGCTCTTCCAATTTAGGAATATGTACTTCTAAGAGACTCATTGACAACTTGTCCGAAAATCAGCATCTCAAATTGATTCTTACGTCCAGAACTCTCCCAAAAGCAATCGACACCATTGATACTATCAAAGAACATGCAATTACTCAAAAAAAATCCATGCAAGTGGAGTTTGACTATATTCTCGTGGACTTCTCCAATATGGTGTCTGTTTTATCAGCCTACTATGAGTTGAACAAAAATTTCACCAAAATTGACTATGTATTCATGAATTCAGTGCAAACATGCTATGGTGGTATTGACTGGATGTTTGCCATAAAAGACGTTTTGAAAAATCCCGTAAATGCCGTGACAGAAGCCCATATGAAGATCCAAAAAGTGGGTTTGAAATCATCCGACGACATGGGATTACTTTTCCAAGGTAATGTATTTGGACCATATTATTTGGTCCATAAAGTCAAACATCTCTTGAAGAATGGAGGTAAAATCATTTGGGTCAGTTCAGTGATCGCTGGACCTCAATATTTGTCATTTAATGACTTGCAAATGCTTGAAAACAGATTCCCTTATGAAGGTTCCAAGAGACTTATTGACTTAATGCATATGGGAAGTTATAAGAGCTTGAAACGGGATCTTGGTATTGATCAATATGTGGTAAACCCTGGTATCTTCACCAGTTTCGGATTCTATGAATACTTGAATGTATTTACTTTCTATGGAATGCTAATGTTATTTTATGTCGCCAGATTTTTGGGCTCGACTATTCATAATATATCTGGTTATGTTTCTGCTAATGCATTGGTGAGTTGTGCCCTTAAGGATGAGCTTCAAGACAAGAAAGTCATATCTTCAACCGACATCAAGGGCCATGAATACCTTGCATATTCTGAAATCGATAATACAGGTGCTGAAGATGTAGTGGCTTACCTCGAAAACCTCTGTAAAGAATGGGATCTTGAATTCAAGGATCAGATCGTAAACACTCGTTTACCATAAGGTATGTGTGTACTTTTATAGTCTATAGTCAAGACATCTACAACCACAACCACTAGGACAATCCTCTTCCTCGTTATCTTTCCACCATTCAAGGGCACAGTTAGAGTGAAGTACATGCTCACAATTGCTGCAGATAACAAGTCTCTTGCTAACCAAAAGATTACACATACTACAATACTTCAAAGTATTGGATTTGTTAAGAATCCATGGGTTCTTATATGTGGACTGGATGGTTGAAAATTCATTGACTCGAGGAAGACTTGCAAACTGAGTTGGTTTCCTATATCCGAAAGAACATTTATGATCTTCAAATTTGGCTTCGTAACGCTCAGCGGAAGTATTTGGATAATTAAACTTCAATATCTTAATTCTGTTTGCTGGTAATCCCCAAGCATATAGCATTTCAGCATAGTGCTCTCTGTAACTCTTTATCTTTGCTTCTTCTTGGGAGCTCAACAATGGATTGGTATATACATCATCAAATAAGTCCAAAGAATCAACATTTTCAAATGTTATTTGCACCAGAGGTGGTGGTCTAACTGTACCTCGTTTGATCATCATTTTATTGTGATTATTATTGATTCCTCGAGGTCTTCTAAATTCTTTCCGTTGCCTTTCGGTATCAACTAAGGGACTCATGCTGTAGTTTCTACGGGCCAAGCTTCCGGATGTGGAACGTTCAGGTGAATCATCCAAATCATCAGAAGCAACAGATGGTGTATACCTATTCAGAAGCTCTCGCTTGAATACCAGAACAGATGAAGTTCTGTGTTTAGTGTTGTAACTGAAAGCGGTCTCAGCCTTTGAATCGGAGTTATCAGTTACCACCGACTCATAAGATGAGTGATTTCGTTCCATATCATTGGGTAAGTTTGGATTGAACCGCTTTAATTGAACCATAGATGGGGGTTGAGGTTTAATCTCATATGGAGTATGAATTGGTACCTTGAAAATATCCATCAGATTCGAAAAATCAAGGTTTTTAGTATTCTCATATAATATACAAGAAATCATTACAACCATTTGTAAATTCCCTCTCTTCTCAAAATACTGGATCATTTCTTTAATCAACCACACATATCCGTAAGGATGGCTTCCCCAATAGAATCTATAGGTCTTGTTCCTGAACATTTTCTTTGTCAATTCGTTGACTTTCATTAAATGATTCATAGCCTCAAGATTTTTTGCAACCGTTGAATTAGGGTTCTTGGCGATAGCGCTAGAGTGATAAACCGGATTGATATGGTTAATCTCAATATCCTTTATAAGAACCATTTCAAGTAACTTCCAAGCATCACTGATCTCCGTGAGACCATACTTAGAAGCAACTAAACTGTTATAGTTTGCGAGCCTTTCAGGAGTATCACCAAGAACTCTATATTCTTGAGCCAATTCTTTTTTATCGGGTATCAAATGATTGAAATCAAAGATTCCAACAATGTTCTTATTCTTTGTAGCCTGCTTTTTCTTCTTTCGAGACGAGTGTGCTTCCAGTTCTGCCCCAGGTAGAGACGATTTGTAATTAGATCCTGTGCCTCCTTGATTGCTTCGATTAAGAGCATTTGACTTCCCAGTCTGTGAGATATACCGATTACCCAATCCTACTGAAGTCTTGAATAATCCAGGTACTCTGAACCTCGAAGTTAAATCGTCTTGTTCGATATCATCCCAATCATTTGTAAAACTATCACTGGATCTCGAGGATGTATCACTTTCATCGCCGTCATCACTTTCATCATTCAGTTCCTTGTCTGATCCATTATCATCATTAGCTCCAGCATCTAGACTGAAGCCTGCATCCGTGAATCTGAAAATACTGAATTTTTGAAGTGCTTTACTATCATCTTGTTCATTATTTTTCGGAATGAAAAAGCAAACTAATTGCCCTGTAGGTGACCAAATAGCTCCACATCCTTTTGGTATGGGTGTTGAGTCAAAAGCTTTATTATCGAGAATACTATCATCATTATTCACCATATCGGATTGTAATGCAAAAGCTGCGGGATCATTTGAGTCACCTTTGCCTAGAGATCCATTACTGTTTGTCATTTCTTCATCATTGAGAGCCGGCATAAAATCAGACAATTCATCATCAAACACATCATCAGACTCATCGGACTCGATAGAGTCACTGGGCTGTTGATTTATCAAATCATCGGCCCAGCCCTCGTTTCCAACTTCTTGTATTATATCCGTATCTTCTTCATTCAAACGTGTTTCTCTTATAAGAGAGTCATCCAAGTTGATCTTGTCTCCCATTAGATATCTCAACACTGGCTCAAGACAGAACCTTTGGTGCTTGTTGCTGAAGAAGTGAGATATTTCCCGTAAATTCTTTAACATTTCCTCTTTGATATCACTCTTCAATTCATAAGACTCTTCAATGTTGAATGTGATGAATGATTGCTGTGATTTCTTGCCACTATTCACCGTTAATGGAACATTTTCCAAGAACGGATAGTTTCGTGGGAATTTTATTTCAAGTCTAATGAATATCAATTTTTGTTCAGTATCCTGATCCTGATCAGGTCTGGTAGTATTCTCTTCATCTTGTTCTTTGGCCTCGGAGTTATTTGCTTCATTGCTCAATAATGTCAGAGGTGCAGTCATTAAGGCATCTGCATTCGATTCTTCGGCCATGCTTTGGTCGTTAGCCTTCGATTCGTCATCTGCATCTTTGATCCGCTCACCAGGAGCTGTTGAATTGGGTTGAGAGCCACTCTGCAGTTTTTGGAGGTTTTGGGCTTGGCTTTCAGGCGCCGGACCTCTTAAACTCAAAATCAATTCTCCTGTAGATACAGAAATCTTTTCAAACCGTACTTTTGGAAATGTATGAGCTACTATGGTGACTTCTTCACCAAGGTTTGACGGGGTTGAGTCATCACGGTTCATTTGATCATGCTGATCATTTGTCCTTCCCATTCGGACACCTGAAATCCATGCCAAGTGATTCAATTGAGATGGTAGTGTTGGCAAACTTTTATGCTTTTTGGATAGTTGAAACATCGTCATAGATGAAAGTAAGTCACCTCTATTTTTGAAAAGAATGTTACTCAAAGTGATAGGAGGTTCAGTACAGTAGGATGTATAGTTATAATATTTGGAATTCGAACCTTGTAACTTCGCCAGTGAATTAGTTCTGGATTCCAGATCATCTTTCAGGGGTTCTGGAGAATCTAAAGCACTTTTTGCACCACTTCCAGGAAGTGCATCCAAAGCCTTCCGATAAAGTGGATCGTAATTCACTTTGGCATAAAGTTCATCATCATGAGGCCACAATTTCAAATCGTAGTCCAGCGACGACCAAGTGACCAATTGATAATCCTTCCAGCTTCTTTTTGTATCAAAACCATCATAATATTCATGGCGAGTTCTCCACAAAAAATCCTTCATAGGACCCCCATGGCCCTTGAAAGAATATATGGGATCCAAAGATAGTATTTGAGTCTCTTGGGTCTCAACATAGTCATTATATGCCTGGTCAAAATTCAAAATGTGAACTGCATCCAGACCTCCCCTTAAAGGCATTATACCACAAGCTTTTTCATTACCAAAAGGAAGAGTTCTAGCTCTTGCTACGGGGAAATCTGTCTCAACAATTATCGAAGGGGAAATTTCCCCCCAGGACCGATTTTCGTCAAACAAGTTGAAATTTCGTTTGACCTCTCGTGCATGTGGTGTACTGAGATCCCAAAATTTGATCTTTTGATCATTAGAACTAGTAATTATATTAGATAATCCATCAGTGAAATTAATACCATTGATTTTACCAGAATGAGCATCTTCAATCTTCAACATTGGCAATGCCCCTTTTCTGGTATCCCAAATATAGAAAGAATGATCATGACTTGAAGCTATTTCATGAGGATTCTTATGATTCCATTTGACCTGAGTAGCACCTGCTCTCCATTCAGCCCATTGTTGAACGGCTTTCCGGGGAGTTCTCATATCCCAACTCAATACAAACGTATCAATTGAACAAGTAGCAAGAATTTCCGGATCAGAGGGATGGAAATTGATATCAGTAATGGCTCTCGTATGTTCATGTAAAACATTGACAATAGCACTATCAGAAGGACGAGACAAGTCCCACAACATCGCCTTCTGGTTGGAAGTAGATATACACCATGAAGGTTTGGAATGGTAATGAGGAGACCATTGAACGTCTGCTACTTCCCATGAAGTTATATGATGAAGCCATCGAGGAGTCGTGAATGGTTCATCTAAATCAATGATGAACAAACCTCTTCTTCCAGCCAAAACGGCATCACGTCCATTTGGAGAGAGAGACATGGCCCCAATGGCTCCATCCACTCGTAGCAGGAGCGAATTGCCAAAAGTGACCGACTCAAATGGGTTTTTGAGTGCCATGTATGGGAGTTAATGTAGATGGTGCTACAATAGTCGCGATTCTGAATTTTCTCAATAGTCTATCTTCAACAAGTTGAACAAATTGAACAACCACAAAGTAGATCATACAATACCATGCCAGAGAAGGAAATAGATGACACCCAGCCGCAAGTCGATGAGATGGATGATGAATTCAACGACGAAGACTTTGACGTCAATATGGACCAAGCTCCATCTCAACCATCAGCACCTTTGGAACCCGAAGGAGAAGATGCATCAGCAGAAGATGCAAATATGAATTTTGGCCTCACAGATTTACCAGAACTTGCTAGAAAGGATAAGACGCTCAAGGAAGTTCTTGATCTTATGGATGGTGATTTTGCCCCAGTTATACCAGATCCTGTCATTGATTATTATTTGGCTAAAAGTGGATTTGAATCTTCAGATGTCAAAATAAAACGATTATTGGCATTGGCCACTCAGAAGTTCATATCGGATGTTGCTCAAGATGCTTATGAATATTCCAGAATAAGAAATTCTTCCAGTGTATATAATTCCTCGAATCCTCAAGCCAGAGCAAAACAGTTATTACAAGGTCAACAGTACGCTAATCTGCAACAAATTCCCGGTAGTTCAGGTTCAGGTCAAGATGGTGATGGACCTCTGCAGCCTTCTTCCAGTAATGCTGGTGCCCAGCAGGGGAAAGTGGTGTTAACTATGGAGGATTTAAGTAGTGCTTTAACGGAGTATGGTCTTAATACTTCTAGACCTGATTTCTACCGATAATCTCGCTACGTTAGAGATATATAAAATTTAATGTATACTAGTTTGATATTGAAATTGTCTTGTTTTTTAATTCCTATTAAAATGATCTAATGTCTGTTTATATGGTTATTCTTCAACTGCAAAAAAATATAAAAAAACGACAGCTGCAGGATTCGAACCTGCGCGGGCAAAGCCCAAAAGATTTCTAATCTTTCTCCTTAACCACTCGGACAAGCTGCCTTATCTGATGGTTTTGGATACTGTATACAACTTTCCTCATCAACGATCCGGTGTAAAAGGTCGAGGATCTAATATCTGAATCTAAGTTCAGCTAATCTGTAGATTTTGGGAGTACAGGGGTAGATGGAAAAAGGGGGTAAATACATTTTGTTTCTCAATGACATATAACATCTTCTTCTTTCCAATAAAGGAATTAAAGTACATCAAAAGGGTGGAACTCTGAAAAACTGACCCCAAAGTCCACCAATACATCTTGAGGTAGATCATTTTCCTTTCAACTTCAAGGCTGTCAATGTTAAAGGTAGAATGTCTGTCTGATGAATTCAAAAGGCATAATTTCCACTATATCAATCACTGCTCTTTACTTCTTATAAGTGGTCTGCATTCGTGAGTTGGACCAGAATAACAGATTTTGAATCCTTTATTCAGAAACTCTTCTACTCCCAATCAGCACCTAAAAAGAATCAGAGAATAGAGTAATGTATCTACTTCAGGGAACAATCCATTTCCAATTTTTCAACCATGATCTATGTCTCTTCAATGATAACATCCATTTAGCCTATATACTTCGTAGTTGTCTAATGATCTGCCAATTTGTTAAACTTCATTACGGTGAAAAACCCTTCAATAAAGTTCAACATACACCATCCAATATTCTGAGGAAATGGAGTTCTATGTTTAACAGTCTTGGGCCATGTGACAAAAACTGCTTCTGCAAGGTGAATTCCGTAGATAGTTCCCAGGATAAGTCTGAAATTTTGGCCGGCAAAGTCTAAAATCTTCCATAATAAAGGTGGGAAATAAGGAGAGATGGTGGACGTAACTGGGTCATTAGCAAACATCTCCTTCAACATATCCAAATCATAGCTTCCCACCGTAAATATGACAAAAAGAGACACCATCAAAATGGTTGCAGCCGAGAGTTTAGGAGAAGAATCCACCTTCACGTGAGAATATCCCTGTTTAGCAGCCGCATACTTGGCCATAGCTACCAACTTCTCTCTGATATCTTTCAAGGATTTTACGGAGACATTTTGCCCTTCTTCAATCTCATCCCATACAAAAGTAGCAGTATTTCCAAAAGATCTTCTCAAGTCATAGAAGATGTCCATTGATTTTTCATCGATGGCGGTGATTTTAACGGAACCTTCGTACAATTGACGCCAGTCAATGTTCTTATAAGCAATAAGGTAATCAGCGAGGGCCAATTGGTGGTCCTCATTCATATGGTGTATGATTCTGTTTTGAGCTTCCATGTTGAAGTGATTGAATTTGCGGTGAGTGTGAAAAATTCGGATTGAGGAAAAATTGCATGAGAAAAGAAGCAAGTCTATGAAATAAGAGACAACAAGTTGGGGAGCCAGAAAATAATTTGTGAATGGAAATATATGATAGATGGATATTGTGTTGTATTGTCATTAAAGAAAGTGTGTAATTTGACTTGTAATTGGGGATTCTGGATATTACATTCAGTTTACCTGGATATTGCACTCAGTCTACCTATCCAAGGTTTATCTTAAATGATGACATACAATAAGATGAGTACACAAGTAATAAAGTCCTCCTTATACAGTTCCAAACACCAAGTTAGGTGTCTGGTATGACATTTATAACGCTATTATCAGTCCACAATAGTTAAGATATAGAGATAACATCACTGAACTTTGACGTCAAGTGACACTGCATACAGCCATGGAGTGGGCTGGTTCTTCAAGCTTATCTCTGCAGTTCTGAACCCAAACACCGTTAAGATGACGATCTCTAATCAGATGTTATGCCCTTTATCTCGGAGTCCATTTAGTTTTCGCAGCCATTGTTTGGCGTATACACATAAAAACGGCCCCTGATCGTATGATTCTTTTATATGTATGACTGCATGAATTTTTTCCACAGATATTTCCCGGACTTCTGGAATAACCAATGCCGATCAAACCACAGTAGAATAGCAAGTTTATGTTGTACTAGTAAATTGAACCAAAGGTAGTCTTGACATTCAGGCCTTAAATTAGGTAGAGCCGGAGATAACTGAAAATGAGCCGACGCCTTGTTATCAGGATTACCCACCGCAATTGGACCCAGCAATCAGTTCAACAATTTATATCTCAATATAAATGGAATGCAGATCCACCTCCCGAACGGGATTATATCGCGATTATGAACCATCGCTCTGGAGTTAAGCCATATTTGCAACTAACATTGAACGGAGCAGAGGTGTATATCACAAGAGATACAACAGGAGAAACATACCCATTACAAGATCAATAACACATCAGCTCCACTGTGAATCTAAATCATTGTTTAATTTGGTTTCAAGAGGTGTAATTCAACTAAGCAACTTTTGGGGCCCCACGCCCCCCGCCTTAACCCCCCGAAAGTCCCTAGTTTCCTTTTCCGTAAACGCATCAGGTGTTACCGATTGCGAAAAATAAGAACCCCCCATTCAGATTTGTAATATAAAGGTTGACCGATCTCATAAATTCTCTTGTCTCTAGTAATTGATAATCCCTATAACAATCAGTGTTTTTTGTGATGTCGGATTACGTAACTCCTCAGCATTTACCGCTGCCCAAACTCAAGAGAACCAATACTGGGTTCACCCCCAACCAAATTATCGCTTTGGATGCATCCATCCCTGAAGGTTCTAAACTTGTTTGGAACAAAAATAGTAAATTGAAGCCATTCAATCCAAATACCAAAGTTTCAGAAAGAGAGAAAACCAACACAAATGATAAGGAATCTTTTGAAGGTTCTTTTATTAATCATGTAGAAACCACATTGGCAAGAAATATGCTTAATTGTGATGATTTAGCAGCTTATCAAGCAAGTTCTATTGCCGTTAGAGATGAATTGATTTTAGATTGGGCCAATACTCAACAGAAACAAACGGTCCATGACGGGAAAAGAGTTTATTACTTATCATTAGAATTTTTGATGGGGAAAGCCATGGATAATGCGTTAATCAATTTGGCTGCAAGAGATACTGCTTCGTCATCCTTGAAGGAATTAGGTTTCAATTTGGAAGATATCTTGAAACAGGAACCAGATGCTGCTTTAGGTAATGGAGGTCTTGGTAGATTGGCTGCTTGTTTTGTCGATTCTTTGAGTTCAAAGAAGTACTCTGGATGGGGTTATGGTTTGAATTATCAATATGGTATTTTTAAACAATTGATAGTTGATGGATATCAAGTTGAATCACCAGATTACTGGCTTAAATACTCTAATCCTTGGGAAATCGTTAGAAATGAAATCCAGATTCCTGTTGATTTTTATGGTTATACCTACGAAACTTATGACACCAATTCCGGTAAACAGAAGAAGGTGTGGAATGGTGGAGAAAGAGTATTGGCCGTTGCAGTTGATTTCCCAATTCCTGGTTATAATACTGATAACACCAACAATTTAAGATTATGGACTGCCAAGCCAACTGAAGAATTTGATTTCACCAAGTTCAATGCTGGTGATTATCTGCAATCAGTTGAAGCTCAACAAAGAGCTGAATCCATCACAGCTGTTTTGTATCCTAATGATAACTTTGATAAGGGTAAAGAATTAAGATTGAAACAACAATATTTCTGGGTTGCAGCTTCTTTACATGATATCATTAGAAGATTTAAGAAGACCCATAAGAATAACTGGTCTCGTCTTCCAGATAAGATTGCTATTCAATTGAATGATACCCATCCAACATTGGCAATTGTCGAATTACAAAGAATCTTGGTCGATTTGGAAGGTTTGGCTTGGGATGAAGCTTGGTCTTTGGTGACTCAAGTTTTTGCTTATACCAACCACACCGTCATGACCGAAGCTTTGGAAAAATGGCCAGTTGATGTGGTTAGTAAATTATTACCTCGTCACTTGGAAATCATTTATGATATCAATTATTACTTTTTAAAGTTTGTTGAACAGAAGTTCCCAAACGATAGAGATTTGTTATCAAGAGTCTCAATCATTGAAGAATATTCTCCTAAATCAGTTAGAATGGCCCATTTAGCTATCATTGGTTCTCATAAAACCAATGGTGTTGCTGAATTACATTCTGAATTGATTAAGACCACTATTTTCAAGGATTTTGTCAAAATCTTTGGTACTGATAGATTCACAAATGTTACCAATGGTATCACCCCTAGAAGATGGTTAAGACAAGCCAATCCGGAATTGGCAGCATTGATCTCTGAGGCCTTAAATGATCCTAATTATGAGTTCTTGACAGATTTGACCAAATTGAAACACTTGGAAAAGTTTGTCAATAATGATGAGTTTTTGACCAGGTGGGATCTGATCAAGTACAACAATAAAGTCAGATTGGCCAATTTGATTAAAGAAACAACAGGTGTTGAAGTTGATCCAAGTGTCATGTTCGATGTTCAAGTCAAGAGAATTCATGAATATAAGAGACAACAGTTGAATATCTTTGCAGTCATTCATAGATACATCTCCATTAAGAAGTTATTATCTCAAGGAGTTAGTATCGAAGAAATCAAACTCAAGCATTACATCTCCAAGTGCTCAATCTTTGGTGGTAAAGCAGCTCCTGGTTATTATATGGCCAAGACTATTATCCATTTAGTAAATGCGGTTGGAGCAGTTGTTAATAATGATCCTGAAATTGGAAACTTATTGAAGGTGGTTTTCATCCCAGATTATAATGTTTCTAAAGCCGAAATCATTTGTCCTGGTTCTGATTTATCTAATCATATCTCCACTGCTGGTACCGAAGCTTCAGGTACTTCTAATATGAAATTCGCCTTGAATGGTGGATTGATCATTGGTACTGTTGATGGAGCCAATGTGGAAATTACTAGAGAGATTGGAGAGGAGAATATCTTCCTCTTTGGTAATGTAGCTGAATCAGTTGATGAGTTAAGACATAAGCATATTTATGACGGATTCAATGTTCCAGAATCATTACTGCAAGTGTTTGGGGCAATCGAATCGGGTTTATTTGGTGACTACAATGAGTACAAGTCTTTGGTTGAAAGTATCAAATATCATGGAGATCATTACTTGGTTAGTGATGATTTTGACTTGTTCTTAGAGTGTCACAAGAAGTTAGAGAAGGTTTATGGACATCATGGTGGTAATGCCAAGGATGAAGATCATTTACATAAATGGGTTAGGAAAGCCGTCACCAGTGTGGCAAACATGGGTTTCTTTTCATCCGACAGATGTATTGATGAATATGCTGAAAACATCTGGAATATGGAACCAACCAGTGGTTAGAGATTAAGGCTCATATTTAGTTCTATAGTTTGAATTATATTTACGGGAAATTTAGTATTACCAGCTCCAAACGAGCTATCAATTAAAGTCCAAAATTTCCATGGATCTACTCTATCCTCCTTTAACCAAACTCTTATTCTTCTTTTATTTTCACCAGGTCTCATTCTTCTCTTTTTACTATTCTTGGAATTCAATCCGCAGCCATTTTTTTTTTCCTTTGTCCCCTAAAAGTCGCAGGGTTTGAAATTATTACACCTGACAAACGGTGATTTATAAACCAACTAATGAACAAACTCGTGTCATGATTGGATTGAAATTCTTGCTTTTATTGTTCACCAATGTTTTTGTGGTGGTGGCCACTAGTGTACGGGAGGGAAAGCCCAGAAATCAATATTTGGTTCCCCACCTTCCAGGTCTTATTGATAATTTTAATGACAAAGAGATTCCTTTGATGTTTGCTGGACAACTCGAACTCTATAAAGAAAACGACACTCATTTGTTTTTCTGGAAGTATCTGGATCCATATATTGAACCTGAGTATAAAAAGAGAACGATTTTCTGGCTTAATGGAGGCCCTGGTTGTTCGTCAATGGACGGGGCTTTGATGGAAGCAGGTCCATTTAGAATCGATGATGATGGAAAAGTCACCAAAAACAAAGGTTCATGGCATAATGCAGGTGATATTGTATTTGTGGATCAACCGGCTGGAACTGGGTTTAGTTATAGTAAAGAATATGACCATGACTTGGATCAAGTTACATTCCAATTCATTAAATTCATGGAGAAGTTCTATGAATTATTCCCTGAAGATGAAGACAACGAGATTTTCTTTGCAGGGGAGAGTTATGCTGGCCAGTATATCCCATATATTGCTGATGGGATCTTGAGAAGAAATAAAAACTTGAAGAAGGGGGAAAAACCCTTCAATTTGAAGGGGTTATTAATTGGTAATGGATGGATAGATCCTAATATTCAAAGTTTATCTTATTTGCCATACTCCATTGCAGCAGGTATCATTGATAAGGAAACCCCAGGATTTTCTCATGTCCTTGCCCAGCACGAAAAATGTCAAAATGCCGTAAACAACCTTAAAGGCGATAGTTTAAGTGATTTTGCCGAAGCAGATTCCATTTGTGAAGCGATATTAACGGATGTCTTGTCATATACTCGTGACTCTTCGTTACCAAAAGACCAACAATGTTACAATATGTATGATTATACATTAAAGGATTCATACCCTTCATGTGGAATGAACTGGCCACCAGATTTAGTCAACGTTGGACCTTTTTTGAATTCTCCAAATGTTCAAGCCGAATTGAATTTGATTTTGAAAAAACATTGGGGTGAATGTAATGGTAAGGTTGGGGGTAGATTCACCGCCAAAAACTCACAACCTGCTGTCAAGTTATTACCGGGATTATTGCAAGAGATTCCAATTGTATTGTTCAATGGTAATAGAGATATCATTTGTAATTATATTGGGACTGAAAATTTCATAGAACAATTGGAATGGAATGGTGCTACTGGATTCACCAATGACAACAAATACGATTGGGTTTATGATAATGATTTATCAGGTTACATCAAGACCGAGAGAAACTTGACATTCGTTAATGTATTCGATACTTCCCATATGGTTCCATTTGACAAGCCTGAAGTATCCCGGAGTTTGATTGATTTATTGGTCGGTAATTTTGACATCAAGGATATTGGTGGTCAAAGCTCTATTGTCACATATCCTCTTGGTGTCAGGAAATTAAGCTCACCAGAAGAAGCAGATAAATCATCAGCTGAACCAATTCCACCATCAACCCTGTTAGAACCAGTATCAGCCACCACTCCATCTTTACCTACTGGTGGCCATGGTTCATTCACCCAATTTGCATCCGCAGTTCCATCAACAGAAGGATCAGTCGGCAACTCTACCACAGTGGGAGAAAACGGCGATCAATCAGAACTGAGCAGTATCACTAGAATAATCCAATTAGTTGTATTGGTCATAATTGTATGGGGAGTCTACATGTTGTATGCTACCTACAAATCAAGACCATCATCTATAATTAAAACGAGACCATCAAACAAGAAAAAGAACGTACAATGGGCAGATCAATTAAGACTGTTCCAAGATGATGACGATGATAATTTGGAAGCTCCCAAGCAAGGGATTTTTTCAAAAGCTTTCAACTCTATCACTGGTAGATCAGAGGGAAGAGGTAGATATGCACCAGCCAATGGAGAAGAATATACTGAAGACATTGAACTTGGGGAAAATTTAAGACAACTGAATGTAGATCAATTCATTGTCGATAGTGATGACGACAGTAAGTAGATCAATCACCATAACTCATTTTTTATGTACTACTTAATTATGATACCAAAAAACATTAATAGTCAATACTCGCGAAAATTTTCAGATTTTTCACTCAGATCCATCCCCAACCTCCATCAAGTGGATTATATCTCATGTTCAAATCTAGTGTGCGTAAGTTGGCCACGGCAGCCAACAAGCAATTTCAAATCCAACAACCTCCTAAATACGTATTAGGATCTTTGAGGACTTTCCCATCGTTAGAACCTCATGATTTTATTCCTTTACCCAATGATTTTCTCAATGCTCCAACCAGAAGAGATTTCTTATGGAGTGCCGTTGTCTACGAATTAGATAAAGCCAGAGTTGGATCAGGAAATGCCATCACCAAGAGTGACCAAATGTATTCACACAAGAAATTAAGACCACAAAAGGGAAGTGGTAAGGCAAGAGTTGGTGATGCCAATTCTCCTCATAGATATAATGAAATTAAGGCCCATGCCATAACGGCTCCACATGATTGGTCTACCAAACTCCCCAGAAAAATTTATAATAAAGCCATGGTTACTGCATTTTCTGAACAATACAAGAAGGGGAAATTGTTCATTGTCGGACAGAATGAAAACACCAAATTTGAAAATGATAATGAATTGCCTATACTCGATTTCAACTACAAATATCCACAAACCATGAAACAGTTTGTGTCACAGCATAACTTAGAGAAATTGGGGTTGTTGTTTATCACTGATGGCCAAAGAGATAATTTGCTCGAGGCCGGTGATTTCAGTAAGAAAGCAGACATTTTGGTGAAGGAAGCAGTGGAAGTTAGAGACATTTTGAAGGCTAATAGAGTGTATATCGAATTACCAGCTCTTCAATGGTTTATTGGTAGATACATGTAAATAGATAATGAACCAATCATGTAATTAGAATCATAGGCTAATGTAAACGATTTTAAGATCAATAACCTATAGTTAATGGGGGTAGATATTAGATGCCCAAATAAAGGTTATCTAGTATGTCTTGGTACTGCACATACTTAATTTCTAGGGCTGCGACCCTAATGTGACTGTCTCACCTCACAGCTTGGGTCTTGGACGACCAACTTCTGCTCGCAGAGAAAAAAAATCTCATTGAAAATTTATCGAAACTTTCAATACTATACTATAGGATAAACCCACAAGATGTCTTTAGTTGTTCAAGAAGAAGGATCTTTCCAGCACATTTTACGGTATGTTAATCTACCTATACTCCCGTGATATTATTTCAATGATACCTGATATGTAATGTGGATGAACTTATTTAAGCCTTGAAGGAGAGGTTATTGAATGTGTGAGTGAAAAGTTTTCAAATCCCGAAAGACTTTTACCATTCCACCCAAATATCTGACGATCAGTAGTTATCGATACTCGAAGTGTAATTCATTCCCCCAGAGTCTATATCCCATGTAAAGACCGAAATTTGTATCTATATCCATTCCAAAAAAACATTCCTTAAATTCCGGTGAATAGTTCAGTCCTTGTTACATTTCAAATCACGAATAAAATTATTTTTCAAACATAATACTAACAAATTTAGTTTATTGAATACCAACATTGATGGTAGAATCAAGATCATGTACGCCTTGACCAAAATCAGAGGTGTCGGTAGAAGATACTCTAACTTGGTCTGTAAGAAGGCTGATGTTGATTTAAACAAGAGAGCTGGTGAATTAACTCAAGAAGAATTAGAAAGAGTTGTTACCATTATGCAAAACCCAACCAACTATAAGATCCCAGCTTGGTTCTTGAACAGACAAAAGGATCAATTTGATGGTAAGGACTACCACGTCTTAGCTAACAACTTGGAATCTAAGTTGAGAGATGATTTAGAAAAATTGAAGAAGATCAGAGCTCACAGAGGTATCAGACACTTCTGGGGTTTGAAGGTCAGAGGTCAACACACCAAGACTACTTCCCGTGGTCGTTAAGTTGGATAACAAATCCGTATATATTATCCATGTAATTTAATATATTAACTTACGTTTGATAGATGTAAAACAAAGATATATATCAAAAAGTCATAAATACTGGCGTATTTAACATATGCTGGTTTACTACAAATATTTCATAAAATCTTTAATCTCTAATATTATGCATTATGTACAGTATTATACACTAAATTGGAGCCACAGGCTCATGCTTTTTGAGTCACTTGGACTAATCATAAATTATTGCCAGTTACCTCCTCTGAGAGATAATAAACTTTGAACACCATCTGTCACCTTATTATCCTTGGTGACTTCGACTTTAGTTGGTTTATTATTGGAGATCTCTCCCAATGGCATTCTTACTGGTTCTTCAGCAGCGTTATTCAATAAACTTTGGATTTTATTAGAATTTGGCACTTCCTTATCAGCATGAACCTTAAATTTACCCAATTTAAAAGTATGGGTCGAACTGTTTGAGTTATTGAGTAAAATTGGTTGTTTTTTCTTGGTTTCTTGAAGAATGAACAGTTGATCACTTGAAGCTGAATCATCACCAACGAAGGAAGAGTTTGGAGTGGAAGCCATAGCTCTCAATGGGATTGATGCCTGAGATAAGGATCTTTGTTGAATTGGTGAGTCGGTGATTCTCATTGGTTCAGGACTAGCAAATGATTGTGATTTATGCAATGATGGTTTTATAGGAGTTGAACTAATAACAGAAGTGTTAGCAGAACTGAAAATTGAGTTGTTAGCCGAGTTCATCAATGAACTGTTGATGGTAACATCCGGAGTTGGAGGTAATTCGGTAATCTCTCTATCATTAATGCTTTGTTTTCTGATACTTTGTCTCTTATTTTGAAACCAAATTTGAACTGCCTTCTCGGTCATGGAAACCTTTCTAGCAATTTCCAATCTTCTCAATTTATTTGGGGTAGAACCGATCAAGAATTCTTGATTCAAGATATTTAATTCATTAGGAGAAGTTCTTCTTCTCTTTCTTCTTGCTAAAGGAGCATTATCAATAGAAGGTTCTTGAGATGGGAATGTTTTAACTGAATGACTGATAAAGGCAAAAGATTTATCAGATTTTCTCTTTTTCTTTGGAGAAGTAGCAGGAAGACCAGGAGCTTTGGTAGTGACAGGAGTCACATTAGCAGTAGTGACACCAGTGGCAGGAGTAGCGGCCATGACACTGGTGTTAGGGCTTATAACTCCCCCATCAGAAACTGGAGATAAACTAGCAGTTGAAGCATTATCACAAATAGTGGTATTAATTGGAGCAAGATTATTAGCTGGCAAATTTCCTGAAGGAGTTGGCAAAGGTAATCTGTCAAATTTATAAGGTTGGTCTTTTAATAAGGAAGATAAAGGTGGGAGAGAAGGCTTTGTGTATGATTTAATATGGATTGACATGATAATAACTGAAATTTATTAAAACGAATGAATGATACTAAGTGAATATACTTTTAAGGAAATTGACAGTTTATATAGAAGCTGGCAAAATTAAAAGGTTGACAATAAATCACAACAACAAATCGTGATGAGGATTAAAACGGGAAAAATGATTTTTCAAAGACGCAAGGGATTGTCAATGTTTATTTATTAAATTAAAATAATTAAATTAAATTCACGTAATTTAACTGATTTAGATTATTTGATTGGAAATTTTCAAGGGATTTTGATTGTTTTGCTTATTTCGGTTAACAAATTGTCCTGTCCCGTCAGGAGAATCGCTTCGCCAAATCGCGTTTCTTTGCAGCTATGTTTACATTTGGTCGGTTCTTATTTGTAGCCCGGGGTAATAATCCAATGCGATGTCTCGAGTTTTTCGCTTAAGGAGGCAGGTGATTTATCCCAAATGGGAACCATGGACCGTGTCGCAATTAAGGAGTTTTAGGTAACCCTCCATCTCATATGTATGGTGTTTAGCACGCGACACTTTTGGCGATGCTAATTATCTTAGAACGGATAAAGTGGTTTCCCAGCTTGACGACGGGATTGGAGAGTTTTAGTGTGTGGGCGTGGATGGCCAGATGTGACCATTGCAGTATATGGAGTTACTAGCAAAAGGGGCTTTGGTAATAGGGCAGAATATGCAAAGATAGATTGTCCGATAAATGGATTGGCAATGTGGTGTTAGTATTAGTGTTAAAGCCTGCTGGTGTTAGTGTTAAAGTCTGGTGTGTACTTGACACTTCCAACAATAATTGGCCAAGAAAACCATCCAAAAACCGTCCAAAAACCGTCCAAAAACCGTCCAAAAACCGTCCAAAAACCGTCCAAAAACCGTCCAAAAACCGTCCAAAAACCGTCCAAAAACCGTCCAAAAACCGTCCAAAAACCGTCCAAAAACCGTCCAAAAAACCGCTAATGAATACCTCCAGGGTTTCGTCTCCAGGCCCGCACCAATTAGCTCCATCTCGCGCTGGGTCCGGGTCGCGCGCTGATATCATATTGGTCATAAACTGTAAACATCTCCACATTATGTTAAAGCTTCTATCTTGTGGTATAGTAGCTCTATACATATACTATTGTGTTCAGTCAACACCACAGGTTATACAAACATCCGTGGTACCTCTCGAAGATGCCCAAATTCTCGAATTGAAAGCTCTCAATTTGACGGTGAGAAACCCAATCAAAATAAACGATCAAGTTATTCATGGTAGATTCCTTCATATGACGGATATTCATCCGGATGAATTCTATAAACCAGGATCTAGCCATGAAAACATGTGTCATAGTGGAAAGGGGGATGCTGGAGAATATGGTGATGCCATTTTGGGATGTGATTCTCCTATGATATTAATGAACAGAACCTTGGAATGGATCGATAAAAACTTGAACGATAAGATCGATTTTGTGGTTTGGACGGGTGATAATATCCGTCATGATAATGACAGAGATTTCCCCAGAACTGAGGCCAATATTTTTGATATGAATGATCATGTTAGTGATATTATCTATGATATGTTTAAGAATCCTGATACTAGTAATCCTAGAAATATGTTGGTAGATTTCATTCCAAGTTTGGGTAATAATGATGTTTACCCTCATAATTTGTTTGCCCCGGGACCTACTTTGCAGACTCGTGAGATGTATAAGATCTGGTCCCATTTCATTCCTCAAAATCAACTTCATATTTTTAACAGAGGTGCCTATTTCTTTAAAGAAGTAGTTCCAGGACAATTGGCCATATTATCTATCAACACCTTATACTTGTTTCAATCAAATCCATTGGTCGATAATTGTGATAACAAAAAGGATCCAGGATACAAATTGTTCGAATGGTTAGGAGTTGTGTTGAGTGAAATAAGAAGTAGAAATATGAAAGTGTGGTTAACGGGACATGTCCCACCCAATGAGAAAAATTATGATATCAGTTGTTTAAGGAAATACATCGTTTGGAGTTATGAATACAGAGATATCATTATTGGTGGATTATATGGACATATGAATATTGATCATTTCATTCCTCTTGATGCCAAAGCTGCGTACAAATCGTTAAAGAAACTGCAGAAAGGTAAAAAGGGTAAAAAAGGTAAAAAGGGAAAGAAGGGTAAGAAAGGTAAATCTAAAGATATCGATATGGATTTAGATTTCGATATGATGGATATCGAGGATTTCAACGATACCCCAGAATTACTTCAAGATACTCCAATGATCATCAAAGGTGGTGTTCCTCACAATAAAGTGTCTTATATGGAGGGATTGAAGGACGATTTATATGGAGGTATTAAAAGTACTAAAAAATCTGGCAAATTCGGCCAAAGATATTCAATTGCTCATGTAACTGCCTCAGTTATTCCAACTTTCAATCCTGGTTTGAGAGTTTGGGAATATAACATTTCTGATTTGAGTCTGACCATGAATAACCAACGTATCGACAATTCCTGGGATGATTTCTTCACCGGACTTGATAAACATATGAAATACCTCGATACCTTAGATAACAACAGTGATGATTATTCGATGACGGATTTCTTCGCTACTAAAAAAGATAAGAGTTTGCCTCCAAAAATGCCTCACGGTAGTCCATTAGGCCCAGGATATGTTCCACAAACCTTCACTCCTTTGAGATACACTCAATATTATGTTGACTTGTTGAATGTTAACAAGGGAGAAAAGCCATTCGAGTATGAATATGAATATAGCACTGATGATAAAGATTACCAATTGGAAACCTTGACGGTCGATAGCTGGCTAAGCTTGGGTAGAAGACTTGCGGCTGACACCAAAAGCTCGGGTCTGAATCTTTGGAACAGATTCTTGCGTCATAGCTTTGTTGATTCTGATTATGAGAATCTTGGTTATGGTTAAATGAGTAGACTATATAAGTCAAAAATCAATGAACACAACAATGTAATATATTACTTTCCCTTTCACTATGTCATATTCCTAAAAGGGTTTTCGTACAAAAAGTCTTGACCAAATATGACTCTCTCCTCTATTTCTGCGAATTTCACAATTTGCAACCATTATATCATCCACCATGTTTTTAAAAGTGTCACCAAAGTTAGAGGAAAAATAAAAAAAAAATACTAGCTCCTTAACAATAAGTAATATTTCATGGTATTATATCAACTCTATGTGTATAAGATGGTATCCCACCGTAAGCAAGAAAATGCCCATCTCGAACATCACCACCAACCGGCTCATCGAAATTTATCAGATCGCGACTGAAAATCATCATCATGGAGGAGCCCACAGTCTACGAAACTTCAGATATAGAGAGCGAAGTTGAGGCCTCAGAGCCTCAGGTTGTTAGTGAAGATATAATAGAGTCAGATATAGAATTCGGTCAATCTTTTGATCGGTTTAATCGTGAATTTATTGCTGGGAAGGTCAACTTCGAGTATGTGTCAGACGTGCCCTTGAATCAAAGTGGTTTTAAGGTATTCCAAAACGAGTCAGATCAGCAAAAACTCTCAAGAATAGAACGAGAATTGTCCGAGTTACAGAACTCCAAAACTCAAGAGCAGAAATCTGACAAGAAATTGGACGATTTGGTAAAGATGGCTGAAGATTTAAAGCTTGATTCTTCCAAGACGCGAGATATTTCTGGGTACACTGATCAATTGAAAAGGTTATTCGAGACCCATGAGTATCTTGACGGTGGAAAAGATGCCTCCAAAATACCACTGAAACCGGGATATCAATCCGATTCAGCTGCAAATGAGTTGATAGAAATCGACCGTAGAATCAGTGGACTTGAACATAAATTCGCCGGAATTTCAACCCCCATCGATAACACACTCAAGACACTCGAACGAAAAGTGTCTATAATAAATAACCCCAATTATCATATTGATCAGGTGGAAAAATCCATAAAAAAGGCCCTTGAATCAACGGACTTATCGAAGGTTCGTGCCTCCGGAGCTATAGAGTCGATAAAAGATGAAAAACTACTGCAACTCATGGATCGTTTACCGGAATTGGACCAGTACAACAATACTAGTGAACTACTTGTCGAGAGACTCAAGTCGCTTAATTCAGTTCATTTAAGAGCCATGGAGTCTCATGAATTCGTCACTAATCTTGAACTGATAGTGGAGAATATGGCTGACGAATTGAACAGCTGGACCGATACTCTAGGTGAAATCAACCGGAAACTTGATGAAAATGCAGCCGAATTCACTAGGAATAAATCAGATATCGATAATTGGATCCGACAATTGCAACTGCAAATGGAGTCATTACAAGAGCTGCAAAATCCTTCAAAGTCTTAGATACGATACATACAGGAATTAGTACTCCAGTCAACTGATCGCGATCCTCGCCCACACTTACCAGATGCTGCTGAGAAGCTCTCGCTCGCACCTACCCATCTACGCGGGAGATGCATCATCGCAGTCAGACGGCTTTATGTTATAAGAACCCCACGATATCCATTTTTTTATTGACTTTGGAATATACCATGAACAGTTTGAAGGTTAGAAACATCGTGCTTCCTATTAGAGCCGCTTCTGTATCCAACGGTATCAGAAACGTATCTCAATTATCTTTCAACAAGATCCCAAAATCCCTTACCAATGAGCCAGTAAAGGAATTTTCAAAGTCTCAAACAAGTGACTGGGATGCATTACGTAAATCAATTGATAAATTATCTAAACCAATTGATATTCCTCTTGTCATTAATGGGGAAAGAATTCATACTTCCAAAACTGTAGATTTCATCAATCCAGGTAACCATCAACAAGTATTAGCTAAAGTGTCACAAGCTTCAAATGATCAAGCTTCAAAAGCCATCGCTGCTGCTAAAAATGCCAAACAAAATTGGATCAACACTTCTTGGACTGATAGAGCTGCTATTTTCCTTAAAGCTGCCGACTTAATCTCCACTAAATACAGAACTGATATGTTGGCAGCTACCATGCTTGGTCAAGGTAAAAATGTCTACCAAGCTGAGATTGATAGTGTTGCTGAATTGATTGATTTTTTCAAATTCAATGTTAAATATGCTGAAGAATTATATTCTCAACAACCTATTGAATCTAGTCCTGGTGTTTGGAACAGAGCTGAATATCGTCCATTGGAAGGTTTTGTATATGCAGTTACTCCTTTCAATTTCACCGCTATTGCTGCTAATTTAGTGGGTGCTCCAGCTTTGATGGGTAATACCGTCGTGTGGAAGCCTTCTGCATCTGCTGCTTTATCTAATTATTTATTATTACAAATTTTGGAAGAAGCTGGTTTACCAAAAGGTGTTGTTAACTTTATTCCAGGTAATCCTCAAGCAATCACTGAAACCGTTTTGGAAGACAAAGACTTTTCTGCTTTACACTTCACTGGTTCCACTCAAGTTTTCAAGGATTTATACTGTAAGATTTCTCAAAATGTTGCTGCTGATAAATATAGAGATTTCCCAAGAATTGTTGGAGAAACCGGTGGTAAGAACTTCCATTTAGTCCACTCATCTGCTGCTGTTCAACACGCTGCTTTATCTACCTTAAGAGGTGCTTTTGAATACCAAGGTCAAAAGTGTTCTGCTACTTCCAGAGTATACATTTCTGAAAGTGTTTGGCCAGAATTCAGTGAAAGATTAACCAAGGAAATTGATACTATCTCAGTCTCTGATTGTACCCAAGACTTAAACTCATTCATGGGTCCAGTTATTCACAAACAATCTTTCGAAAAACTTGCCAATGCTATTGAACAAGCCAAGAACGACCCAGAATTGGAAATAGTTGCTGGTGGTGAATATGATGGCTCTAAAGGATTCTTCGTCAAACCTACTGTCATCAAAACCACTAATCCAAACCACGAATTTATGAGCAAAGAATTCTTCGGTCCTGTTTTGACCGTCTATGAATACAAAGACTCAGAATTATCCTCTGTTATGGAAGAAATCGACACTGCCACTAAATACGGCTTAACTGGTGCTGTTTTTGCCAGTGATAGAGATGTCTTGAGACAAGCTGAAGAAAAATTAAGATACTCTGCTGGTAACTTCTACATCAATGACAAATCCACTGGAGCTGTTGTTGCTCAGCAATGGTTCGGTGGTGCTAGAATGTCTGGTACTAATGATAAGGCTGGTTCTGGTAACATCTTGAACAGATTTGTTTCTGTTAGAAACATCAAAGAAAACTTCTACGAATTGACTGATTACAAATATCCATCCAATTTGTAACTTATATCTTCGATCGATCGACTTTAAGTAATTTTTTATTTACAGTTTTAATGTATAAAGTGTCATACACGTTTCATCTGGGTCCATTAAGTATCCGACCTACTCCACCACAAACGGTACATAAGTCTTCGTCTAAAAAGAAGTGAGTAACCCCACTACCACGGCATCTACCACATAATACTCCACCTATTCTTGGGTCACCAGGTAGTACACGAAGTGGTCCTGATGGAGGCCCAAATTGTGGTCCTGGTGGCCCGTAATGGCCAGGACCAGGACCAGGACCAGGTCCATATGCACCAGGAGGAGGCCCGTAAAAACCCGGACCCGGACCACCAAACTGGCCAACAGGGGGTCCGTGTTGGACCGGAGGAGAAGAATAGTAGGTGGTAGTCGTAGAACCAGTGCCAAATAAATCGTCAAGAAAATTCGAGCTTGAACTGGAGCCGGCATGGAGGTTTCTAGGTGCAAATCTTTCATAACAGTCCTTACAAGTTTTACCATTTTTTGTCTTTATTCCAGTATTGTTACATTTGTCACAGTAAAAGCCTCGTGGATACTTGAATGGTAAATTATTAGTGGGGTTATATGCATGGTTATTAAGATAGAATTGTCTCCAACAGGGAGAACAATACTTGGAATCTTTGATTCTATAGCCAGAATTCCGGCATTTTTGGCAGAAAAAACCCTTGGGATATCGGAAAGGAAGTCGTTCATTTGTGGTATATAATTCGGAGGCATCAGATCTCGGTGGACGTTGGGGTTGAGGTGGAGGCCCCTGTGGAGGTCGTTGCGGAGGAGGTGGTTGTGAGGGTCGTTGCGGCTGGGGAGGAGGAATACCAGGTCTGGCACCAGAATTATAAGATTGATTTGAACCAGAAGATGTGGGAGCCTGAACCGAAGAGTTCTGGGAGGTTATTGCCTCTTCATAACTTGGTGGAGGCTCAGCATTGAAGTCTTCAGTTTTGGTTCGGGAGAAGCTCATGATATATAGCCGCGAAACCTGGAGATTTGACGATATGAGGATGAGTAAGGTGTGAAGACTGTAGCGAACATGTGATCAGAAATCCAAGGATGACTAGAGTGCTATTGGGATGCTTTCTGTCTGGCATTAAAGTGATCCAGTTATATCATTAATCAATGCCGTATTATCTAAATATCAAACTTATGTGACAAGGCTTTGCAGCCATAGTTACAACATCGCGTCTGGGGCAGTGGCTGGTATTCTCAGTCGCTTTTTTTTTTCAGGCCAGTTTTGATTTTGATTTTGACAGTAAAACAGAATACAACATACAATGATTTGGTTACTGGACCGTCAAAGTAAGTAAATTGATTCATCATTACAAATTTCATATACTAACGTCATAGAATACGGAGTGGGGTTCACCACATTCGGGGTGATTTTATTCATGCTTGGAATCATAACATTCTTTGATTCAGGGTTGCTTGCATTTGGGAATATTCTTTTCGTAATTGGAATTATTTTAATCATTGGCCCCCAAAGAACCATAACATTTTTCACAAGACCCACCAAAATAAGAGGAACCATTTGTTTTGGAATTGGAATTCTTTTGATTTTGATGAAAAGATCATTTTTAGGATTCATCATTGAAAGTTTTGGTATCCTTGGACTTTTTGGGGATTTCTTCGGTACCATAGTGCAATTCTTAAGATCGATTCCTTACATAGGGGATTTATTGAGTCATCCAATGCTTGCACCTACCATAGACAGATTGGCAGGTATTAATACTTTACCTGTTTGAATCAAGTCAAAGATGAATGGGGGAAATCAAACTGATACATATTTCGGCCATCCTGATACACGACACAAGATTTAATGTCATCATATTTGTATTTATTAGTAGTGATTGGTATCTGGTTTGAATATCATATTCGACACTAGATATCATATCAGGGATCCACACTAGTTGGGTCATAGACTTATTGATTAATGTACGCGTATAATTAATACTGTGGATTGTAGTACAATTGACCTTAATATGATGGGCCCCGGGGTTCTTTTGGAGAAATGTATTTGGGTCAGATACCATGTGTAACCTTGATGAAAGTTCCATCAAAATCCGGTTCATATCATATACAATAGCCACTGTGCTTGTGCCATGGGTGGTACATTCAATTAGTGACGGATTTATGTTGATATGTGATATGTCTATGATACCTCCTAATCTTCGGAGTTCTTCTAGTGCTTGAGTTACTTGGGTTGTGAGATTGGAACTTATTGATATCCCGGCCAGTGGGTAGATTTCTGGTCGATGGACTACGAACACTTTTACTCGAGGAGATGCAATTTGGGTCGCTACAAGACATGCCACTAGAGGAGGAGCATCTATAAGGAGGAGCATGTTACTGGAATAATAGTCATGTGTGATTTAGGGATTTGTGTCACGACTAATGTAAATGTGGTTTTGATATTACTGTGATGTCACTGATTAGACTAGAGAAATAAGAATCTGGGGAACTCGCGATGAGATAGAGGACGACACTTGAGACATGAATTGCACGATATTATTCTAGAGATCGCCTGAATTGTGAATGGTAAGTGTATTGGTATTCATAAGCTCTTCTGAGTTGAAAAGAATCTCATCAAGATTATGTTAAGATTGAACTGTTTTTGAGTTATTGACCAAAGATTATGCCTATTATCGCTGCCTTCTAAAACTGGATGATCGGCAAGTCAAACAATGAAATAATCCGATAATGCATCTTCCAAACTGAAGAAAAGTCTACAAGGCCGAACTTTTCTCTTTTAAAACATAACAAACTATTCATGGCATGTTTATACTGTTTCAAATGAATCTTGTATGGCATCTAAAGTTGGCAGAGGTAATGGTTTATGCACTATATATACATATCCTGCATATGTCATTATATGCTCTATCGTTAGGACAAATTTCTTATAAAATTATCTGTGCTAGTTGGCACACAAACATAAATGACAAGCTCTGTGCTTAGCTCTGGGGCTCTGTGAACCTCTTTGGTATTTCAAAAAAGGGCTCTCGCTCCTGCATATTATACGGAGCCTTTTCAAATAATAATCTCAGCGCTTGGCTCTGAAGCTCTGTGAGCCTCTTTTGGAGCAAAAGTAGCTCTATGTTCCTGCACATGGGGCAAATAGTTTTGTTGATGAAGCTTGACCGAGTTATTAACACATATTAATTCCGTGATAGTTTAGTGGCTAGAATTACCGCTTGTCGCGTGGTAGACCGGGGTTCAATTCCCCGTCGCGGAGTCTCTTTTTTTTGCTACATCTTTCTAGTTTCGAAGTTGCAGAGTTTTATTCAAGTTTATATAGCTTTCAGAGGTTAGAAAATCTCAATACCTTAAATGTCTACGAACAATCCACATCTATGTACTTTTTCAGCTGCTTTTATCATTTGCCTTTCACTGCTTTTTGGAATTTTCCGTTGCCTCTGATATTCGCACTGGCTGCAAAAAGTGATATGTCATTTAATAGAATCTGTACTAGATTTACATTAAAGTATTCAGAAAATGTTTAACAGAATCCATAAAAAGCACTTTTCACCATCCTCGGGGTCAAATGCCATCAAAAAAGCTCCACCTTCATTAGAGAAGGAAATTTTCGGTAAAAAGTGGAACTCACCGGTTGAGGTCAAAAGTTATACATCATTAAATAACATCACCAACAATTACCACCAAAATGAAAGGAAAAGGGGTAAATTTGGAGGATGTGACTATTTAAGATTTGATGAATTAGAATGTTTCAATAATGACCCAAAGAGAAAGAGTTTGCTTTCTGACATATCAGAAAGATGTTCAGACGTGACTGATACTGATTATATGAATGATACATTTAACACGTCAGTCACCGTCGCTGACCTGTTGATTCCATCAGCAGAAAAAAACCATGGAAAAGTCACATCTCAAAGTCTGATTTTGGGAACTAGAAGTGTTGATGTCTCTGAATCTCGTGTCCAGTTTGGGGATTCCTCCTCTATTGCCTTTTTGGAACATGAAAGAAAGCATAGCTCTTCCAAGAAGGAAAGGGATACCAAGAAGGCTGCCCCCAAAGATTTCAAATGTGAACAAATCCTTCAAAAATGCTACGAGGATTTGGTGGAATTGGAGAATAAGACCCAAGAGCTCGAAGCTTCTACTAAAGCATCTAAAGCACAAATTGAAGAGTCCTTGAAAGAGTTCCAATTATCTTACATGTCCAACAGTAAAAGGTCCATCGATGTTTTCGGTGAGTTCAAATACAACAGCCCTGTCCCATCCAACTATCCAAGTAGTGAAACCGATCAGGAGCTTACAAAGAGTCAACAATCACCAGTTTCCAAAACAAAAGATATCAGCTTGGCTATTGTTAAATGCCCTTCGAAAGTTCATCATGACGTATCTCTTAATCAGTCAATAGAATCATTTCCTAATCACTCGGAGACGTCATTACCACTGGGTATCGATACGGTTGTAGAATTGGCATCGCTTTGGTTTGTTGACGAGCCCAATAGGCTTTGCGTCGAGGAAAGGGAATCAAAGTTTGGCCCAGTATGGAGAAAGCTGACTGCCACCAAATCGGCCTTCTTCAGAAAGAAATATATTGCCAATGTCATTGTCGGAACCACAATGTTACTCCAAGGAATGTCGAGACAAGTTGTGGCCCAGTATCTTGAAGCATATAGAGTCAAGATGGATCTCTCAATGCGTAAGCTCAACGATTTGTGCCTGAAGGAACCAGAGAAAATCACCAGCCATTTAGTTGGGACTATCAGGGCAAATTATGAAAGGAAACCAACCACATAATAATTTTATCAAGGGTTGATTCCATCAAGGGTTGCTAGGATGTATCACAAAAATACCCTTATCTAAATAATTTCCCCAGAGTAAATATATACATACTCATTGCCTTGTACCAGCAATATGTCTAGAGTTGCCCGTTAATTCTAAGCTATCTATAAATTGATAAGGGCGCGAGATTTTAGCTGCAAATTCCTGAGTTATACATCACTTTTATTATTTACTTCAAGACATGAGTCAAATGTATACATCATACTTTCCAATATCCACTAGACTCAGAAGAAGGTATGAATCTCCCAATGTGGAGCCATCTCCGGTTAAGAAGAGACCAAGAAAATCTACTCTAAAACACGTTGATCATGATACGTACCACAAAGAAGAAGAAGAAGAAGAAGAAGAAAAAGAAAAAGAGAAAGAAGAATTTATACACCACAAAGAAAAAGATCATCACACGGAATTCGATTCAAAGGATTTACTCAACAAGTGTTTACAGAGTCTTATATATTTAGAATCAACTTCAAGAGCTTTACATAAATCCTTTAATGGCGCTGTGGAAGAAATGGAAGCTGTCGCCCTTGCAATGCCAGAGGTATTTGATGAAGATGTTGAAACCCCCCAAACCGTATTTGAGCTTGTAAGAAGATATCAGAAGGATCAACGGAGCATTGAATTGGGCTATAAGTCAACTAAAAGAGAATTCCGTGATTATTACAGCGTATGGGCTACGATCAACTTATACAGCGAAAGATTCAATCTTAATTTAGATATCGTTTCAAAAATTTTCGAAGGATACCAGATCCACCACAACTACACTTTACTTCAGTTTTCGGTTATATGTTCCACAGAGGAAACCAAATCATCTCTTATCGACGAACTCCTCATGGATGGTGTGAAATATTATAACCTCTCCTTGGATTCGAGCACCATTGATAAAGGAAACGAAAAGAATAGGAAGTTCGGAGACGATATCACCTCTGAAGCAGTGAACAAAGGTGATTTGATGATGGAGCTACAGGCAAAGGTTAGATTGACTTCCCTTTCAAGAAAGATTAATCGGTCTAAACGAAAATGTAAGAAATTGAGGAAAGTTATCACAGCTTTTAGAGAGAACCTTGAGGGTGCAATACAAGTCATCAAAGACCAGTCACCAATGGAAAAGGACTGCGATAAAGAAGAAGAAGAGGAATATGACTATACGGAAAGCCAAAGTGAAAATGTAGAAGAAAAAGATAAGGAATCTAGAGAAGAGGATATCACTCATTTCGGAAGAAATAAGTCACTTATGCCAGACCGTATGTTGGAAGAGCCAAATGAACTTGAGATGCAAATTCCAAGAACAACAAAAACTGCCACTGAAATCCTTGACTTGTGGTACAATGACCGGCCTGGAGCTCTCTGTATTAATAAAAGAGATCTAGCTTATGGAACTATATGGAGACGTCATTTAAGAAGTTCCTATAGAACTAGGCGTTTAATTGTGACGGCCATCAAGGAGCTTCAGGAAACTCACAATCACTTCACACAGGAGGAAATTGCACAAATAATCGACGAATACTGTGATATAAAGGGAACCACTCCTCTTAATTGCTTATCCAGAAGAGATGGTGAAGTGGGCAAAGAGCAAATAAGGAAATTTGTAGAGCACTACCATTATTTAAGTCATGATCCCTGAGAGTTTCCTTCCTTCCTCAACAAGGCATGCAAATCTACTCTTACTTTTGTATTAATTCATCTATTCTTCTTATTATTGTGTCAATATCGTATTATTAAATTAGCGTCCCGAAGCGTATGCATCAATATACAGGTAAAAGTTTAGAGAAAAGACTAGTATTTCTCCCTTACCAGATATCAGCCAATAATCATTATTAAGAATCTTACACAAGGACAGTACATAAGAGGGTTAACGTTGGGAGTTGACACTTGAGCGGGTGTGATACACTGCAGATATTTCATGAAGTGAGCGGATTTATCAAAAAACGAAGCGCAGGAACACATTTTTTTTTTGCTGCAAATTCTGATTTTTTCTCTAACCAAAAAAGTCCCACATCCGATAATCTTCAAAAATGATCACACCAAATACTGGAAAATTTGCTAAAGGAGGTACCACTATGTTACGTAAAGGTTCCAGACACAATTTGACCCCTATAGTAATCCCGAAGAAAGCTGGGGTGCTGAAACATGAAGGTGGTGAAGATAATAATCGCATTAAGATATTTGAGCTTCTTTCTGAATACTTTTCTGACTTTAATATTACTAGAGACACCAAGTCAGAATCTTCGGCACATATCATCCACAAGAATGTTAATGATAACCTGGAACTAATCATTTCTAGGGAAAAGCTGTTTTGTTCGTCAGATGCTCATTTGTCGTCTACCAGGAAACTTACAAAGTTCTCCGATTCATGTTCTTCTATGCATGAAGCGGAATTGGAGACTGAGAGGCATCAATATCAGTGCAAGATTAAAAGTATTCCGGGATTCATCGATTATGCCCAAAGCAGACTAGACTTTACCAGAGAAGAAATAATTACATTATTGGAAGAATATCAAATTAAAAGAAATTTGAGCCCTTTAAGGTTATCCGGAAAATTTACCAGTTTTGTGGATGAATTTAATTTATTGCCGCCCAAGCGGAATATTTCCCAAGCCTTAACCGAAGCTAAGCGGGAAAGGCAACATGCAAATCTCGTCAAAGGCGGAACTGGGATCCCAGACGAGAATGAAGCTTCTTACCGATATCAAAACCATGCGTGCTCGGATGACTTGTCAACGAGAACTGAAGTTGATCCCAAGGACATCTTCAAGGGTGAGCAACATATTACACAGGAGGAAAGCTTTTCTTGGAAATCTTGTGCAATCAAGCCTTTAATTTCAAAGCGGAAGACTAACCCTTCTACAGTTACAAGCAAGCCGAAGATATCGAAGCCGAAGATCTCAACGCCAAAGATTTCGAAGCCAAAGAATGCCGTTAATAACTGGAAAAAAGACCCGAAATTGCAACCAACCGAGAAGGAGAAAGAGATTTCCTTAGGGAAGACCGCTGTGGAGATATACCAAGAATGGTTTATCAATAAACCGGGTGCTGTCTGTATTTCGAAAAGAGAAGAATTGTATGGTAATCGCTGGAGATGCCCCAGAGTCACAGCCTGGTACTATGCAAGGAAACCTTTAATTAAGTTAATTAAATACCTAAAGGAAAAACCTGATTGTTTGGATTTAAGTGAATTTGAAATTGCAAAATTTATAGATGATTACTGTAAATCCAGAAATAAGTCAGTGTTGAATTTAATCAGAAGCCTAGAGTATGCTGAAACAAAAAAGATACATGCCTATATACAAATCGCCAAGAATCCGGTCCCTAGAGTTGCCCAAAGAATGGTTGACATATTCATAAAAGCAGACTAGCGAGAACAGTCAAAAGTTGCAGCCAGTCCATACATACAAAATAAATATTATAGATAGAAGCCCATTAGTCTACTTAACTTATAGTGACCGTCTAATGAAACCACACTGATAGTTTATAGAAAAGGAAATTGCCATATCATAGGCTCAGACATGAGCTTTCTTTCTCTTTCAGTCTCTCTGAAGATGAGATGAGAAAATCGCATCTATAAATCCACACACCATGAGCCGAAGAGAAGAAATCAAGCAGAAAGAATTGCTACAGACCAAATTCCAGCATCTGATAGAGGCAAGAAACAAACGTATATCCAGCTGGCTTGGACCCAAGAAAAATGTTGAAGCTCCGGTCTCCAAAAAAGCCGATTTTTTTGACTTACCTGTGATAGAACTGGGAAAGAGTTTGAGTAGTTTAGGTAAAAACCGACAAGTTGGGGATTTTTTGAACGACCAAGGGGTCAAATCCACTAGCAAGGATACAGTACAGTCGGGTGCTATGAGAAGTTTGATGAATAAGATCAGAGCTGACCAAAGAAACAAAAAAAGTCAGAGAAATACTCAAAAAGTGCAGAAACCACAGAATAGAACTAAGGCAAAATCAGTGGTGAAAAAACTGGTACGACAACCTGATATTGATTCAGACCTGGACCTGGATCTGGAATCAGAAAACAGAAAGTCATTACTGAAAAAAACCGCCAAATTGATGGTATAATTTTGAAGAGATGAATGAGATGGTAATGGATCATCATTTATTAGTGGGATTAAGGAGGTGTAAATATATATAAATATAGATAGAACATATGGGAGAGATTTCTCATAATGGAATGTTCTAAACGTGTAATAATACAAAACAGAAATAAACTATTTCCTTTGATAACAATCATTCTATCTTTCGTCTTTTTGGGTCTTCCTTTTCCTTCAATAATGAATTTATCGTCACCTTATTTACCGGAGAATTATTGGAGCTATGGCTCCTGAAAATAGGCGAATATGCCACCGAAGGTTCAGTGGTTACCGGTGGAGGAGTCAAACTTCTACCGGGGATCAGACCTATAGAATCCCTTTGTGACGAAAATGAAGATATCGATGAAGTATTGGAGAAAATTGAATTGTTGGTGGAGATTGAATCTTGGAATTTATACATCTCAATCAAAGAAGGTCTAAATCGATCATTCTCAATCAAAGAAGGTCTAACTCTATCAGGATCGGTGGAAGTTCTTAAGATACTCCTTGGGAAATCATGACGAATTGAATTGACTGGTAAAGAGCTATGACCATGACCATGACTGTGGCCATGATTTTGGGGTTGAGATGGTTGTCCATGATTTTGACTGAGTCCTGGACCAATGTGATGGTGAGGATTGGAACTGATAGACCCTGAATTGGAAGTCAGTGTCGAACCAACTGGAGGAGCTGCCGTAAGGGAAGTAACAGAAGAAATCAGCAGACCTGTTGATCTTGGACCTTCTGGAACTGGACTATACATAGGACCAACTGGAGTATGACTGGCAGAATGACTGACGGATGTACCAGAACTATGGACAGGAGCTGGAGCAAGAGGATCACATAAGAGTGATGGATTTCTTGGTCTCGATGAATCACCTGCATTATCCCATATCTTTCTGAATTGAAGTGGTTTATACTGTTGAACTGGTGCCGAATGTCCGGAACTAGTTATAGTAGTAGTGACCGCATTAGTTAAGGTATCAGTAGATTTATTAGTATTTGAACCCACACTACTCTTGTCATTGGTTTCAGTGGCCGTGATTGAGGAGTCCTTGATATTTGTTTCGGATGGAGTACTCGTGGAATTGGTGGTGGTGGTTGATTGATGAAGTCCCGAATGGTGGAATCCTGCTTGGTGAATTGCTGCTTGATGAAGACTTGATTGTCTGATGGTAAGCGGCAGGGTATTGGATGGTCTATGATACGGTAATCGTGGTGATTGGGTCGATGGCCGTACTGGTTTAGGTTGGGATACAGGGCGTGGTTCTTCGACTATTGGTTCTATGTGGGCATTTGGATCCGAATTTGCTCTTCCATGGACCAAAGGTTTCTGGGGAAATGGTTGTGATGGAGGTGGGAAAGGCTGTGATTGGTGATGTGGTTGGGACTGTGGTTGGGACTGTGGCTGTGGATGATGTGTCTGGTGTTGGTGATGTGTCTGGTGTTGGTGATGTGGATGATGTGGGTGATGTTGCTGTTGATGTTGATCTGTGGGTTGGCCTGGGTTATACATGGGGACCGGATATGGATATTGTACTGGATAACTCACATTGTATGGCATATAAGGCATCGGCACTCCATACTCGTTATAATAGTAGGGGTATACCGGCAGAGACTGGTACTCTGAATGGTAATTCTGGACAAATGGGGGATGTGGGGGATGTGATGGAGGTGCTGCACCAGAAGGTTGCAGATGTGGAGGAGGAGGTGGTTGTGAAAGGTAAGGTATTTGTCCTGGGTATGGCTGTCCATGTTGGGCTTGTGGAGGTAAATGAGTAGCAAGCTGAGGAGGAAGTTGTTGATATCCTGGAACCGGCACAGGAATTCCTGGAGGGAAGCCTGGCACCGATACCGGTTGGTGATAACCACCAGTGGCACCTTTAGCCGAGTTGGCACTACTTCTTCTCTTGATGTGGACCAAACTATCCTCATCATCTTTTCTGAATCTGCCACTGGAATGTTTAAATTCCCATACCGAGTTATCACTATTATTATCATTAACTTTATGGAATCCATACATGTGAAGTTGTCGTACAAAACTGGCCACGTTACCATGCTTGAAATAAGAACTAAGGATTTTACTAAAGTCTTTACCGGGTAAAAGACTAAATGTATTATATTGACCGGAGTTTTCATTCCACCAGATTAGATGGTGTAATTTGTCATCACTTAACATTGAATAAAGCTTATGGACAAATGCATTTTTCTTGATGGGAGGATTTAGACTATTGGAGTTGTCATGTTTTAAGGAATCTTCGTCAACCGAAGGAGCTCGGTCGAAAGTTTCTGACGATTTCTCATCTTTTGGAAGATGATGGGAGTTTTGGGAGGTATCTGACATGATTATAATTAACAAAACACCATTAAATCAAGTTTTCTCTAATCGCAGGAAAACCGTTGAAAAAATACAAAAAAAATCCGGTACTAGAATTTATCGAATGCTGGAAATACAAAAATAAAAAAAACTTTTCAGGAATAAGGATTAATTGTCGGCTAGGCTGTTCACCATAACCCTCTTGACGTTTACAAAAAAAAGGGAAGAAAATCTAGTAGTAGTTTTCCACTTTGGCTTTAAAAAAAAGTGTGGTGAAAAAAAATATTTAAATGACTAAAATTATTTCTGGAAATTTGTGATGTTTTGGTGAGGGAGGCTCTGTGAAATTTATTTGTATAGAAGATTTACATTGTATTAAAAGACATAATTTTTTATAAAAAAAAAAAAAAAACTCTTAAGTTGAGAAAAAAAAAAAAGTGTGGGTAGCAAAAAGTTAATAGCAAAACTAAAATACCAATATCCAAGAACCGTTAGATGCGTTAGAAAAAAAAATTAAAGCGCTCAAAATATAAAGTTCCCGGGAATCAAGAGAAAGAAATGGGGTTGCACTGATCCGGGTGGCAAATTTAGGTTTGGGTTACATTCTTCCCCAACGGTAAGTTGACATGACAAGTAAAGTGGGAAAGGAATGGAAATTGGGGAACATTTCTAATATATTCTCTATTAAGTTCCATACCGCAGATCCATTTGCGTCATAGCCTTGGTGTGATGATAAATTTTGGTAATATTTAAGTTCTGGTACACAGATCAAATGGTGCAAAAAATAAATCTACTGTATTGGGGCACTTTCGATCAATATACTATTTGTAGAAAAACCGTTTGCTACCTAGTTCCGAGTTGGGACATTTTCGGGTGGGATTTTTTTCTGTCCTAGTTTAGTCTCGTTTGAGTGTCTATTTAAGTAATTTAGCTTGTCGCAGACTAGTGCCTATCGCAGCCTAGAATAGCCTATTATGGGTGGTGATATCAACCATTAATTACATAGTGATATCAAACGTAATAAACCTGAAACAAAATATCGAAGATCTCCAAATGTATTTCAGTTACAATGCAGATTGTTAATAATATGTTTCAACTTGAACTATTATCGACATGTCTCTGCGCATTGATCAACCTAAACACCCCCAACAATCAAAACCAGTCGTGCATGCCTACAGATTATTGATTCTATCGAATTATCGTCCGCGACGAACTTCACTTACAATAATTAGGGGAGAATTGAGGAGTGTATGTTACAATGCATAACGGGTAAATGAAGTGAAAAAATTTAGAATATCGATTTGCGGTATGCCAGATGGTAATTTCCACCGCTGGTGCAAGATTAAGCATAATAAGATTATATATTTATTAAGGCTCCAATTTAACAGCCAAACTTGTTTGTTCAAATGAGACTCATGATAAAACTTGTTTTCAAAGTCGTCACCTCCCAGTAAATGGTTCTGCCGCACAATCTATTGTTATGCATGCACAACTGGTAATATTTTATTTTCTCATTATTTTTGGTTTTATTTTAAGAAGTCAGTTTTCTATTGACAATAAACTCAATACGACAACTCGTCTTTACCGGGTCTCCGGAGCCTTACCAGTCCCTGACATCCTTAAAGCTGATAGTGTAGCCGAGCTAATAGATAGCCTAAAACCAATGGTTAATGGTCAAAAACTTTCCCTCAAATATCTGGATTAAGTTTCGGCCCCTACTCACACATTAACCGCTTCCTTTTAGTAATATTTTCCAGGTTTTCATGTTTAAGGTTTTGTCGACAGAACTATAGCTTAATTGCTGTTGTATACGTCGTCAAACCAAAGCAAAAAAAATTATTTTTCACTCTAGAAAAAAAAACTCTCGCGCCTTTTAGACCCGTCTAACAATTGACCTGCAAATTGCAAGTGAATGAAAATAACCGATAATCCAATTGGTGCATTTATAATAAAACGTATGCCCGATGACATAGGGGTTTGACAACGTTGAATATTGTTCTATGAGCAACATGCTGCTAAGAATATGAACCTTCGTCATGCTTGGAATAAAACAATCAGCCATTTATAGCAACATTCCCAATGATTCTTAAGTGGAATTGCGGACAATCAATAATCCTGGTATGGCTTGCGCTCTTCACCCTAAACATGTGTGACTGATGGATGATGTCGACAGTATTTAGAGGTGAAAATTTCTTGAACCTACTGTAATTAACCTATTTATGGTATTAATACCCTTTTCGGAGTTTGCGTACCTTCCTGATGGTAATTTATTTGTCCCAATGCGGACTTCTGATTATCATTAAGTTATTCAGCAGATCTCACTTTTCAATTATGTTTTCCGACTGTGAGCGTGAACACTGGGGGGTGCGAGGTGAGCCCCAGTACCAGTGAGATTGCTTCGATTCGATATAGGCTGGGTCAGGCCTCTCTCAGGGCCACTTTTGTATGCGCACCTCTTGTCATGTACATTAGGTAATCTTCCATGGTATTGTTCCTATTTTCAGCTAAGATGGAAGTGTCTCTGCATATAACCTACCCAACTTGGTATTTCCAAGCCTCGCTATCAGAGCCCGGAACATCACCGGCAGTGTAAATATTTACCTAGCCGCTGCGCACCGTTTGACCAAGAAGAATTCCAAACATTATCTTGAATATCGTGTGCTGGCAGATTTATTGTTTGAATTAAAACGTAACGATGATTTGTAATGTTTAAGAGCTTGTTTAGGCCAAAAATAAACCCATTAATTGCCAGGTGTAGAATTTGCGACTTTGAGCGCCGATAGCGGAGGTTTTTCTTGGTCCCGGTATGTGAAGGATTTTGATGTAGTGAAAAAAATTGTTCCGAGCTTCCTCCGATTCTCTGTAATCTGCTTTACAGGAGTATTTCCGATCGTTTCAGTTTAGGTCCGGCTTATACCCTTCTTCTGCGTACAAGGGATGCATCAAGGGTTGTAACCTTGCTTGACCTTTGTCACTCAGGGCCACATAACTAACCGTTGTCCCCGAACTGGTAATGACAAGCACCGTTGGCGGATTAACTGTACAAGAAATAATGCTTAATCCCGTATACATTCTTGTAACCAGAGACTCTATAAATAACAATTTTCTCTAACATTCCAAGCATAATTGGCTTGAATAATGGTGGTGTATTTTTTTTTTTTAATTACTATCAATTTTGTCTGTATTTTAAACTTATTTAATAATAAATATCTAGTTATTGTTTCTCATCCAGAGACGTCCGCTTAACATATCTCCGATGTCAATCATGTTATGCCAATGAACTCTGGTTCCTTTTCTTAATTCAATATCAGCTTCTTGGTATAATTGTGCTACATCTGAATATTCAATTTCCGATCCATTGATTCCAATAATCACATGGTTTCCGGACTCTTGTTCATGGTGGTTGTTTTCCAAGAATTGTACAGCTTTAATACCCAAATTCACTGCATAGACTCTATCCATCGAAGATGGATTGAATCCTTGTTGAACATGACCAGGGATTGCAGTTCTAGTCTCGAATCTTTTACCAGAATTTTCCTTCAAGATTTCACTGATTAATTCAGTGGTATAAACCTTACTACTCAGTTCGTTTCTGATGATGATCTTACCATTTTTGTCTTCTCCTCTGTCATTTTCGAAGATCTTAAAGATCAAGTCGATATCTTCTTGGATAGTACTTAATTTGATCTTCTTTTCTGGGGTATATGTAGCGATAGATCCAGTGACAAGTCCGATGAAACTAGCCACAAATCCAGAGTTTCCTCCTTGAACTTCCACCACAAATACTCTTCTTCTAGTGGAGGAGGCACTTTGTTTGACGGCATCACAGTATTTGACTAATTGATTCAAACATGTATCACATCCAAGAGAATATTCTGTACCTGGAACATTATTCGACACGGTGGCAGGAATGACAATCATTGGTATATTGAAAATTGGGTAATTTTTCCTTTGTTCATTCAATTGGTTCAAAGCAGTAAAACTTTCAAAACCACCAATCAATATCAAACCATCCAAGCCATTCTTTTGCAAATGGTATGCAACTTTACCAAAATCTTCACTTGGTAAGGATCTGTTGGTACCTATTTCACTACCTCCTTTATTGTACCAGGATTCGACATCAATCCAATGTAATGGCTTGACATCTCCCTCATTGATCAAACCATGGAAACCGTTTTGAATGGCAAAAACTTTATGTCCTTTACTTAAGCAGTATAATGTAATGGCTCTGGTAGAGGCATTCAAACCAGAAGAAGATGCACCAATGTGGATAACACCTATATTCAATCTCTTATTGGTATTTTTCAACATTTGACTACCATCATCATAGATAGTAGTATGCAAGTAATGGTCATAAGCTGCAGCGAATTTACTATCTCTTAAAGCCATAGCTTCGTCGAATTTTTTAGCTTCAATATTCAGGGCTACTTGTTTTGTCAATTCAACAGCTTTCATCAATGGCTTCCTAACAATCGAGTTACCAGAAATTCCAATCATTGGTGATTCAGTCAGAGGAGTACTTTCCAAAACCGCTTTAACAGCTTCCACACCTTGCACGGTACCCAACATTCTATCATAAGCAACAGCAGAACCACCCCTTTGGACATGACCTAAAGTGGTAATTCTAGTATCTAAACCCAATTCAACCAACACATCGTTGACTTGTTTGGCAGAAATTGGATTAAGTTCATCATCAATAGCTCCTTCAGCAACAATAACGGTGGTGTTACGTTTTCCATAGCTTCTGTGTCTAGAGACCACATCAGTCAAGTTCTGTTGCCATTCACCATTTTTAGGAGGTCTTTCAGGGATGAAAATATAATCAGCACCGGTAGCTAAACCAGACATGAGACCTAACCATCCACAATGACGACCCATGACTTCGACTACAAAAGCTCTTGAATGGGAAGTGGCAGTAGCATCAATAAAATCCACCATTTCAGTGATTCTTTCCAATGAGGAAAAGGCACCAATGGTTGTATCAGTTGAACTCATATCATTATCAATTGATCCAACTAATCCCACAATAGTCAAATGACGGAAAGGAGCCACCTGATCAGCAGTGAAATCACCTTTGTTGACCAATTCTTCAACTAAACTTGGCCATTCACTTCTGAATAAATCGGCACCCGTCAAAGAACCATCACCTCCACAAACAATCAATGCATCGATTCCATTTTTAATCATATTCTTGGTAGCCATTAATCTACCTTCCCGTTCTCTGAATTTCTTGGAACGAGCAGTTCCAATATTAGTACCACCAAAACTTAAGAAGGATCTAACATCATCCCATTCCATTTTCTTAATGTAATCGTTTACCAATCCTTCGTAACCTTCGTATACTGCGAAAGCATCACATTTATAATAAAGAGTAGCTCTAACCACGGCTCTAACGGCAGGATTCATACCGGGAGAGTCACCACCACTGGTCATTACGGCAATCTTTTTCTTTTTCCGTTGGACTTGTGGTTCATGATTATTTCCTGCTTCACTATTCTTCAAAATCAGTTTCTTATACTCAATAAACTCTTGGGTAGAGTTAAAATTCTTTCCAATAAAATTCTCCAGCGTACCCAATACAAGTTTGTTTCCGAGAGGATCAACCAATTTGCCGAATTTCTTCTCCAAACCAGACACATCACAAGTGAATAAATGGATGTCTTGAGGAGATGAAATACAGGAGTTAACTAACCGTAATTTCAATAATACTGGGTCGGTAAAACTGTCACAATGATCACCAGAATAGATTTCCAATTCCTGGAATGGAACCATGTTTCCATTCTTATCATATTCCAGGACTGGGAACAGCTCCAACCAGATTTCTTTGATGGAGTCATTTGAAACTCCAATGAGATCGAATTGCTGATGGACTTTATTGTAGTTCCGCACGATTCTGAAACCGGCATCGAGGTAGAATTTGGCAGTCTCTTGGAACTTGATATCGTCCTCAGTCACAAGCGATAATGAAGATATAGCTTCAATTGTCATTTTTTGTTTTGGTGATGACAATGGATTCAGCAATGTTTAAGTATGAGATGGTGAAGGAGTTGCGCAGGAGACGCACGGACGGGATGGCACCGAGGCACGACCTCGTCTGGTGATGTGAACTGAACTGGTGGTTAATATTTGGTTTTGTCTACGGAGAGATGAGAGTGGGAGGTCAGCATATGGTGATAAATTATGGGAGATGGAGGTGGTGTGGTATATAGATACTTTTTTTCTTTGCATGAAATGATGGGTAAAATGGTTATGGGTTAATCACTACGTCATAATCTTCAACTCCGATTCCGCGATCAGATGTTCCGGCTTGAGTCAGTGATTTATTATAGGGCACGATGGCTACTACTCTATGTTTAAAGTATATTTTCAATTGGTTTTTAAGCATCTTACAACACCATTACGAAAAACATCAAAACAATCCAAAAATACTTGATTCCCCTGACATGGGCGTAATTACTTTTGATATCTGAGTCCGTAGCATTATCACTTCTCTTCCAATTTTCTTGATGCTCAAGCAGATTGGGTGCCAGTACTCCTTCTGCCCATTCGTTGGTTTCTTGCCATTGAGAACTTTTCTGTAATTGCATATTTGTGAATTCGTCACCAATATGTTCTGACCGTCCCCCAATTGAACCACCTTCACTGAGAATGCCGATCCAAGACCCAAGATGATTGCCATATTCATACTTGTTCCCACTGGAATAATCATTGACAAACAAGCGTCTTATGTTCATGGAATATGGTAGACCAACATAATCAGACAATCCTCCAGCCCATAAGATTGTGCCCTCGCTGTTGTCAGGGTCACCACCGGCCCAAAGACTCAATTTGACTTTCATTGGACTTTTGGGGATCCCATAATGATTGGATCGAGGTAACCTTCTAACTACCACATCGTTGATAAGCCAAATGATCTCATTAGGTGTCCATTCAACTGCATATCTGTTATAGGTTGACAAAGGATTAGGGATTGAGTGATATTCCCCTCTGTCCCAGGTGGTAGTATTACCTTTTATGAAGAAGTTGGACTGGAATTCAAATGGGTTATTACCAAAGATTTCAGCGATATCAATTTCATCTAAATCATCTGATTGAAGATAAAAGGAAGTTATAATTCCATTACCAGCAGCGGCAAGAATTTCACATTCAACTTTACCGTAAAGTATATAATATTTGCTTTCAATCATTGGATTGTCGAATCTTTTGTGCATTGTCATTGTGGTATGAACTAGATCGGGAGAATCTGAATGATGAGAAACATCTCCTTTGAAGGTATAAAACTCGGGTGAAACCCCCAGAATTTCTGAAGATAAGGCTGAATTACTGGATATACAGTCCTTATCTATCCAGGGATTACAGGCTATTGCTGTGGTTATAAACCACCAGATGATCATTGTTTTTGCAACCATTTTAATCTTGCGAAATTCACAAAATCTTTTTTGCACCCAAAAAGTAAGCTTTAAGGTACATAAAAAGGAAAGTAAAGATTGGACTGTAAGAGTATTCGGGAAAAAGTTATTAACGAGAGTGTCATAAGATGGAATTGGAATCAAGAGAATTCTGGCTACGATCCATTATCTGGAGTTTCAACATCATACCTTCCTGTATATACACTCCAGCAAAGACAATATGTTTGAAAATTTATAACACAATTCTGCTAACTGCCATAACTACATTCTCCTCCCATTTCATCTCTCCTCCCATTTCACCTCTCCTTCCACAATCACTCCCACCACAGTCCCTCCGGCCACAATCATTCCGGCCACAATCACCCCAGCCAAAAACCACTTCTCTCACTCTTCTCACTCTTCCCTCTTGCTGATTCCACACAAACTCAATACAAGACGCGATTTTTCAGACTTCACCACATCAGCATTAACAATTATAAAAAGAGGTCTAACACGAGTCCTTGGCCCAGATACTAACATAATCACAAGGAACATACATAACAGTCGGAAGTACCAGAAAACCCCGAATAAAATTAACCATGGACTCAGTGGTAAGAATTACATTGACATACATCAGAGCCGTTAAGTACATCCCCCAACATAAACTCCATAGTAAACTAACGATTGTCTGCAACCAACTAGAACTAGATGAAGTACCTCCAATACAGGAAGTCATTGACATGATAAATTCTCAGATTCAAGTCCTGGGATTCAAAATCGAAAAATGTCTTGACGAAACCACTAATGAACTCACATACGCTTTTATTAATGCTTCCAAATCCACAATACCAGTGGATAAGACATTATCACCTTTCAAAGTGGGGGATATTGAAATTATCAAGAATATAATTGAGGAGATTTTCACTAACAATTATCATATCAAGTTAGAACTGTTGGTGAATAATCTCTTGTTGAATTATAAAGTACAGAAAAGCAGTAATGAACTAAGGAACTTCATAACGAAATTGTTGAACTTGGGATATCTACAAATTGAGTCTAATTATGTGATCTCGAGTCCTAGACTTGTGCTTGAACTCAAAGCATATTTACAGAAATTCTCTCCAGAAGTTTGTCAGGTATGTACCAATATAGTCACAAGGGGCTTTAAAAGTGATGACAAATCCTTTCATTATAAATGTTTGGATATTTACAAAAGAAACAATCCAGTTGGTGATCTTAGCACTGTTGGATTACCTCTTGCTGAACAAACCTAATAACAAATCATGCCTCAAGACTATCAAGATACTCACTTTCAATTTCATCAATAATGTCAAAGTACCATTGCTCCACCACCTGTTCGTCATATCGTTCACTTATAGGTTTGACATCATCAGGTAATTGAGACAACTTGAAATCAGGTCCAGGATTGAAATGGACTATGGCCTGATTGTATATTGATATCATGGGATAATAACCCAAGGAGCCATCGTCACAGTTCCGGAAGTTTTGATTTTGGTTCTGGGCCAAATTACCAGGAATTGGCAAGAACAGATATAGGTCTTCGTACATGACATCCACATATTCTCCATTCTTATAAATGTGGATTTTTGACCCGGACAACTTGGGTAATTCAATTGTTTCTGAATCATCCAAAGATGATAACTTTTCACCTTGTAATTTAATAGGATTGAGTAATTTGGTCATATTTTCAATATCAGTGTATTCAAATTGTTCGAAATAAAGAGAATTCTTGTACTTTATAGGTATTTGATCCCTTACAATGTTTCCATGGTTATTGAACCGATTTGAAGGAATTTGTTCATACTGGTCCTTCAACGTAGGTAACTCCACTAGCATTCCAATAGTATCTCCTGATTTAAATCCCATATCCATGAATTTCTGTGGACGACTCAACGTAACTTTCTGGCCTCCTATATCTCTAATCCCATAGCCATACCCATCATATCCAATTGGAGCTTCCAAACTAGCTTCTTTACGAGCAATTCCAACTCGTACATGACTTCCAAAACTATCGTTTTCAGGTCCAGTTTTGAGGATATCGAATTCAAAATACCATTTCCCTTCCTTCATCCCCACATTACTTCGTATACTTCTCCAGCCATTAGAATTTGTCACTGTGGTTAAATCATCTTTGAATATTATTCCACTGGATTTATCAAAGTAGCTGGCTCTAGCATTGTATGGTGGTAAATCGGTCGTGGAATACATGATCAGCCGTAATTGTGGATTGGGTTTACATGGTTTGTATTTGTAACCTCTTTTGTTCAACGGATTATCCTCATTATTATAAAACTGGATATTATCTATGACTTCAGATGGAGTTTTTAAGATGCGATTTCCAGGCTGAAGATCTGCAATTTTATATGGAATTGGCTTTAGTCTTGGTTCCACGATGATTCTGGTTTTCTCTTCTGGATTATGACTTGTTATGGCGGGGATGGGGTGAAGGTCGGCTTCCACGTTGACTTTGACCTCCACCTGTGTCTCCACTTCCTGCTTGACTTGAGGTTCTATTTCCATGTTGATAAGATTGATTGAAAATTCGCGTTGTTTGAACTGTAATTTCGTGCGATGGGGATGTGTATAGCGGAACTTAGCGAGAGCTCGCGGTAGGTCCTCGTTTGGGAAGAAGTAAACCATACACTACTTAGAATGCGGCTGCGACATAAATATGTGAACCTAAACAGGGGAACGATGTCTAAGACAAGGTAGGACAAATTTGAAAAGTGAGATAAAGTCATAGTAAAAGTAATATGAAAGTGTTTATTAAGAGTAGGGGAGTAAAGTTTGTTAGATAATATATGGTCATATATTAACAACTAAAAAGATAAACTAAATGTATTTCAGGTTGCTAAAAATGGTGTCATAATATGGCTTTCTCAATACAGCAATTTCCAGCAATTTCCTCCATTGTATATTAAGTGATTACTTATAATTATCCTATTTACCTACAAGTTTCTTCCAGATACTTTTCTTCTTTTTCTGAGGTTTTGCCTCTTCCTTTTTCAACCCACTTTTGATCTGTTTAAGAGTCAATCCCTGTTGAGTCTCTTGACTTTTAGCAGATTTAGACGATTTGGCAGATTTTGCATCCAAAGAATCAGAACTATTATCTAATAATGACCGAACTTTGTAAATATCACCATTTCCCGAGTTCAGCTTATGTAATTGACTATTGTAGATCGAATGCATTTTCTCATTAAAGTGAACATCATTATTGAATGATACTTTAAATTGAGGAACCCCAGTAGGTGATTGGTCTTGAGTCTCTGATGTTTTTTTATTGACCATTTCAAGGTACTGCTGTGATTCTTGCAATGATTTATCACTGATCAAGGTAACCATTTTCTGAAATCTGGAGGGATCATTAGATGTCAAAAGGTTGTTTACTTCACGGTGGTCCTCTAAAGATGAAGAGGTAGATGATTCAGAATCTGAACTGTGAATACTATTCAGTGAGGATACCGAGGTGAATCTGGGGAATTTACTTGATGCCTTTCTAGTGGATTTAAGTAAAGGATTAACTTGAATCACCGGAATGGTGGAATATTTGATCAAGTAACTTGAAAGTTTCACTAGATATTTATTGTTGGAATTCTTGATTTTAACTGGATATTTGAAATTGGCATTGGAGGTCTTGTTACCAAAAACCACCAAATTGGGAGTGTATTGGTTGAACAAATTATTGATAAAGGTTTTATAGTTCAATGCATTTTTCTCTCGTTTAGTCGTTGCAGTTTCATTAGTTTCATTAATAACAATATCCACCGTGACTTTCAACACAAGTTCAGGTTGGATTTGGGATACAAAAGACGTGATTATATCATGACATTTGGCCTTGACCACTTCCGGATGTTCACCCACACATGAGGGTAATAAAGAAGAAATGATCAAATAATCTCCATCATTCAATATACCCGAATCCAATAACCAAAACAAAGAGTTCCAAGTATGTTTACGGCCATCGATAAATGTCAATATCGTTCTTTTCAACTTATATTTGTCATGTTTGTAACTCAAATTGACACTCTTATAATTTAAACTTGGTTTAAGCTTCCCAACTTCAAGTTTAGGAACCACCACCAGCTTCCTTTCTGGAAGATAATACGTTTTTTGCGAGTCAAATTTGAACTGGTCCATCTTAGGTTTGGTGGTTTGGAATTGAGGATCTAGGGCCATCAACTCTTCATCGGTCATGCCTATATAACTCTTTCTGCGCAGGGGGTTGCTGTTATTCTGATTATTTTTGAGTTTATTACCATAAGCCGAATCATCAGTTTGATATTCACCTGGATTCTGGGAGTCGGATTCATCGTCGTAGTTTTTTATAATATCATCAAGATTCTCGTGATAGTTGATACCCAAAGTCTTACCATTTTTTAGATTGTACAGGAGTTGTTGTGGACTCAATTTATTCTTTAAAATCAGCTTTCTGGGGATCAGCAGATTTGTCAGCAGTTTCCGTTTTCTAGAATCTGGGATATGGAGTGAATAATTGTTATCTGAGGTGAAATAGTTGGAAATATTGTTAATTACAGACGATCCATATCCGAAATTTATATCTTTAAAATCCACTGCCACATCGGAAGTGGGGTGTTGATTTCCCGGATTATCTAGATTATTGAACGAAACTGTCTGGGAATAACTAGCTAACATCAAAAGATATGTAGTAAAAAAATATTTCCGGAAGTAGGACGATTTTAAGCAATAAAATTGGTGCACTTTGTAGCCAGGATAAGGGCAAGTGTGCACAACTCATATACGGCTGCGGATAATATATTTTACAAAGTGTGGAGACGGACAAGATTACGCGAGGCTCAGACATGGGCAACCATGAGCATATATTACCATCTAATTAGAGGGTGGTACAGAGGATGAATGCAGATCAATAATGACTTCATGTATGATCATGTATAGTTATCATTAATACGAGAATTTTGATAAGAGCTCTTGGGTTTTTATTCATAGCCCGTATTCCATGAGCGTCACGTTTGCCAAGGAAGAGTCTTGGCAGTCGTGGTCAGGTGTTGCAGATAACACCACGCTGGTGCGGCGTGCGGCGTGGAACTAACTTAAGACTGGTGAGGGATTTTGGAGTTTTCAGACTTCAGAGGTCTCAAATCGAGCCCCGACAAGGACGTGGCTTGGGGTGAAAAGGTTGAATTGCAAAGCTGTCTGAGTTGTTTCCATTTATAGATAAACGTTTATAGAATCGGGCGGTGCTACCCTTTGGCGGTGCTAGCACAGCATCCAGTAGGATCGTCTAACAAGTTCGCATGCATGTGCATTTATGCCCAGAAGTGGGGCCTTGTCGATGTCTGAGTTAAGACTGGGTCTGGCGAATCTTTATGGTCATACATAGTTAGTTAAGTTTGACAAGCTGGAGGTTAATTGAAATTAGATTTTGTGTAATTTTCGTAAGCCTGGTGGGCCACCTAGTGTGCCAGGTATTATATGTGGTCGTGCGGTCGTGCAGTTGAAGATGGCTGCGAATTATATTGTTTCGTCTTATAGTAGGAGGTGTTCGCTGCTTATTGGTTTATTTATCCAAAATTCAATTCCATGGTTTTTTCAGGGCAAAAAGGCATCATATCTTGAAACAGGAGATTCAGCTATTGTATAGATACATTAATAGTTCCCTTTATCTATTGATTATATCGGAACTTGGCTACCACGAGATTGTCGATTCATAAATTTAGTGTACAAATTGTCCTAAGAAAGTCACAGTTGCAATAAACATATGCGAGACGGTTCCTGGGAAGTTTAACCGGGGCACAAAGAAAGCAGTTATTCTCATCATTTCACTTTGTATTTAACTGGAACAATACCTGGAAACCAGTGTACATAAAGTGTACCCTCACCTTATTTTGCAGCTAATCAGAACTCCATCCGAAACCGTCTAATGTTTCTGTCTGATAATCTTCGTGCCACCCTCACAAATGTCACTAAAATGGCACGCCGTAGTCCCAGCCTCCATTCGCGGTAACTGAAACGACTGGTTTGGTTGGCGGCAGGGTTCACAAGCGAAGCGTCAAAAGAACAGTTATAAAACCAGTACCACCATCACCAAAACCACCAAAGCCACCAAAACCAACACCTCTACCACTAACCCCTTAATTCTTGCTATACCACCAACTCCCCCACACCAATCTTAAACCGCATCACATGTCCTCTCCTCTTCCCCTGCATCTCGATGGTTCTCATTATCAAAGCCGGCTGAACCCATCGAGTTGGCCTGCACATAATCCGAAATTTCACCAGCAATTATCGAATAACCGAACAGCAAAATAAGCAAACTATTGAATTTAATCTATCCAAAGTTTATCGTCAATATTTGGAGTTTATAACTATGTCAAAATTATTCAATCCGTTGCCCATCGAGGAATTGAGGGCTTTGAATGAGTCAAAAGCTAAAGATGTTCCACAGGAATGCCCTCAAGAATCTCCTACCAATTTGAATATCAAATGTGGTCCAATTTTGAAGCTTTTTAATTGTAATGAAAAGAATTCCAAAAGATATTTGGCAAGTGTATTACTTATCTTGGAAGATTATCAAGAGTTACCGGAAATTACTTACGAATTGGGTGATTTTTCCACTCAAAGAATCGTTGAGTCTGGACATTTCCAAGGAAAGATGTTCCATGAACAAGATAACTGTCAATTTTTCAGATTTTATATCGACTTGCCATTATTAGAACATCCAACTGTTTGTCATTATTCCATTAATAAGCAAACTTTGGGAACTTGGAAATTCTTCTTACCGGCTGCTGATCAAGCCATGAACTCCATTAGTTTCAGTTGTAATGGATTCTCTTTGGGATGCGATGCCGATGAGTACCCTTCCAGTTTATGGTACGATGTCATGAATAAACACACCAAGTTACCATATCATGTTATGTTGGGAGGAGGAGATCAAATTTATTGTGATTCCGTCAAGGTTATGAGTGCTAAGATGAAACAATGGACTGAATTGGACAGTTTCCACAAGAAACAAACCATTGAAGCTGATGAAGAGTTTATTAAAGACTTGGAAAACTACTATTTGAATCACTATTTTGCTTGGTTCGGAAGAGGATACTGGGTAGGTAAACTGTCGAAATATCTCGATCCTTTATTCCCAGCTGCCATGGCTTCTATTCCTTCGGTTAATATTTTTGATGATCATGATATCATTGATGGTTATGGTTCTTATCCAGATGAGACTATGGGATCTCCAGTTTTCAAGACCCTTGGAAGTATTGCTTTTAAGCATTACATGATTTTCCAACATCATCAACTCCCAGAAGAGAAGTTGGAAGAGAAATTCGACTCTTCATGGGTCAATGGTCCTCGTGGAAACAATTTTATCGAAGCTAATAGTAGATCGGTGTTCACAAAATTAGGTAACGAAATAGGATTGATTGGTTTGGATTGTAGAACTGAAAGATCTTTGAATAAGATTATAAAGGATGATTCCTATAAGAATATCTTCAATAGAATGGAATCTGAAATTGAAGCCAACCCTGATATAAAGCATTTATTGGTTATGTTGGGGGTGCCAATTTTATATCCAAGACTTGTATGGTTGGAAATGGTATTGACATCGCCATTATTAAAACCATTAAAGAAACTTGCCCAACATGGAATAATCAATAAAGGATTAGTCAATGAATTTGATGGATCAGTTGAAGTTTTGGATGATTTAAATGATCATTGGTGTTCCAAGAACCATAAGGCCGAAAGAAATAAACTTGTCAAAGACCTTATGCTGTTTGGTGCCAAACATTCTGTAAGAGTGACCATTTTAAGTGGTGATGTTCATTTATGTTGTATTGGTAGATTGAAATCAAGGGTTCGTCACCACCCAACTTTCCATCCAATCCATAAAGAAGAATTCAAACAAACCAACAAAAACACCTTGGAAGCCCCAGAATATGATCCAAGATTATTGTTCAATGTGACATCTTCTGCCATTATCAATGCACCACCTCCAGATGCCATGGCTAACTTATTGAATAAGAGATCCAAGATCCACCATTTCAGTAAGAATTGTGACGAAGATGTGGTTCCTATTTTCAATGTATCTCCAGACAGTCAAGCCAGAGCTAACTTACAATTTTTGAATAAAAGAAATTGGTGTGATTTGATTCTTGCTAAAAATTCCCAATATCAAGATCAAATCAATGATCTGGGAGCCAAGAAGATGCCAGGTTCCGTCAAAAAAGAAAACAAAGTGTCACCTAATGAAAAGCATATTGCTTATCCTCTTTTACCTGACAGTTTGGTCACCACATTGCATGTTGAAAATGATCCAAAGGATTTTGACTGTGATACCATGGGATATGAGCTTTTAATTCCACCTTTGGTTGGTAAGTATAAGCTTGATGATGTTGTGATCAAACATGTCAATGACAATGAAAAAGCTTAGTTTATGTAATCGTTTGTTTTTATTTATTTTTTGTAATATATTCATAATATATGTCTAAATTGTGTTTTATTTAAGAAACTCTACATATTGTGTCTGGTCTTGAAAGTGTCTCGGAAAAACAGAAGCGAGTCCGTATATAGTCAAGAACCACCGAAACATATTGTTGTTGCCATTCAATAGTTTTCAGTACAAGAACACAAAGTTTAACGACTATATCTATATCACCGTATATGGCCACTACATATATGTACAACCACAGACTATACACCCAACTACCGTTTGGGCCTTATCTTCTTATCAGTCCAATCGCAGCGGGAAAAATTGGAAAAATAACTTTATCTCAATCTCATTGTTAATCCCATTGAAAAGGGTGTGAAAACATTAAAAATGGCCCCTAAACGAGGTAGTGACTCAGATAATGGAAGTGTGACTCCAGAGTCAAAGAAGGCCAAGTTATCGTCGTCGGTAATCGGAATCTCCAGATCAATTTCTGCTTGTCAAAGGTGTAGAAGTAAGAAAATCAAATGCGACCAAAGTTTTCCAAAATGTTCAAAATGCTTGAAGGCTGACACTGAATGTGTGGGGCTAGATCCTGCCACCGGTAGAGAAGTCCCTAGACTGTATATCATGCATTTAGAAGAAAGAATCAATGCTTTGGAGTCGGCTTTGAAGGATAAAGGTATCGACCCCACTGCGGTGGCTGCATCGGAGGCTTCAGCAGTTGATCGTAATGACGAGGCTACCACCATGGAGAACGACGAGAACTTTAAACAGGAAGAATCTGAGCAGGGGATACTATTGAATCAGGTGAAATTCAATACAATCAATACCGCCGAAAGTCGCCTGGAAGCCACATCCCATTCTATCTCTTTTGCTAGGTTGATGTCAACTGCAGTGAAATTTAAGGCTAGAAGGTCTAATGCTTCAAACACTCCTGAAATCGAAATGGATCTCACCACCCTGAATAGCTCTTCAAAAGATGAGATACAACCTGCTTTGTTACCTCCGAAACGGACGGCCCAGGAATTCGTCAAGGTATTTTTTGCCCAATCCAATTCACAGCTTCCCATTGTCCATAGAGAAGAATTTCTTCGAAATTACTTTTTCCCCATTTATGGAAGATTGGATTCGGATATTTCATTGGCTTCCAATTACACTGCTATAAATTCTGATCTGTTTGAAAATGATCCATATTATAATGATGATTCTCTCACATGGTTGACTCGATATAAGAAGGAATTCAATGATAAATTGGCAGCTTGTAAAGCCAGTGGAGTCCCGGTAGACCCATATAAAATCTCATGGGAAATAGTTCCACCTCCTCAATTCTCGAAACCTTTATTCTTCTTGAATATCGTGTTTGCTATAGCATCTTCTACTCATCATTTGCAGTATCCATTGACAATATCTGAGTCTTTGAAGTTGGCATCTTTCAGATATATTGAATATGTTTATAAGTCCAATGACCAATTGGAATCATTACAGGGATTGTTATTGATGTCTTTATACTCTATCATGAGACCAACTGTTCCTGGTTGTTGGTATTTGGTGGGGTCTGCCCTCCGTTTATGTATTGATTTAGGGTTGCATTCGGAATCGATCAACCAAAACTTGAAAATTGATGGGTTTACATTGGACAAAAGAAGACGGTTGTTCTGGTGTACATATTCTTTGGACAGACAAATCAGTTTCTATCTTAGCAGACCCACAGGAATATCCGATGAATATATTACCACCATATTTCCAAGTGATATGGATGATGCTTACATAGTACCGGGAGATCCCAATGTTGCAGACTATCCAAAGGAAACTACTGGAAGACCAAGCTACAAGACCATTTCTTTATCGATGTTTAGAATTAGAAAGATTCAAAGTGAGGTACAAAGTGTATTATTCGGTAATGCTGAACTCCCTAGACAATTCAACAACTTGCTGGAATGGAAAAACCATATAACAAAACAACTTAAAGCATGGAAAAATTGTTGTCCAAAGACAAAGAGAAAGATGAATTCTGACTTTAACATTGATTTTTTTGGATTGAATTATAACCACACTTTACTTATCTTACATGGATTGACTCCTAGAAATTTCAAATTGAGTAAAAACGATGTGTTCAAGGTTAGTGAGAGTTCCAAAGAGCTTATAAATATTTACACTCAATTGCTTTCAAACAAATGCATCAACTATACTTGGGCAGCCGTTTTAAACTTGTTCATGGCAGGTACTTCATATTTATACACCATCTATAATTCTGAAAGTGTCAGAGCCCAAAATAGTCTTTATGAAGTCAAGAAGATCACTCAAGAATGTATCACTGTCTTAAATCTGTTGACTGATAGATGTGATGCTGCTATTACTTGTAAAAATACGTTTGAGATGCTTACAGCTGCAATTGTTAAAATAAAGTATAACGAAACAGTCCTGGGTAGTTTCAAATTCAGTTTACCTTCCAAATTCAGGATTAGTGGCCAGTATTCCAATAGCAGTCTCAATAATCTAGTCGAAACCTTGAAAGTCAAAGAGCAAGAAGCATCAAACAAGCAAGAAAAACAACAGTTGGAACAGCCTACGAAAACATCGAACGAGCAATATCCAACTAGTCACCAAGAATCACAGCAATATCAACAGGTTTATCAACAACCTTCAAACACCCAGTATAATGCCTCGGAAGCTCCACAACCTTACATTAAGTTGGAGGATGAAATGAACCCTTTCAATTACACCCCTTCGGACCCTTCTCCAGCTTTTTCAGGAGAAGACATGAGGATCCCCAATATGTTTGAAAGACCCAACTTTCCAAACGAAGCCCAGAGTCAAGAAATGGGCCCAACACAGACCTCATCGACATTTGAGTGGACTTCCAATGCTGTCTATGGAGATGAATTGGCCAACTTCTTCGATGAACTTGGAAAATCTCCCATATCTACGACTTCTAGACGAGACAGCTTTGGAGAAAGTGATATTAATAATCAATTATCTCAGAAAAGTAATGGAGCTACAAGTGCAGTTAATGGAATATATCAGAACTCCAATACTCCATTTTCCTATGAATCTAATCTTTCCAACAGTTCATCCCCAATTATCCTCAATAACCAAAACAATGTGAACTCGGCCGCCGCATCCCAACAATTAGATCCAAACACCACTGTAACTGATAATAAGTTACCCTCAAGAGATGGCCGCAAAGTTTACGAGATGATTCATCAGGTGCCAATTGATCCTATTTGGGACCAGTTTTTCACCAACAACTCCAATGCATTTTCGACGCTCAACTTCGACAATAACTTGCCCTAAACTTCAAGAAATCATTTCTCATTTGTATTTATAGACTATGTATTAATTTCACATCATAAGATAGATTTGTCTTCCAGTATTTCGCTCATAGACTGAAGAATGTTCAATGCGGGTTCCGTCAATTCATGCCCATTCAAAACCAGGATTTCAAGTGCATTGATGTTTTTGCCATCGAAAATTCCCACCACATCAATGACCATACCTCTACTAGTTACTTGGTTGTCAAAAATGTCGACATTATCGAGTAAAATCTGGGGCACTTCGGCCCTAACACCATCTGAATTGTTGCGAATTGCCTTAACAGTTAGTGTATTAAGACTTGCATTAAAACAGAGTGTTTGTCCTATGAACCGAACATTGACAGGAGTCAGTTCACTTGCATCGGGTAATCTATCCACTAATTCACCGGGATCAAGAAAAAGCACCGTCATATCATAATTATAAATGATCCAAAGAAGCTGGTATGTTAAGAGAAACAAAGTGCGAAGGAAAAGATTAAATTTCGAGAAGAGCATCATGAAGGTGTTAGTGGAAAGAGACAAGTTTTTATCTGATTACGAAGTTCTAGAACATTTAAAATCTACTCAAACTCCTCAAGCACAGAAAAAGAACAAACATGGTGGATTTGAGTTGGAAATCATCACAAAGGAAGTGTTAAGGTATCTAGAAGAAAGTCCTTGTGGACTCCAGAATACTGAAAATTTTACGCAGCTACTTCAGTTCTTGAACCAATTTGATCTTGTCAAGGTGGAGAAGCTCCAAATCATGAACTCGTTACCTAGATCCATGGTCCACCTTTTCACGATGGTAGAGGAAGCAGATCTGAGGTTTTCCCAAGAAACCTGTGAATCGATGATCGAAAAGATCAATGAGCTATTCCCATTACCTGATAATGAGGAACAAGGAGAGGCAGAGGAAGCAGAACCTGAACCCAGGCCCACAGATGAAGAGTGAATGTATAATAAGACCCCAAAAAAAAGTATCACCATAACCTGTAAATTAGATATATGAGTTCATATATGCAAATGAATAATAATTAAATAAAGTCCCCCATTACTTTGTGGTTAATATCGATTTCTTTCTCGTAGTTTTCATTAACCAGCTCAGTGACCTTAAGATCTTCTTTTACTGAAAGTTTTTTGTTTTGGTTCTTGAACCATTGATCCCGTAAATTTCCCACCATTTCACTGACATCACTAATTAATCCTGCTGGACCAACCGTGAAAAATGATTCAGCATCCTTGGTATTAATCCACCTGTGCTCATCGTCAATATCATTCTTCTCGCTCTCTTCAATATCCTGATTCTCCTTTCTGATCAAATCCCTTGACAATATGTCTGCAAGCTCCACATCATCTGCAGTCTGATCCCCCAACCCAAACCCATTCAATTGCCAGTGTTTGAGAACAATCTTCTGTTCCTCATCTTTATCGACATTGAAATGGTTGTTTATAATATGGTCAATAACTGGCCAGCCATATGCATTAGAGAATCTCCGTCTAACAATGATGTTATTGTGGGCGTCTGCATCAAGACGGACGAGGACTTTCCTCCAACTCATACCTTGGTGATACTCTCTAGCAATTTCTTCTTCGATTCTTTCGAATTCTTGGGAATCAATACTACTCATGAGACGTTTTCTGAAAGTTGCTACTTGTGATTCATTGATTTTTACCTCGTTCGTCGATGTCACGGAGTTGACGCTTTGAGTCCTTGGAGCTTTACCCACTTGCCCAACATCAGCTGTTGATGTTACTGGGGTAGGAGTGGAATCTTCGGCCGTTGTTTCAACGTCATCAATAGCCAGACTTTCAGCATCTGAGCGAGGTGGAAGATCCTTCTCGTGATAAATTTTGTCATAAACTATAGCATCTTGTCTCTCATCTGGATTCACAATGAATTTCATTGAAGGTAAAGGGGGCAAAATTAATGACAGGGCTGTTTCGTAAATTGAAGAGTGGTGTAATCCCTCGATTCTTTGGAGTATATTCTTGGCCTTTCGAGATTTAGGTGCTTCTTCTTCAACTTCGGCATCGCCGCCTTGGTCTTTTTGTGGGTCATCATTCAGCTTCAGTTGTTTCTGGGGCATGAATTTTGCTAGCATCATTTGTACTGGTTGGGGTAAGTAAGACTGGTTTTGTTCATTAACACATTCATCATCGGGGATCTTATCCACTTGAGAAGCAACAGTGATATTATGGGAATTCATGGATTTCTTGTTAAGTACCTTGCCTAATCCTTCATAATCCAAGTAAAGTAATGCAGACGTTCTCAAAGGCACAACACCATCATTGGCAACATTAGAATATACTGTACGTCTTACAAACCTCTTGAGTATAGTGTGTGTAGGACCTGAAGGAAGCAACAACAATAGTGGCTTCGAAGCATCTTCAGTGAATCTCAAACTCAAATCTTGGCCCGTTTTTCCCACTATTCCCGCCAGCAATGCTAGATTAACATATATGGGATTCTCATTACTAGCACCAAGCATAGGAGATGCAATGGTCACAAAATTGATGGGTTTAATCTTGGTGAAAAACCAGGGAAAATTGATTTGTAAATATGCTATGGCGAATGTCTGTACCAACCCACCCAAGGAGTGGCCAATGAATGAGATCTTGGTAACCTTTCCGTCTTTATACATGTCATTATTTTGTACAAGGTCTACAATATATTCGGCCACTCGACTTCCCAAGTACTTAATTCCCCGTTCGGTTTTACAAATATTGCCAAAATACCCTTTCACAATCACATTTTCTGGCGAATCAGCAGCATTGGATGCCGCATCTATTTGTTCTTTTAAATAGAACATATCAGCACTTACATTGGAATGTAATCCATGGGTTAGTATCACAAGATGGATGGGCTTATTTGGATTTGGAAGGGGAAGGTTCCACAAGTCATAAGTATCTAGGTTATTGACCTTCAATATAGAAGTAGAAATATAGGTACCTACCTTTTCTGGATTGATAGAAGAGTCCAGGAAATTGGCATCAGAAAGAACCTCTTTGGACGTACCTATCATGATCTCGAAATTGATCTCCACATTGCTATTGAAAATCATCTGAGATACCACGTCCACAGTCCAGGAATATGTATCTTTAATTGTATGACATGACAATTCACTGTAGAAGGATTTACCTGGCTGCAATTGGGACTCAAAAGATGGCTGTTCGGCAGTGACAAAACATTGTTTGGAGGAGTTAAAATCATCACCACGACAGTCTACATATAGCATATAAGGCCCTGCAAGGAAAGCGGCTCTCATAGGAAGCGGCTCTATGTTCTTCACTTTTAACCATAGATTAGAAGTCATCAGCATCACCGGATTAGCAGGGGAGTAATTGACGTTGAACCGCTCCATTTGGCCGGCCTTGACACACTTTATGTCTCGATAAAGGATCTGTGGATCCGCACGTTCAGTTGACATGGTCCACTAGAATTAATTGAAGTTGCTGACACTTGAATTATAAACTATCTGATTAGCAACTGCGAATATAATAGTAAGTGAGACAAATTCTGTGAGATGTGAAAATCACGGATTTATCTGAAATATTTCAGCTCAATAGGTCTTCGCATACACGACAATAATGACGAACCATCCAGATGATTTACATCCTATGGAAGTCATTGCCCATTCTGTCCTCAGTGGGTCTCTTGACAATTTGAACGAGAATTTTGACCTGCTTCATAAGTCCCAAGTAATTCTTCTTACTCGTTTGAAGCTCATGCAAGAGAGGCTCTCCACATATCAGGAATCGAGTTCGAAATTGGGAGAAAGAGATATTACTCAGGCTATAAATCGTCTTAAAGGGATCCGAAAACGATTAGAAGCCGTCAATAAGAAGTTAGATAAGATCGATAAGAACCGATGATGACATGGGCTTTTCACCCACTACATCCAGAGAGGATGTGGCCTCTGTCTCCAAATAATGATAGACCAAATAGAGACACACAGAATCGATGACTTCTAGTTGTCATCAAAAATCGACCACGAACAACGACTTGATATTTAATGTTTATTCAGTATATATCCAGCCTGATCACATCAACCAAAGAACTTGAGGAGTTTGTATGGGTAACCTGGACTCTTGACTCCAAAGAATGACAATAAAAAGCTGAAACTAACGAATATACCCAAGGTAATCACAATAGTAGCAACCAATTGAACCTGTGGATGTTTGATGTCTGGTACCTTTCTTACGAGGGCCAAGAATAAGAGACTTAAAATTCCATATGCAAAGGAAATTAATTGAGTTTCAATTCCCAATTGAGTTTGTTGTCCTGGTAAGTAGTATTCTACTTTACCATCTGGATGTTCTCTTACATAAGGAGCTTGACGGATTTGGGTGAACATGTATCCCGAAGTGAATAATAACACTGAAATGACCGAAAGACCGATCCACAACACTTTGGATAAAACGATGGCTTTAACTTGATGGAAAAAGATCTTGATCAAGACACAAATGGAAAATGTTATAAAAGCATTCAACAAGATTCTGTTGTAGTTGACTGGTACATATAAGTTGAATTTATGATTAGTCAAATCACTCAACCAAGTAGCCACCAATTCAGAATGAACTCCCTGGAAAAATTGGTAATCTTGTAATTCATTCATCCAAGCATCTGGAGTTGATACAGTGGAAGGTTTTATATGATAAACCTTTGGAATACTGTTCATTTTCATCTTTTGGAATAACAGTTTAACATTCATAAACTCTGCATATACGAAATAAACGTCTTTCCCTTCTTCTTTATCACTAAGACCATTTGGATGATCTTGAACCCAGGAATTGGCCACTAATTCGAATTCAGGCTTGAATTCAATACATAAAGGACAATTGAATTGTGGAGATGAGGAAGATAATAACATCACCACATGGTAGTCTCTAGGACCGTTAAGGAATTTTTCATAGTTGGTTTCCTTCATTGATAATAATTTTGATTTTCCGGCCTTTTGAACCATCCGCTGCATTTCATCATTACTGAAGGCACACGAAACACTCGTGATATATACAAATATCAATGCCACCAATTGAATGATCTTCATGATTAAAAAACACGTCAAGAAACTGAAAATTTACCAGAGTTTTTCGTGCGACGTAATTCATATTCGTGGGTTTGACGTTCGGGGTTCTCATGGGTATTAAATAAATGGTAAGAGGCTACAGGTTAAGAACTTGGACAGGTTAGACGGTCACAAATTAAAACTCACCTTGACTTAATCTGTAACTTTACAAAGTTAACACGGTATTATGTCATGGTCAAACATTAATGTGGAGATGGTACATAAATGTCGCATGCATGTCGTATATGTCGTATATGACGACGACAACTCTTACAGAACTCCAGTACAACTACCTTTAACGTATGCATTAATTTATTTCCTCTGGCGAAATTCTATGAATCTACATAAGTTTTCATGGTCATCGTAATTGGAACTGCTTATTACTTCCAATGTCTATAGAAACAGTCCCGTCGCCAGGCTCAAACCTCTCTGTAAGTAATACATAGTTCCCAGGGTTTGGAATTGTACAGTCTACGAATATCCCGTAAACACTACTACCCCAGTGCTCATTGATACACACTGGGGCCTGGGAATCAAGATTAAAGACCGAACCTCTCATTTGGGGTCTGTAATTGTGGAAGGAGGTGGGGGCAGTGAACCCATTGCTGGAGTGTTGAATATGGAATGTCAACTGGGAATTGTACTGGCTGGTCGAAAAAATAGTCTTGAATCTATTGGTACCATTCCAGTCATACCGTCTATTATCCAAAAAAAGGCCAAGAGAACCCAGAACTTTGGACACTTTTACAGCCTCTGGATTGGTAGAAGTTTGGTGGATTCTAAGTTTGAATTTTCCCCGAGATTGGGGACTCTGGCATGAACAAATCAATCTGTAAAATCCTGGTTCTACGCTAATAGATTGACTGAAATAGCCACTACTGTGGTATTCTTCTTCTATCAATACCCGTTCGTTTTGAAGTTCCCTCAAGGCTCTGTTCGATTTATGTGGATCTGAGTAGACCATCTGACATGCCACAAGATTTTCAGACAGGTCCAGTGATACTAATGTTAGCAATATATCAGTCTGGCTGGCCACGAATATATCATATTGAGGATTCTTAATATATGTTGAAAGTGAACTGTTTCCTCCGTTATTTGAAAAGTCCCATTCATCTTCGACTTCCGTCACATGAGCATACTTCAGCTTGGCTTTCTGGATATGAAACTGGTCTGATATATTGTTGTATACCAGGACCAGCATAGAGCATCCAATAGAGGAATGAACCATCAAGGTATAATTATGATGCGGTTCCATTGTTAATCGAATAAGACATGTTCTGGAGTTGGTCGGGTTCATATCATAGAGTGTTGGATACTGGCTACCATAAATCACACGATCACCAGAATCGGTAGCAAAAATAACGGCTGCAAAAAGTCCTGCATTATGCTCTTCTCTTGTGACGAATCTTTCTAACAAAAGCCATATCTCCTGGGGTGCATCCAGCTCATTGGTCAAAGCGAATTGAGGACGCCTTGACACAAGTCCCATAGTGTGGCCGTTGTCGGTGTATATGAAGTTGGAGCGGGTACAGTATTTAAATCTGGTGGAAACATCCCAATTCAAGTAGAAGAAATTAAATTGAAATAAGTCATGAAGTGGAAATTCAAGAATACGATTCTTATCATTATCTTCTAGCCACGGGTTCTTCAAAATGATTTGGTTTTGATCAATGTCTACTCTTAGGACAGTGTAATCGTGATGGGAAATCAAACCAATTTTTTCAGACAATTCCCGGCTGATCTTCCCCGTCCCTAACCCCATGCTTATGGGAGTTGAAAAGTGGGATAACTGTTTCACGATATCGGGCAAACGACCATTATTTATAGGTAAGATCTCCGGTATCCACCCAGTTAGCATATATGTGTCAAATGCCATATTGGAACCTTCACTACTATAACCTTTCCCCATGACTTTGAGATATGCTTTCTCAATCAATGCTGGCCACAATAGGTCCAAGTTATTACTGGATCTTATGGTAAGAAACCTATTTTTCTCGGCTACAACTGGCAACTTACTATCCACAGAGACAGTACGAGTGCAGCCATGGAAATAGAGTCTGACCGTATAATGAGAACTGGGTGTGTGAGGTGATATCAAGTCCATAAGTTGCTGAGGCATGCCTTCATTACAATGAATAAGGGATAGAAATGACGACACAAAGGAGCAATTTGAAAGTAGATCTTGATGCAAATTATGCAAATCTGTGATTTCGGATTCCCAATGAGTTATATGACTTTCCTCATATTTTGCATCTACCTCAGATGGGAGATCAAGCATTGGTTCAGTATCATTATAGACGAATTGGGCATTAGCTGACGTCAAACTTGGTACTCCATAAGTGATTTCTGGGAAAAAAAACACAGAAGGATTTGAAATAGACTTGGAGTGGAGCCACAGAATCTTTGTTTCTGGCAGCATTGGAGATTTAGTCAATGATTCGTATAAATTGAGTGTGTAGCGAGATAGTTGGGTAAGGAGCTGAGAATCGAGTTGATGATGCTCGCTTTTGGTGAGGCTGTTCAAGAGTTTGACAGCCGCAAGACATGTGGATTTGGAAGACTCTCCCCTGGCAGCCTGAATATGACATTTTTCTATAAGTTTTCTATAATTCTGGAGATATTCCATGTCAATGGAAATCTTTGAGTGAAATCTGGGGAAATCTTTACGCGTGAAAAAGTGAAAAATTATAGTCGTGGTAACAAACTGTTGAAGCATGAAATGGGGATCTCGAGGTGAATGGCCTTTAATAAACATAGTGGCAGTGGTGTTTGCAATCAGACTCTTCAATGCGTTTACAATTGCCACCTTTTTTCAGCCTGATGAGTATTACCAAGGCTTAGAACCTGCCCATCATTTGGTATATGGATATGGTTATATTACATGGGAATGGAAAGAAAGTCTACGTTCCTCTTTACACCCTTTACTATATGCTTTTGCCTATAAAATCATTCCATTCCCGTACACAGCACCTAAGGTAATGGGGGCTATAGTGGCCTCAGTGGGGGAGGTTCATCTATATATTTTTGTCAAAAGGTACTCCAATAATCAGAAACTTGCAGCCATTGCTCTTATACTATCAATTTTGAATCCCTTCAATTGGTATGTGATTACGAGGTCATTTTCTAATAGTTTGGAGATGAGTTTAACCACTACGGCCTTGGCCCATTGGCCATGGAGACTGAAGAACTTATTTTCATTTTATTTGAGTTGTGGATTTGCTTTTATATCATGTATCATAAGACCCACCAATGCTATTATTTGGCTTACATTGGGGGTGTACTTCATTGCCATATTGGATATTACCACCGTGTGGAAATTAATAGTAGGGTTATTCTTGGAGCTAGTGGTAACTTTGACCGTATCTACCGGATTAGATTATTGGTTTTATGGATATTTGACATTCCCACTATATAATTTCGTGGAGTTCAACGTTATCAAAAACCTTTCGATATTCTATGGCTCATCTCCATGGCATTTTCATATCTTTCAGTCATTACCACTTTTGCTTTTAACTTATTTACCGTTTTTTATTCATTCGGTAGTAAAGTTCAAAATCTACTGGAATATCCTAGGAGTCGTATGTATTATGACTGTTGGTATGTTTTCGATTATTGATCACAAAGAATTCAGATTCATATATCCGGTTATGCCAATACTTCTATTGTTCACAGCATACTCCGTCAACTTTTTCCGGATCAGATCCAAGTATTTCAAGTATGTTGCCGTGTTGGTGACGAGTATAAATATCATCATTGGCTATTTCCTTACTCAAATCAATGAGAGAGGAGAACTTGATATTATCAACTATTTACACCAGCAGCCTGGTGACTTTGGACTCTTGATGCCATGTCATTCCACACCATGGCAGAGCCATCTTCATGATCCTAGATTCGAGAACTCGTGGTTCGTAACTTGCGAGCCACCACTACAAGGACAAGATCTCACTAGTTATCTAGATGAATCAGATCAAATGCTACAAGACCCACAAGGGTTTATCAGGACTCAATTCCCGCCCACTTTAATGCCAGATTCCAACTACAAATACCACTGGCCAGATCAATTGGTGATATTTGAGGCATTCACACCCATGCAAGAAATAATACAAAATATGGGATATATAGAGTGTGAACGCATGTTCAACAGTTATTTCCATTGGGACGATCGTCGTTCTGGAGACATTCTAGTTTTCTGTAAACCATTACAATAAATGCATTCTTAGTTATTTTCATTGGCAGCATTCAAGTTGTCGGCATCATTTTTAACCTTCTCCATCCATCGTTTGACCAATGATTCGTTTTCATTGGTGAGATCTTCAACTCTAGACCCCAAGACATTCATCTGGATATTACAGGAAAGTAACTCATCATTGATGGTTTCAATGGCCTTATCTTTCTGGGCTATTCCCAACTTCAAATGATTAATTTTCTCATTCAATTGATTATTTTCTTTGTCTATTTGCCGGTTTTGCTTATTGGCCTGTACTAACTTTGCTTCGAGCGACTCAATGTGAATTTGAAGCGAATTAATCTTATCAATGAGACCAGGTTTGTCGTCAACGTGTGGGGGTTGTTCAGTAATGGCATCTGTAGAGTATTGAATTCTATGAGCCATCTGTTGGAAGGCATTGAAATATACATTATCCTTCTTTTCCACCAGATCTCTAATTTGCAATTTTTGTAGCACTTCTGCTGTCCAGTCTGATGCCATTATCGTAAATGAATATCCCACTGCGCACTGAAAATAAATCTGGTTATAGTTTATCATTTGCATATCAAGACTAGTGAAACCGGAATAAAAATTCATGTTTGGGTTTAAAACAGTCAAAAATGACGCCAATGATGGGGTCGATTCAGATCTACGTCGGGATCAAGATTCAACCACACAATCGTCCAATTCGCAAGCTCCAGCTATACCTGGCACTGCAGTCGCAACTATATCAAATGCTACAAATGATGCATCACAAGACCCCCATAATTCGCCCGCAGTAACGGCGTTATCGGATGCTGCTGTAGGGAGACGTGTGTCGGTGGCTCAATCCACTACAACCTCGTCAAATCCCGCTGATTTTACCGGTAATGGAGGAGGTACTAGTTGGTGGTTCTGGAATAATGATGTGAATTCTCGAAATCCCGATCTTCTGGCGAATGAAATTAGACGTGTTACCTCAGCTGTCAGTCAGGAGGACTCGGAGTCAGCTCAGCCGGTAAATTCTTCAACTTGGACGGGAATGTTCCTGTCTTATGGAACCACTGTTATGGGGTACGTGTACTATACATCAGAGCAAACTAATGACGAAACGGTGCCTCTTCTTCAGCATCAGCTGTCTCCCACTTCAGGCCAAAATCAGGGCTGGTTCCTGTGGTTTTGGTCCAATCCTCCTCAAGAGGAAGATAGTTATGAGAGTTATACCAATAATGTGGAATTATATAAAGCAGCAAGGACGGCCATTGAACAGTCTACTGATCTGAGCTCGTATGCATACAAGGGAGGTGTAAGTAGCCAGTTTTTCGCCAGCGATTATGAGTTGGCCGTATATGGTACCTCATCTCAGGATCTGCCGGTGAGATATAATCTGAAAAAAACTCCAGTTTCTCCGGCAGAAGTCCAGGAAAATACGTTACAAGTAATTGTTGCCAGTCCCAATGCAACTACCCCAATAGCAGAACGGTCTCTGAATGCGTCTATTCTGTCTCAGCATTCATTGTCGGGTCAAAATGAAAACAATCAATTGTCATCCCAACCAAAGTATAAAGTGATTCCTGGATTTGATAAGAATTTCCGGACTATAACTTGGCTCACGTTACTTCGGTTATACGGAGAGAAGATTTTGTTCCAGCACAATTCCTCAGAGAACCATTTGTATAAGCTCTCCAATTCCCAAATCAAATCTCGGAAAATGCATAAAATCAAGAAAGTTGTAATCATAGGGGTTCATAGTTTCCTACCCACGAAATTTGTTAAGCAAATGATTGGTCAAACCACTGGAAGTTCCATAAAGTTTGTGGAACAGTGTACTAGAGCAATTGAATCCTGGTTAGCAAGTAACACTGAGGAAGGTTATGAGAATATGTACAGCATTGAAACTATCGGTCTTGAAGGTCAAGGAACGATCAGCGAAAGAGCGGAGAAATCTATCGAACTACTTGAAAATTGGATCGACTTGATCAATGATTGTGACTTCCTCTTCATGGCTGGACATTCTCATGGAGCGGTAATAGCCATTGATCTTATGGCCAAGCTTGTTTCTGATAAGAGATTTTCATTGGCCCACAAAAAAGTTGGGCTTCTTAGTATGGCTGGACCCATAAATGGTCTTATCAAAAATACCAGTTCCAAGATCGTTATCAGAGCTTATAGCCCCAAAGAGAATGAGGTTTTACAGGAATTGGTACTGCTCCTGGATCCACTGTCACCAGAATCTGACAGATTGATGAATAGCTTCAATACCATTCTTACTCATGGTGTGAAGGTGACTCTTGCTGGATCCATGCTGGATCAATTCATTCCATTAGACTCTGCCATTGCCAACACTGCATACCATCCTAATATTTACCGTTGTTTCTATGTGGATAAAGACTGTTCTTTACCACCCTTCATAGTGAGTCTTTGGAAACTCATTGCATTAGCACGAAACATTGGACACTTGGAGCATGGAATTGCCCAAGACCTCTCGGAAAAATCTATTGGTAAGTCAACAGAAGGTACTCACAATAAAATCATCCACGCTCCATCGATATACGATACTGCAATCCAATTCTCCCTAGAAACCACAGATGTTAAGTTGAACAGAGACATCAAATTTGAAGTATCTCCATACGACAGTACTGATCACAAATCCCCTTATAAACTTCCATGGACTGTAAGAGAACTAGTTGAAGATATTCTTCAAACAAAGCATATTACTAGCTATGAATTGGTTCAAAATTTTATCCGAGATTACAGACAATGGGATGGTTCAAACGATAAAACTTGGAGAGATATTTATAGCAGTCTTGAGGCGATTAGTGAGACCGATTACGACGATATTTTAATATAATGACTTGGATATATAATTTATGATCAGTGTATATAGAATGCATATATTTATTTTAACATCAGTGGCTGCGAAAATACTCACACTGTATGCAGAACAATAGGCGAAAGTAGACAACAACATATGTGAGTAGGTGGGTTGAAATTCCAACAAGGGATAGCAATTGACATATTGCAAGAGACGTGTGTCGTATTACCAATATAGTTAAATCCTTATGAGCTCTCTTTTTCGGTTTTGTTGATTTCCGTTTGTCATCTATACCTGTATGCATTTAAGTCATTGCACATATAGTCAGATAGTTGAGTTGTTGATGTAAGATGACAGGAATGCCCAGAACCACAGCCCCTAATATATCTTACCTCCAAATCCCCTCAGTAACAAATATTCCAGCTTATATCGATGCATATTCAACCATTATTCTCTACACAATACCCTATTTTGTATGCAATACTTTATTATATACGAATTCCTGGTTTTACCTTATACCATTCAAGTGGATAAAACCCTCTACGAACAAAGTCGTCAATGGATTCACCATATTAACTTAAAAATCGTATATAGAAACTGTAGTTGTAATTATGAACCATAAAACCAACAACTCCATCACATGATCACATGATACAGAGTAGAGCGAGCCAGAGCCAGAAGATCTGAAATACTCTGAACGAGATTTCCAAAGCCGTAATAAGCTAAAAAATAAATACGTTTATACGAAAATATACAACTCAATTACTTCATATAACGAACAAACATAATATATATTAGTCCGTTATGAACACATATCCATACAAATTCATCTACTACGACAGAAAACAACCCCCCCCCAGCAGCTGCAGGTCTCGTGGCTCACGTTGGCCGAAGCGTGGTGCGTGGGTGCGTGGCTCGCGCAACAAATTTTTTGCGGAACGGTTGAGTCAACTTAACCTTCCATTTGATACTTCAAGTGAACAATCTGGAGTGACAGATATACTGAAATTCCAGTGACATAATTTTTGTGGTGTCAAATACCTGGCAATATTCAAGTGATTTAAGGCATTTTTAATTGCAAATATGTCGGACGAGTCGCAGCCTGGTAAGAGAACCAGAGCTTCAGGAGAAGTCCTCAGTTATCTTCTTCGAGAATTTGACCAAAACCATAACCCATCTCCAGACCAAAGAAAAGAGATAAGTTCTCGGACAAATATGAGTGAAAAGGCAGTCCGGATCTGGTTCCAGAACCGTCGAGCCAAGTTGAGAAAATCCGAACGGAAGGGAACTTCTAGTGCCAGTATTAACTCAAGTAGATCAAATAGTGTTGGTGCTCCAGTGGACAGAAGTCATTTTCACCATTTTAGTGTCAATGAAAAGTATTGCTACATTGACTGTACTTCACTTTCGGTGGGGTCGTGGCAACGAGTTCGACTGGGTAATCTTGACGACCAAATGCTTAAGGATGAATTGGTGAATCTTTCCCCATTCACTATCAACAAGGTAATGACTGAATTCGATTTATTAGTGATTGTGTCGAAGAAAAACCTTGAAATCAACTATTTTTTCAGTGCAATGACTGAAACATCCAAGATTCTTTTCAGAATATTCTATCCTATTGCCAATATTTTGAGTTGTTCATTACTAGATAACAACATTGATAAAGTGGGGAGTCATGAGCTACGAGTCACTTTATCACATCAGCCCAAATTCTCGGTCAATTTCTATAATGGGGTCAATTCCAGTAGTAATCAGTGGTCAATCTGTGAAGATTTTAGTGAAGGTCAACAGGTAAGTTCTGCTCATCGGGAAGGAGGGTCTTATATTCCTCATGTATTGGTGGGATCAAAGGATTCCATATGTTTTCTCAATGACTTCATTGTGGAAAAGAACCAACAACATCAAGCCAATTATATGATAAATGATGTGGGGGTACAACATGAAATGCATGGTCAATACAATCCTAATGAATCGGATGTCAATCTCGATTCCAATATCGATGCTGATATGGATTCAGATATGAGAGATTTCAATGATGATTTCCAATTTACTAGTTCTCATATGGGCCCTGTATTTAATGAAAGTAACGAATTGAAAGCAAATGGTCTTTCCCCATTGGGTCAATTTGGTTCAACATCCGAAAGATCTCCAGTGGATAGAAAATTAGAAATGCAATCTAATTTTCATCATAATGAAATCTTTTCCGTCAATACACCTGATTTCGTCACGGCTTCCCAAACCCCCAACATCCTACAAAACATGCCTGGAGCAACCCCCAATGAATCTGGACATCAAGATATGGATCAAGATTCTCAATCTAACACTGCATCTTTAGAAGCTCATCGTCACAATAAACTTGAACACGACGATCCTTCTCGACTAGAACCATCACAATATATTGAAGGTCAAGATAGCTTTGAACCAATTCAAACCGATGAAACGTTTGATTTTCCAGTGGTAAATGAATACTCTGGTCTGGACCATTCGAATATCAATTCCCCTGAGAATATTGAGCGATTCATCGATTATAATAGTTTTAATTAGATTGCTATCATATATGATAATTAATTAAAGTTCTACATAATGCATAAATAGTAACATATATCATAACAATTCAAACAACATGCCATCTGTATTGGACCTTCAAGTCCTAATACCAAAAAAAAAAAACACCTGCACACAATCTCACCAAAATCAATTGAAAAATTAACCTCACACCATGAATAGACAGTTTGTCAGGTATGCCACCAACAGTGCAAGGCCGAGTCTCAAAGAGATCATACCTACCAAGAAGGTATTCAACCGGATATTGTTTGACCAAGACAGTAGACTTGCATACAAAAAAGCCATGAAGATATATGAATCCGTATACGACCATCTCGATAGCCCATCGCAAATACGACTTCCTCATTTTACCCGAAGTTCTGATCTAATGACGTTGAAGGAAGTGTTGGCCGTAATCAGGAAATCCACAAATACAATCAATCGGAATCTTGTGGCGTTGGAAAATGAACTTGTAGAACAGGCTGGGGAATTGGGGAATAATGATGCCATCTCCATACTTGCATTCCAAACCATACAGGATCCCAACACAACTAAAGAAGATTACAAATATGCCAATGAGTTGATTGAACAACTTTCGAACATCAAGCATCCATTGACATTCAAATTGGCTGGAGATTTGGCATATAAGAATAAAGCATTGTCTCAAGCTGAATCCTATTGGTTACAGTTTCTTGAGCTAGAGAATAATACCATCAATGCTAGTCATGTATATGCTAATCTAGGGCTCTACTACTATACATTATATCCTAGACCAAACTTGACCAAAGCAAGGGAATATTTGGAAAAAAGCATAGTTTTTGGTCAACTTGATCTGACAATTCTCAAGTCTCATTATTACTACAGTCAGTTATTCACAGTGACTAACCCAAAGATTGCCAAATATCATTTAGAAATCTGCGCTTCTAAGGGATTGAAAGAAAGTTTTGCTTCCTTGGGGTTCATGGAGATGAATGTTTTTGGAAATTACGATAAAAGTTTGGAATGGTTTAAACTAGGCCATGAAGCGGATGGGGATTTGGCTTGTTTGATTGGAATGTTTGATTGTCATAGTGTCCTCAACCACAATAAAGATGCTTTGAAAGTATTGCTGCAAATAAGGTCAATGCAAGAGAAGGTCAATAAGAAATTCTCCGGACAGGTGCCAGATGCTATTCAACAAACTATTGAAAGTAATAAGCAACTTCTTAAAATGTTCTTTAGTACCAGACGTGAACAAATTCAGCGATCATCTAGCTCATTTTGAAATGTCCTTGTATATACCTGATAATCATTCAAAATTTATAGAATTCAATTCAGATGCAAATTTCTCTCGAAGCTGTAATGGTTGACTTGATGATCTTACTGGAGTCCGTAACACCTTGTGGTCTGATGAGTTGAGAACCGAGCTGCTTCTATTGATCATTGATCCTTTAAGTGAATTGAATGCTTCCATGTTAACGTCTTCCATATTATTGTCCTCTAAAGTGTCATCTTGTAGCCAAGAATGACTGATTGTCCGATCAATGCTATACCGTTCATCTGGATTCAACACCAAAACTGAACTTATCAAGTCCAAAGCCGGATCAGTGATATCATCCCAATATGGTGAATAGAAAGCATATCTAGCGGTTAAGATCTGCTCTCTCATATTGGGAGGACCTAATTCATCACTAAAAGGTGGAAAGCCACAGAGGCAAACGTACAAAAGAACACCTGCCGACCAAACATCGGCTTTGGTTGAATAATTCCTTTGATCACTCAATATCTCTGGTGCCACGTATGCTGGAGTTCCACACAATGTGTTGGTGAATTTCAACTCACCAATGAATTTAGCCAACCCGAAATCAGCAATCTTAACCTTAATATCAAACTCATTTTCATCCCATGGTCCTGTTTGTTCTTGATCGGGAGAAATACGTGGTGAAATGTCTAATAAGATGTTTTCAGGTTTAATGTCTCTATGAATGATATTTCGATCGTGAAGGTACAGAAGCCCAGACAATAATTGCTTGAACAAGGCTCTAGTTTCATCTTCTCGAAGTTTCAGCTTATTGACGATTCTTTGGAACAACTCTCCACTATTGACTTTTTCAAGTACCAAAAATGTCGACATTGAATGTTGACTCACGGGCTCCACATATCTGGATATGAATTTCACGATATTGGGATGATCTATGGAAAGTAACAAGTCAATTTCTTGTTGTAACTTTGCTTCTTCTTCGGTGGAATTTTTAGATGTCTTGTTCGGATGGAAAATCTTAACCGCAACTATATCACCCGTGAGTCTATTACGGGCCTCTTTAACCACGGCATAATGTCCAGATCCAAGTTGTTTCCCAAGTACATAATCATCGAACAATGATCTTGGCTTATCGGTCATTTTCTTCACGTCCTCCTCATCAATGGCATATCTAAAGATGTACGAACCTCCAGTTTTGGCAAATTCAATATGGTCTCCACTTTTCATTAAAACACTGGTACCTCTTCCAAGCTTTTCACCATTGACATAAGTTCCATTACTACTGAGATCCGTTACAAAAAAGTAGTCTCGGACGTCATTGGTAGCCAACGAGAGCTTTGTGTGTTTGGATGATACATCCACACCGGTGATTTTAATATCACATTGACTACTTCTTCCAATGAGAAGTCCACTGGGTTTCTTCTGGAGTGAGACGTGCTGTTGCTCTTGATCGGTGTTATACAAATTGGCAATCACCTCATACCGAAGCTCTTGTCGTTTTGCAGCGGTGGACTCCGTGATATCATCGCCAAATGCCTATATGTTAGTACAGACTCAAGTATATTTATAGATATTAAATACTTACTCTCTTTCTAGTTAGTGACATGAGTTCGAATCTTAACGCGTCGCGTTCTCGCGATGAGTTGATCCAATTAAGCGACTCTATACAAGACATCTCTTATTTCGTCTTCAGTGAGATTGTTAAGCAGACTATCGAATTCTTCTCGTACAGCCGTCAAGTTGTTGGATTTTACCATAGCTCTTGCCAATTTGGAATCATATTTTTGAAGAAGAGTCGTAGATTCCAATACTTTGACGTAATCGAAGTTATGGATCGTAGAATATCTACTTGTCTCTGTTAACAAAAGTTCCTGCGAAAGATTCTCAACAATGAGACCAAAGTCCTTCTCTAATTGCCTGGCCCCGATACGGGAGAACCTATTGTTGGTGATTATGTACTCGTACCAAAGTTTGCAAATGGATGATAAGATCCCATTGACGATTATGAAGTATTCACTTGTAGGAATAATCCGTTGTAGATATGAAAGATAAACTGGTAAATTGCTGATCAATGGAGCAAATTGTCCATTGTTGTCTTTTATTTCATCGATTTCCCATTGACTGGTATTGATATATTCCTTCAAGTAGTTTTTGATACCTTTATGGAAGAATACATTATACCGGTTATGTATGTCTTTGATCAACTTGGAATACTGTTCAATTGAAGGCTCAAATATATTCACATCTTTCTTATATTCCCGGTTGGTTACTGTCTTATAAGCATTCCAGAGTTGAATGAATATCAATTCCTCGCTCCATTCTTCAAGACTACTGAGTATGAATTGGGCAGAGCAGAAGATTTGTGTCAACATCTCCAATCCCTTCAACCCTTCAGAAACCTGGGAAGTATCAATAGATGGCTTAGAACTATCCATACCTCCTGGAATTAAATTGAGAGCATTCAGCAGGTTGTAGATATCATCAAACTTTTTGAGGATTTGACGTAGATAATCATGGTAATTTTCAATCAACTTGAGTTGAATGGTTGAAACATACTTCAACTGGAATTTGACCATTCTCATAGACCGGTAATGACTAGTAAGATTATTGAATAGCTTGACCAAATTCAAAGATGAATATGTTGGTTTGATGTCACTTGAAGTTCCAACACTGTCAGGGCCATCAAGTTCTTCATCCTCATCTGGGTTGAATCGATAATCTATATCAATAGTCAACCCATTAGGATCTTCAATTATCTCACTGGTGAACCTATTGTTAGCTAAGAGGCTCTCAAATTTGAGCCAATTTCCTGTCCCTTGTCTTTCCTTATCTCCTTGTAGAAGTATATCTGCCGTCAACCCCATCCATCTCTTGGTTGGAACGATATCCACCAGTTCGATGAATGGGTTATAGTTGTGATCATTTCGAATCCTTTGATCAAATGAGGTTAACTCAAAGATCAAATGACTTAAAAGTCGTCCACTCTTCTCGTAATTAACACCATCATTATTAGTTCTGAAATCATCAATTCTTTCATTCAATACCAGAAGAGAATTGGTTATCTTTGTTCTGATAGGCACCAAAGCTGAGGTGATGATCTGATGTATCATGATGAGTTTTATAGGAGTGAATGCTTGGTTGATAACAATCTCGAAGAGCTTAGCATTTTCGGTGATGAATTTCTCCACGAAATTGAATGCCCACTCCGGTTTCAGGAGCTTGTTGGTGTCTTTCTTCGTATTAAAATGATAGTTGAATCTGGTGACAAATGGATCGAGTAATATATCTATAGCCCACCATGTGTCAGGATATTCTGGACGATGGTTGACACTCTGAAGGGTTATCAAAGACGACACAAGCGAGTTTAATTGGACTATTTGTTCACTGAGAAAAGAGTCGGCGCTGAATTTAGCCCCTAACCAGTCAACATTGATCAATAATTCTGATAGTTGATTACTTAATCGGTTCTTCAAATCATATACTTGTTCATCGTGACTCTGGTGTAATTGACGCTTAACTGACCCAAATAACTCGGGAGAAACGCCAGAATCACTCAAATTATCAATCAAATCAAATACACCCTTAAAGTCTGCCACCTCTGCCGTCCTTAGCAGCAATATATCATCCTCAATCGTTTCGGCTTGCAGTAAGAACTGTTGATCGCCTGCAATCTGTTTCTTGGTCAAAAATAACCGCAAAAACTTGTCAACAACTTCAAGCAGATTATGACTTTCCTCCAATCCCCGTAACACCTCGAGCGAATTGTCAGGGTCTGTAATTGATATTTTGGATATGTCATCAAGTATAGTAGCTACAACATTGCTAGTGTGACTGGACACCTGAGATTCGGACTTCTGGTTATTCAACTTGCTGTGAACTTGATCATTGACTTCATCTATAAGTTTTTGGATCTCTGAAATGTTGGTGTCCACTGAATCCAAATCTTCAATGGTTACTATATTACGATTTACTAGATCCATCTGATTGCAAAACTGGTAAGATCTGATTACGAAGAAACTTGATGGACGCGCACTGAAAAAAAATTGAAAAATTCAATTGTTGAAAGAAACTATTCGCCATGCAAGCACCAGTTGTATATATGAATGCTGCCACCGAAAGGCAAACGGGACGTCAGGCTCAAGTTTCTAATATTACTGCTGCAAAAGCCGTGGCTGATATTATCAGAACTTGTCTTGGTCCAAAGGCCATGTTGAAAATGTTACTTGATCCCATGGGAGGAATCGTGTTAACCAACGATGGACATGCTATATTGAGAGAAATCGATGTATCACATCCTGCTGCCAAATCCATGATTGAATTGAGTAGAACTCAAGATGAGGAAGTTGGAGATGGTACCACTACTGTGATCATTCTTGCTGGAGAAATCTTGGCCCAAACCTTCCCATATATCGAAAAGAACATCCATCCAGTGGTAATTATCCAGGCTTTAAAACAAGCTTTGACCGATGCTTTGGAAATCATCCATGAAGTTTCGGTTCCAGTTGATTTTAAAAATGATGAAGCCATGATCAAATTGATTAAGGCTTCTATTGGAACCAAATATATCAATCAATGGTCTCAAAAGATGTGTGAATTATCTTTGAAAGCCGTTAAAACTGTGTACATTGAAAGAGGAGATTATAAAGAAATTGATACCAAAAGATATGTTAGAATTGAGAAGATTCCTGGTGGTGAAGTTGAAGATTCCAAGGTTTTGGATGGTATATTATTGAATAAAGATGTCACTCATCCAAAAATGAAGAGACATATCGAAAACCCAAGAATCGTATTGTTAGATTGTCCATTGGAATACAAAAAGGGAGAATCTCAAACCAATATTGAAATTACCAAGGAAGAAGAATGGAATAGAATTTTACAAATTGAAGAAGAGCAAATCAAATTGATTTGTGACCAATTGTTGGAATTCAAACCAGATTTGGTTATTACTGAAAAGGGTGTTAGTGATTTAGCTCAACATTACTTGTTAAAGGGAGGTGTGACTGCTTTAAGAAGAGTGAGAAAATCAGATAATAATAGAATTGCCAGAGCTACTGGTGCTACCATTGTAAACCGTGTAGAAGACTTGAAAGAATCAGATATAGGTACTAAATGTGGTGAATTCAAAGTGGAATTAATCGGTGATGAATATTTCACTTTTATTACCAAATGTGAGAATCCTCAAGCTTGTACTGTCATGTTGAGAGGAGCTTCAAAGGATATATTGAATGAAATCGAAAGAAACTTACATGATGCCATGGCTGTCACCCGAAATGTCATGTTCGAACCATCATTATCTCCAGGTGGTGGAGCCACTGAAATGGCAGTGTCTGTCAAATTAGCTGAAAAGGCTAAATCAATTGAAGGTGTTGCCCAATGGCCATATCAAGCAGTTGCTGATGCTTTTGAAGTTATTCCAAGAACCTTGATCCAAAATTGTGGTGGTCATCCAATAAGGATATTATCTCAATTAAGAGCCAAACATGCTAACGGACAACATTCCTTTGGTATTGATGGTGAAAATGGTAAGGTTGTCGATATGCATTCATATGGAATTTGGGAACCAGAAGTTATCAAGCAACAATCGATCAAAACTGGTATTGAAAGTGCTTGCCTTTTATTGAGGGTTGATGATATTGTTAGTGGTGTTCGTCAACAAGAGTAATGTACATACTGAATATATATAAACACTGATTTTTTTGTAGAAAGAGTAGGGGCTCAACTCTAGAGAGAACAAATATTGCAACCAGCACAAAAGTTAGTGGTTGCGAATTTCACAAATTTGGAAAACTTGTTAGCGAAGTCACACAACAGCCTTTGTTCATAATTTTCCTTAACCGTCATCCTTTGTCAAAAAGCTTCTCCAAGGCATTCCATACTCATACCTTGCTATGTTGCTGTGTGTCCCCGTCTTTGTGGTTCCATCTTTTGCTAAGCACTCCTGCTTATCGGGTCTCCCGATCCTCATCCTGCACGACCTTTAAACCTGAATGGCTGCAGCTCGCGATATTTTTATTTTGGTTTTGTTCGAATCGAGTAAATATCAAGCCTACAATGAAATTCTTCTCCTTATTCACACACACTCTGTTGACAAAACCGTCTACAAATGGAAGCATTTTTAAAATCTCTTCTATAGTAATACCTGAATTTCGGGTGGGTGTGCGTCTATCATTGTAATAGAATTACTTCAAAATAATTGTAGGAAGTTTCCAAACCTGATTCACACTTCTTCTTTTCTATATTCTACCATTTTACTTTTAATACCAAAGGTTAAAGAAGTTGTGGCTATATTATAGATATAAGAATCATAATCATCATTTTCCACACTCCTTTGCATTTTTTGTTTGGTTTTTCGTTCGTTTTTCTTGGTCTTTTGTCATTGATTTAAGAATTGTGCATTTGAGAATACATGTCTACTCCTTCGCTTCCGTTTAGAGTTAAGGCCAAAGTGTCTTGGGCTGGAGAGCAAGATGGTGACTTGGGGTTTTTGGAAAATGAAGTCATTGACGTCTTTGCAATAGTTGATGAAAGTTGGTGGAATGGTAAGCTTCGAAGAAACAATTCTGAGGGGATCTTCCCTAAGGAATATGTTAAGGTTCTTGCTGATGTATCATCTCATGGGAATTCTCAATCTAATACTCCCAGCAAGCTGAATACTCCAGTTAATAATCGTAAGAAGACCCCACTGCCCAAAAAAGTCGTCAATGATAGTTATCATGATTTCAGTTTTGATAATAGTTACGAGAACTTGTCAATGTCGAACCTGAAACCGTATCACCAGAACATGAAACTGCATAAGAAAGAGTCTGGCATGAGATCATCTGGTCTGAGGGAAGAGATGATGATGGCTAGACAACGAGAAATTGAAAGATTTAGAGCATTACAACAGCAACAGGATTATCACATTAAAAAGTCTCCCGAAGTAATGAACAAACAAAGGTATCTGCAACAAGATTTCGGTAGGTTTTCCATGGGTGCTGGTATGAACCATGGAAGCCCTCATCAATATGTTCCTGATTCACCAACTTATAAGACCAAAGCGTCTGGATCCAAGTTTAGACCTCATTCTGCCCATTTGGACCATGAATACTCTAGACAAACTTCAACCCCAAACTTTAGGGCTCTTCAACAGCAACACTACGAGTTTCAAAACCAAACCGTCGAGAGTTTCTCCCCTGAAGCGTCCCCAAAGCAAATGAAATCAAAACACCCATATTACTCTTCAGGTAACAACTTCACAGAAGATGATGAACTTGAAGAAATTGCTATCAAGAAGAAACAGCTTGAATTAGAATTGCTTCAATTGGAGGAATTACGAAGATCAAGTATACAAATGAGGAAATCTGGAGGTCCAGTTCCTCAAAAGGGTTCATCGCCTAGTCCTAATAGATTCCGGGGCTATGAAAATTCCAATGACTCCTATATCAGCGAAGATTTGGGATCTTCCAAGAAGAACTATCAGTCAAGGGAAGATTTAAGCAAAAAGTTATCCCGTTACGCAACCGATGATGAAATTAATGTGTATGATTATGATCAAGGACGGGGATCGAGTTCCCCACCACCACCTCCACCACCCAAACATGATTGGAACGGTGACGATAAATTTGAACAACTCGGTAAACTGACAAGAATTCCTTATGATGCCGATGATTTCAAATTTTCTGGTAATAACGGTGGTCAAATTGTCATGACTGAAGAAGAGTTTTTAAGTTTGTCTCAGGTTCAGCAACAAGAGTTGAAGAATTCAATCAAATCTTTACAGAGTGATGTGTTGAACTTATCAGAATTGAGTGCCACCTCTGCTGGTTCTTTCCTTAGACATAAGTACGAAAGAGAATATCAGGCAGAACAGGAGACGAGAATGAAGAATCTTAGTCTCAAAGATGAAATGAGGACTTCTGAAATGAATGGTGGTAATAAAGAAAATGATAACAAGAATATTATGGATACCGTTTTTCAAGACAAGAAATCCAAGCATCCTAACATATTCAAGAAACTCTTGAAAAAGAAGGATGAAACGACCAATCCTTTGGAGCAAAAGATGCAGCAGCAAGAAGCTGATAAGGAAATTGACTGGACAACCTTCAAACTGGAATTGAATCGTATGAACACTTTGACGAGTGAGGATAAGCAACTTAGAAGTAGAAGAGTTCTTAGAGAAGAACCTACGATTGTTGTTAAGCCTTTGGACTTTATCTCTGATATTAACACCAATGAAGCTGTAAGTGATAGTGTCATGAGCTTGAATTTTCCACCGAATTTTTTCGATAAAGTCGATACTTTTGCGTCCCGTTATGAGCTTGATTATGATTTGAACGACTTGATTAGCGACATTGGTATAAAATTCAATGCCAATAAGCTCTCACAGCTCAGAGCTGTTTTAATTCATTTTGTCAAGTTCAATATTATCGACGAAAGTGGTAAAATTCAACAGTTGAAGCCTAAATTAAACGATGTCTTACACAAAGGTGAAGCATCCATTTACCAATTGAACTATTTGATCAAAAAGGTTCTTGATGCCTTAAGAATTCCAAGTGAATTGGTATTAGGGTTCTGGAAGAAACCCAATGAGTTTTATCACGATGAACAATATATTATTAATCATTGTTGGTTATCCGTGTTGATTGAAGATCAATTTTTGATCATTGATTTGTTGAATTTCAAAGATACCAGCATCTGTAATATAAGACAGGATGACTTCAATGAATTTTATTTCTTGAGCAAACCATTGAATTTGATTTCAACTCACATTCCATCCATTATTGATTTACAACATGTCACCCCACCGATTGACCAAAACATTGCCTTCTACTTGCCAAGATTATACTCTGGTCATCATAAGAATGGGTTGAGGATTTCCACTTTCAATAATGCGTTGACAAGATTGAATAATTTAGAGATCTTTGAGATGGACGTTGAAGTTCCAATTGATGTGGAGTTATTCACATTGGTTAAGACAAGTCTGGTTACTTCCAATGAATATAGTTTATGTCAGATTCATTGGAAAGCTAACAAGAGATATGCCAAGGTCAAGGCAATTTTGCCTGAAGATCAAAGCATTGGAGTTCTTCAAGTATTTTCAGGGGCAAAAGGAGTTCAGAAGCATTTCAATAATATTCATGAACTCTCAATGGTTATTCCAATTCACCATGAAGGTGAATCTAAATCAATCAAGTTTGTTCCGAGATATCCTACAGTTCAGAGTCAGAATAACGACTTGTACGTTAAATCTCCTCAAACTAATCGAGTGATTGTCAAGAATTCTTATAATTTCGAGATCTTACAACATCCATCAACCGGAATCACCAACAGTTCGATGATTTTGAACCAGGACTTCAAGATTGTCATTGAATCACCAAGTGGGAAGTACTTCAAGCTTGGTAAGTCCGAACCCAACAAACCATACGGATCATTCGAAAGTATGATCAAATGTCAAGAAATCGGTCTCTACAGGGGATTGGTTATTGGGGACAGTGGTAACAGTTGGTATGTGTTTGCCCAATGGGAATGCATTCCTGGCATTGTCAATTAGACAGCATAATTAATTAGAGAATATCCTAGGATATTCAGTCAAAAACAAAAATCATAAAAATAGCGTTTGTTTTAATGTCACATCAGCATAAGCATAGAGTATATAATATACCTTAATCGTTTATAATATAATATAATTTAACATAATATATTATACCTTCTTTGTCTGCAGGACTTTATCGAGCCTTCATAAGAATTGAAAAATCTCAACCTTTTAATTAACCATGTCAGTGAGTGAACTTCAATATTCAAAGGAAAAAAAAGTCGGAGAAGGAACGTATGCCGTGGTATATCTCGGGAAGCAAGTCAAGAAGAACCGGAGAATAGCCATTAAGGAAATCAAAACCGGATTGTTCAAAGATGGATTAGATATGTCCGCTATACGAGAAGTGAAATATCTTCAAGAGCTCAAGCACATTAATGTCATAGAACTTATAGATGTATTTTCATCATCCAATAACTTGAATTTGGTACTAGAGTTTCTACCTTGTGATCTTGAGGTACTAATCAAGGATCAAAACATTGTGTTTAAACCATCAGACATTAAATCATGGTTACTTATGACGTTAAGAGGGATTCATCATTGTCACAGAAACTTTATATTGCATCGAGACTTAAAACCTAATAACTTATTGATATCTCCAGATGGCCAGTTGAAGATTGCCGATTTTGGGTTGGCCCGATCTTTAGGGAATGCTAACGAAGATTTATCTTCTAATGTGGTAACTAGATGGTACAGAGCCCCAGAATTGTTATTTGGTGCCAAACATTATACTTACGCCGTGGATATTTGGTCCGTGGGAATAATATTTGCTGAACTTATGTTGAGAATTCCTTACTTGCCCGGAAAAGATGATGTGGATCAATTAGATGTCACGTTCAGAGCTTTGGGAACTCCAACTGAGCAGATGTGGCCTAATGTCACTTCTTTACCATTATATAATGCTTTGAAAGTGTACCCACCACCATCACGCCAGGAGCTTCGGAATAGATTCATTGCTGCTACCGAAAAGGCATTGGATTTGTTAATGATGATGACAGTTATGGATCCAAGTAAGAGAATAGATCTGGTAAATGCATTATTACATGATTATTTTATAGAGTCTCCAAGTGCCACAGAGCCTTCGAAACTCCCTAACAAGGGAGGAGTCCCCCCAGAAGATCCCAACAAACGAAGAAAGATTTAATGCTGTATAGAATATATGATCTAACTGTATATAGTTTACAACAAGTTCTTGACGTACTTTGCAATTGACCAACAGGAGGTGACACCTGGACTTTCAATCCCCACCAAGTTGATGAATCCAGGATAGCCTTCTTCTTCTTTGATAACAAAATCTGCAAACCTCTTCTTGTTTTCCAGAGCCGAGTAAATCTTAGCTCTCACTCCAGAATAAGATGGCTGCAACTCATGGAGTTGTATAGAGGGGAAATACCGTTTAACGGCTTCGTAAGCCGCTTGCAAGCTATTTTCACTTGGGCTGTAATCAATAAGAGAGGCATCATCAACGTATAACCATTCTAAATCCGGGCCGAATTTGACCTGGCCTCCCATATCGAAAGTAAGATGAATTCCTAACGAAGACGCATTGGGATTAGGACATGGATATACCAATTGATCGGTGAATTTCCCCAATGATTTGTCAGGAACATAACTAAAATAAGTCCCCTTGGCAAAATACGAGTCGTAGTGTCTTTCGGGAGGGAGAAGCATGTTTGACACTTTCTGGGCATGTAATCCAGCCGAGTTGATGATTGAATCGGTTGAGAATTCAAAGGCCTCCTCATCTTCAGTCTCACAAATCACCGAGTAATTATTATGACCTTTGTTGTATTGGATGTCAATGACTTTGGTGTTGTAGGCAATGGTACCTTCATTATTTTCAAATTGAGTTTGGTGGTAAAGAAGGAGTTCATGGGCAGAAACAATCCCAGTTGTAGGACTACTAAGAGCCATTGTCCCATTCAAAAGTGGATAATTTTTTTTCAATTGGTTGGAGGTAACAAACTCTGTTTTCACGTCCACTTCATGGTTAGTAAAGTCATACAATTTCTCTAAAAATGTCAGTTCGACATCATCTTGAGCAATAACTAACTTCCCACATTTTTGTACCAGGACTTTAGAATTGAAAAGTCCCCGTTCTACCGCATTGTATAGCAAATGTTTCCCCTCGATACAAAGCTTCGATTTCAATGAATCTTTGGGGTAATACAACCCGGCATGGATCACCTCTGAATTTCTACTGGTAGATTCCATGCCGAGGTGAGGGTTCTTTTCGACAAGAAGTACATTGTGACTATCTTGTTGAAGTTCGGAAGCAATTGCCGTTCCAACAATTCCTCCACCGATAACTACATGAGAGAAGTCCGAGTGGAGTAGTCTTGAGGTGTGGAATGTTCGTAGATTTTTGTGGAATCGGGATATTGAAGATCTCATTGAAAACTATGATAACTATGGCTGCAACTGAAAAATGAGATCGCAGAGATTGTGGCTGAAAAGACACTTATCAAGTGCACATTACAAGGCATCAAAAACCACTCCAAAGAGTCCACCCACTGCACCACGAATTACAGTATTTGCTTACAGTATCTGTTTTCAGTATCTGTTTTCAGTATCTGTTTCCAGTACAATCTTTCAGTACAATCTTTCAGTACAATCTTTCAGTACCAGTTTTCAGTAGTTTTTAGCACCAGTTCCAGTATTTTTCAGTCCCTCAAAATCCAGCCCCACATCTCATGTCACTGGACCGAATAAAAAAACTAAAAGAGGCCCGAAAAGCCGCCACCCTCGAGAATAACAAAGAAGTCACCACCGAAAAACGATTGAAACGACTTGCAGATCTCAAACACCGTAATGAACAAGTTATAAAACCCGAAGACCATCAACCTGAGTCCGATGAGAAGACCAAACTCTTGAATTATTCCATTGATGAAACCAATAAATGGAACGAAAAACAAGCGGCAAAACGAAATAAGGGCCAGGGATTTGAAAATCTAAGTCAAGTGGCTGCTACTACGTATAATAAAGAAATCCTGGAATTGCCAGTTGATAAGTCAAGTTATGAATTACAGAAGACCATACAAAATACACTCCAGAAACAACTTGAACACCAACCGGATGCCGAATCCCGGAAAAGGCTTGTAGAGTCACTCAAAGAGAATGACCACCGGAAACTGAAGAAAAAACGGCAACAGCTGTCGGAAGGTCTGTATATCAACCAGAAGAACCGGGACTTCAATCGCAAGCTCGAGAGACAGTATAAGGAAAACACTGACTAACACATTGGCTTACATATTGGCTAACACATTGGCTAACGACACCTGATAACAGCACTAAACAGGTTAACGACTACACAATTACATAGAGAATGCATAATAGATATTTTTGTATATACTAGGCACATCTACCTTTCTCTCTCTCTCTCTCTCTCTCTCTCTCTCTCTCTCTCATTACCCGGATGCGCTCGCAGAAAAATCAAAGTGAAAAACTCAACTCTCAATCCAACAGTTATCAAGAACAATACCTTCAGGATTGCAGATTATTAATCAGTTTCATCAATACATTGAAACTACCCTATAGTGTGAAACTACTGATTAGTCGCATATTCCCACCCTTTTTGTTTTTGTCTTGGAACCATTTCTGCCATGTCTTTGCAAGAAGAAGAGAAACAGATTAGAGACCAAGAGTCTGAACCTCATTCTTCCGAAGGTGAAGGTGACGATGTCATGAATGACTCCTCAGAAGAAGACGATGAAGATGACGATGAGGAGGCCATCAAAAAGGTCCGTGAAGGTTTTATTGTTGACGAACAAGACGATGACGAAATAGACACCAAACGAAAAAAGAGGAAACACAAAAGAAAGTCGAGATCAAATGAGGATGATGCCTTGGATGAAGATGATTTAGAGTTGTTGATGGAGAACTCAGGTCAAAAGCCTAAAACTTCCGATAATCAATTCAAACGGTTGAAAAGAGCTCAATCTGAGAATGTAGAAGAGGCCCCAGAACCTCAAACCAACAGATTGAACGATTTTTTCTCCGATGACAACGAGTCTGAAGGCGAAGCTTCCGAGACTGGACAAGATAGATTACCGGAAGAAAGAAATGTGTTGAATGAATTTGAAGATTTCATCGAAGAGGAGGATTTCAGTGATGATGATGAAGAGGCTAGAGAAAGGGCCAAAAGAGAACGTGAAAAAATCAGAAAGGGTCCAAGATTGGACACTTCCAAATTATCCGAAGTTGACAGAGAAAGTTTGCAACAGTTGTACGAAGTTTTCGGTAGTGGTAACGAATATGACTGGGCTTTGGAAGCCCAAGAAATTGAAGATGACGGTAATGCCGAAAGTCTTGAACCAACTACTTTAGATGAAGTATTCGAACATGCTGAATTGAAAGAAAGAATGTTGACTGAAGAAGATAATTTGATCAGAATCATCGATATTCCTGAAAGATATCAAAAATACAGATCTAACTTGAATTATGTCGAATTTAATGAAGATGAATTGGATAGAGAAAAGTCTTGGATTGGTAATATTCTTTTCTTGGAAAGAAAGGGTCAAATGAATCCAAATTTCGAAACCCCTTTTAAAACTGCAGTTGGAAAAGTAATTGAGTTCATTTCCAAGGATGCATACGAAGTCCCATTCATCTGGGCTCATCGTCGTGATTATCTTTTCCATCCAGAAGAAGTACAAAACCCTGATGGTTCAACCAAGGAAGTCATACATGGTTTATTGGTCGAAGAAGATCTTTGGAGAATTGTCAAATTGGATATCGAATATCATTCCTTATACGAAAAGAGAAGGACTGTGGAAGAATTGGCCGATTCATTGAATGTGAATGATGATTTACTCAAAGATATCAAGTATTTGGATTCAATGGTTGCCATTCAAGATTTACATGATTACATCTACTTCACATATTCTAAAGAGATCAAACAACTCTCGGAAGATAAGGCTGCAAAAAGCACCAATGACGACAATAACCACCAAATCACCAGTAACGACATTGATGACGAAGATCAAGAACAAGAAAAGGGCGAAGAATCACGGGTCCAATCTAAAGAGCAATCAGCTGAAGCGTCAAAAGCTCCTAAGAAACATTACAAGTATGCTATATTCGAAAGAATCAGAGAAAATGTCTTATTTGAAGCAGTGGAATTGTATGGTATAACTGCTAAGCAGTTCGGTGAGAACGTTCAGGACCAGAGTGCAAAGAAATGGGAAGTTCCATATAGAATCCATGCCACTGATGATCCATATGAAACCCCAGAAGATATTATCGATAGAATCTGTGAGGATGAAGATGTTTTGTTCAAGGATCCAAAGAATGCCCAAGGTGCTGTTAGAAAGTACTTTGCCGAATCCATCTTCCATAACCCAAGAATAAGACAAGAAGTCAGAAACACGTTCAAGAACTTTGCATCTGTTAGTATTGCCCTTACTGAAAAGGGTAAAGCATCTATTGATTCTCACAGTCCTTACTATGATATCAAATATGCCATTAATAGAACCCCAGCTGATTTGGTTCGTAATCCTGACCAATTCTTACGTATGTTGGAGGCCGAAGCTCAAGGGTTAGTGGTTTTGAAGGTCGAAACTCAAGGTTTCAAACATTGGTTTGACTCCATCTTTAACTGTTTAAAATCTGACGGTTTATCTGATATCTCAGAGAAATGGAACAAGGAAAGAGAAACTGTTTTGAAAATGTCATTTGCTAAATTGATGTCTATGATCTCTCTTAATACCAAAGAAGATCTTAGGACTGAATGTCAGAGATTAGTGGCCCAAGATGTCCGTAAGAGATTTCTTGCTAAACTTGATCAAGCTCCTTTCACTCCATTCGGTTTTGACAGAGGAACCAAACCATCTGTGTTATCCATTTCATTCGGTAAAGGTGATTTCGATAGTGCTGTTATTGGTGCCTACGTGAGAGATAGTGGTAAAATTGATGAATTATTCAAATCTGATCATAATCCAATCAGAGATCCTGAAAGTCAAGATTTGTTCAATGGTCAATTGAAGTCCTTTTTGGATACAACCATGAATGGTAAGGCCCCTGATGTGATCTCTGTTGCTGGTTACAACCCTAACGCTAAAAGATTATATGATATTATTCGTGCCTTTGTGGAAAAGAATAGAATCACCGTGAACACTGATGATTTAACTGATGAAATTGAAGAGCCACCTCTTGTTAAAGTTATCTGGGGTCAAGATGAAACTGCCAGACTTTATCAAAACTCACACAGAGCAAGGGTTGAATTATCTGATAAAGCCACTCTTGTCAAATATGTTTATGGGGTTGCTCGTTATATTCAAAATCCATTATTGGAATATATTTCTTTGGGGGATGATATCTTATCTTTGTCCTTCTATGAACATCAGAAATTGATTCCAAATGATTTGGTGCTTGAAGCTATCGAAACCAGTTTTGTCGATATAGTCAATATGGTTGGTGTTGAAATCAACGAAGCAGTTAGAGACGAGTATATGGCCCAATTGGTGCCATTTGTTTCTGGTTTAGGACCTCGTAAGAGTTCAGGTATTCTCCGTAATATCAGATCCAAGTTAGGATCATCTCTTGCTACGAGATCAGAATTGATTGAACATGAACTTTGTACTGCTAACATTTTCATCAATTGTTCTTCATTCTTGTACATTCCATACGACGAGAATATTTCTCCAACTGATGGTTCGGTTGAACTCTTGGATGCTACGAGAATCCACCCAGAAGATTACGATTTGGCTCGTAAAATGGCTGCCGATGCCTTGGATCTTGATGAAGAAGATCTTGCTGCTCTTGAAGAACAAGGTGGACTTATTTATCAATTGATGCAAGAGGGTGTCAATAAAGTCGATGAGTTGAACTTAACGGCTTACGGTAACGAATTGGCCACCAAATTTAACAAGAAGAAGTATGCCACTTTACAAAGTATCAAAGAGGAATTGGTCAATAACTATGAAGAATTGAGACGTACTTTCCATATTCTTGAAGCATCTGAAGTCTTCCAAATGTTGACTGGTGAGAGTACCAAGTCATTTGGCAGAAACACTATTGTGCCAGTTACTGTTACCAGAGTTGGAAGAAACTTTAGAGATATGCAGAACTCCAATATTAAGTTCTTGAAGGTCACCACACCTTCGTTGATCCAAGGAACTATTGAAGATAGATACATTCCTCGTGACATCGAAGTCGTCCAAGGTCAAGTGTTGCAATCAGTTGTTCTTGAGCCATATTACGAGAACTTCCAAGCAATGTTCAGTCTTTTGGAACAAGATATCAAGAGAGCTATGCAACCAAGAGTTCACAAGGATCCATCCAAATGGGATATCAATGCTGAAGAACTGGATAAACAAAAGGAAGTCGCCAAGGAAAGAGTCAAACAGGCTAAGACCAGACACATCCAACATCCATTGTTCCGGAATTTCAGTCACAAGCAAGCTGAAGAATATTTGGCTCCACAGTCTGTTGGTGATTGTGTGTTACGTCCTTCTTCTAGAGGTCCACAATATTTAACTGTCACCTGGAAAGTGGGTACCAATCTTTTCCAACATCTTGTTGTTGAAGAAAGAAGCATGGGAACCTCAAAGGAATACGTGGCAGAGAACAAGAGATACGGAGACTTGGATCAATTGATTTTCCAACACATTCAATCCATGGCCAAGAAGGTTCATGAGATGACCCGTCATCCTAAATTCAGAGAAGGAACCTTGTCTGAAGTTAATGAGTGGTTAGACTCTTATACAAAGGCCAATCCAAAGAGCAGTGCTTATGTGTTCTGTTATGACTATAGAGCTCCTGGATGGTTCTTATTATTATTCAAGGTCAATGTGAATACTCCTATCACTACTTGGCATGTGAAGACCGAAGCTGATGGATTCAGATTGAAGGACTTCTCTTATCCAAATATGCTTCGTTTATGTAACGGATTCAAACAAACTTATAAATCCCAAGCCAGATCCTTATCAGAAAGAGGAGGCCCAGTCAACCACCAAGCTGCATACAACAGTTTTGGGTATTAAATACTGTAATATTTAGCAAAATTAAACAATGTAAATTTCTAATATAAATAGCTTTTAACTTTTCCTACGGGCAATTCTATGCTTTGATCTGAAACTATCTCCATCCACATAAGCACCCATGAGCCATCTTTGACCTCCATTAGAGTCAGAGAAAGAGTTTCTTGAATGTAAAACTCTTCTGTTATCAAAAACCACACAAGTTCCCTCAGGTAAGGTGATTTCAAACGTGTGCAGTGGATCATTGATATAATCTTCAAACAATTCCAAGCCTCTGATGAAGTCATGGAATAAAAAGTCATTACCATTTTCAACAACAGAACTTCCAACACTGGTACTTCTTGTGATTCCCAACTCGAAAGGCCCTTGGAAAGGTGGTGAATAGTTGACTTCTTTGATGTGAGGATAATTGGAGTTCCGGTCAATTATATCTTCCTCAACGATCAAAGGACGAGTGTAGTAGTAGAATTCGTCATTATTATCATATTGGTAGGTAATTGGAATCTGTGTTAATGCAATGTAAGCAGATGGGTCTGTTTCCCGAATATGCTTTGCTGCAAGGAAGGAATCACAAAAGAGATTCTCTCCTCCAAGAGTCGAATTTTTAATGGAATGTAAGAGTTGAAGCCCCGGAGGGGATTCGTAGTATAACAAATCCATATGCAACGGTAAGAACTCGTCGGTATAAGCAATGTTATGGGCATTTTTGATGTTCTTGACATCGAAAAGTGTCCCGTAGAATGTCTTCTTGATATACCCAAATTTCTCGGCCAATTTGGCAACCGGCCAGGTATAGGCATTTTGTTCATTCATAGCCTTGTCAAATGGGAAATCTTCGATTCCATTGACAAATACAAGACCATAATTATTAAGTTGTTTGACAGCATCATAAAAGACATTAGTATCATTCAAATAAGTGTTGTAATCGTAGTTCAACTTTTTGAACACTTCTGTATATATTTTACGGTTCCAGTAGATTCTGTCATTGCCGAAATACCGATCTTTCAATCTTAATTCTCGGGTAGAATAGTGCTGTAAGAAGCTCTTTGGATATTCTGAAACATGCTTCTTATCATCCTGGGACCACACTACCTTGAGGGTCTCTTCTCCAAGTGAATTGGTGATTATCTGTGGAGGTCCGTCTACCTTCAAACCTCTGGCAATTTGCCCGGTGGTGAAGCTTTTTTGACTCGAATTGACATCGACTGATTCTGGTGATTTACAAGCATCTCTGAGAAAGACAGTATTGAATTGAACGGTGGATTTTTCACTCAATTTGACGGTGATGTAGTTGTTATCATACTGAGTGACTGCAAGGGAAGAATTGAGCCTTATAGTGTTTATAAAGGCTTTTGTGGAAAATGTGGTGGGTTTTTTCAAAAGTCTTATCATGGTTTATGAAAAATCTGGGGAAATGAGACATGATCGACATTAAATTGTGAGAGCCGGGGAAAAACAGGTGATTTTAACACCGAGGTTAGGCACGCTAATATGGGGAAATGGACCCCAAATAAGCTTTCTCCGTACGACAGACATACGTATATAGACTATTTCACGTATGAAATAAAATCCCATTCCAGGTATAACTCTAATAACTGTATATAAAAAAAACGATCTAAATACTCTATAATGAGAACAAACCAGTTCTCTTTTTCCCAAATGGATAAATAAATAAGGCAGCTGCAAACAACCCCACACTAATACCAATAGACACTTCGACCATGGTTACACCGAAACTCAATGATCCTGAAGTTTGACTAGTTCTGGTGGTGTTACTGGTGATTTGATCGGCTGCCTGAACTCCTGCTAATAATGAACTTTGTGATGCAATACCAGAAGGCACTTGCACAAAAATTGCTGGAAGCATAGCACTTACGGCCAATCCTTTACCAACTCTAGAGTAAAGATTTCCCAAAACTCCAATGATAAATGCCCCAATAGATGCAGTGAACTCGGTGACATTATGGAAATGTTTGGATGCGAAAAAGTTACCCACATATCCAGTTGCAGCAATTACAATCATAATAGGAAGCTGTTGGAGACTGGCTTGATTGATAAGTCCCAAACAAATTGTAAATAATGGAACAAAGAGGATTTTCCATTTATCTTCAAGAGAATGATTTGCTGGGCATTGGGTCTCAGACGTGGCGTTCTTGTCTACCCATCCGTATAAGGATGCACCTAAAGTAATACCAAAACCCAAGAATAAGGAATAGATAACAGCGTAGAACATTCTAACTGCTCCGGCCACCAAATTCCTTGATTGTAACTCTAAAGATCCACATAAGATAATATATCCCGGTAAAATCAACGCCAATGATCCTTGGGTAATAGCCGAGAAACAGAAGGTGTTTCCCCCATTGATGGAACCAATACCTCTAGCAATGAACGACACCACAATGGAAGATGTCACTTCGAAAACAGAAGAGTATAAATTGGACATAGAAGACACAAAGAATTGGAGGTAACCAACACATAATCCAACCCCGAAAGCAATTGGAATATCGACCCAACCACCACTAAAAGCAAAGGGACATACACAAGCAGATCCAAGACCATAGAACAAGACACAAAGCCATGGATTATACTGGTTTTTCAGCTTCAAAATCTTACGTAACTTGGTTGCTGCTTCTTCTACACCCATCAAGTCATGTATGACAGATTTATAAATTCTGTGGACTTCTGAAAGCTTGGATAAGTTAACTCCTTGGGAACATTTCACCAAGTGGACCTCTGAGGTTCTAGTGGCTGCGTCACCAAATGCCATGATCATACATCCCGGGAGATAAATGAATTGTCCATCGATTTCCAACACTCTACTGGTCATAAGCATATACTCTTCCAATCTATGAGTTGGAGCACCAAAAAGCATCAACGCCTTACACATCAACATGATGAATTTCTGTCTTTGAAGAATACCGGCAATGTGCACCGTGATACGAAGTTGACGATCTTGGTTCTTCTTTGCCTTTTTCAATTTCTTGGTCATCTTGGATGGCATATCTGTAGGATTAACGTTGGAAGAAGCTGCTCTTTTGTGATGCTTAGGTTTTGCATTGGCAAAGGATGGAAGACCTTCAACATTCTCGTCATCGCCATCTTCTCTACCACTAAAATTTGCCGTTGAGTTATTATTACTTCTCTTTATAAATGGAATATTACCATAGACTTTCTTCCCGCCCAGTTTCAAACCTCCTTTCAAACCAGCAAGACTTAAAGATCCAGAGGTACCTGTTTTTTCAGATTCGTCAAATTCGTTAATGGTAGATGCATCTCCAAAAGATAAACTGGCAGCAGATTTACTTTCATCGGGATTTTGATATAATTGTAATAAGGAAGAGAGAACCCCTGCTTGAACCTTTGTGGGTGGGGCGATATTAACTTCAGAATTATCATCAAGCATCATAAATTCATTAGCATCATCGTAATGAATATCTCCACGAAGGAAATGATCCGGATTAGCAGTATATAAATTCTCTTGATTTTGATCTTCCTGGCCAGGTTCTTGGGACCTCTTTGATCTAGTTGACCGGTTTTGCGCTTCATCCTTTTCCCTGGAAACTGTATCACTGGAAGAAACCCCCGGAGTTTCCATCATCATATCATTAGATGTTATATTAGATGGATCATCATGTCTATCAACAGGTTGTTTCATGGAATCAGGTAAATGGGCATTGATCAAGTGTCTTGCTTCATCATTCAATTGAGCAAAGTCTAGCTTTTGTAATTGAATGGCACCTTCATCTTCATCCAATCCCATTTCTTCTTCTTCATCTATAGGTCTTTCTCTGGAGTTTCTAGAGGCTCCTGGTACTAATCCACCACCACCTAATCCCAAGTGGTCATCGTTATGAAGGACTCTTCCAATAAAACTATCGGAATGACTGGGTGGTTCGGGATATTGCTGGTCAGATAAGGCCATACGTCTAAGGACTTCTTTAAATTTAGCAGCACTTCTGCTCTGAGAATTACCAGAGTTTCTGGAGCCCAAAGTCCCAGTTTGGTCTGTAATATCCGTTTCACCTCTATGCAAGTTTCTGGAGTTTGAAGACATGAGAGATGGCTTTCTGAAAAAGTGATTTCTGGAAGTTGAAGCCCTTGAAGTCTTGGAATTCTTGGAGTTACCAGACCCCTGGGATTCTACACTTTTACGAGCTGCATATTCTTGCTTACTGGAACCTTCTGCAGGAACTGGAGATGTGAATTCTTGAGGTTTCTGGCTATTGTCTATTGATTCATCTTCCAGATCAGAGCCATCGAGCTGGTCTGGGTCATTCAAATCGTATTGATCCCCAGGAAGTGAGGAATCAGAGTCACTATCATCACCAATTTCCGATTTCTGATTCGATTGGAATTGGAATTTGGGCAAGTTTTCATCGCCATCTCCAGGTTGATCGTCATCTGACGAATCGGACAGATTTCCACCAGTCAGCGAGTTATTTGTCGAAGAAGCACCACCACCATAATACAGCTGACGGGGGGATGTACCACCATATCGTTTGTCAGGAAACCGGACGGCTTTACTGGTATTACTGACGATTTTTTTCCCGGCCTTCACAAGGTTAATATTGGAGCTTGAAGACCGTCTTTGGTGCTTCTTATAGTTCTGGAGATCCGGGAAGTTAAGCCGGGTCTGGAAGTTGGATTCTTCATCAGAGCTGGAGCGGGACATATCACTTCAGAATTAAGAAGGAGTTTGTCTAATATATACCCCTGTTAAACAAAGGTGAAAAATGGCAAATTGTGTGATGGGTTGGAATGTGAAGGAGAATCATACGCAGCAATTTTCTATGAATAGCTCGCGTCGGTGTGTATACAGGACACAGGGATGCAGCATTGTAGTTATGTAGTATAATTAGCAGAGAACGGTTAAATAGAGAACGGTTAAATAGAGAAGGGTTAAGTTGAGAAGGGTTAAGTAAAGAAGGGGTTAGATAGGAATAGGAGAGAGACTCTAATAGCCTGATAGTTGAAAGAACAATTGAAGTGGATAATTCATGTATGTATTGTAGCTCTGACGCACATTTGATTGTGATATTATAGTCCTCGCATTTATTCGTATTAGAAGCCCTGGACCACTTAACACCAGGTTATACCAGGCTATGATAATTGAACACCTTTGCTATTGATGATTCAATACCTTTGCTCCATTAGGGGGTGTATGGGTAGATGGCGTGCATATGGTTGAGTTTGAGATCTTGGGGCTATGGCAGCACTGACTCTTCCCATTGAACCGCACAGTACTCTTCAATATAAGCTACATGGTTTTCATCAAAGGCTTCTTTTGGCATGTAATCTTCAACATCTGTACATACAATGATAGTTCCCCATTCCATTCCGTTAAGCATATCTTTTATATTGGAGACATGTGACGTTTCGAGATCCAAGATCGCTTTTGGCATGAGTTGTAATTCAAATTGTCTGGAAGATGATGGATTATATCCAGGAGATGGGATGTTGAATGGATTCTTGGTGAATTTCTTGTAAATATCATCTTTACCATTGTATAATAACGGTTTTCCACCCAAATCATATCGGAGAACTTGACTGGCATTGTGTTGAACTGTATTGGAAAAGTTTTCAAACACTTTATCTTCCAACATATTGGATATTTTCGCTGCCAGTCCCGTCAATGGGTTGGCCCCAGCTGCACTTGAAGAACCAACATCTTCTTCAATTGATTTGGAGTCAATCAAATCCTTGTACTTTTCTAATTCCGGCTCAAGAGTCACTTTTTTGAACTTCTCTGGTTCCACATATATGAAGTAGCCGGGGTAAGTAGGGAGGGTATATGATGGTTTATCCTTAGGGTCTTCATCCACTTTAGCCGCTGCAGCAGCATCGGAATACGATGGTTTTATTGGCTTGGTTTCCGGTATTTTTTGTGCAGTTTCTGGTGTTTCTGGAGTCTTTTCAGTTGCAAAAGGATTAGAACTGCCACCAAAAGGATTAGAACTACCCCCAAAAGGATTAGCACTATCCCCACTTCCAAACAAGTCTTTGGTCAATTCTTCTCTAAGTTTTGTCTTCTGTTCAAGTTTCAATTTCTCGTCCAACTGTTGCTGGAGTTCTTTCTGTTGTTGATCCTTTAAAGCTGCGATTTTAACTGGATCTTTGATGATACCTCTAATGGCCTTAACACTACCCTTCTTTTTGGAACATTGCAGTGTCTTCTTACATCCAAAAATGTATATCACTCTATCATAGAGTTCATTATTGAAAGGAGCAAATGCTTGAAGATATAATGCCATTTTGTCTCCACAAACATCGCAAGTTACCAACTTCTCGTCTGGAAGTGATTGAGGATGAAGCCATACTGGTTCACCCCCCAAAATCGTGTCTTCAGCCAAGGGCTTATCATCACTTTGTGGGTTTATTTCAATATCCACAAAACCAAGCTGAACGTTGGTTTGGGTCGATTCATCAAAAGATTCATCATCTGAAGAGTATTCCTGATAGCTCATGATGTGCGATGAGATGAGATGAGCTGAAGTGAATAAAATTTAATTGGCTGCGAAATTGTATTCTATTTACAGGATATATACATTTATAGATAACGTTTATGACGGATTTCTTCATAGGCAACAATTACATCACCTTGTTCAAACCCGGACCAGTTGGTGAAGGTCACACCACATTCCTGGTTTTTAGTGGCCTCCAGAAGATCATCTTTCACTTGTTTCATCGATGAGAATGTCCCCTTGAACACTTCTTCTTTACCTCGAATAACTTTGATTTGTGAAGATCTCTGGATTGACCCAGTCTCGACCTTACAACCTGCTACTTTACTCTTAGACTTGTTTTTGTTGGTGATAGTGAAGATTCCCTTGATAGTAGCTTCTCCTAACAGTTTATGTTCAATGATTGGTGGAAGAGTCGAACTTAAGTCTTCAATGACATCTTCAATAAGTCTATAAATAATGTTGTGTTCTTTTATATCAACTCCTTCTTGATCAGCTTTCCCTTGAGTGGGTTTGGGGACCTTGATGTTGAAACATAAAATCTTAGCTCCCAAAGCACTTGCCATTTCTACATCAGAGTCGGTTGGTGGTCCGGCTTCATGAGATATTACTTTGGTTTTGACTTCATCATTTCCCAATCCTTCAATACTTTCCTTGATGGCCTCAGCGGATCCCGTGACATCTGACCGGATCATATAATTGATGGTTGTGACTTTCTTTTCCTCACTGAAGAATTCTTCTTCGATATCTTTGTCAGAGAACCCTTGTAACTTGAGCTCATTAATCTTCTCTTGTCTTGCCACCTCATTGATTTCTTGTTGCCTCTTGGCATTGATAGATTCGATATCTTTATGGGCTTCAAGCTCCTTATTTCTAGCAATTCTATTATCACAAACTTTCTTGGCTATTTGTTCAGATTTGGCCTGGAGTATTTGATCTCCACTCTCAGGTAAACCTTTCCAACCCCAAATTTGGACAGGGGTTGAAGGTCCAGCAGTTTTGATGGGTTTCCCATTTTCATCCTTCATTCCTCTGACCTTACAATAAGTAGAACCGGCAACCAAGAAATCACCATTTTTGATGGAACCTCTAGTCACCAAAGCAGTTGCTATTGGTCCCATACCTTTAACAATTTCACTTTCAATAACCCATCCTTCACTGGGGATACCTGTGATTTCAGATTTGAATTCATTCATTTCACTTAAAGTAATAACTGCCTCTTCTAATTTATCCATATTCAAACCCGTCTTACCACTCACCTGGACAGTTTGAGTATCACCACCATAATCTTCGATATCAATTTCGTATCTGGCCAAATCTGCCAATACTTTATCGATATTGATATCCTGCTTATCACATTTATTGATGGCAACAATAATGGGTACATTGGCCTTTTTAGCATGTTTAATAGCTTCAATGGTTTGAGGCATAACTGAATCATCTGCTGCTACAACTAAAATGACAATATCCGTGACATTGGCTCCTCTTTCCCGCATCTTCAAGAATGCAGCATGTCCTGGAGTGTCAAGAAAAGTAATTTTCTTCTTGGATACAGGGGTTATTACCGAGAATGCACCAATATGTTGGGTGATTCCTCCAAATTCTTTATCTACAATAGAAGATTTCTTTAAGAAATCCAAGATAGTGGTTTTACCGTGATCAACATGTCCCATAATTGTCACTATTGGGGCTCTTGGTTTCAACTTTGATGAATCTTCAGGTTGTGGAGATGGGAATAAATCAAGACCAGAGTCATCGTTCATATTGATATCGAAACCGAATTCATCAGCAATCATTGCAACATTCTCTTTGTCAAGGATATAATCATGTCTCATGTTTTCAAATCCCATATTATCCAACGTTTTGAAAACTCTATTTAAGGGTATTCCAAGTACACTAGATAGGTTGGAGACAGTTATGAAAGTAGGCACATTCACCTTGATTCTTTCTTTGGGTGGGGAGTCTTTGGGCCTTTTTTTAACAGGTTTTTGTGGCGATTGTTTCGTTTTCGGCTTGGCCTTTGCAGCTTCTGCTTCTTTCTGCTGCTGTACTTTTTTCCTTAAAGCATCTTTGGCCATTTGATACTGATGAGCTCTAGAGCCTGGGGATTGAGCTGGTTCAGGTTGGGTCGGTGATGGCCGAAATCCATGCAGCCTGGAATCCCTAGAACCTGAAGGGCCACCAGGTTTGTGGGAAGCATTCGGCCTAGGTGGGCCTTGGGGGTTCTTGGGGGAATTAGAATTATTGGGTCTTTCGAATCGTGCTGCGAATCGGTTTGGTCTCTTCATACCTTCATTGGAACGGCTAGAAACCGAGAAAAAACGGGGTATATTCATAGAACATGATTTATTAACCGTTTTGACACTACAGGCTGCCAAACTGCTTGGAATCGCCCTCGAAATCCGGGGTGCATGGCAAACAACTGTGAACATGCTTGAGGTGAAAAATTATATTTTGTGCGTTTTGAAAATCTATAGTTGCAAAAAAAAAAAAAGTTATTACATTATGAATTATGCTATTTAATGCTGTTCAACGAAATATGCTACATTTGAGGTGTTACTGGGTTAAACTATAGTCACCGTCGGAGGTAACAAGCCCGAAGACCTTATTTTCATTCAAAGTCAGAATCAAGTTATCGATATCTTTGAAGTTTTCGTCGTCCATAGCGAACCGGCGATGTCTACTGGAGTTGATGTGATCTCCGAAATGATCATATTTGATTCTACAATTCTCACAGTATCCAGGTTTCAAATCCCGAACTCCTTGTTTATCTTCCATAGATTGCTTTTGCTTTTTCATGAAGATCCGTCTCTTCAAGTTGTTAATATTCTTTGACGGGACTTGAGACATGGTAGGTCCTAACCCATTGCCATTGAAACCATGGAAAGATCCCGAATCCACTGACATTTGAATGGCCGTTGACGTTCCATTGTAGCCGGAAGCTGCCACTTCGTAGAACCTAGAGTTGGAGTTATTGGTGGGTATGCATGATGAGTTTCTTAATAAACTAGGTTTGGGGTGTTTGAACATGACTGATTCACTTGTATGAGCATTAGCATCAGTATTTGTGTTACCTAGTTCCTCGTCAAGGACTTGGAGTTGATTCCCATTAGACCCTTGACTTATGGTACTATCATTGTCGGAAATCACAACAAGGTCTTGGTCTTCTTGGGTTCTCTGACCTTCGTCACTATGGTCATTCAATGCACTTGTGAGTAAGGAACTCGAAGAGATTCTTCTGTCCTTCGGTCTATGAACTAATTCGTAAGCCATGATCTTCAAGAGATGTCTATAATTGGCAGTTTCTTCAAACTTTTTGTATCTTCTTAACTTCTTTCTCTCCAGATTTTCTGAATCTTGGATAAATGGACATTTCCCATCCAAAGTGTAATGAAATTTAGGATAATTATCCTCAGTCCACTCCCTTACGGCAATAGGTCTAACCAGTTGTAAAAGATCATAAACATAGATATAGTAATGATCCAAATAATGTAAATCTTCTCGCTTAGCATTTGGATCTTTATCGGTACTTCCAAAGATTTTCTCTTCTTTCAACAAGTTCACCAAATCACCATTGTCATAGCTCTGGTTTGTATACATATAATCATGATCAGTGACACCCAAATTCTTCAAGAATCGGAACACTTTATCGAAGTTCCATACCTTGATCTTCAACTGAGATGCATCATGGAAAATATCATTGGGAGGATAACTGGTGCTGGGGTTATAAGGTCTTCTAGATACAATGATGGTGACGTCTTTATCATAGAATGGAACCACCAAACTACCGACATATTTCAAGCCCTTATTGGCTCTTTTGTGGTCCAGAACATGGGATGAGTTCTGGCTATCAAACCCTTGGGTGTCGAAGTAAACAACACTGCTTTTCATGATCTTTCTCCAATTACTTCTCCATTCCCGTAACTCATCACCCACTAACCGGTTCAGCTTGGTTTTTGAACTGTCAAGTTTGAGCGACGGCTTGTTCAAGAGAGTCAACCTGTTTTGCTGCAGTTGGGATTGAGGATTCAATACCTCGTCCTGTTGTGGTTGAGGAGCTGATTGATGCGATTGAGGAGGATGTGGTGGACCACAATTCACCCCTTCATCCCGATTATCTCTCGACACTTTAAGCTTCTTCTTGGTGGGAGAAGTCTTCTTGTTGGGTGAAGGGACGTTGGCCGACGTCTCCCTAAGTGGCGGCCTGGAAAGAGGTCTCTTCCTACTAATTGAGTCCATTGGTTCACTGTTTATTTCAGCAAAAAAAGCGCGTCTTTGAATGGAACTTTTGAAACTTTTGTCGCGGTGTGCAAACACTGAGAAAATCAATTTTCTGTCGTCTCTTATCAAATCGCAGAGAATACCAGCAAGTGAGATTTCCAAAAGAGAAAGAATGTTGCAACTGAAACAAATTCTGGAGGTTCTCAGTCATGGACTTAAGCCGGTAAGTGTCAGTGATACGGAACTGGGATCGGGGTTGGTTTCTCCTGTGGCAGTATCACTTCTATCTGAAAATGGTGCTCCTTTAAGTACGGTTTTTGGGGCCAAGAATCAAGTCTCATTAGATAATATCAAAATATACCTGTTACTTGCATTCAGCAATTTCGTCAAAACTCATGATGGCACCAACTGGAGTGTTTTGGAGGTCGATAACAATCTTAGTCTTGTGATTGGAAAGTTGGTGGTCGATATGTATGTGGTAGTGTTATACGACGACAGTATGGGCCATGCAATAGCCAAGGCCAAATTCGACGGGCTTGTGGATGCATTGAACCGGGGGTTCGAGGGGTTTGAAGAGTAGTAATTATCTTATGTATTAAATATGCTAATGATTATAAAGCAACGATAAAATCACATCGGTATCATTAATGTGCTTGGGCATTTGGACTTAAGTCTATTGCCCAGCGTGGGAATCTTGACGAGTCTACCGCAGGAAGTTAAGGATGATTAGGGGACAGACGGTAATTAGGGGCCAGAGGGTGATAAGGAGTCAGCGGGATTTGGAATTGATCGTGAACAGGCTGTAGCCAATACGATTGTGGTATCACTTGTTCATCATCTCGGTTGCCTACTTATTCATCATCTCGTCAACCTCGTTCTCTTCATCTTCGTCTTCTTCCTCATTATCCTCTTCCATATCATCCATCAAACTCTCCTCCTCAAAACTCTCCTCCTCAGTGTCATACCAAAAGTCCTCGTCGACTTGGTCATGTTCACTATCTTTGTTTGCACTATTATGGTTACCGAAAGCGTATAATTCCAGTTCTGGCATTATAAAGTCTTCAGGGATATCTCTCTTCAGCTTTTCAACTTCCAGTAATACCTTCTTCTTATAAGCTTCGGGATTCTTCCTTAATTCAACCGAAGCATCAATATTGGCAGGAGATGAGATGTTTGGGTCTTCCAACAAAGAGATAATGGAGATTAATACACTCTCGACTGTTTGTGCTGGGGTCCAAGTCTCACATTCAGGTTCATCGGAAGTGGGGTCACCCGATACGTGTAAAATGGAGATACATAATCTTCCATCTTTATAAACATTTGGATGATAAATGGCAGGAGTGAATCTGAAAGTTGGAGGGGAAAATGGGAACTCTGGTGGGAATCTCATTTGTCCCTTGAAATAACCTCCATGATACATACTTTCTTTGTTTAATACCATTATACCTATATTCCACAAAAAGATATTATCATCATCTAGTTCAATGTGGAAAGATGGGATCCCAGATTTGGGGTCTGTCAAGTCTCTGAATTGCCTTTGTAAGATAGCAGCTGCAGATTTGGAACTCATGATGGCAACAAATGGAGATGAAGTTGTTTGGCGGATTTGATTTTATTATTATAGGGGCCTTAGGAAAGATACAAAAAGCCGGAAATTTGGACACAAATGATAAAGTATGGGTCCAGACAGTGATAGTGTTGTCTATGATCTATATGTAGCGGGGTGTTTATGTCCACAGATAAAAAAGATGTTGTTTTAGATGAATAGAATTACTAATTCAAAAGGAGAATGAAAACAAAATTTGGATCGTGAGAAGTTACGAAAAAGAAACAGTGAAATTGGCATTGTGTCACCGCTCACAGTTCAGACACACCCGAGAAAAGGAAATGGTGCGCAATCTGGTGACTAAGAGGTGATGACCGGGAAGAACCACAGAGGTGAACCGACAAGACCACCGTGGTGGGCCCGCTAGGGGGACTAGTTGTGTGTAATGTATATAATTATAATTAGTGTTTGCTTGTTCTATGTGGTGGAAAACGTTGTCTTGACCGGCCACAAGACGGCCTTGGGTTAAGTCCGGTAAACGATCATTTTCCACTGAGCCTGAAAAGGCAAAATCCTGTGTGAGATGATTTTCACATCTCTACATGTTTTAACTATGTGTAGATTATCACTATATGTTTTAACTATGTGTGTCCCTCTCTACAGGTTTTAACTATGTCCCTTTAAGACTTTACTTTATCGTCACCCTCGTCTTGTCACTGTTCATGAAGTATACCTTGTTGTCTTCCACTGCTAAATAAAGCGTATTCACCGTGAGAGACTGAAGGTTCTTCAATTCCCTAACATCAAATCCCACCGACTCGAAATATCTCTGTATATATTCTGAAAGTGATGTTTGATTTCGGGAATAGATTCGGTTGAACGAACTTTGAAGTATAAGACTCCAAGTCCCAAGATCAAGGTCTATTGGGAAATTATTCAGGAATTGTTGAATATAGAAATAAGTCTTTTCAAAATCAGTGAAATCCCCCTTTAGACATTTCATAAGATCTTTCTCATCAGTAAATTCTCTAGCTTTATCATAAAGTTGCAAAGATTGAAGATTTTTCTGGTTATCAGTGATGATTCTGTAGATTTGTTTAGTGTTCTCGAAATTGGTGACTTCGAATCGGAGATTTATCATTTGTAATTTGTTGTGTAATATGACCATCGCTTGATGGATCATATTGAACTGACATGTGAAACAGTTGAAAGTAGGCATCATCGTTAAATGGGTCATATTCGGACATTTCATGGCCAATTGAACAAGTAGATTGTGGGCATTATCGTGGTGGGCATTGTTCAAGTGGCTAAATTCTTTGATATCTAATTTAAGTTTCGTAAGTGCCGTAAGATCAAAGATTTTAGCTAGCTGTTCAACTAATTGTGGTCCTGAAGCATGAATAAACCCATCTAGTACAAGCTTTTGAAGTCGGTTGTCTGTGGAAGTTAAATGGTTGAAGAATTCAAGCCATATAGCAGGATTAAGAATATCATTTGATTCGTTCAAAAGCTTCAAGTTATGGACCACCAATTCTTCGAATTCTAATGCCACCAACTGTTTAATAATCCCAGTTGACTCAAGCATATTTGCGAGTTGAATGAAACGAGGTTTGTTGGCTTCTTTGTTCTCGTAGTATACCTTCAAATGAGTCAAATTTGGGGGCAAAAACAGTAAATCCAGATCACAAGTACTTTCTTTGATTGTTATACTTAGCAGCATGACATCAGCAAGTCTTAGGTGGTTTAACTGATCAAAACCACAGGCCGGATTAATATACTGTCTCAAGCTACAACAAGATAAGCTAGAGACGTCCAAATTTGACACCCCAGCCTCATTGACCACCACCAATGACTGAAGATGTTTCGATAACTTGGGATTTTGTAGAACCCGGCAAAATTCCAGAAATTTCACACCCAGAATTACCGTATACTGGTGATGATTCAACTGCGAAAGCATCAGGTCAATGAATTCAAGAAGCATTTGGTCCTCCACCACCACCACGTTCTGATACAAACAGACAATTGCCGGTAGATAGAACATACGACTCGTCAAACACACATTGAGGAGCTCGGGAACATCCAAAAACCGGAAGATTTTAAGCAAAATGACAATTGGGAGCATCTCCATACTGAGGTGAGCATTAGGCTCTATGACATCTGAATCGTAGAATCCGGTAGGTCTAAAGCGACTGGACCTTCTACGTGTACGAGGCCTAGAAGTCTGTAATAACGAAACTCCTAACTTATCTTCGATCTCTGTATCTGATACTTCTATATCTGATACTTCTGACATGGGTTTACAAGACATTCGATAATAGTTAATCTTGTCTATCGCACTGCATTGCACGACCTCTTATCGAAGTCGCTTCGCAATTCTCATTGACAATTTCAATTTCTCTTCGCAATTGACTCGCACTGTATCATCTGGATCAATTACACATGCTGGAACCAGATCCAGCACCCCCAAAGTCTGATACCACTAATGGTATAGAAAGTGATAAACAGGATGTCAACATCGACACAAAATTGCTGGCCAATGCCACAAATTCTTCAAACGCCACCTTCACGTCAAACACCCCCATCCCCAATTCCACAAACAATACTGCCACTGCCACTGTAAATGCCTCCACAAACGCAAATACATCAACAAACACAAATGCCCCCGCCAATAGCTCCCTCGCCCCGGGCCTCGCGTCAGCCCGTAATGGGTCCACGCTCTCGCTAAGTAGTATCAACAGTCAGGCCAGAAACTCTTCCACTTCCAATCTTTCCCTGGTATCTAATATCGACCCATTTTACGGACTTTCGTTCAAAGTCGGAGTTGCAGAAAATAAAAACACCACCTATAGAAGTAAAATGGAGGATGTTCATACTTATGTGGCAAACTTTGCAGAACGTTTAGATTGGGGGTACTTTGCTATATTCGATGGCCATGCTGGAAAACAAACTGCTAGATGGTGTGGTAACAATTTACATACATTGCTCGAACAAGAAATCATCACCAATGAGGAATTAATTGATGAAAACCCAAACTATGATATGAAGGATAATCTTTACCATCTGTTCATCAAGGCAGATCAATTGATCACTAAAGAAAGTACTGGTAATAGTGGTAGTACGGCAGCAGTTGTAATTCTTTTATGGGAAAATATGAATGATAATGATGAGAAGCCACCTCTGGCTCCTCATCCAGTTTATGATCATATGCATAACATGTCTAATATGTCAATTGATTTCTCAAATCAAAAACGAATGCTTTATACTGCCAATGTGGGAGATTCTAGAATTGTGTTGTTTAGAGATGGTGAAGCTTATAGATTAAGTTATGATCATAAAGCAAGTGATATAAATGAGATGAATCGGATCAGAGATTCAGGGGGTCTTGTCATGAAAAATAGGGTCAATGGAATTCTAGCAGTGACAAGATCTCTTGGTGATACTTACATGAAAGATTTGGTGGTGGGAAAACCTTTCACCACCTCCACCGAAATAAATGAAATGGATGAATTCATGATCTTAGCATGTGATGGACTCTGGGATGTAATATCCGATATAAAGGCTTGTCGAATAGTTCAAGAATCTTTCCGGACTAACGATGATCCGGAAGTGGCCGCCAAGAAGCTTTGTCAAATTGCTATGGATAACTCAACTACTGATAATATCACCGTAATGGTGGTTAAATTCGACCAATCTATCTTCAAGCCTAATGATTAATGAAGTTGTCAAAAATTAACTCAAAATATTTTTTATATGTTATTTTATACGTATAATAAACTTTCTACACATTCCATTCTTTCTCCTCTTCTTCAACCTGTTGTACAAACTCGGTGGGTTTGACCCGAGGTTTGTAAAGATTCAATGCCAAGCTACTAAGAACTACACTTACAGATGATGCGGCCATAGCAGCACTGGCCCATACTGGACTTAATCTGGAGTTCTTGTATGGATATATGACTCCAGCAGCAATAGGAACCCCAATCATATTGTACACCAAAGCCCATCCAAAATTGAAAAGAACTCTCCTGAAAACTTTTTTAGACAAATCAAATAAGGTGACAATAGTACTGAGAGGATTTTGTTTGTTCAATAAAATGAAATCACTCAGAGTGACCGCTATATCAGCACCACTAGATAATGCAATACCAATATCTGCTGATGATAATGCAGGTGCATCATTGATACCATCTCCTACCATTGCAACAATATTTTCTGGCTTCATCTTCTTAATTTTCTTTACTTGATCTTGTTTATCATCTGGTAGAACTTCTGCAACAATATGACTATCTGCAATTCCAAGTTCCTGACCGATAGCATCAGCAGTAATCTTATTATCTCCTGTAATCATCCAACATTCAATTCCAAGTCTATCTTGAAGAAAAGCTATTACCGATTTAGATTCAGCTCTGATTTGATCTCTACTGGCCAACATAGCCAATAAGAATGATTCATTATCTTTCTGGATACCAACGAGGATCACTGATTTCCTGTCTCTCTTCCATATATTCAATAACTCCTTCTGTTTGGGAGTGGCTTCAATTCCAATATCTTTCATCAACAGTTCATTACCCAAATATGCAGTTGCTTTGCCAAACTTTTTCCACAAAGGACTCGAGTCAGGTGCCACAATTTGACCTCTAAGACCCTTTCCGGGAACAGTTTCAACATTAGGCACTGTGTTACTCGTAAGCAGGAATTTAGTGGCAAAAGTCTTTACAGCTTGTGCCAAGGGATGCTTGGAACTCAATTCCAAATCCCTAGCTAGCTGCATGGCCACCAACTTGGCATTTTCTTCTATAGAAACATAAGCATAATCGGTGATTCTCATTTCACCATAAGTCAAAGTCCCTGTTTTATCGAAGCACACCACTTTGGTTTTAGCGGCGTCTTGGAAAGCAGCCCCACCACCTTTCACCAAAATACCATTTTTGGCTGCTAACCCAGAACCGACAAACAATGCAGTTGGAGCTGCTAACCCAATTCCACAAGGGCATGCAATAACAAAGACGGCAATTGCAAATTCTAATGACCACATGAACCAACCTCCAATATCAATGTCTAAATAGGACTCAGGTAAGGCCCCAGAATAGCTTAAACTTAACCAGATGACGAATACTAATATTCCTACCAACACAATTACTGGCACAAAATATCCCGTCAAAGTATCAGCTACTCTCTCTATTGGGGCTTTCCTAATCTGACCTTCTCTGACCGTGTTCAAAATTTGATCGATCAACGAATCACTTTGAAGACTAAGAATCTTCGCCACTACGGCGTGGTTACTCACATTAACAGTACCACTGAATATCTGGTGACCTGGTGAATGTTTGACTGGTTTTGATTCTCCAGTCAAAGCAGATTCATCAAATTCCGCTGCCTCTTCCACCAAAACACAGTCGACTGGTGGAGATTCACCGGATGAGATCTTTATATAGTCATCAACTTCCAAGTACTTTACATCAATAGTTACATCATTTTCGTAACTGTACTGGTCGTCTCCCTTTTTGATTTTCTCAACCAAAGTGGTCTTGGAGACTTTAAGCTTATTCAAACCTGATATAGCATCAGCTGTTTTACTCTTGCTAATCCCTTCAAGTAAACGGCCAATCAACAAAAAAAATGTCAAGAATACAACCGAGTCAAAGTAGGTGGTGTGGAAACCATATTGACTATTAGCCTTTTGCTTTGAGCTCAAAATCAAAAGAACAATACTTGAAACATATGCAACAGTAGTTCCTAAACACATCAACAAATTCATTGATCCAAACTTAAATATTCTTTTTTTAAATGAGTTCTTATGAATCCAAAGTGACTTGATTTCCACTATTGCCTTTCTGTGGAAAATATCAGCAGCAAAGAAATATACCGGTGTGCTTAAGAACAAAAGAATCCACGAGTTTCTCGAGGTGTTACCAGCCCAAAGAGGCTCCTCTGTCCACATTCTAAAAGGATGGTGCATGGGTAACAACAGCATTCCTACAATTCCAAAGACAAACGTGGGAATTGCAATAACTGTAGCAAGAATAAGTCTGTAAACTATTCTTGCAACCTCTTTTCTGGCGAGTTTCCTGAGATGTTCATCCATTGAAACAGTTTCCAAGAAATCACAATCAAATGGGCCCTTGCGTAAATAGTCTATAATATAGCCGTCTGAGTTGTCGTCATCACCAGAGTCTCTAATATGGTTCAAGTCTTTGATCACTTTCCTTACATTCAACCCCTTTTCCTGGTTTGGAATATAGGTGAATTTAATGAATGGGTGTGATAAAGTCAACTCATCTTCCACTACGAGGGCCTCTCCATAGCTTTGTAAATAATGTTGAATTAACTCTGGACAATGAACGCAAAACATTCCTCCCAAAGATAAGTTGACAGTTCTAGATTGCTTTTTACCCGAAACATAATTGATGGTTTTGGTATTTAATATATCGAAATCAAATCCACAGTCTTCAATGGTGTTTTGGAGTTTATCGAGGTTTCCATGGGAATCATCCATAACAAAGATTCCGGTTTTGGTCACAATATTTATATTACAGTCAAGCACAAACGGTAATTCTTCTACGGCAGAAGAAATTGAGTTAGCACAAGCAGAGCATGTTATTCCTCCAATAGCAGCTGTGACTTTAACGTTGATGGATCTTTCCACTGGTAAGACTTCCAAAATCTTACAATCAAATCCCACGTCATAAATAGCATTAACAAAACTATTTATGGCTTGTTTGTTGGGGACAATGATGATAGCTGAATGTTGTACCAAATTGACCGAGAAATTGGGTTCATCAGGAGATGATTGAATACCAAGTCGTTGGGAAGTATCATTGATAGCTTCACTTACTGCAGAAACACAAGATGAACAAGTCATTCCCCCAACGTATAACATGACTCGGAACTCTTTATATTGTTTTCCATCTTCTTCGCTCTTCAAGGTGAATTCACTAGATGTCGTGGAGCCTCTCCTTCCAGCTTCCTCCTGACATTTCCTACAATGCTGAAGGTGGTTTCTTTGTATATTCCGTTGCTTCTGTTTTTGAAACCATGAAGATAGACTTGACGTGTGGGCATTATCTTTATCAGCCGCATCCGGTACATTACTCTCGTCAGTTGAGGAAGCTTTGACATCTCCGTCCACGGTATACTCCCAATTCAACGTCAGAAATCCCGATTTTTTCAACTGTTTCAGAATCTTTTTCAAATTGTATGTTAAAGGCTTGATTGTGACATTTTTATCAACCGCCTGATATAAATCAACCGTGTTTCCCGTCAATTTATAATAAACAGTCAACAGGTCGTGTACATCTCCAGAAACCTCATCGGCAGGAAGATCACATAACTGGAAGAAGCCAGAAAATATCTTGTGTACTGTGGCCTGACAGTCCTCACAGTGAATATTATGTAGTTCCAATTGTAAATGGTGTGATATGTGAGATGTCATTATTCAAAGTATATAAAAAAGGAACGATAAATGGTCCATATATAATCTATTGCGAGAATTGTGCTCCATTTCCGTTTTGGGTGAGACAAATATGCTGCGATGATTACGCTATTGAGCTATCGAAATTAAATGCAGGACAGCTAACCCATTTTATGGATGAGGAATGGCACCGTCATTCCCCATAACATCCCCATGATTCTCTCAAGCACGGTATGAAAGAATAAAGATGTGATCAAATACTCTAAAAACCATACCATGAGAAGAATCAGACCGTAACTTAGGAGAAATTGCCGCAAATACCCATCTTTTAACTCCGGCTGAGCCACAACCTGGCTTTCAAGTTCATTATACTCCCCCGGTTGAAGGTATTTAATTGGTAATGTAGAGCTTTTAATTAAATAATCTACCGTGATCAAACTGGTGGATATAAGCAAGAAATAGTGGCCTGAAGTATCAAACCCTGCCACCCAATGTCCCAGACTCTGGTTATCACACTGCCATTGGCTGAGGTGCTCGTTGCCCACTCCACTACAATGTCCTCCGGTAAATACTTCAATTCTTTCAAAAATACAAGGGCCAAAAAACCAGATGGCACATGACATACTTATAGCTGTATTTACCACATAAGCCACCGTTATCTTTTGGCATTGCGGGTTCCAGCTGCTGGTTTGGTTGTAGAACCGAACTGCGAAGAGGGCCATTGCAATTGAGAACCAAATATAACCACCTGCCACAAAAAGCTCATTAAGCCACTGATTGACCCAGTTGTTTTGGATAATTTTATGATATGGATGAAGGAGGAATGACGTGGGAAGTGTGAGGACGAATGTTCCCACGAAACATCCTGCAACAATGAACCATGGGTCAATCTGCATCGTTGAAGGGACTGCGAAAAATTTAATGAGAGTTAAACGTAGACGTTGTAGGGTGAATCATATAATAGTAACTTAGGCTAAATTTCGGGTGGTTTGTTTTCTAGGAGGATTTGTGTATAATTTATTTTTTAATACGTTTTGTACTCTTTCATGCTCTGATATTGCTATGTTATGAACCAATGATGTCTCCCAATTGCAACTTCTGAAACCACTCAAATTGATCTGCGATTTTCTGAGAACACAAATATGGTTTGCACGGTATTTTTAATTTTATTGGGGTGTGTCTTCGGTATTGTGGAATGTACACAGAAGGCTGCTATTCCGCCAAAACTTTATTCTCTGGATACCCAAACTGGCCCAAACAGGGAATGGGCTTCTATGGATAGAGGCGATTCTGACCCATCTCGAACTCATACGAAATCATTTGATGCAAATCTTGGGTTCTTGGCCAATTTCATGAATTTCAGCACTAAATCTCTGGAATCTGAAACATCAGTCTCTGAACCTATCCATTCAGGTACTACTGAAGAGAATTTGGTCCATAAATGGATATCTCATTGGGCCAAGCAGTTCTCAAGCGGAGATAGGAGCTCATTAACTAATAGGTCAAATGGTGGCACAAACAACCACAATAACCCCGTCCTTTATTTGAAGTACCGAAAGACCAAGTTCAACAAAAACATGAAACGAATTCACAAAGCAGGAAAAATGGCCGGTTCAGCTGCAAAAATGGTGTATTCCCAGCTGAAAAAAGCAAGGGCCAAGGCAAAAGCCGTGAAAGACACCCCCACTGTCCAAAACCAAAACACAATCCAGAAACTGAAGTCTACAAGAAACAACAGACGCCAAATCAGTCACGGTCTGCGCTTGAACCCGTCCCTGCCCTGGATCTTATCACTTGTCCCATTCCTCTAACTTTTTGCAGCCAAGTGCGCATCACGTGAAATAGATAAATCAGTCAGACATTCAACAATATTCAATTTTAGGACTTTTTAACTTCATGTACAAAATATTAAACAACCAAAGTCCCTGGCTACGTCAAATAATAAGTACCACCAGTGGTCATACAGGAACCATAACGGCACTCCGAACCATTAGCAAAAACTCCAAATTAAGCAATGTAAATACCTCCCAATCAGCTCTCTCAAGTGAAAAATTCCCGGTCCCAATGACATTTCCATGCTTGGATAAGCTAGAACAGAAAAATCAACAACTATCATCAAATTCACTCGAAGGAGGTCCAGAACCTTCATATTCCATGATTCAAAATGGGTTTCATATCTACAAATCCGGTAAACCAATCTTTCTTGATCATGGAGGATACTTACCAGAGTATGAGATTGCTTATGAAACCTGGGGGAAATTGAACCCCCAAAAGGACAATATAATATTAATCCATACCGGACTTTCTGCCTCATCGCATGCTAAATCACAACCTATGAATACAAAACCTGGTTGGTGGGAGAAGTTCATAGGTCCTGGAAAATATCTTGATACAGACAAATACTTAATAGTATGTACAAATGTGCTTGGAGGATGCTATGGATCAACGGGTCCATCCTCAATCAACCCACTCACCGAAAGTCATTATGCTACAGGATTTCCTGTGTTAACAGTCAACGATATGGTTAGAGCTCAAAGAGAGTTAATTAAGGACGAATTTAAGGCCCAAAAGATCCATGCATCTCTCGGGGCTTCCATGGGAGGGATGCAAAGTTTAGCATATGCATGGGAATTTCCTGATGAAGTTGAAAAAGTGGTGTCTATATCTGGATGTGCTAGATCACATCCTTATTCAATTGCCTTGCGTCATACTCAAAGACAAGTATTGATGAGTGATCCTAACTGGAACAGAGGGTTCTACTACGATGGAATTCCTCCTCATGTTGGCATGAAATTGGCCAGAGAAATTGCAACCATCACTTACAGGTCAGGTCCAGAATGGGAATATAGATTTGGAAGAAATAGAGCTGATGAATCAAAACCTCCGGCTTTATGTCCTGATTTCTTGGTTGAAACATATTTGGACCATGCTGGAGAAAAGTTCTGCTTGGAGTATGATGCAAATTCCTTGTTATATGTTCTGAAAGCCATGGACTTGTTTGATTTAAGCTATTCGAATCGTCAACAGGCTTTAAAGAATAGAAAGGCAGCTGAATTCGCTTACAATAAAAGTCATAATCCTGATTTCGATGACAGCAAGATGGTCCCGGTGAAACCTTACCAGGAGAAGGTTCTGGCGGCCACCGTCACACCTGAAGAAACCCTCAAGGACTTACAACAAGGAATGGCCAAAATTGCCCATAAAGACGTCCTTATTGTGGGAGTGGAATCGGATATTCTCTTCCCTGTTTGGCAACAACGAGAAATTCATCAAGTGTTGAAAGACTCTAATCCTACCGGAAAATTGGAATATTTTGAGTTAGGTACTGACATAAGTAACTACGGTCATGATACGTTCCTTTTGAGTATGGACCATTTTGGCCCTCCAGTCAAAAACTTCTTAGCCTAGATATATATTCTGTTGTCAGTCGCTATGTCATGCTCTATTTACACAATTTGTCCGTGGTTAGGATCGAGTTCGTAACCTAAAGCTCTACTTATCGAATACACGTATTCTCGGATATTAGCCACTACCACCTTAGCCAATCCATTGTTCTTCTTTTTGCCCTGGGTATCAATTTGGATGTGGTGAGGAAGGATATTGTCGTTAGCACTCAAACTAACAAATAATGCAAATGGCACAAACCATACACATAACCCGAAAAATGAACAAATCTCCACGAACAGAGGAATCCTTGGCGGAGTATAACCAGGCTTCAATCTCACTTCTAATGGAGGTATATATGGATTATGGAAATGATTGAACCATAAAAAGTGATTTGCAACCACCAACCCACAACTGGCCAAAAAAATCGGAGATGTTAACAGGACGTATGGGAATCTGTGGAGATTCTGGAGGTATACAAAATATGAAAATACCGAAAATGCCGATAACATGAACGGGAATCTGTCAAATAACCACAAAAGAGTGTGCGTCACCATGACACCATATATAATTCTTTTCAAAATTCTTTTGGTGGGTTCAGTGTGCTCCTCCACCAATTCCGATAAGTAGTAAAGGGCAGAAGCAATCGCCAATACGAGGAATATGAAACCCACTACCACCCCGATATATGAAAGTAATTCAATGAACATGGCTGTCAGAGTTGGTTGAAAATAAATGAACGCGAACGAAAAACATACAGGAAGTTGTAGAGATGTTGCGACGGTTGGTAAATGGGTTTTATGTACATTTTATTTTATATCTAAAGCCATAAGAGCTTTTAATCGTAGATATCTATTGGGGGAATTCTGTCTGTGTTATAGAACCAATTACCTCCATCTAATTCTCTCATAAGCCAATCTGTAGGGAAGATCACCAAGTTTCCTTGGATGTGACTTAAGATCTTCTCGGCAGTTTCACGATCAAAGATTCTATCTCCGGTAGCTGCTCTTCTTCTGGCACTAAAATTTGGACGACGTGGCCTTGCACTGCCACCGGCATTGGCTGAACCGTTGACGTTGTTATCATTGGCTCCGTTGTTGATGGCCAATCCAAGATCTTGATCCTGATCTCCGTTCTCTTTTTGATAGACAAACTTGAGCGACAGTTTCTTGGAAACATCTCCATTACCATTTACCATTGAACTTTCCGGTGGTGGACCCAAAAGCCCGATATCATCATTCTCGACATTTAAAGTGAAATTTCCGCTGGCCTTGCTGGAATTCTGTTTCTTAGGCTTATTTTCATCCATTTCAAAGCTTTCAGGTTCACTGGCACTTTCAGTATCGGAACTAGAATGAGCGTCTTCGCCATAAAATTGACGATTCCTTGTTCTCTTGGCTTCCTGTGCTTGTGCCACCATGAAGGCCTTTTGAAGTTTGGAGAATTGCTTGTAATCATTCCATGATACAACCGTATCATCTGGTTGAGTGTGAAATATCATTCTAAAGATTTCGGTATTAAGTCTGGCATGTTCATACCAAAGATCTTCATACAATTCGATACTGATTGGATCTTCAAACAGGTAAGGATCCACAAATTTGGTGAAGTTTTCCGCATGTTTAGGTCTGATTGAATCAATGAGGGCTTTAACACCTGCATCTGAAAGTGACACAATTGGAACGTTGTCAGAATATTCTGCAGAATCGGGCTTTTCAGCATCTAATGCTGGAGATGGAGAATGGCCTCCACTGACAGGAAGAGTTCCAGTTTTTTGGTTGTTATCATCTTCGGGTGACAAAGTATTTCCAGCACCACTATCAGTACTTTCACCCTTTGCTGATGTCACTTTCACATCGCTGGTACTGCCATTAGGCTCAGCTGCCTGAACGGTATCAAAGTCTTGAATATCTTCATCCTTGGTATCTACCTCAGCCACCATATTTACCCCTTCAGGAGTGCTATGTTCATCAGATGATTTTGTTTTAGGGTTATGAGAAGGATTGGTGAACAAATTCGATGATGGCATACCAGCCTTGGCCCGCTTTCTGTTCTCTTCAGCTTGGCTCTCGCCTTGAATTGCAGACACTCTTTGAAGATATGAAATCTTCTTAAGTAAATGCCATCTCTCCTTGTTTCTTTCATGGATCATCTTTTCAGACTCTTCGTCCATTTCATCACTCATATCAAAATCATCAGCTTCTAGGAAGTCGGCAACATTCTCGAGGTCAGGCAACACCACCATTTGAGGATTCTTGTGCATCCATTTACTGGCCAAATCCTTCAAGAATCTCGTACTATTCAACCTAGCCTTCTTTGCAAGCTTCGTCTTGTATTTGTCTAATCCGAGACCATACACATCCCTCTTATGAGTTTCGCTATGTTGGACTCTTGCATCATACGATTGCTTCTTTTTATCTCTGATACCCTTGTTAGCTTCATGAGTTCCTGTTCTATTATTGAAGGAGATAGGTAATGGCACAGGTGTAGGGTTATTGTCCTGCGCTTCGAGTTCGTTGATGTCATCCATAGGAGCAGAGTCTGCCACAAGGTCTGATTTGATGACTTTTTGGAAATTCTTCCATCTGAAAGTTCCTTCTGTTTCACCTAAAATATCTCTTGCTGCTAACTCTACCATTGCTGATAGAGTTCTATATGCCTTGTTCTTGAAGTGATTAGTCGATGCCTTAATTCCTTCACTTGTCTGAGCATATTCTTCAAATCTTCTGAATCTTCTCTCAACAATATCAACAACATCAACTTGAACTCCAAGGTGTTCTCTCATAAGTCTTATTCTCAAAGTGTGAGCAAATTTACCAGCAAGATAATCTTTTCCACCCATCTTAGTTTGGACAGTTTCACGATCTCTTACCAAAGCAGCCATTTCAGAATCTCTGACACCTCTCATGGATCTCTCATTGATATTTGCACTTCCAATGATAGCAGCTCTATCATCGACAATCATGATCTTGGCATGGATGTATAATTGTTCGGTGACAAGATTTCTATCTGGTCCAATTCTACCCCATTTTCTTAAAGAGTAGAATTGAATATAATCTTCAGGCTCAATACCGTATTTCCTCAATTTGGCGTGGATTGAAGTTTGACCTCTTGAAATAGATAAGTATTGGCATTGCATAATAACTCTAACAGAAGATCCGTCAGGTTCATCAACCTGTGATTCAAATCCTGGCATTAATGGAATCACAATAATGGCTCTCCAATGAGTACCTTCATTATGAGCTCTAATGACCCTATCAACCAATGCGTCTCCAATACGATTTTCAATTTCATTACCATCTATTTCACAAGAAGTAACGAAGAATTGATTCTCAATGTAAACAAAGTGCTCTGAAGTTTCAATCAACTTCAAATAAGCATTCTGAATACTCTGCTCATGTTCCTTCAACCCAAGAGACCAGTTTCCTGAAGATCTTAAAAGTTGGACCTCACAAGAACCACCAAGTTTGAGTTTTGCTTCTTCCTCTTCAGTAAAATCGGGTGGAGGCGTCAATAAAGGTGTAAATCTACTTGGTCTCTTTTGTCTTAACAAGTAATTCCATCTCTGCACGAAATGCCTAGCCAAATCACGTGCCACTTTACCAGAAGTAAGCATATGAACATCATGCCAAGGCATTCTAGGTGTTGTGTTTCTATCATACATCGAATCATAAGGCTTATCAAGGGCAAAGAAATCCTTCTTTCTTGGATTCGAATAATCTTTACCAGGGAATACTTGAAAATTATTATAGTCCTCCTCCGTAGGATTCTGCTTAGCGCCAAAAGCAGAAAAATTTATGTCACTATCATCTACCAAGACATGATCAGGAGTATCATATCTACCGTAACACAAATCAATTCCCCCAATGAAGGCAACTGTCAGATCAACAATACAAAGCTTTTCATGATGGGCCCAGAAAAAGGTGTTTTGTAAGAGTTGATTTGGAGACCTAATGACATGAATATTCTCGTCATGAAGTGATAAAAGAGAATGCTTGGTGTATAAAGAATCTGTGGAAACTGTACCACCAACGTTTCTGTAGACGATAACAAAGATTTTGACCCCTTGTTTGGCCTTTCTCTGAAGAAGTCTATCAATTCTCCAGTGTTGATTTCCATTTGCTGGTCTTCTCAAGTAAAGCTCTGGAGATAGCCACCAATCATGAATGTAGACCACATCTTTGGCCATTTCAATGGCTGAAGATACAGCCCAAAAATAATCTCTTGCATCAACAAACCACTGAGCGTAACAGCTGTCCCTAACAGGCGCAAATGAATCGAATCTGTTTTTTCTGGACCATACAGTTGAATTCTTCATTTCATAGAGAGACTTAATCCAAAGTTTCTGTTCCTTTTCGGATTTAGGAAGCAAAGATAACTTTCTTTCACTATTTTCAACCACAATCCTAAGATGTTTGAAAACCGTATGAGACGTACTTTGATCATCATTTTCACTAGCCATCTTCTTTTCAATTGAAGCATCATCGTAATCAGATTCATCTGTCTCACCACCAGCTTCATTAGATTGGCCTTTCTTGTATGTGATACGGAATTTGTGATCGACAAGGAACACTTCCAAAGGTAAGGTTGAGTTTATGTCGGATACATACATGAGGTAACTGTTTCTTACCAAAAGCCATTTCTCCAGTCGTCTATCAATCATACCTTTCAAATCATTAGCTTTGAAGTGACCAACTCTCCAACCCTGTGATTTTGCGGTTCCACCAATATGAATAACACCTTGCTTCCCTATATATCCAGTCTCATATCCCAATAATGAAGATATTGGAGATATTTCGAAGAAGTGAAACAATCTATTGGACTGAGGCTTCAAAGCAACAAGTTTAATCAAGTCATTCAAGTAATTCTCTACATGGATGATATATTCTTGGTTTCTGAGAACTCTAGACCTCACAAGTTCAGGATTATGTTCCATAATATCACTTGAAGAAGCAGAACTATGAGATAAATGAGCTCTCAAGTTGGCCAATTGGCTGAAACTGAATGTCGAATGATTGTCATCATTGATTGAAGCTCGAGCACTTGGGGACCCTGGATTGGGTGGTTTGAGGGAATTATTTCTGTATCTGGCCAAGAGATTAGTAGAAGTCCCAGCTTCTGCATTTGGTTTTCTCAATGGAGGAATTGGATATTTAGGTAACTCCGAGTTTTTATTACGGACCACTTCTTTCCTCCAATTGTCAAGTTTGAATCTTGAATGCAAATATAATAAATCCTTGGCGGTCCGTTCCACAGACCACTTCATTCTCTGAGGCCCAACCCCGTATTCCAAATCGATCTTGAATTTACGGTTCTTGGTAACGATAGTATTGGAGATATCGGTAACTCTTAGACCCAAGAGACTCAAGAGTAACGGAGCTCTAGAAATACCCGACTCATCCTCCAATAAACAGGAGGCCATCAAACTGATAGAAGGGGCCCCAAACACCAAACTTCCCACCAAATTCTGGGCTCTTTGACCTGTGAAAAGATCGTTATCGTCCATTTCACCAAACTCTTCTTCAGGCATAGCAACGACAGAATGCTTCTTATCTTTATCTCCGCCACGTAACCGAAAGAGATGAAACTTCCTCCGTTTTTGTTTCTCTTCATCATTCCACTGGCCATTGGAGTCGTTATTTCGAAACATACTTGGAATAAATGAAGATAACGTCTGGGATCTATCGGGGTTCACAGACTCAATTCGGTCGTCTTGTTGTTCCTCCTGATAATCCCGGCCTTCCTCCATTTCGGCTCGTTCTTGGGCAGAAGGTACGTATTCCAATTGATCGTTATACCTGTCTTCATCAGACGAGTAACGAGACTCTAAAGGATCAGATTTGGAGAAAAACGAAAGCGGATTTCCCACAATTTTGGGGGATTCTTCATGGAAGCTATGATCCCTGCTATGGTAGCGTTTGGGGTCGGAAACTGGCAATGAAATGTTAGAAACTGAATCGAGAATTTCATCATAATCGGCAGCTTCTCTGGTTGAACTTGTCGCATGGCCAGGCGATGGATTTTCACCGCCATTTTTGGAGGACGAATTGTGGGGAGACAGGGGAGTAATGTCGGATGGAGATATCGGAGGTGAATCACCTCTAGATTCAATTGGAGGTCTCTTCGATTTAGTTTGAGATACCCTATTGAACATGAGTGCCTGTGAAGAGTGAAATTTTATTATTGTTAAACGGTGCGGCTGTTGCTGCCGACTGACAGAATGGGGCTTGGGTGCAGGATTTCAGTGTATGATGTTATCTAGCAATGTCAAGGCAAAGAAGAAAGAAAATGGAGTTAAAGATGTAGGAGGGTTTAAGGTTTGAGGAGGTGAATATTGGGATATGTGGTCTTTGGCAATGGTAGAGACATGTCAAGTTATTGGGTGTTTTGAAGTTCGTAGGTGAGATCCTGTGAAATTCGCCAAGTTCACACAAGATTAGAACACCGTGCATAGATAGAGTTAGCCAACTGGATTGTGTAGGAAACCAATTGATGTGGCCTTTTCTTTATGTAAAAAAGGTAGTTCATAGAATCACAGTAATGACCACATTCATAATCACATTCATAATCACGGTCCCAACACTTTTATATTCATATACTTATATATTCAGACACTCAGATCTTACACTCACATCATAATCTATAATGGAGAAACTGTAGGATCCCATCCAGATGCCCAGTTTTCATTCAAATTATCAAGTTTGGTGATATCTTCATCACTCAACTTGAAATCAAACACATCAAGATTACCGGCCAATCTCGAAACAGTTGCAGTCTTTGGAAGTGGGATCAATCCCTTAGATAATGACCAGTTAACCAATATTTGAGCTGGAGTCACATTGTACTTGTTGGCAATTTCACCAACAGTTTCATTCTTCACCTTCAACCCTCTTGCAAATGGGGAATAAGCCTCGACTTCAATTTGGTTATCCTTACAGAATTTAATCAAATCTACTCTGGTCAACCAAGGATGAACTTCAATTTGATTGACAACTGGTTTATATTTCAAATCAGGATATGCCAATAATTCTTGGATATGATGAACTCCAAAGTTGGAAACACCAATACTTTTAACTTTTCCCGAATCTACAGCTTCCTGTAATGCTAACCAAGTACCATGACGTTTCTCATAACTGGTCTCTGGAGCATGAATCAAGAACAAGTCAATATACGAAATGGACTTTGCCTTTTGCAAAGAAGTTTCAATGGCCAATTTAGCACCCTCATATCCATTGGGATTATATACTTTGGTGGTGTAAAAGATATCCTCTCGTTTACCATTCTTTTCCTTGAGCCATTTACTAATGGTCTCACATACTTCTTGCTCATTCAAATAACCAGTAGCACTATCGATATGGGTGTAACCAGTATTCAATGCTTCATATACGATGGTTCTAGTGACATCTGGAGGAGTAAGGTAAACTCCCAAACCCACTTTGGGGATGATTTTTCCGTTATTTAATTTAAGAGTTTTTGACATTTTTAGATCTGATAACAGTTTTCGAGGAAATGCTGCTCCATTTATAGTTGACGGGCAACCCCATACATTAGTAATCATAATCAATGGGTTCCATTCCGAGATTTAGTGGACTTCGGTTGAAAGGGTGGCAATTTGTATATATATAGTCTGTTCTACATGTATTTAGAGAGGTGGCATGGGTTATATATTCTGAATATATCAATATTGTTTCAAGATTAAAGTTGATTACAAAATAGTCGTGTCCAAACGCACCTTATGGCCTAACCAAAGGGCATATTCTGTGTGATCTTTCAAGTCATTGTCAGTTTTGGGGTGGATCAACACGGATAATTTGCCATGATTCAACTGGAAAAATGGAACTAGTAACAGGAAAATCTCTGGCTTATCAAAATCAACTTCAAACATACTGATAGGATGCGGTCCAATTGGCTTATCCCACATTTTAAATACTCGAATATCGCCTTTTGCAATTTGATCAGCAAACTGGGACTCTATTTTCAGACGTAATTCCAGAGCTTGTTTCCTCTCTAATTCATTGGTATTATTCCAGTACGTATGTATATCGTAGGACTTGATTGTGTTGTTACAAAATGGCATTATATCATAAAGTTGCGGAGAATGTACGGCACTTTTATAGTTGCAAAATAGGGCTGGTGTGCGTTTCTGGTTGCGAATTTGTCAGCTAATTAAGGTTTATAAATGACATTGTGTGATATCAGATGGGTTTCACTTTGGTGACAGTTGTCCCAAATCTTGCATGGAAATACTAACAAACTCCTCGCCGTTCTGCACCAGCTCCAGCACCAGCTCCAGCACCGGCTTGTACCGCGAGGCCCGGGCCCGCTTGATCAATTGGTGCTGAATAATGAGGGCCGTGAAAAATCCTGTGGCTCCTCCTGCAAGGTTCCACATTATATCGTAGACATCAAAGACCCGATTGGGATTGATAATTGACTGTACCACTTCCAGTACCACACTAGAAGCAAGCCACCAACCAGTGGTGACAAATCGAAGTAATTTAAGTGATTTATGGTGGGTGTCAATTAGAAAGTACACTTCAAGTGTGAGGATGTAGAACGTGATTGCGTGAACCACTTTATCATGGGGAAGTGATATATCGGCAAATCCTAGATATGCTGCCAAACATAATGATATGACAAATGCTATACGTTAGTTTATGTCAATTAGAGGTTATTATTATTATTCCATAAATACATACCAACTGCTACCGGAACTCTAATTGAGATCATAATTGAATATTTCTTCTCTTGCGCAAGTGAAAAATGCTGCGAGTGCCTTAGATGTTTAAATTGGGAAAGAGAATTGTGGGCCCTACCGGGTGCAAACTGATGCTTGTTGGTACGGGACTTCTGATATGTCATATAAGATACAGTCTGATCAGTTATCTTAAACAAGCAATTCCTCTGAATACCGTAAAAGCACACAAAAAGACCGAAGCTCATCTGAAAACCTCATCGTACCCCAGATCAGTGCTCAGTCTAGTAATAACTCCCAAACAACTTACAGACCATTTCAGGGCCGAACCATACCAGCCACCCAGTGGACAATTGTTGAGCCGAAGCCAGATCTTATTCAATAAAACCAAACCCAGACTTGACTGGACTTTGGCTGATTACAATGAGATTCCAGACGTGAAAGAAGCACATAAAAAGACCCAAAACCCAGAATATACCCCCAAATGGAAATTATTACCTGAAGTGTTATTTCTTGGACATACAAACACTGGAAAACTGTCATTGATCAATAATTTACTTGTTTCAACTGAAGAAGGCAAGACTTCAGGTGCTTCTACCGAATATGCTTATGTTAGTAGTAGAGCCGGATATACCAAGACCATGAACTGTTTCAACATTGGCCATAAACTTAGACTTGTAGATAGTCCTGGGTATGGGGAGTTTGGTATGGCTGAACAAGGACAAATGGTGGTAGAGTATATCGAAAGAAGAAAAGTCTTACGTAAAGCATTTCTTCTTATAGACAGTACCTCAGGGTTCCAGGAAGAAGATTTAGAGATCTTGGAATTACTTGTCAGAGAAGGGATATCCTTTGAAGTGGTATTCACCAAGGTCGATGCAGTGATATCTAAGATCATGAAGAAGTTTAACGTAGATCCTAAACCGGTGAATAGTGTACCTAGAAGAGAAGAGAATTATGCAGCAGTTCAAGCTGCTAATAGAGCAGTAAAACAAACTTATCAAACCATCATACAAGACGCAGGATTGGATAAATTACCAACTTTACCACGATTACTTTTCAATAATGCCGTTGCCAATAAATTAGTGCCAAAACGTTATGGGTACAAGGAAATAAGAGCCACCATTGTGGAATGTTGCTAAAGGCATTGCCAATAAACTTATATATATTTATAACTTCATGATACTTCATGTCCTTCCTAATGATACAAAAAGATGATCGTATAGCTTAGAATCTTCCACCACCACGACCACCAAATCCACCACGACCTCCACGGCTACCACCTCTACCACCGAAGCCACCACGGCCACCACCACGGCCACCAAAGCTTCCACCTCTACCACCGAAACCTCCACGACCACCTCCACGGCCACCGAAGCCTCCACGAGAACCACCACGGCCCCCGAATCCACCACGACCAGAGCCTCCTGCAGACTTTGGCTTCTTTGGTTTTGGTCCGAATGATGGTGGTTTAGGTAAAAATCTTTCCAATGGTAAGAGCTTATCTGGACCTATGAAAAATTTGTCTCCATCTTTGAAAGAATCAGCTTGAACTCCTTCAGAAGGTTTTATGGTGAAAAACACTTCGTTAAGTGGTCCGAGAATTTCATCAACTTTACCAATTTGAGTCTTATTCTCTAAATAAATTGGAGCATTGAAATATGGAATCTTTGGGTTGATGGAACGACAAACAATGTCTCCCTCACATGATTGCAAAAAAGTACCCATTTCCAAAACAGTATCTGGAGGTCCTTGTTGAAATTGACTTGGACCAGTACGACCTCCACGGCCTCCTCTAAATCCTCCTCTACCTCTATTCATTATCTATAAGGTTTCAAATTTTTCAGGTCTAATTTTTTTTTTTTTCAATGCGATGGCTGTAGGGTGTGTCATCACCACTTTGTCTTTCCGCGCGATCTATCATTTTGATCAAAGTTGAAATTGGTTTACAACAATCATGTCCACTTCAAGTATGTAATAAACATAAAAAAAAATATAATTGGTCATATTTAAGGATTGTACTAACACAATTTTAGCACCTACATTTAAGGTCGGACTTACACCCGAGGAGAAGGGACTTTATTCCCAGCTTTTCAAGTCGCTTGACCCGGAAGGTACTGGGGTGATTACTGGTGATAAAGCTAGAACTACTTTTGAAAAATCCGGTTTACCGCCGGCAATTCTTGGAGAAATTTGGCAATTATCTGATAGAAACAATCTCGGGTTTTTGACCCAATTTGGCTTCTGTTATGCCATGAGATTAATTGGATCTACTCAAGCAGGTCATGCTCCCTCTGCAGCTTTGGCAGATAATCCCGGTCCCTTACCTAAATTTGCCGGATTATCGTTAACCAATGCTCCACAACAACCTCCTTCTTTACAGCCTCAATCAACCAATGGCTCGTTTATGCAATCCCAACCTAGTGCCCAGGTTCCTCAGAACACGGCCACTTTCCAATCGCAACCTCAGGGTCCAATTCCTCCCGTTTCGGCGATTGATTATCAGAAATTCAGTGATTTGTTCATTAGAACCACCGGTTCTCCAACTAATGATTTGACTGGAAGTCTGGCAAGAGATATCTTTTTGAAGGCTAAATTGCCTACTGATGTGTTGGGACAAATCTGGAATTTAGTCGATACTGACAACTTGGGTAAATTGTCAATGTCGGGTTTTGTTGTTGCAATGCACTTGATTCAAGGTTTATTGAGTGGGTCTATCAAGCAGTTACCTCCTTTCCTCTCCGACACCATTTGGCAATCGGCTCAACCAAAGGTGACTGGTTCTCGTCAATCGTCTTATGCTTCGGTTACTTCCCAGCAAACCGTCAAACATGTACCTCAAACTCCACCTCTGTATGCTGGTGCTGCCACTGGATCTGTTGGATCAACTGCTAATGCCAACCCTAATGATGAATGGTCTATTTCCAAGTCTGTTGCCCAACAATATGAATCCATTTTCAATAACTTAGATAAGAGTGGAACTGGGAAATTGAACCCAGATCAAGTGGCTTCATTTTTGATGACATCTAAATTGAGCCAACAGGATTTAGCATCTATTTGGGACTTGTCTGATATTCAAAATACTGGTGTTTTCACCAAATTGGAATTTTCAATTGCCCTTTTCTTGGTGAATAAGAAATTGGCAGGTGTTGCTTTACCTAATGTGGTGCCTGATTCTCTTATAAAGTCTCTTAATCAGGCTAAATCTCCAGTGGCACAGCAAGCTGGAATTCAACAGTCTGCACATCCTCAATCTCAACCACAACCACCTAAACCATTGACCGCCCAAAAGACCTCAATGGATGAGTTAGCTGATGTTTTTGGAAGTCCTGCTTCTACACCAGCCCAAGAAGTACCACCACCAATCTCGGTTCCTGGTGGAAGATCTATTCAACCAAGGGCTTCCAGTAGTGATCTCACTCCAAGCAATGACTTGCCCAAGGTTAGAAAGAATTTGTCAGGATTCAAGCCAACTTCAACTTTTGGCCAGAGTTTAATGCACCAGGATTTGGCTAGTCCAAAGGAAGAAGATGCTGATCTTTTGGGTGATGATGTTCATAACTCATCTCCAAAGAAAGCTGCTCAAGTAGCTTCTCCTGAACCACCTGCTTCACAACCTCAACAACCAGCACCTGAACAGCCTCAACAAAAGACTGTTAACTACGATGCTTTGAGATCTGTACCTCCACCTCCAAAGAAGACTTCTTCGAACATCCAAAGTACTGCTGGCCATACGCCTCCAGTGTACTCTCCACAAGAGGCAGAAAGAAATTTGAGCTCGGCCTCTTTCCAATCGCCAGTGCCAACTGGTCAAAGTAATCAGCAAGCTGCAGCTACTTCTCTGGGTCAAAAGAACAACGATTTATTGGCTGATCCTAATATCTCTGGTCAATTGTCCCAAGCGACATCGGACATCGCCAATATCTCTAACCAAGTCAAATCTTTGAGTACTCAAACGGGCGATTTGCATGACAAAAAACAGAAGGCTCAGAAAGAACTTGAAAAGATTTTATCTATTAAGAAGGAGATTGAATCTAAATTGAGAATCTTGAAGACTTCCTATGAAAATGAAGTCAAGCAGCATCAAGAAGTTGAAACTAGCTTGTTCAAGGCTAAAGAGGAAACTGAAGCATTGAGATCCGAATCATCGATTTCAGAAGCTAAGTTCAACCACTTGAGTAGTGAATTGAATGAAAAGCAGGTTGTCATTGATCAGTTACAAAAGGAAAATGGAGCTGTTAAAGAGAAACTCGGAAATGTCAATGCTGAGATTACGGAAATGGAAAAGCAAATCCAATCAGTTCTTGGAGAGAATCAAAAGTTGGCCAACCAGTTATCCGTCAAAAAGTCTCAAGTTCAAGTTGCATTAGTCAAGAAACAAGAATTGGCATCACAACTTGCTGAGACTTTGGCTGCCAATGAAAAGTTGCAATATGAAATCAATTCTCAGGCTGAAGAAGAAAATAGAAGTATTGAGGAACAAAATAGATTGCAAGAAGAAATATCTAAGGCCAAGCAGTTCGAACCAGTTCGCCCCGAGGTCAAAAAGGCATCCGAAGCACCATCATCTTCTTCAAATGTTGGTAAGAACATTGCTGGTGCCGTTGCTGGTGCAGCTGCTGGTGTTGGTTTAGGTGCTGCGGTTCACAATATTGTTGGTGACAAGGACGCTGGACTGATCCATGAAGACGATAAAGAGGTATCACAAACTGTCGAATCAAAGAAAACTGATCCGGTTTTAAATTCTGAGAAGGATGTTGAGACACTTCCGGGATCTTTCACACCTGACGTTGAAGAACCAAGTCAATCTGAGAGTATAAATCAAGCTCCTGACTCAACCGAGACTTCCACTTCGGCAATCCCTCCACCTACTCAGCTCCCAGTTGATGCTTTGGTTGATGAAGTCAAAGAAAAACCTGCTGCAGACTTGACTGGTATCGATGATGTTGAAAAAGTCGAAGCAAGCGCCGTTGCGTCCCCTAAAGAAACCGATAAAGATGCAAAGGTAAACGCACTTGTAGATGAGGTAAAACATAAACCAGAAGCAGACCTCACTGGAATGGATGATATTGAAAAAGTTCAAGGTAAATCAATTGTTCCACCAAAAGTTGAAGAAGGAACCAATACCACTTCCTCCACAACCTCTACTAATGGAGATGGTGAAACCGCTGTCACATCACCAGTATCCTCTGACTACCAGTTCCCACAAGGAGGTATGGTTGGTATGCCTGGTGTTTTAGTTGGAGTCCAAAGAACTGATTCGTTGACTTCAAGTGTTCAAAACAATGCCGCTTTGTCTGTTAGAGATGACAATATCGAAGAAGTTAGCGACCGTGAAACAATTGGTGTCGAAGATTCCAAGTCTTCTCGTGCAACAGCTACTGAAAACGATTCCCGTGACATAAAACAAGAGAGTGATGGAGACAAAATCTCTTCTGGTGTTGAATCATTTGAATTCGTTAATGCTGATGATGCTAATGACCCAGAAGAAGAAAAGCAACCTCAAGCTGGTGATTCTCAAACTTTTGTATTCAAACACCCTATGAGTCCTGAGCCAATTGACGATGAGTTTCCACCTATCAAAGAACTCGATTATGATGAGAGTGATTCATCTGATGACGAAGATTTCCATGAGGCTAAAGATTTATCAAAGACTGGACTTAATAATGCCAAACCAAAGGTCAGTGAATTTGATGATGCCTTTGATGATCTTGAGCCTGCAACAGCGGAGGTCCCAACTGCCACTGAGATTCCAACGACAGAACCAGTAGCCAAGGACGAGTTCGACGAGTTTGATGGCTTAGAGACTGCTAAAGTTGAAGATGACAATCAAGATGAATTTGAAGATAATACTGAAGACTTCTTCAACAATGATTTCACCAACAGTAATATGCCAGATTTTGGCCAATACTCAGAACCAGCACCTCAGCAAACGTCTGCTAGTGGTGGTAATGCCAACGATGAATGGGAACAACTCTTCGCTGGTTTTGGTAATTCACAATCAGCACAAGCCACTCCACAGCAAACATCAGCACCTTTCCCTCCTCCACAAGCCTCAGCTCCATCAAGTGCCGATAATGAGTTGATCCAAGAATTAGTCGGTATGGGATTTGATGAAAAGACTGCATTTGATGCTTTAGAAAAGGAAGGATGGGATCTCCAAGCTGCTACCAACTACTTATTAGACAATGCCTAATGAATTCTCTATGTTTTTTCGAATTTTCTGTATTACAATAAATAAAATGTTCTTTTAAAGTGTTCATTTTTGTATAAAATCATAAAAATCTACATACCTAAGCTTTCAAAGCATTTTTTAAGGCCTCTGCAACATCTCCCACATCATATTCTTCTTTGTTTAAATCTTTCAAGTCATCAACTGGTCTTTCAGCTTGTGGAGTGATTCTAAAGGCATGTCTAGATACAGGAGAATCCCAATCAATGATGGCTGAATGTTGAACTACTCTGTTGTCCCAGACAACCACGGTCTTTGGTTCCCATTTAGCTCTCAATTGCAAGTCAAGAGAAGATTCAATGTGTCTGTACAAGAATTCCATCAAGTAATCTGACTCTTGTTGTTTCAAGTCAACAATCTTTCTGGAGAAAGATCTGTTCAAGTAGATGTACTTATCCTTAGTGGCAGGATGAGTTCTAATTAAAGGATGAATGTTAGAAACTGGTTGTCTTCTTTCAATACCTCCTTGACCTCTGGAGCCACTAGCTTGTTCTTCAGAACTATGTAAGACATGAAGACCTTCTAATCTCTTCCTGAATTCTGGAGATAATCTTCTGTAAGCTTCCTTGACATCAGCAAAGATGGTATCACCACCTGATTCTGGACCTTCTAAGACTGAGAAGAAGGTGGTACCAGGAGGTTGTAATTCATATGACACATCAGTGTGCCAACTGACAGCGTTGGTATTTTGTGAGAAGACTCTATCAAATTCACCAGGATCGGCTCTTCTGTAAGTGATATGTAATTCTGGATGGTTCTTTGGAGCACCAGAAGTAGGATGAATGTGAAGTCTACCGAAGTGACTACCATAGTCTACAGCAAATTGTGGACCATGGTTGGCAAAGTCTTGATCTCTGAAGACAACGACACCTCTTTGGGCCACATACAATGCTAATTCATCTTTACCCTTTGAATCTAATTGTGATAATTGGACTCCGGTGATTTCAGCACCTAATTTAGGAGTAATGTTTTTCTTGACAAATTCTCCATCTTTTGGGAACAAATTTGGTAAGGAAGCATCAGCTCTGGCACCTGGTTCTTCATGTTTAAAGAATTTTAAAGGTGGGAATTTTTGATCTGGCTTCCAAGTTGGAAGAAAGTCAGGGAAATGACTAGCATCTCTGTTTTTCTTGTTAACGACTAAAGTTCCATCTGGAAGAACTTCATCGACACCTTTATGGAAGTGGATATCAAAGTTACCTGCTGGGACCTTTGACATTTTTTGATTTATAAAGTTTAGATTGCTGAAAAATTCAGATCGTTGCAGAACATACCACACTTATATAGCTATTAATTATCATTTGATGGCACATGAGCAGATCGAATGTGCCACCACAGTTTGGGGTTAATCGTATCATAAAATCAGGTTTTATTTTTCGCAGCCACAACTTTTTTTGGTGAAAAAGCCACAATAAACTTTGCAACGGTCAAAAGCCACAGCAAAGATAAGGTTGAAAAATACCGAATTCGGGGATCCATACTTTAATACAGTCATATTATTTGCTGATCATGAATCATATATTCTAAATAGATATGTACAGTCTATAACCGGGGTTTATCTATCTTCTTAATCACCTGATCTGGTTCCTGCACGTTCTGGGGTTTTGGGTTTTTTGAAAACACCTTCTGGATTGGAGTAATAACGTAAGTGGTGAACACTGGAGTCAAAGCGAAACTAATTGCCAATCTTACCGGTAAAAGCATTTTAACAACCACAAATGCATAAGCACCTTCCAGAATTAATCTAAATTTGTCGTTCAACGAGAAGCCCTTAAAGTCAAACGATTGCAAAGAATCATCAATGATTCTAGTCCCCTTATTAATGGCCCATTGGGGAAGATCAAGGGGAACTTGAATTTGATATTTATGGAACAAATACCAAATTCCAATCAATGGACCAATTGCTGTCAATTCATGAAGAATCAAAAAAGACGTCAAATTTGCAACCGGCTTTTTGATAAAATTTATCGTGTACGGTTTGAGGAACCGTGGTACTTTATTCAAGATTTTTTGGCCAATAATGGCTCTTTTATCGGCCAAATTCCGGGAAGAATGCAAAGATCTGAGTATAATCAGGCTACCCCTAAGTCCAGGGGTGTACATGGCTGACCTTGTTACCGAAAACATTTATACGATAATGCCCCTTGCTGTCACTGTCGTTCCCGTCGTTAAAATTTTCACACTTGTGGTTTTCGTTTGTCGTATGTGCGCTTCTTTTATTTTCGAACTAGTAATACATCACTTTCTTCAAAAATGTCTTCTGTTTACGTTGTTGCAACTGCCCGTACTCCAATTGGTGCTTTCCAAGGAGAATTATCATCCTTGACTTACAGTGATTTAGGAGCTCATGCTGTGAAATCTGCTTTAGCTAAGGCCGATATTAAGCCAGAACTGGTTGATGAAATCTTATTTGGAGGTGTTCTTCAAGCTAATGTGGGACAAGCTCCTGCTAGACAAGTTGCCTTGAAGGCTGGATTGTCTGAATCAGTTGTGGCCACCACCATAAACAAGGTTTGTGCTAGTGGAATGAAATCCATCATTTTGGGTGCTCAAACTATTATGACTGGTACTAATGATATTGTGGTTGCCGGAGGTGCTGAATCGATGTCTAATACTCCATATTACTTACCTTCGGCCAGAAATGGTGCAAGATTTGGGGAAAGTGTCATGGTTGATGGTATCCAAAAAGATGGTTTATTAGATCCTTATGACAATGCTTTAATGGGACTTTGTGCTGAAAAATGTGCCACTGACCACGGATTTTCCAGAGAAGACCAAGATAAATTTGGTATCGACTCTTACAAGAAAGCTATTGCTGCCGCTGAAGCTGGTAAATTCGATAGTGAAATCTCTCCTGTCACTATCAAGGGTGTTAGAGGTAAACCAGATGTTGTGGTTGAAAAGGATCAAGAACCAAAGAACTTCAACGAAGGTAAATTCAAAACTGCCAGAACTGTTTTCAAAAAGGAAAACGGTACCGTCACTGCTCCAAATGCTTCTAAATTGAATGATGGAGGTGCTGCTGTTGTTTTGGTCAGTGAATCTAAATTGAAGGAGTTAGGTTTGAAACCATTAGCTAAGATCTCTGGATGGGGTGAAGCTGCCACTAAACCAGTTGATTTCACCATTGCTCCATCTTTGGCTGTTCCAAAGGCTTTGAAGCATGCCAAAATCACTCCAGAAAATGTTGACTTTTACGAATTCAATGAAGCTTTCTCTGTCGTTGGTTTGGCCAATCCAAAGATCTGTGACATTGATCCTTCAAAGGTTAATGTTTACGGAGGTGCTGTTGCCTTAGGTCACCCATTAGGTTGTTCCGGTGCCAGAGTTATCGTCACTTTATTGAGTGTCTTATCTCAAGAAGGTGGTAAATACGGTGTTGCTGCCATCTGTAACGGTGGAGGTGGTGCATCTGCTGTTGTCATTGAAAAACTCGAAAATGACTCCAAATTGTAAGTACTTCGTTACTCGTTTATTCTAGATAAATACATGCTAAATTATAATTAATGAGGAATGTGGATATTTCGTTCATTCAATTTATTGACCGTCCATATCCAGGTCCTGGCCGCATAATCCATATCACCTGCCACTCCAGATGGAGACGATTCATTCCCATTGCTATTAAAGAACTTTCCATTATCATCCTCCAAATCTAGCGTAGGATCTAAACAGCTCTTGATAATTGCATAACTACCTTCCTCTACAGTAGAACCAATAAAAAATCCAAAAAGCTGGAAAAGGCACCAAAAAATAACACCAATTATCGGGAGTCTTGTCCAATGACTGAAAGAATTAGGATTCATGACAAACCCCGTATCAACTGTTAAACACAAGATTTTAGGATTCCTCAACGCAAGCATCCGGATCATATGAATCCCCGAGATCTTGGCCTTACTATATCTCAACCAATTAAAGATAAAGTTGGGGTTATAATTAAAATCGTTCTCCATTCCGAAATATCGAATTTGGAGTCGATGAGTTGGAGTACTAGCATATATGATTTTGGGGGGATCAATATTGGGGTGTAGATTGGTAGTATTTTCAAGTAATGGTAGCAACTGGGTGATGAGAAGGAACGGAGTGATGTAATTTAGTTGAAGCTGAATTTCGAACCCATCACCAGTTTTAATATGAGGTAAGTAATTTGGACTCAAGTTATTAATCAAGATATTAAGATTTTCTTCCTGTTTGGTGATAGTCCTCAAAGCATTCATTACACTTTTGAGGTTTGAAGGGTCAAGTTCAAGATATAATAATTCCCCTATGAACCGTTCATTTGAGACCTGTTGTGTAGTGTAAGACAGTCTAATATCTATCGACTGTTGTTTAAGTTCAGTGATACATTTATGGACTCTTGTCCGACTTCTTCCAGTAATATAAATCACATAACCATGGAGATAAAGATGTAAAACGGTGTACCAGCCAATACCGCTACAGCCTCCAAGTATGACTGCTGTTCGCCTGTCGATTATGGGATTTACATATGGTAATGACTGTATATATTCTAGGTCGAGCATAAGGTCAAGAGTAACTTGTGGGCTAACAGTCTATCAATGAGATGAAGTCTCAAAGTGTGCGAGATGAGGAAGAGATTGTGTGGGCCGAGCTTGCGAGAGTAAATGAAACGACAAAAGATTACAGAGATCAGTAAAAACTGCGAAAAAGGCTTTGATAGCCACAAATACAAAAAAACACCTAAAAAGCTTTTTCAAAAAGTTATCATTCATTAGTTTAATCTATAATCATAACCACATTTCTAGATCTTGATTTTGGTCATAATCTCTTGGAAAATTGAATCTAGCAGTTTATCGGTAGTATCGATAGTCATACAATCTCCTCCATTTTCTATTAATTCATCGTCCTGAGGCACCTGCATGATCTCATACTGACTCTTAACCATCTCTGATTTCATATAATGGTTCTTTCTATTTTCCACTCGAGTTACTAACTCATCAAATGAAGCATATAAAAAGCAAAACACAAAGTTAAACGACTTACCGTGTTCTTTAATCAATTGTCTATAACTTTTCTTTAACATAGAGCATGTGACAATAGCAATATTATGAGTATCTTCTTTGCACTTGGCAGTTGTGACTTCTGTGAGACGAATAAGCCAATCCCATCTATCATCATCAGTTAATGGGATACCTTGTGACATCTTATCTACGTTAGCTTTAGGATGCAAGGAGTCTCCTTCAATATAAGGACACTCATATTTTGCTGAGAGCTTGGAAGCAGCTGTAGTTTTACCGGTTCCGGCAGGACCTCCAACGACAATAATAGTACCAGTCATGGATGGATGAAATGTTAAAACAAGTGGAAAGAGAAAAAACTTGGGATTGCAGGAGAATATATCGTAGAAATTTTCCGAATTGCGGAGGAATTGGGGGATGTGGGGGATGAGTATGTGTGGGGGATGTCAGCACCTCGCGCGAAATCTCCCGGAGTCAGTCATGTCGACATCGCACCTTGAACGAGAACGTTGGGGTGCGCGCCCCTGGTTATTGGCGATGACGTTGGCGTGGGGGTCCCGTCTCTTGTGTTGGGGTCAATCACTTTCCGGTCCGGCTGCAAAAATGCAAACCCCGGATTTATCCATTGATTCTATTATACTATTTACAAGAATGTTCTATATACGATCATTACGTTTCCGTTTCTTGTTCTCTTTTAAATTACCTAACTCTTCACTGATCCTTTTTTCGATCAACAGTTTCCAATCATGGGCACTTTCCAGATCCACAAAAAGATAAGGCCATCTCTGACTTAACCACATGAACAATAATACTAATTTGTGAGTATTTTCTAAGACGGCTAATTTCTCCATTGTAGTTGTCAACTCATTTGTTTGTGATTTCTTGGGATCTTCTTTCAAAATCGTCATGGGTAAGAAGTTGAAATCCATGATGGTTTTACTTTGTGGATTGGCAATGTTATTTACAAATTCAAATGCCGTTTTTTGGACAATTGCAGCAGCTGTATTGAAGTTTATGGGTGCAATACTTAATCTGAGTTGATCTTCTGTAGTTAATTTTCGAGATAGTCCTCCCATCATCATAAGCTTCATCACGTCCATTCTATTATCAATATGCGTGAGGAAGAAAAGGGGTGAGTTGACTACACTTTTACTGAACTCTGCCACGATTGATATCGATGCTTTCTTGGGATGGAATTTTGATAAGTATGTTGTCCATACTTCATTAGTGGGCCAAACACAAGCTTTTTCAATGTCTTCGATGGAGGAATTCATGTTCTTTTTAATAAATTTTAAATCGGCTTTATTGAATGCAGTAACAACTCCTCCCAGTTTATCCTTATCATGACTGAATCTACCTGCTCTTCCTCCAATTTGCCTAACAATTGACTTGGAGAGTGGTTCCACTGTCACTCCATTGAATTTTTCGGTTGTTGAAAACACAATCCGCTTAATGGCAAGATTAAGTCCCATACCTACTGCATCACTAGCAACAAGAATATCGTATTTCCCATTGTTAAAACCATGAGCTTGTTCACTTCTGATTTCAGGAGGTAATGCACCATAAATGACTGCCACCTTATACTTGGTTTTTTCCTCAATTGATACTTTCATCTGTAGGATCTTCCGTTTGGAGAACAGGACCACACAATCTCCAGGTAATAAACCCTTATGACCTTTAAGAGACAGCTCTGCCACCTCTAATTTACCCAATCTTTCATATCTATTCACCTCCACTTCATCACCTGTCAATTTGGCTATTTCCTTGATGAGGTTGACAGTTCTTTCCTCCCCACAAAGATGGACTTCTTTGGCCTGCACTCCGAGCAATGCATTTGTCCATGCTTCACCTCTCATTTCATCGGCAATCATTTGTATTTCATCGATGATGCAGAGATCCATTTTCTTGGTTAAAGGGACCATTTCAATGGTACCACTGGTGATTTGACTGATTTTACCATCTTTATTGAGACTAGGAATGACTTCTTCTCCAGTGACTAAATTACAATGGATTCCCCTGCCATTAAAATTTTCATAAATTTCTCGAGCCAAGAGTCTTAAAGGACCAGCATAATATCCTGATTTGGCATGCTGAAGCTTTTGAAGCAGTCTATATGTTTTCCCACTATTAGTAGGCCCTACGTGCATAATAATCTTCCGTTTCATTTTACGGGTCTCTGGGTACCATTGGGCCGGGTTTGAAAAGTCTACTGCCTTGGCTAAAGGTGCGGTTTTAGTAACGAGACTTTCCTGTTGAAATTTTAAATGCAATTTGTAGAATACCTGTTGTACCAATGAGCTTTCTTTCAGGTCGTAGAACTCATAAAGCACTTTTGGAGCAGTTCCGTCTTCAATACTATACATGACCAGGTACAAATTCTCGTATCGAGGATTGATATAGTCTACCAACGTAAGATCCTTTGGGCTTTTATAGTTTTGTGGTTTTTCGATATAAGCATCTAAAGCACGATCAATCCTATTATGAAATCGAGCATCGTGAGAAATCGATGAGATGGCCTGAGCAGTTGCTCTTTTGATTTTGTTGATATCACAATTTTCCAATATTACCTGGTTTTTAAGTATTGTAGATACCAGAAATGACCTCGTTATAGATCTCGCCACATCCGGCCATCGAACTGGACTTTCATGGGCCCAATTCCCTATAACCGGTAGATAAAGCTTGAACATGTGGTGAGACAAGTGAAAAAATTGGCTCGCGAATAATTTTTTTCATCAATTATACCAACTTTTCATAATGTCCACTGATAAAACCGAAACCTTAGCTGCTGCTGCTGGCCCAGAGGGTGTCACTGTTGATGCCGCTTCCGACCCAGTTGTCGAGAAAAAAGCTGAAAAAGAAGTCGCTGAAGAAGAAGACGATGTCGACTTATTCGGATCTGATGATGAAGTCGACGAAGAAGCCGAGAAATTGAAGGCTCAAAGATTAGCTGAATACGCCGCTAAAAAGGCCAGTAAAGGTCCAAAGCCTGCTGCCAAGTCCATCGTCACCATCGATGTTAAGCCATGGGATGATGAAACCGATATGGACGAATTGATTGCCAACGTTAAGGGCATTGAAATGGACGGTTTGGTCTGGGGTGCTCACCAATTGATTCCAGTTGGTTTCGGTGTCAAGAAGTTGCAAATCAACTGTGTTGTTGAAGACGACAAGGTCAGTACCACTGAATTACAAGAGTTGATTGAAGAAGATGAAGATCACGTTCAATCCACCGATGTTGCTGCTATGCAAAAGTTATAAGCTTTTTGTGGTAACCAAATTTGTGTGCAGGATATAAAGGACATTATTAATTTATCCCGTAAACTCAATGTTTTCAAGGTAAAATCGTATATATTTATACCTATAGTGCCACTGTATATGTAGTTAATTGTATATCTTCAAACCCACTCGTATCTTCTTGTCATATTGCATATGTATCAGGGGCTAAATCGTCTCCAGTTGATTTCTCGAGCCACTGCATCTTCGCAATAATCTCACATCATATTCCTACCCATCTATCATGAATGGATCAGATATCCGAAACAAAAACTACACGGCCCAGCTAGCCGACGACTTCAATCGTTTCTATCTCTCCATAACTGACCGACTGCTCGACCAAATTGGAAATTACAAGATTATTGAAGAAATTGGTGAAGGGTCTTTTGGAAAAGTGTACTTGGCACACCATGTCTTATTGAATACACCGGTGGTTTTGAAATCAGGGTTGATTGATGACCCGAATATCGTTAGGGAAATTTATTACCACAAACAGTTGAAACATAGGAACATTGTCAAGTTGTATGAAGTCATTAAAACTGAAACTCGTCTTTGGCTTGTTATGGAATACTGCCAAGGTAATGAGTTATATTATTATATCTATGAAAATCGCCGTTTAGAGGTTAAAAAAGTACAGAATTTATTCTTCCAAATCATCCAGGCCATTAAATACGTTCACCTGTTGAATTTGGCTCATAGAGATTTGAAGCTTGAAAATATCTTACTTGTTGATAAAAAAAGGACCACCATAAAGCTTACAGATTTTGGGTTTGTACGAGAATTCAATCCATTCCGGAAAAGATTCTTGTCGACAATTTGTGGAACCACAGTTTATATGGCTCCTGAAGTGCTACGGAATGAAAAATACAACGGGTTTCTGGCTGATATATGGTCTTTGGGGGTCATCTTGTATACTATGTTACATGGCCAAATGCCGTTCGATGAAGATGACGAGTTGAAGACGAAATATAAGATCATAAATGAAGATCCCATGTATCATGAATCGGTCCCTGCCAGTGCCGTTGCTTTAATCAAAAAATTACTAAATAAAGATCCCAGTAAAAGACCCAGTATTAATGAGATTTTGAACTCGGAATTTCTTATAGACATCACCAATAAGTTCCCCTCAGAAAGGAAACGACTTCTGGAAAATGAGTCGGCCATGTCGATTAATCAGTACTATAATCTGGGCCTTCCACCTTTTCAATCGAAAACGGTCAAATTGTTGTTGAAAAGATTGGAAAAAGCAGGACTTAGGGTCGATAAACTTCGGAAAGACGTTGAGACTGGAGATATGAACTCTTTGACTGCTCTTTACGACCTTTCATTGACTCGGGTATTCTTGAAGAAACAGAAGCGGAAACATTCTGCTAAAAGCTCATTGAAGAAATCTAAAAAGAAGGTTAAAAGTGTTCTCCTGTTGACAGATGAAGGGTCTCAACCTTTAGAGAGAATCAAGTCGAGCTTGAGTATTAGTAGTCGTTCCCAAAGTCGAACTAATTTGGCTGCTATTGCTGCTGGAAATTCTACTCCAATGGCAGCTAGCCGTAAATCCAGTGATCGTAGGTCTTTTGACAGAAGGTCAACCGATCGAAGAAGAAGCGTGGAAGCTTCTGCATTGAATGACCTTAAGGCCATAAATTCGACCCCTCCGTTGAATAGAACGGTGTCATTTTACCCAAATAACGAGTCAGATAGAAGAACATCCTTCTCCAGTGCCATCACCTCAATCGGAGATCGGAAGAAAAGAGGACCACTCACCAATAACACATCCAGTCCAAACGGACGTAATAAACTCATCCACAAAATTCAATTCTGGAAACGTAAGGATGATCCCAATAACTCACAAGCAGATAGCAGTCTGTTACTTAGGGATCAATTTAGTGATTTGAGTGTCAATAGTCCAAGTCCAAAAACGGTAGCGGAAGATGGAATAATCATGAGTCCTATTCAGCAAGTCACTCAAGATGAGAAGGCATCACTCAAGCCAGCACATGGACTCAAACCAGAGGAATCTGACAAAGAAACGGGTACCTCGTCCCCTACTAAAGTCATAAATCAAAATGACACTCTTGACGCTAAGATACGAAATAGTTCGACTGGTAGACCCAACGATACACCTTCCAGTCTTCGGATGAGAACAAGACCATCATCTATGGTGAGTCAAATCAGTCAAATAAGTCAAATTAGTCAATTATCGACCATGATGTCAGAGCTGGAATCTGAATTGTTGGCATTTGATTCAATGGATGAATTCGAAGAAGAGGATTTATATGAATCATCATCAATCAACACATCTACTGCTGAAGTGGGTAATAGGACATCTTCAATGGCTTCCAGAGGTGCTAAAAGACCCAGTTATAGAAGACAAGTTTCTAGTGATGTTCTGATTGCCTCAGCTTCAACTTCAGCCATGTCTAGACATCCATCAGTTCAGAAAAGAGCTTCTTCATTGCGTCAAGTCTCCAGTAACTCTTCCGAAGAAAGTAGTGATTTGCCTCTGCCAACAGCTACCGGAGCCCCTACAGGAACTGGCATCATTATACCACCTGAATCGACCGATAGGAATGGTTTAGTGGTGCCAGTCGCCAAAGCACCACCGACCTTCGTATTTGGAAGATCAAGCTCTCCCATCAACTCGGCATTGCCTAACCTGACCCGGTCTGCATCTCCTCCAATGCCCACTCAAACTACCAAATATCGGTCGCTGCCTGGAGGTGATAAGACTGCTGCCATGTATAATAATCGAAACCCCATCATCAACGAAGAAGAGAATGAAGATGAGAATTCCCTGTAGTCATTGGGCATAGGGAACAAGTATATAGAGAACTACAAGAACACTTAGATAATCCATCCCCGTGACTACCTGTACTTTATAATATATAAATCAGACATAGTTAACTTCTCAGTATTCTCGAATTTAATTTAACAGGCCGCATTGAAAAATTTTCCAGTTATATTTAACGTAACTATGTCAGTATTTGTGGTTGATAACGAGCTCACCAATTCCATTGTGGAGCTTGGAGAGATCATCGATACTATCCAAAGTAACACTGAATTCTCTGACAGTTTGACCGGATTAATTTCGGTTGAAAATGACCAAATTAAAGATAAAGCCCTGCTCATACAAAAGATTTATGATGCCTCATCTCCAAATTATTTGAAGAAATTAAACGATAAAGAATTCGAACCAACTTTCAACTTGATCATATACATCTTAACCAACCTTGAAGGGAGTATCACCCAAGTTTTCGAATCCAAAAACTCCGATTTATTATTATCAAATTTGATCGAATCAAGTCCTGCTCAACAATTATCTTTGAGAGATAGAAAATCCATTAAGGCTACCAGTATATTATCTGAATTAACCTTAATTTTCAACTTATTACCTAATGATTCCAGTGTTAGAGTGAAAATCATCGACCAAATTTTGGAATTTGTTGGAAAATTGAAAATCGATTTCAAGATTCTTGAACTGTCGTTTGCTAGTAACTTGATCCTTTGGTTACAAGAAGCTAAAGCTTCTAACGAAACTGTGAAACAAGTATTCTGGAAATTTGTTTCTTTGGACAACAAAAACAGTAGATCCACTTTAAATTTGATCAAAAACTTCACCAGTCAATATGAATTAGATCAAGAAGAATTACATCATTTAATCAATTTTTCACTTAATAGTGAAGTTATTGATCTTTCATTTTTAATCAACAATAATGTCAACAAAGCCTTACAAACCTACAAGAACGATGCTTTGGTATCTGTCTTTACTAAATACTTACAAGGAGAAATAATTGACGATTCAAAGGAGTTCAATCAATTGAACTTCAAATCCAAGTTATTGGCCTTGTGTAAGTTCTTTGACAACACTGGTAAAACTGAATATAAATTCGGAGAGATCCCAATATCATCTTCCCAAAGTGATTTGGAAATCTTGTTAATCAACGGTATCAAAAACGGATTAATTGAAGGTAAATTAGATCAAACCACCTCAACTTTCCACTTTACTAGAGCTAATACCTTTATTTTACCAGGAAATGCTGATTTAGTCAATCATAGTTTACAACAAGTGAAACGTAATTTAGAAGCTTGGAAGACTTCCTTGGTATCTGTTGGAGATGTCGTTAACACTTTTAGAGAAAACACGAAGTAGCTCAATACATAATGTCTATAATAATTACTCTACATCAATCTCTATCACCATCTAGAACACTCAATAATCCACCCACCAAATGTAATGATCCCACAACTGATACGTCAGCTTTGCCCAAGCTCTTGATGTACTCCACACCTGATTCGATAGTTTTGAAAATACTTACTTTAGCAGTTGGATCTCTTTGATGCCATAATTCTCCGAATCCTTTCTGGACCGACAATGCATCGATGGCCGCTTGGGAGTTGTTCATAGACACTAACTCAGCATTATATCCACTGGACCAAGTGATATTAGTAGTAAAGATAACTTCATCGAATTGCACTTTGCCATTTAAGCTATCATACAATCTGGTCAAAAGATCATTAGCATTCTCTCTGCCTTGTTGGTTGAAAAGTAATATCCTTTTATGCAGTGGGTCTTTCCCAAACACAGTTCCGGTGGAAAGCCATCTGCTACAGACTTCAATCGATTCCAAAGTATGTGCTCCGTCGATGAACCACGTTAAATCCTCGAAACCAGGTTTATTTTCAATCACTTGACAACGACCGTCCCATTTGGCATCAGCCAATCCACCAATGAATATCTCCGGTAATTGCAGCAAATCTTTTGAAGGTAAGTCGTCTTTATTTGCACCCAAATGAGCCAAATGAGCAGCAGCAAGAGAAACTGCAAGAGCTGCATTATCACGTTGGAAATCTCCTTGCAATCCCAATGGAACTCCTTTCAAGAAATCACTCTTGATGAATTGCAATGAGCTTGACCCGATTTCAGAGGCTCTCTCCTCGACCATCTTGTGAATTAGTGGATATTCTCGTTGTTCGCTCACAAAAGCAGGGCTTCCCGATTTAAAAATTCCAGTCTTATTCCAAGTAATAGACTCGATGGTTTTACCTAACATAGCAGTGTGGTCAATTCCTAAAGCCGAAATTCCTGTAGCTGTAGGCTTTTCTACAATGTTTGTGGAATCATACTTTCCCCCAACACCCACTTCATAAATAGCAGTATCAACTCCTTCACTCACAAAGATATGGAATGATAAAATAGACAAGTACTTAAAGTACATTGGTTTCACCACATCACAAGGTTCCAAATCAGGGTATTCATTTGGATCAGATGTAGTTGATGATAATTTGTCCCATACTTCAAAAAAATACCTGGTAAAAAGCAGCTCGTTTATTGGCTTTCCATCAATTCTTATCCGTTCTCGTACAGATTTTAAATGGGGAGAGGTAAATAACCCGACTTTTTTAATGGCAGAATTGGGTCTTTTATGCTTGTAATTAAGTAATATTGACTCTGTAAATGCACAAGTACTTCCTTTACCTTTAGTTCCAGTGACATGGATAACATTGAGTTTATTAAAGTCACTGGGACTGTAACCAAGTCGTCTAATATACTCGTAAACCACTTTTATAGAATACTCATTCTTATCAACCGAAGGGCCAATTTGACGTTTAGCCTCAAGAGATGCGAAATTCAGCTGAAGCGAATTCAAAGCATTAATGGCATCTTTATATGTTCTTCTCATTATGTACTTTGAGATGATACATCACATTTGACCAAACGGCAAAATGATAGATCATTTGCCAGACGCACGACTGGTGCCGTGACTCATCGAACGAAAAATTATAAAAGCAAATGCGAGCCCCCTTGCTTTTAGTATATCCGTATTCAATATAAATTGGATAAGAGATTGAATTGAATTTGTGTCAACATTGATAAATTGTACTATTTTTTTGTTTTGTTTTTTTTACCTTTAAATTTGAATTTGAACAACAGGCCTAATGTATTTTTAATTAAATAAAGGGCTAAGATATTTCCTTTTTAATAAACGAGATTAAGAAGGAGGGGAGTTAGATATTATATTCATTAGCGATTAAACAGATACAGTGAAAGTTGATATATTGCAAATTATTAGATTAAAGAAGCAAGAAATTCTCATCTAGAAAACGGCAAATATCAAACATGGTTGTATCCAGTGAAGAAATGGCATTGAGATTTTATAGAAATGTTAGTTTGAAGATGGAAGTGAACAAAGAAGATAGCAATACTGATTTTAACATCAGCGATTTCATCAATGATGTTCCGCTTCTTGTGGATGATGCGACGGATGATGAAGATGAATTGGAGAGTAAAAGAAGTACCAATATGGACGTCAGTTTAGATATTAAACGGTTTAATAATAATGACCTTCATGAGGTAGGAACCTCCGAAACTCCAAGTACTGATGGTGTTGATACTCCCCAAGAAGATTTAACTGCTTCATCACCTGCAGGAGGCTCCTCAACTATTACTACTACTACTACTGGCACTTCGAATCGTCGTATCAGACCCAAGAGATCCCGCAAACAGGATTCTCCACCACAAACCACATTAAGTGCAAAAGATTTCAAACAAGAGAAGAATCAACTAATGATGGTAATTGTGAAATACATTTCACTCAAAATTACCAATCTTTTTCCTCCTTCTTCTTCAGAATCCAAAATTTCTTTGGAGAAGTTTTTGATCATAATGATCAATAGACTTAAATTATCCTTACCAAATTTCTTGAAAGGTATAATTTACTTGTTCAGATATATGGACATCATCTATCTTTTAAGATATTTGAATCAATCCAACAACTACGCCAACTTCAATGAAATGGACTTTCCACTCAAGAAGCTCATTGTCGGATGTTTTAAACTCACAATGTTAAGAGAAAGAATCCATAAGAATTGGCACAAATTAACTGGATTAACGGATAATGAAATTAATATAGTTATTCAATCGATCTTGAAAAGGTTGAATAACAAGGTTGTAATAAAACCTGGCGAACTTGGGAAATTGAAACTGGAAATCTTTAGATACGTTAAGGTTGTATCTAAAGAAGTGTGATGATTTTATGTAGACTATATAGTGAAGTGTATTTGACAATTGGACTGTAGACAACTACTGCTGAAATGAGTAGACGACGAGATGAGAAGGAAGATGAGACGAACACACACTTCGGCTCAATAACACCAATTGCATGCTAGCATACAGCTGTAGCCCTGGTCAAACTGGCGTCTCCACCTCAGTAACAATCGGACTTCTTCCCTCAGCAACGGTCGTGCGATCGCTGATCTTTACAATGCCAATGAGTCATACCTTTTTTCTATCTATCAAAACCCCATCACTAGATATGATTTCTATATTTAAACAACCTAGTGTTGATCTACATCCCATTCTCTTCAAAACTGAACTACTTTCATCCAAATACCTCCAATATTGACCGACTTGTATTGGTCCCTTTAATACTACAACTTTGCTACAATTCTTTATCTCTGACTCATTATCTCATAGGTACAGTCTATGTACAGGAAGAGGTAATAAATTTTTCATTTCTGGAGAAGAGAAGTGAAAAATTAAATCTTTTGCATTAGTCAGAGGTATAAATACTAAAGATTTATCCTTCGAGTAAAACATAGAAAAAAAATGTCTGGAAACCCATATGGACCTAACCCATCGGATTACTTATCCAACGTTACTAAATTCGAAGTTATCGAATCCACTCTAAGAGAAGGTGAACAATTTGCTAACGCTTTCTTTTCTACTGAAAAAAAAATTGAAATTGCTAAAGCTTTAGATGATTTCGGAGTTGATTACATTGAATTAACTTCTCCTGTTGCTTCTGAACAAAGTAGAAGTGATTGTGAAGCGATCTGTAAATTAGGATTGAAAGCTAAGATCTTAACTCACATCAGATGTCACATGGACGATGCTAGAGTTGCCGTCGAAACTGGTGTTGATGGTGTTGATGTGGTCATTGGTACCTCTCAATTCTTGAGACAATACTCTCATGGTAAAGATATGAGTTATATTGCTCAAAGTGCCATTGAAGTCATTGAATTCGTCAAATCTAAAGGTATTGAAATCAGATTCAGTTCAGAAGATTCTTTTAGATCTGATTTGGTTGATTTATTGAACATTTACAAAACCGTCGATAAGATCGGAGTGAATAGAGTTGGTATTGCTGATACTGTTGGATGTGCTAATCCAAGACAAGTTTATGAATTGGTCAAGACTTTGAAATCCGTCGTCAGTTGTGATATCGAATGTCATTTCCATAATGATACCGGATGTGCCATTGCCAACGCTTACACTGCTTTAGAAGGAGGTGCTAAACTTATCGATGTTTCCGTGTTGGGAATTGGTGAGAGAAATGGTATTACCCCATTAGGTGGGTTAATGGCTAGAATGATCACTGCCGACAGAGATTACGTCTTATCCAAATATAAATTGCATAAATTAAGAGATTTAGAAAACTTGGTGGCTGAAGCCGTTCAAGTGAATATTCCATTCAATAACCCAATTACTGGTTTCTGTGCCTTCACCCACAAAGCCGGTATTCATGCTAAAGCTATCTTGGCTAACCCATCTACTTATGAAATCTTGAACCCAGAAGATTTCGGATTATCCAGATACATTCATTTCGCAAACAGATTGACCGGATGGAATGCCATCAAATCCAGAGTTGACCAATTGAAATTGAACTTAACTGATGAACAATGTAAAGAAGTCACTGCCAAGATCAAAAAATTGGGAGATGTTAGACAATTGAGTATCGATGATGTCGATTCTATAATTAGAGATTTCCATTCTTCAATTGGTGAAGAACCAGAAACCAAAAAGCAAAAAACTACTTAGGTAGAATTATGATTATTTATCTACGATTTAAATAAAAGTTGAATATATTGACAGTTATACTATTCTTGATCTCATCTCATCGCAATGTCATGGCGTCCGCCAGGTCCACGCCGATCCACGCCAAACGCGGCGCACGTCTCGCGGTAGGCAATCAATTGTGCGTTACTCGAGTGAATAAAATTTTTCAGTGAAGACTTAAATCTTAAAAACCCAAATGTCCCAATCTACGAGGTATGTCGACCAAAATTGATGACAAAAACTACACAAGTGGTTTCCTGTGCATTGTCTACATCCACAAATCCAATTACTAACTTGTAGCATCGACCCCCAATCTCAACCTCAGCTTTCTTCCAATGGAAATTCGTCCACAATCCCCATGAATAATGGAGGTAAAGTTTACAGCCTCCCGGAAGCTTTTGAAGTATGGGATAATAATAGTGATGGAATCTTGAGTAAATCCACTCAGAAACCTGATGAATCAGAATCATTTAAATTGGCCAATGCAAAGCCCATTCATCATTTGAAGTCCTCAAATCTCACCTCTAAGATGAACAATTTGTCAGTGAACGATGGGGCCAATCTGGGGTCAATTTCAACTTCTGATTCGGCTCCTACGCTTTTACTGCTGGATCAGATCAATTGGTTTTATTTGGATTCTACCGGTAATGAACAAGGTCCGTTCAATGGAGATTTAATGCAAGGATGGTTTCAAGATGGCTACTTGAACTTAGATTTGCAACTTAAACGACAAAATGGAGATTATCACTCTTTGCAGTTTCTTTGTGAATCGGTTCAGAATTATGTAACTCCTTTTAAGGTTTCATTACCTTTAAACCCTGTGGATCATCCGAGTCTGGTTCTGTCCTTGCCTCAGGTGGGTTTACCTCAATCCAGTTTGGCCCAGAACCAGAGCTTGCCCCAGAACCAAAGTTTGCCTCAAGCTACCACCGGCAATCCTCTTTTAAACGGGTCGCTTTTGGGTCTGTTGAAACAGCCGTTTGGTCAACAAAACATGTACCAACCTTTCCAGGTCAATCAGATGCCAATACCTTCGATTCTCCAGCAACAAATCAATACCAATCCGGTATTGTCCAGAACTAATTCGAATTGGGGTTTGAATGATTACTCTTCTCCCTCAACCCCTATTGCCATCAATAATGGTATCCAGATCCCTGGTGGGTCCAATGTAGGCTCCATAGGATCTGGTGTAGGTTCTGGTGTAGGTTCTGGTGTTACATCATCTGTTGGTCAAGCCTCCAACATTCCTATCCAGGTCCCCACTCCAATGTCACCTTGGTCCAATGCTGTGTCACAATCTCGAGTTAATTCTCCTTTTGTGGCTACAAGTGAACCAAATGATCAGGTATTGAATCAAATTCATTCTTCTGTGGTCACTGGTGTTTTGGATGACTTTGGAACAAGTAATGCCGATGTTGCGGCTGATACTTCTCGTTCTGCTCCTGTTATTGAACCACAAGAAGCTATCGTTCAACCTAATGTCATTGTGCCGGAAGACACTGAGATCATCCAGCCAAAGGTTGTTGTTCCTGACGAAATTCCTGTGCCTGTTCCTGAGACGGTGGTTTCAAAGGAATTGGAACTTGAATCAGAACAAAAATCGAAATCAAAGAAACTGAAGCCAGAAGATACTAAAAAACCAAAGGATATAAAGACCAAAACAACTGTGGTCACTGAGGTTGAAGTTCAAGGACCAGCTAAAGTTGAAAGTTCCACTTCAACTCCAACTTCTGCTTCCACAAAAGCTCCATGGGCATCTGCAAAATCTACTCCTAAGTTAAGCTTGAAGGAAATCCAAAAATTGGAAAGTGAAAGACTCGTACAACAAAAGAAAATAGAAATGGAAGCCAAGCTTGAAAATCAAGCTAGACTCTTAAAGGAAGAAAAGCTTAGAGAAGAAAGAGAATTGCAAGCTAGACCAAGTTTGCCAGTAACATCAAGCTGGGCAAGTTCTGGATCCTCTGCCCAAGTTACCAAGACTTTGGCAGAAATCCAGAAAGAGGAAGAAATCAAAGCTGCTAGTAAACCAAAACAATCTCCAGCTTTTATGTCAGCCGCTTTAGCCGCATCTGTAGCTCCAAAACAAGAAGAAGTTGGTGGATGGAGTACTGTTGGTGTTAACAAGAAGGTAACTAAAAAGCCTTCTGTTGGTGCCATGAGTACCCCAAAGCCAGCAACTACCAAAATGACTCCCCAAGTTTTGAGAAGTGTTTCAAGTACTACTACTGCAGTTAAATCCGATAATTCCAATAATATCAGGGAAGAGTTTGTGATTTGGGCAAGATCCCAAATGACCAACTTATATCCTAGTGTTTCACAGAATGATTTATTGGAAATGTTCATTTCATTACCTAACAACTCAGACTCTTCACAATTAATTGCTGAAACTGTCTATAGTTCTTCAGCCACCATGAATGGAAGAGTTTTTGCTCAAGACTTTTTGAAAAAGAGAAGTCAATCAGAAAGACAAATTTCCAATCCAAACGACTTGACAGCCTGGTCTCAAGCAATAACTCTGAGTGCTGGTAAGACTCTTTCAGTCGATGAAGAAGGATGGTCGACCACCAAGAAAAAAAAGGGTAGAAGAGGTTAGTCATGGGAGCCCCTAGCATTTAGCATATATTCAATATATAACACAAAGTGTCATATAGTCTATAAACATAAGTCATAATCATCTCATAATTGTTCATAATCAATATTCTTTAGGATTTCATCCACAAGTTCCACATTCTCTTTGGGGATCATTAATATGGCCGACCTTGCCATTGACAAATAATTCAATTCGAATGGGAAAGAACCTGGCAATGAATCGATTCCGTGGAAAATCTTACTTGCCACACCTGCCACAATACCAGTCGAATCTAATGGGAGTCTTTGTAAGTCAATGGTGACCGGATTAAGAATGTCTTGAGTCGAACCGATCAAAAGTTTCGATTGAAATCCTAATTTTGCTCTCTGTTTAGAAGATTTAGGCAATATCAAAGAAACTTCATTCTCGGACGTTCTAGTTATGGTGAAATAGTCTGGGATATTATCAGCAGATATATTGTTGGCAGTCTTAAGGATCGTTTCTGTGGCATCGCTTGATCTGGATCCAGTAAGTAGAAGTGATATTCTCTTGTCGATGTACGGCTTGATATTTGAGTCTTTGAACAACTTAAAGATCCGATCTTCCAAAAGTCGGGAATCAGCATTGGATTTATTGGCAACAGGGTGGAAATTATCATTGATAATATAACTACCACTCAAGTCATTGAACTCAAAGTTGTTTTGTGCTAAAATGCTTACTACTTTATCTTCCAAATGACTAGGAATTAATACTATATCACTGAAATGACTAGAGACAAAAAATAATGAAATATTGTTGTCTGATAAAGGCTTGGTTAATTGCAAAATTCGATGATTATCGCTGCCTCCTCCACTGTCTATTTGTAAATTGACAAACTTTTGGTCGATTAATGTAACATCATCAAATTGAAGATTATTACATATTTCCAACGGCTGCTTGAAATACTGAACCATTAATGAAGATGCACATATTATGGTACATTCAATAGGAGTAAATGCAATATGAAAAAAGTAAGTATCGTCAACTTCAAAGCTGTTTGATTCCGACATATTGAAAGCTCCATTACTCAATGAATTGTTGGTTAAAGATAACCGTTTGCTCGAATTATCAATTTCTTTTGACTCAATATTAAAACTCAGAGTCGACGATACCGAACCATGTTTCTTCCTAGTAAAGGAGTTTGAAGATGACAGATCATTAAGACTATTCCGTTTACCAGTTTTAGTCTTATTGGATAAATTAAGGAAATTGAGTCGATCTTCAAATTCCTGTTCCTCTTCAGTTTCATCATCATTTGATACCAGATCATCGTCACTTGACTTAGCTGCTTCTTGATGGAGAAATTTCAAAATTGCATCCTTAAAAAGCCAATATCTACTCCTATTAATCGATAAAATCGAGAGCTTCGTGGGGTTTATCAGCACCTGATTCATTTTTGGTGTCTTCCACAGTAACCAATTCGATTCAAAGACGGGTGATAGCAAAAAAGGAGTCGAAATAAATCCAGAAGTATTTTGAAAAATTTGAAACTTTATAAGTTGTAATGGCTTCAGAGATCAGAAAATTGAGTCAGAGATCATATGCCCGGGAGCACCCTCGAAAGTTGGCTTTACTGGAGGAAACTCGTGGTCGTGTAGGGGAATCTCGCGGTAGATCTAGGGAGGCTGGGGATGTTCTTAGCGGTGCGCGACGGGCTAAATGCCCTCGACATCTTACCGGTGCTAATTTAGTGCCATTCGCGGCGAACGGTTGTAACCACAATGGACCTCTTTTGTTAGCGGAATAGCGGAATCAAACAGGTGGAGAAAGGAAAACCGTAGACGGCGGTGGCAGAATGTATTTATTTAGTTTACAACAACCTCTGAGACAAGAGTTGTGTTTTGCTTGTGATACTAGACAGCTTCAACTAATACCTAACATGCTGCTGCATCAAATGGCTGCAAAAGCTTCCTGCACGGGGTAAATGCAGCACAGAGATAGGGGTCGGCTTTAATCAAAATGGTTGTGACTGTTACTTTTTTTTTTTAATATATTAGATTTCAGTCCATTTCTTCCTCTGTTGTATCTTTACTTCTTGTTTCTGGTATACTTTTATTAATAATACTCTTATAATTCTATTTATTTTAAATAATTCTCTAGGAATCAACGAAAAACGATTTTGTGAGTCTTCAAGTAACGTCTATATCTATTTAAGAGCAGTGGACGTCACCGTTGGCATGGGTATGACACTCACTACCTTCTGCTGCAGTGGCGGTTTCCTTATCTTGTCTGGTTCTGGTAGCTTTTGGACTGTCAGTCTTTTTCGATTCGGTAGTAGTGGTGGATTCGGCAGTAGTAGAAGATTCAGCAGCAGTAGAAGAGGAAGAAGCAGACTCTTCTTCATGTTCATGTTCGTGTTCTTCTTCACCGGAGCATCCAACTCCTGGAACAGCAATATCATAAGCATAAACGTCTAAAGCATAGTATCTCAAAGATTCAGAGTTTCTAACAGCTTCAGAAGGAGAGGACTTGGCTAATTCCAAACAGTCATCATATCCATCAGAGAAGTGATCAATGGTTGATTCAGCAATAGGAGTGTGCCAGATTCTGTGTAATAAATCACTGGCCCAGTAGACGGTAGTCTTTTGACTGGCAACAGTGTAACCTTGAGAGCATACTTGAGTTAAGTATTTTCTAGAAGTGTAAGATAAGTCACAGATGACAGTTTCAGCAGTGGCATTTTCACCTCTCCAGTGACCGGCCCAACCATCTTGGTGACAGTTCCCATCGATGTCATCACATCTGAAGATTATACCATCTTTCTGTCCGTTAATAACCAAATCGTACCAACCAATTACTTCAGCAGTTGAAGAGTTACCGAACCATTTTTGGAAAATTTCAGAGTTTTTACCATGTCTTAAGGTGTGTAATTTAGCTTGTTCAGACAAGATTTTAGCTTCTTGTAAACCAGCATAAATCTGATTATATTGGGTATCATTACAAGAACCATGGATGGTGAAATCTTTGTTCCAGCCTTCATCCCATTGGTAAGCAGTAGCAGTACTATCAACATATTTGGTAACAGTAGCTGGCAGTTGAGGTTCTGGGACACTTGGAACGACAGCAGCAGCAGCTAAACTTAACAAAGAAGCAACGTTAAAAACTTTCATGATCACAATTAAACTCTTAAGTTTCTGATTAATAAGATTACCCATTGGGGAATTATTCCAGTTTTTATAGTCTATTTCAAAGTCTTAGCTAACCATAAGTTAACCATCAAGGTCAAACCTATTGCCGCAAAATCTTCGAAGATCACTTACGACAAAAAAAGAAAAAAAAAAAGTTGCAAATAAAACATCCATCTCGGGATAAAATAGAGTTAAATTGGCAATGGCCAAGAATTAAACCGTCTCTATTCAAGGAAATAGTATGTAGTAGTTATGCAATCCTGAATATGCTCGGTTGTTGGCGAAGGTAGTGCCGTATTGTATAACTAGAAAGGTGTCTCAGATGGATGCAAAAAAGATCTTGGCATCTCTTCTCACCTTAAATATGGCATTGCACCCAAACAAAAAATCATCAGAATTCCAACAATGATGACATATAAGCTTGGTTTGCTACTTGTATATAGTTTAAGTACCATCGTAAGTCTGGTGAGTGCCGCTGAAGGTGTTATAAATGAGTGTCACTATCATGGTTTAGACTATTACTGTACCGATAATGATGGTAATGAGGGTTATGTCGACCCTCTTCCTGCTCACAGCTCGGATGCACCTGCTAGCTTTACATCCTGTCATGCCCATGGTTCCGAAACTTGGTGTATGGATGGTTCAGAAGAAGTGGAGTTTGTGGTTGAAGTACTGGCATCTCATAGTCACGAAGAATCAGAGACCCAGTCTGCAACTGACTCAAAGGCTTCTGAAACCCATGAACATGCACACGATCATCATAGTGAAGAAGAAAATCACAGTGGTCATGACCATGCTTCGGAAACTGGAAGTGTTGATGATTCCCTGATTGGTGAGTGTCACTTCCATGGTTCCACTTATTTCTGTGTAGATGCTGATGGTAAAGAAGGTGAAGTTGAACCTGCTCCAAGTAATTCTAAAGATGCTCCAGAAAGTTACACTTCATGTCATGCTCATGGAGCTGAAACCTTTTGTATGGATGGAAATGAAGAGGTTCAGTTTGTGGTTGAAACTGAAGCTAAAACTACATCATCGGCCGAAGATGATGAAGGAGAAATGGACTGTCATTTCCATGCTGGTGTTGAACATTGTGTGCCAAAGAATGGTGATGCCCATGCCCATGAAGCCGAAGCTCAATCTTGTGATAAGGTCGATAGAGACTATAATATCCCATTGAGAATTGGTTTAATCTTTGCCATGTTGGCCACTAGTGCTCTTGGAGTTTTCTTACCAATCTTCCTTACTTCAGTATTGAAACTCAAGGCTGATGGAATTCTATTTGTTATTGTTAAACAATTCGGTACTGGTATTATTATTTCAACTGTGTTTGTACATTTGATTACCCATGCTCAACTTATGTTTGGTAATTCCTGTTTAACTGGTATGCAATATGAAGCTACTGCTGCTGCCATTACAATGGCTGGTTTATTCCTTGCTTTCCTTATTGAATATATTTGCAACAGATTAATTAACCACAGAAAAAATATATTGACTACTCACGAAGCTAATAATAAGGATTCAGAAACTGCCATTAAGGCTGATGATAGTTCAACTTCTACCATCAATTCTTCATCTGTAAACAACGATAAACTTTCAGTGATGTTATTGGAAGCAGGTATTGTTTTCCACTCTATCTTGATTGGTATTACACTTGTTGTTGCAGACGGATCTTATTTCATCACTTTATTTATTGTCATTGTTTTCCATCAATTTTTCGAAGGTCTTGCTTTAGGATCAAGAATTTCAAGTGTTCCAAACATCAAAATGTTGACCAAGATTTTGATGGCCATTATATTTTCATTAATCACTCCAATTGGAATGGCTATTGGTACAGGAGTATTGGATAAATTCAACGGGAATGATCCTTCAACCATTATTGCCTTGGGAACATTGGACTCTTTGTCTGCTGGTGTTTTACTTTGGGTCGGTTTGATCGAAATGTGGGCCCATGATTGGATCTTTGGTTCCTTAGTCACTGCTTCAATCTTGAAAGCTTCCTTAGCTATGCTTTCCTTTATCCTGGGAATGGTATTAATGAGTTTACTTGGTAAGTGGGCTTAAAACTGAACAAATAGACTTTCTGCATATTATTATGCAACTTTATATATTTAATATTTCGATAATTCTTGTAACTCGTAAAATGTTTCCCATAATTCAATACTTTCCTTTTGGGATTCTATTGAACTCTCGATGAATATTTCTACGCTATTTCTGAAATCATCAATCTTCTCAAATTCAAAGTTTTCAAGCTCACCTTTGATGGTGTCACTAATGGTATTGTAACGCTTTTCAAAGGCATTTGTTTTAGCCTGTAATTTTTCAACTTCAAATGTGACTTGATTGATTTTATCCACTTGATTCCTCAGCTTGTATTTGGTCAAAGAAGCCTTTTTCTTATTCAAATCATTCAAATAATTCTGATAAGATTGATAGATCTTAAGCCTCTGGTCGAGAATATATTTAATGGAACCAATTATTCTCAAATACTCTTCGATAGTAAATCCTAAAGTCAAGTGATCTTGAAGATTAACTCTATCAAGGTTATCTTTCAATTTGGTCTGAACATCATTGAAGGCTGCAAATAAATCGCTCGTCTTCTTGGAAATTTCCAACGCCACTAATTCATCGATAGTAACGGTGATCTGATCTATAATATTTACGATATCGATTCTCTGGTTGATGATCACTTCAATCGCAGCATAGAAGCTCTTCAAGTTGTTTTCCAATGTATCGATATAATGTTTTTTAGAGTCAAAATACTCATCTGGCTCAAGAGGTTTGTTAGACATCGAAAATATCGAAGACATGAAACCACTGTTAGCAGAGCTTGTATCTGCCGGGTCATCTAGGAATTCGCTGTTTTGGGTTGATGCATGGGAACCACTGATTCTTTCTCTTTCTCTTGATTCGTTAACGAAGTCTTCACTGGTCAAGAACATAGCAAAGTCTGGATCCTTTGAAAGTTCAGGGATGTTGCTAATTTTATTCAACATTTTCTCCAAGGAAAGCCTTCTGTTTTCGATAAAACTTTCATTGAATCTTCCTATGTTCTGTTTGGAAGGTGGAGGTGGAATGATCTTACCCAAATGATTGTTTTGAAGTTGATGGTAAATCCACCGGAAATCTCTGTATCTTCTAGACACCGTGAAAGGCTCCGTCTGACTTGGGAAATTGGTGGATTCGGAACTTTTGTTCTTGGTAGATATGGTGTATACTATATGAGCGTTGGTGATCTCTCCAACCTTCATTGGATCACTCACAGTTATCTCTAGTACGTTCTTTTCGCCATTGTCAGTGGGTCTGGCACCTGCTGATGGGACAACTGGTGTTTGAGGAGATGGTTTATCAGCACTTTCAAGGTCATATAAAGGAGCCTCTGTTTCCTTGACCAATTCATCTTTAGCGGTGGCAGATTTGACGGACAAGTTGTCAGTAGACTTGTTTGTATTACCCCCAAGCGGACCTAGAACAGGAGCTTCGTCCAGACCAGCTGTAGCATTCAATTGTTTAGCGTTTTTCAGAGGGGCGTATTTCCTTGGTCTCTTGAACATTTTCTTTGACTTGGCCAGTTTTGAATCTACCAGTTTTGCCAGTTTCTGGTCACTAGATGTAATATCAAATTTAACAGGACTGCCTACAGAATCCCCAAATAAGTTATCTGAATCAGTGACTTTAGTTGGAGACATCATCGATTGCTCCAAATTGGAGTCAAAACCTTCAGAGTCCGCCAATCGGTCCATCAATTGAGACTTTTGTTTGGCTCTTGCTTCTTTTCTTAATTCATGCATTTGTTCCAATTCTGATCTCGCAGTATCATAGGCCGATGAGTTCCTTGGACCGTCGCCAACATTGTGTGAGACTTCGTTGGATTCTTCGTCTTCCAGGGAATCCTTCTCGTCCTCCTGAGGCTCCTCAACCTCCGAATCATTTTTATCCCGAATCGATAAATCCTCAAACCCATTGAACTCCGGGTTCATGTAATTGTTATATTGATGAGTAGAAGATACCACATCATCCCAATGGGAAGCGGTCAAATCATCGTCGTGGTTCATGGCTGAGAGTGAATAGAAATGTTCGCGATCGCGATAAGTGATGTATCACAAGGCTCATAGGGTTGCAAAAGTGCAAAAGTGCAAAGACGCTGCGAAAAGCCTTTTTAAAAGGACAGTGAAAAAAGCACAAAAAGTAGCACAAAGGCTTAAAAACAAGTTCCGTTGTCTATTATCTATTTATGGAGCGCAATATCCTCCGTCTACAATGATATCGGTACCGGTAGTGAAACTACTGGCATCACTGGCTAAATACAAGTAAGCCCCAACCAATTCTTGTGTAGTTCCTTCTCTCCCCAAAGGTGTCATTTGGTGCCATAATTGTTTCTGTTTAGCATCCACAAACTCCCCGATTTCTGTTAAAATGTAACCTGGGGAAACAGTATTAACTCTAGCGAAATGAGACCATTCAACGGCCAACGATTTACCCAAATGGATGACAGCAGCCTTTGAGGCATTATATGGAGCTTGTCTTTGTGGGTAATTAACAATATGTCCTGACATAGAAGCAGTTATAATCAAAGATCCTTTACCATTCTTTTCAAAAAGCTTTCCTACATGTTTAGCACAGTAGTAAACTCCTGTGTAATTCAATTGAGCAACTTTTTCCCATTCATCATGACCTTCAGATTCAATGGTTTCTCCTACAGTCCATGGAATACCAGCATTGGCAACAAAAATGTCGATAGTACCGAAATCCTTCACAATTTGATCGATAGTATCTTCAACCGATTGACTGTTTCCTACGTTACATTTATAGGCTTTACATTTGACACCATATGTTTTAGCAAGATTTTCGGCTTTATCATCAGCTGGCTTAGAATTGTACCAAATAGCGACATCAGCTCCAGCTTGGGCATAGGCTTCAGCTACGGCCAACCCAATACCACCACTGGATCCAGTAACAGAAGCAACTTTACCCTTTAATGAGAATAAATCTAAAGCATTCTTTTTTGGTTCTGGTCCCTTAGTAGGTAATGGACCGAGTTTTGGATTAATAATACTTTGGTAAGACATTTAATTGTGTTTTAAAATTGTGAGACAATGCCGGTATAGTTGGGGGCTGTCGCACCTTTATATAGTTTTTCGATTGCTAAATGATTTCCGAATTGCGATTGATCCAAAGCCGATGTGCACGAACGCTGGAAATAGATTGACGTTATGTTGACGTAATCCATTGCTGCTTATGTTTCAAAACATATATCGGAGTTGTTTGTGATATGGTCCAGGTGGAGTTTAGAGTCTGTGGTTGACTTACCCCTATCGGCAGGCCGTTGTCGAGGCATAAGTGGGGTTATTGTAGTGGGGGGCATTGTCTCAGAGTGGAAAACGAGAATGGGAATTTCCAAGAATTTCCTGAGTGTAACGTTTGCAACCACAAACGCAAATGTATTTTTTTGCAACACAAATGACCCTAAGAGACAAATGACCCTAGAAACCAACTTCAAGGGTTAATATAAATGCGTTAATAAAGTATAAACGGAATAAATATGCATTGGTATCTAACTAAATACGGTTACAGCAACTGCAATGTATCTAACTAATAAACACGCTTAGCAGGAGGAACTGGTTTACAATCATTTTCATCCAAAGTAGTTCTGATGACATCTCTGTAGTCCAATTTGACTTCGTCACCGAAATTAGTTTGGTAAGATAAGGTGTGTTTTCTCCAATTTTCGTCATCTCTCTCTGGGTAATCGTCTCTGGCATGAGCACCTCTAGATTCCTTTCTAGCGGCAGCAGAATGAGCAGTTTGAGTGGCACAAGTTAACAAGTTTTGTAATTCCAAGGTTTCAACCAAGTCAGAATTCCAGATCATGGATCTATCGGTGGTCTTAACATCGGCATAAGATTTGTCAACTTCTTTAATTTCTTCAACACAGGTATCTAAAGTCTCTTGTAATCTGAAAACAGCACAACCCTTTTGCATGGTCTTTTGCATATCTAATCTGATATCAGCAGTGGATTTAGTACCATTGGCAGTTCTAGCCTTATCCAAGTTTTCAATGGAGAACATACCAATATCCTTTGGAGATGGTTTCAAAGGAGTACCTGGAGCTAATTGATCAGCAATGGTGTGGGCAACGGCTCTACCGAAAACAACCAAATCTAATAAAGAGTTGGCACCCAATCTGTTGGCTCCATGAACGGAAGCACAAGCAACTTCACCACAAGCGAATAAACCTGGAACAACTTCATCTTCTCCCTTTTCATTCTTTGTCAATACTTCACCAGTCCATTTGGTTGGGATACCTCCCATATTATAATGGACAGTTGGTAAAATTGGAATTGGTTCTTTGGTAACATCAACACCAGCAAAAATATGAGCAGTTTCAGAAATACCTGGTAATCTTTCCTTCAACACAGAGGCAGGAATATGACTCAATTGTAAGTACATATGATCCTTATGAGGACCAACACCTCTACCTTCATTAATTTCCATAGTAATAGCTCTGGAGACCACATCTCTGGAGGCCAAATCCTTGGCAGAAGGAGCATAACGTTCCATGAATCTTTCACCTTCAGAGTTAACCAAGAAACCACCTTCACCTCTAGCACCTTCAGTGATCAAACAACCAGAACCGTAAATACCAGAAGGATGGAATTGGACGAATTCCAAATCTTCCAAAGGTAATCCAGCTCTTGAAACCATGGCATAACCATCACCAGTACAAGTGTGAGCAGAAGTACAAGAGAAATAAGCTCTTCCGTAACCTCCAGTGGCCATAACGGTTTTGTGAGCTCTGAATCTATGTAAAGTACCATCTTCCTGATTATAGGCCATAACACCCACACATTCTCCATCTTGCATTAAAAGATCCAATGCAAAGAATTCAATGAAGAAATGGGTGTCATGTCTCAAACTTTGACCATATAACGAGTGTAACAAGGCATGACCAGTTCTATCAGCCACAGCACAAGTTCTGTAAGCTTGACCACCTTTTCCATATTCTTTAGATTGACCTCCAAAAGCTCTTTGATAGATTCTTCCCTCGTCATTTCTGGAGAATGGAACACCATAGTTTTCCAATTCATAAATGGATTTTGGAGCTTCTTTAGTCATGTAATGAATAGCATCTTGGTCTCCCAACCAATCAGAACCCTTGACGGTATCATACATATGCCAATGCCAGTCGTCTTTGTGCATATTACCTAAAGCAGCATTAATACCACCTTGGGCGGCAACAGTATGACTTCTGGTAGGGAACAACTTGGAAATACAGGCAGTTTTGTAACCGGCTTCAGCCAATCCAAAAGCAGCTCTCAAACCGGCACCTCCAGCACCAACAACAACACAATCGTATTCATGATCTATGACATGGTACTTTTGACCCATGTATTTGGAAGCGTTGAAGTCGGTACCTTTGATGTTGGATCCGATAGTTTGTTTCGATATTTGAGTGCTAGAGAAGTATCTAGCACTTTGTTTTGAAAACATGTTACGTACGGATAACATGGTGTAAGGAAATTGAAAATAATTGGAAGTTATTTTTCAGTGGGTTTAATACGGTAATGAGAAATTGGGGGTTTGTGATTGGCGGGTGTGGGAGTGCGATGTCAGGAAGGTTCCGCAATGGGCCCGGGGGGATGGGGTTACCTAGGCCGAGTCCGGGCAGAGGGCGCGCTGGAGCTGGCGAGAGACTGGTCCAATTCCCCGGGGCTGACTATAACCGAGCTTTGTGAGACTGTGAAATGGGAGACATCGGGACACTTGAAGATTGGCAGATCTGGGCACTTGAAGATTGGCAGACCTGGGCACTTGAAGGGGTCAAGGCTGTGAATTGGAACTGGGGATTGGGGACTTGATTGGTTTATTTTTTACTGACACAGGGCCATGGTTTTTGGCCTCTAGCTTTGTGTCTTGACCTCTAGCTTTGTACTTCTTTTGACCTCTAGCTTTGTGTCTTTTTGTACCAATTCTGTTGAATGTCGAATGGCTGCGAAATACTTTCCCCGGAACAGTCAGTTGCATATTCTCTGCATTAGATGCTTGTTAATGAAGGACACATTGAACTTGGTATATCTATTGGCATATGGTGTGGAGGACTCTGGGGTAATTTAGAACCAACTATGGTATTTTGGATATATTTGAATTGTATCTCATGATGCATGCAGTGGCTACAAAACTTGACACATTTACAGTTTTAAAATCTTACATTATTACTTATTATCTATAATCTATGGAGCAGTATATCCTCCATCCACTCTAATATCAGCACCAGTAGTATAACTAGCAGCATCACTGGCCAAGTACAAATATGCTCCGGCTAATTCTCTTGGTACACCTTCTCTTCCCTTTGGAATCAATTTACACCAGTGAGTTCTGATATCCTTAGGAACAAAGTCGGAGATTTCGGTAGCCATGTAACCTGGAGAAACGGTATTAACTCTGGCGAAATCGATCCATTCCACAGAAAGTGATTTGGACAAGTGCAAAACTGCGGCCTTTGCGGCATTATATGGAGCTTGATAGTTTGGCACATTGACAATATGTCCGGACATGGAAGCAGTGAAAATCATCGATCCCTTACCTTGTTTTTTGAACACTTTTCCAATGTTCTTGGCACAATAGTAAACACCGTTCAAATCGACATCCATGACATTAAGCCATTCCTTATCGTTATCAGCATCAACGATTTCTCCTGAAGTCCAAGGAATACCAGCATTAGCCACAAAGATATCCAAAACTCCGAATTTCTCTTGACAACTGTCAATCACTTGCTTGACTTGTTCCTGTTTTCTGACATCACATTGGAAAAATTCAACCTGCACAGTAGGATAAGATTTCTTTAATTTGGCGAGATTTTCCTCATTGGAAGCATAATCGACAATGGCCAATTTACTGATATTGGCTTGACAATAACTTTCAGCAATCACGTAACCAATACCTCTGGAACCTCCAGTGATGATGGCAGATTTTCCCGTCAACATGAAAAGATCAATGATGTTGTTGGCGACGGTTGGGAATGGGACCGGCACTGGACCGACAGCGGTGTTAATAACCGATTGGTCTTGACCTGGAGCAACTGGGGTGGCGTCGACGGTGGAATCAATAGTCATGTTTCTATTTAAGGTTCTGTTTTACTTGATGGGACGATGTCGAAAGGAGGATTTGGCCCATTTTATATATTTGCAGCCTAGCGCAAAAGAAAGTTGAAAAAGAAAATGGCGTCCGCGAGTACATGCAGGTTATCAGAGTTACTGGTATTTTGCTACCGAGAGATGGGAGAAGATGAGAGAGAAGATGAGGGAGCTGAAAAGGCGGTTACAACTGGTGATTATGGCAATGGTGGTGGTGTACTACTGGATGTCTCAATCTACGTATCGAACAGTAATAAAACCAGTATTTATTTCGAGCCTTTTGCGTTCCTAATTTGTGGAGTCTGGGGCACCAAAAGGAAGTATTTCAACCGCAGCCAATTAGTCCGAGAATCTATTTTGGCACAATAAACTGCCAAACCGTTTTACAGGTTAAATAAAAAATGCGATATTAGAATCTACAAATTGAGGGTTATCCAATTTCCCAATTACTCCATTTGGTAGGGCGTTGGAGATCGGAGTACATATTGTTGATTGTTTCGTCATGGCCGTCATCTATTTTGATCGCGACCAGAGGAGTTTGATGCGATAGATGACCAGACTGGGCGGGTGAGGGCGTTCCGGCAAGGTTATTCTCTCCTTATATCTTGTGTTTTCTTTGTATCCAGATTATCTATTGTCTATGTTATGTCTTATTCGAGGCTGAATTTATGTATGTCGTGTATTGCTTCTTTTCTTTTTGCGGATCGTGGGGGTCGAGTTATGTTCTCATGGTAGTGGCCCTGGGTGAATGTCTATCAAGAGAATAGATTAGGTGTAACGCTAAGTACTATGACGTGTTCTCTATTCTTTGGTTTTGGCTATTTTTGTCCCATCTCCGCCGCTTAATTCTAAAAAATTCTTTAAATCTCGCCCTGGTACAAAATGTCGCTCTGTAATGACTTTTCTTTATGATGAGAGGATGACGACATTATTTGGCAATTCTGGGAAAATGTCGTATATTGTCCCAAACATATATTTCAACTTTAGGGCCTAATCATGGTTTGTGGTATATATTGAAGGTACTTGGTAAATACTTTACTATCTCTCTAAGCTGTGGTGAAATCACCAGTTTCAGATCATAAAATAAACTGGAGGAATAAAGATTTTACCTTTAGTCGTGCTCCAGCCTTTTACGACATTTTTGTAATTTGTGTTCTGTAACATGGGAAAGATTTTCATCTGAGGGCGTGTGGTCTAGTGGTATGATTCTCGCTTTGGGCGACGACTTGGTTTACCAGGTTGACATACAAGCATGCGAGAGGCCCTGGGTTCAATTCCCAGCTCGCCCCTTTTTTTATTTTTTTGTTACCTTAATTAACTTTGCAGTGTTTGTGGTCGTTTTTAGTATTGTTTTAGATTATCCATTGATATAGGTGTTGTCACTCAATTGTACATTAATTACCTCTCTACCTAAATGTTGCAAAAGTGCAAAAATTGCAAAAGCGCAATTTACCTAAAAATAGTTGCAGCCAAACTTATGGAAGTGTACATCCATCAAAACTCAAAATCCTGAATCACATATGACTGTGTATTAATAATGAAGTTTATTTATGTATGTAGCAGTTATACCAGTTGTGCCAGTTTTTCCAGTTATACAAGTCGTAAAAATTGTATATTCTGACATTAAATATAATGTCCACCTCTCGAAACTTGCTAGTCTACGGCCCTATAAATGTGACACAAATCTTATAACAACCACAGAAACCGTAGACACCACAAGACGAAGAATCCCGATGATTAATATGTCTAATAAAGCTGCTACTGCACAGTTTATCCACTGGCCACGACTCACCGTCTTCGATTGCTTATTAAAGCTTAACTACTTAGTCAGTTAAAGACCCTTAAACCATAAAAGCACCCAAACTTCAATTTGAATAATATGTATCTCTTGATAGACTTGATACTGTCTATTAATGCTCTAATAAAGATTAATATGGCTTTTGACAGCTCTTTATCAATATATATTTTGTCACAGCTTTTGTAGATGAAAATAATTAGTGCTTCCTAATAGGCTAAAGCGATGTGCGTAAGCTTTGCTAATCTGGGCTAACAGATTACACAAGTCCAATAGCTTTAATGCATATAAGAGGTTTTTGGGGCAATCTTATTTGGGACTTACCCCTCTGAAGTTAAGCTTAGCTATATAAAACACGAAACAGACCAAAAAGGTAGGTTACAGGGCCCGGCACCACAAATACCGTACACTTACACAATTTAAGTCATCTTCTTAACCTTCTCCTTTATGACATTTTATATTGAACTGATAGAATTGAACTGTTATACTAAAAACTAACTAAAAGATAACATCGTCTTCCTGCTCTTCCAACATATCCTTTGGCTCATCGTCTTTCTTTGGCTCATCGTCTTTCTTTGGCTCTTGGCCAGTTTCGGCCCCCAGATCAACCGGGTCTTCTTCCATCTTCTCGATATCTTTTACCGACTGACTATCCTTGGCCTGTTGAGATGCCAACTCCTTCTTCTGCAGTGCCTCCAACTCCTCGGCCTCGGTTGCAGTCTGTTTCTTCTCTTGGACCTTTTTCAACCGGTAAAATTCCTCTCTATCCAATTCATCCAATTCGGAATTAATGTAACTGATGGTGTTTTCAGTTCTAGGAATGATAACATGTTCAATGGCATTGACTCTTCTATTTGTGACTTTAATCACCTCGTCTAATATAATGAAAGCCGTCTGCAAAGATGCCAATTCCACCAAGGTTTCCACAGCACGGGTATATACCATCTTAGCCTTCTGAACCTGTTGACCACCTCTACCCAAACCGGTCAACTTAAAATCATTGATATTCTCGTCGATTTCACTGTCAAAAGTCGGCAAAAAAACACCAGAAACATTCTCCTGTTTAGCCTTAATTTTAAACCGGGCATTTTGTACACTTTCTTGGATCTGGTACGAAATATTACCCCCCACGGCGTACTGGACTTCTGCCAATGAAAATGCTGCCGTTTGCATGACTCGACCCATTTTTCTCTTGGAATCGTCGATTCTTTGAGTAATTTCTCTGAATCTTTTGGTCAATGCCTCGGATTTCCTCTTCAACAACGAATGGCCTTGTTGAGCTCCCTTCAACTTGAGCTTCATGGTTCCCAACGTCATTCTGGTTGGGAAAACTTGTTCTCTATTTCCAGCACCACTCATTGTATAAAACTGGGTAGTTAAGGGTTGAAAAATTCGTCGCGAAATTGTTATCTGACTTGAGGGCATGGTTGCAATCACAGATTTAGTGATAGATCTTCTGTGGGAGGTCAAAATACTCAAGGATCCGGGAAATGTGTATCTTTGGATGGAGTATTATCGTGATGTGAAAATTGGCGATAGACCGGCCATTTTGGAAAGGGCTATACGATATTTAGTGTCCTCGCATCGGCTCAATGAGACTAGAACCTTTTGGGATGAGTATGTGAAATTGCTGCAAACGGCTCTGGAAAAAAACACTTTATATCGTCGGGCTTTGGTGATATTCCCTGATGATGTGGATCTTTGGTATAATTACTTGGACCTGCTAAAAAAGACCGACGTTAACACCACTCTTGATGCATTTATAACCTGCTTTAGGGCCATCGCATTTGAGCACCATGACCGAATATGGCCCTTGTTACTTGTATATGCCGACAGAGTGGGGAGATACAGTCCCCATTTGGCCACGAGCATTGTACTACGGTTTATAAGCTACGGAAAGTTTGACATCTCCCATATTGTCAAATTAGCCTTGTGGAATCATCAGAAAGGACTCGATGCCGTGAAGAAGCTCTTACGGGTGGGAGTTTATACCTGTGACAACTGGAAGCTGGTAATTGATTTGGTTAACGATACAGAGCTTTGTTACTGGTTTTTGGACCGGTTTCCTCATGAATACAGTTATGGATATATCAGGCTTATAGACAGCATTTCCGACCGGGAACTCAAGATACACTATTATACCAAAGCATTGAAGGACTGTATATCTGTGTACCATTTTACTGCTATATACGAAAGCTTTTTGACTTATCTCGAAGAGTCGTTGACCGACGAAGCCGAGGATTATGATATTGATCAGTACGAGAAACTCATCAACGACCGACAAATCATGATCAATAATATCTACTTGAAAGGAGATCCTCAGAATCTTGATAATTGGTTCAAACGGTTTGAGATATACGAGACAAAGTCTGATTTGAATGGGCTTTTGAAGACTTTTGTTGAGGCTATCACTTCCATAAACCCATTAACTTGTTATTCCAATGAGAACCGAAAGTTAAGTCAAATATGGATCAAATATGCCCTGATATACAGTGAAAGAAAGGACTTAAAAACGTCTGATTTGATTTACGGCAAGTCAATTACCTCGAAGTTTGGTTCTATCTCAGAATTAGAAGACATCTACATCAATTGGGCAAAAATGTATATTGACCATGAAAAAGTGGAGGATGGTTTGAAGGTGTTAGAAACCGTCATATTCAAATCTGACGATATTTCTAAATCCATTGCCCTTTGGTCCTACTACTTTGAGATAATGGAGATCTATATCGACGATATTGATCGAATTATATCGGCCTACTACAAAATGATCAAGCTAAAATATGCCACGCCGTTGATGCTTTTCCAATTTGCTGGATTTCTTCAGGAAGAGAGTAAGATCACCGAATCTTTCAAGATATACGAAATTGGACTCAAGGAATTCAATGATGACCAAATCAGATTCGAAATCTATAATAACTATTTAACTAAATTGCTCAAGTATAACCAAGATAAAGAGAGAATTCGGGATATTTTCGATAAGTGCTTGCATGAACTTCCTAAGGATCTTTTGAAACCCATTATTGTGTTATACTCTGAGTTTGAATTCAACAACGGTTTGATCATCAAGTCTTTTAACATCATTAATGATTATATCATGAGCAGTTCCTTGGATCCAATCGACTTGATCCTTCTTTTGGTGAAGAAATACCACGATCAAGTGGATTTAAGACAATGGTTCGAAAAGTGGATGACAATAAAGTTTACAAACGATTCTTTGATCAAACTAGTTAAACAGTTCATCGAGTTTGAAACCTCTCAAAAACAATATCAAAGGGTCAGATCACTCTTTGAATATTTGCATTCTAATGTGAAGTACAGTTTCAAAGACTGGGAAGATTTCGAATTGGAATATGGTGATGAATCCACCTTTAAACAAATGATACGGTTCCGGAATCAATTCAAGCATTATGATTACAATCCTAATGGGTTTGTCAAATCAACTATTAACAAACCTGCAGATAATCCCGACGAAATTGACATTGATATGTAATTAATTAGTTCATATATATATATATACAGACTCTATAGAAATTATCCCGTTAAATATTCCTGAAAATCGTTTTCCATTTATCATTAAAGTTATTCAAATTAATCAGGTTGTTGACATTAAAGTTCAACTTGATAGATTTGTTATTCTTGATGAGTTCATTAAAATCATTCCAGTTGATGTGATAGTATCTAATAATCACAGTCAAGAAACTTTGGAATATCTTGTTGTGGTTGATCAACTTGGTTTTGTAATTGACATTATAAATAAGCAATAGTTGTAAGAACTTGTAAAGAAGTTCTTTGGAGCATGACTGGAAAGTAGATGAAGACGAGGCAGAAATTGGGGTCGAAGGTAATGATGCAGAAACACTTAATGGCAACTTGTCGTTGAATTGAAGGAGAATTTCAAAGAATTGGTTCAAATTCAAATTGGAGAATTCTTCCAAGTCGATATTCTGAAGGAAATTGTTTACCTTTTTGGGTAATTTAGTGGACCATGATTCCAAGTTCTGGTTCACTTCAACCCTTAAGTCCTTGGAGAATATTTGACGATTAAAGAGTTCTACCAACCTGAATTGTTCTTTAACAGAATTCTCTGGAAATAATAAACCAATGATTGGTACCAAGAAGATTTCATCGTATTTGTGAAGGTTGTTGTCGATGGATTTGAGGAATAAAATGGTTGTGAATTTTTTCTTGAACCCGTCAACATCAGGAACGGTCAAAGAAGAAGTCATTGACAAATTCGAGTGGAATAAAGGCCTTTCCATAACTGAAGTAATGATCTTTTCGAATTCAACATTTCTATTGATTCTGATCGATTCATTCAATCCTTCGAAAATACCATTAAGTTTCTCAAAATTCTCATCAATTTGATTGACAATATCTGGATTATTGTAGGTCAAAAGCTTCGTCAAGTACTCATATCTCAAAGATTCAGGACAATTCGAATCCCAATTCAACTTTCTGATGATGTTCTTTTCGTTAACAATTCTTTTGCTGAAGTTCTTATCGTCCAATAAACTAACCCATACGGAGTCATTGGTTGAATCTTCAGAGAACGAGGACCTTTCAAAATCCTTGATCATTCTTTGTAATTCTTTGTTGTGTTTAAGTCTATCATTCTGAGGTTTGGGTGGTAAATTAATAGGTCTTGTTTGATCTACCACGTTGATCTTTTCAGGACTGATCAAATTCAAATCTTCAATTGAAGATTGAGATTTGATATAATTAGGGAGTTTATACAACATATTCTCTTGTCTGGACATTTGAACTAATTTCGAATAGGATTTGGACCTGGAGGAATAATAATTAGAGATATTATTGATAATTTGGGAGTCATCATCTATACTGAAGCTGTCAAAGCTTTCATCTTCATCATTTGAGGTATCATTAGAATTAATATTGGAATTAGGGTCAGAATTGACGTTAGGGGTAGTTGTATTTTGCAAAAGTTGTGGTTGTTCTTCAGATTCTTCAATCACCAGATCTGGGAAGTTTGTGGTGGAAGTATTTACACTCAAGGGTTTGAGATTAGGAGTCGAGTTGCTTCTCAACTTCCCCGGTAAAGGAAATGGTTTATACTGGTTATCATCTAGTAGATTATTCCTTATACTCTTTTTAAAGTATAATTCACTTTGATTCTTTATGACCGGAACGTTGAACACGAGATCAATATCATTAGACATGATCTCATCCTCAAAGTAACTGTCATCATACTGTTTCTTGCGCAACTTTTGTCTGCTTTTAATCTCCTGTTGACTTAGATATTTCGTCTTAGTTCTTGACAACGTAACCGTAGATGAAGAAAACGAGTTATTGTTGCTTATGGAAGAATTGACAGAAGAATCTATAGATTGGGCCGAGGAATTGATTTTCTTGGAGAATGAATCGATCATGTCACTAGAATCCATCGATGTATCACCCTGTTTCTTTGCCAGCGGCACGTCGGTGATTGTGGCCAAACTCTGGTCCAATTCCTCTTCAGGTCTTTCAGTAAATGTGTTTAAATTAGGCGAGTCATTAGGGGACATAACGGACTTGGAAGTCATGGAACTCAAACGCGAATCATGGGGGTCAAACCCGTTGCTATTCAAACTGATTTCATCAGAATATGTCGAGTTTAAAGATATGATTGAATCGCCTGATATAGGTCTTTTTGCCAAATTAATGGAACTATTACTCAACTTACGAATGTAATAATCACTAGGTCTTTTGGTAAGATGACCCGGATACACGTCGCAAACGTTTGTTTGGGAGTTGACCCGTCTAGGGATGATATTTTTGTTTTTCTTTGTGGATTTGATCAGAATGTCATAATAATTATCAGTTTTGGGGATATGTGGATCAGAATTCATGATTTGAAAAAAGCGAAAGTGGGATTAGAACGAGCGGAAAACGGGTGTTGCTGGAGGCATATATGTTTTCTTTTTCAAAACTATCGAAATGTCACTTGAAAATATTGATATTAAGGAAAAAAAGGATGCGTTAACTGGAAAAGATGCTTATTTTAGAATTGTTCGCAGGGACTGGAAAACTCAAAACAAACAGGTCGTGTGGAGGCAATTCCATTTTAATTGCTGCGGCGGCTCGTCAAACGATGGACCTGAAGCAGCAGGCCGTTGTAGGGATTTGGTAGATTATGGTAGAATATGATGAAGGTATGGTAGGGTTTTGTTAAGGGATAAGACAGGAAAGAGAGAGAATAGGGAATAACAGGAGATACGACAGTTAAGACAGCCATCGTCTGATACTAAATGGCTCTGAGTCCATGCAAGATCCCCCTTCGGGCGACAGCCTAATCGGGGCACAAACGACCCAGTTACGATTGCCTGCAAGATGCGTCGAAGGATGTGCCCGTAAAAGCTCACAATGTGCGATAATAGGTGAAATTAGGAATAGATCCGGTTGATTGTCGTGTCCGAGGACAATGTTTATGACAGGATTTAAGGTTTATATAAATAAGGTTCGGCTGCATTTCGTGTCGCATGCCGGTTTAGTGTTGGAAGAGTTACTTTTTAGTCCACTGGCCGGACGGTCTCGATCCAGTCGGTAGTGCTCATCTGGCTCAATCTAGATAATGCTCTGGCGAATGCAAATTTCTCTTCATCGTTAGCGAACATGGATGCTTTTTTAGCCACACTTTTATCGAATCCATGCTTTGTCACCAACTCATCATCTTCAAAAGTGTCTTCAATCCCAGACTTGTTCTGTTTTTGAAACAAACTGAAATTATCCTTTTGTAAGTCTTCTGGCTCTACAAAAAGGTCCTTAAAATTTGCAGCTGCTGTCACGGCAATCCGGTCGTGGCTGTCGTAAATAGCGTCTAAGAATGTAATGAACCGTCTAACTTTATCTCTAACATCTATACTAAGATACGGGATATCGGTGATGATAAATGACTGGAATGAATTGGCAAGTGTTAAATAATCTCCGGCCGCAAGAGGTTTTCCACACAACTCATCAAACGTGAATTGGGCAACATATGGATGTGAGCACTTTGGGACATGTAACTCTCTGCCCCACACTTTCAAAGTATGGTTTTCTACAATTTGTTGGGTATCGTTTTCCCGGTTGAAGTACTCGTACCAGTCATTGATATGGGACTCTTTCGAGGCTTGAAACAGTTTGGAATTGTACTTGACTCCCGGGTTAGGGTACTTGTATACAGAGGACACGGGCCTGGGGATTTTTCTGTAGTCGGTAGGACTATTTAAATAGATTACTCGAGTCTGCCGCTTGATGAGTTTTATACATGGAATAAACAGTTTCCGCTGAATTCCATTCAAATAAAGATCATCCGGAGCTCTATTAGAAGTTGCAAAAAGAATAACTCCATGCTCCGGACTCAAAAGCATCATCATGAGCCGTCTTAATAACATAGCATCCGCCACGTCGGTGACTTGGAACTCATCGAAACACAATACCGTCGACTGCTGGGCGATTTCCGCCGCCAAAAGTGGAATCACATCCAAATCATTATGGTGCTCCCGTTTGAGCAGGTGCGATCTTTTATGTAAATGCTGCATAAATTGATGGAAATGAAGTCTTCTTTTGGGAAGATTTGCAGGGATCGTCTCATAGAATAAATCCATTAGCATCGTTTTCCCACACCCCACATCTCCATAAAGATAAATACCTTTTACCTCGTTATCCTTTGTTAATAAAGCATCGAGATCCGGCTCTTTTACACTTGATTTGCTGAACATACTGCCAATAAACTTGGTAATCCCAGATTTGGGTTTCAAGTCGCCCACATCCGGGGTTTCCACCACTGGAGCAGTGTACTCATTTAAAGACTGGTGAAGAATCGAAAGATTGGAGATGATTTTTCTCTGGTATGGATCATCTCTCAAGCGGCCGCTTTGGACTCGTTCATCGTAGAGCTCGAGTGGTGATATAGCTCTAATGGAGGACACTGAGAAGCGTCGAGTGAAATGCAATTGTGGGAATCGTCTTAGTAGAGATGCCATTGGTAGAGAGAATACCGGAATCGCGAGGTCTGTGATAATGTATGAGCGGTGCACGACACGGATTTATGTACTGTACATAAATCTGGTGGATGCTTCGGTGTATTACGTGTGCTACTGTGTAATGTTTAGTGTGTACTATAATATTGTACTTCTGTGTACTGTGCTACTGTGCTTATCAATGCAACTACATCAATTCTTCGTCAAGTTCATGTCACTCATGGTGAAGAGTAAGTCATCATCCTCCTCTTCATTCTCATCCTTGTGGCCCTTCAGCTGCAAAAAGTAATCCTCTCCATCATCATCTTCAAACACATTCTCATACTGTATCGATCTACGATTGGCATATACCGAGGGTGTGGTTGAAAGACCTTTAACTCCAGTTGATATTGAACTGCCCTTTGAGCTAGGAGCTGGAGCTACAGGTGCAGGTGACAGGGTTGACAGAGGATTGGAATGAGTGGTTTGCGGAACTTGATCAGTTGAAGATTGCTTAAGATCAACCTTTCTCTCGAGCTTGGACTCAATTGTTGGCAAGTTTTGGTTGGAGAGATTTGATCTTTGGTCGAAAGGACTAGGTGAGATCTGCGAGTAGATAGAATGGGGACGGGAATGAGGATGTGACTGTGAATGGGACGATTTTCGACTCGAGATGCTGGCCGGATTAGAAGCATTGGCTTGAAGAATCAAACTCTGGTTAACGCTATCACCTAATTGTTGATGATGAGCTCTCATCAGTTGAAACTTAGTTAAAATATCCGCTTCTGTTTGTGAATGAGAGCTTGAATGTGAATGAGTACTAGGAGCATTGGTGTCCTTACCTGCAAATCTAAGATCATTCTTACTGTCAATCATTCTTACAAAATCACTGATATCGTCGTCAAGATAAAGCCCACTCAATGGGTTCATGGAGGTGGCCAGACCAGCACTTGTACCAAGATAACTTTGATCATAAAGATTCTGCTGTAATATGCTCTGACGAACACTTGTATTACTAAATCTTCTACTGGCTCTCGAACCGAAAGATGACAGAAACCGGGGGGTAGAATTGGTAGCCTGGGTCTCGGGATTGGGGGAAGATTCAACCTCACCATGGGAGGACGAAATCGATCTGGGTACCGAAGATGCAGCATTCTGAGTGGTTATGGGGATATTGCCAATAGTGGAGGATGTGCTGCCTCTAGGGTTTCTAAGCATAGCTGCCAATGACGCATTTGATGTGGACTTATTGCTGGTGATGGAAACTCGTCTTTCCAAAGACTGAGGAGGCGGAGAAGCACCAATTGACCCCACCTTGAATGGTTGTATTGCTGGACGTATATGTGACGCCCTATGAGAACTTGAACCCAAAGGCTCTCCTGTAGCCTCAGGTTCAGGGGTCTCTTCAGGTTCAGGCGACTCAACCGTGTTGGGAGATATCGACATAGGACGAGTGCTTGACTTGGGCTCCTCCTTGTGATCCACCTTCTGTGAGTCATCCATATATAGAAAATGGTTCAGAAGTAACTCTTCGCTATCATGGATCACAAAATCCGTATGTCTTCTGTAGATAGTGGAAACTTTCAAAGTCCCTAGAGTCGTTTGTATAGCGTGAAAATTCTTCTGGATCAAATGAGAGTCGGTAGTTAGCATTTGATGGGGGATAACTGACTTGGATAACCCAATTCTTCCTTTAGAACTTATAGGCTGCTTCCCATCGATAATGCGATTAATCATGGAAATTTTGGTGTCCTTTAGAAGCCGTTGACGAAGCTTATAAGCAGGCATTAGTCTTAAAAACCCGTACAAGCTTCTGAACAACACAATGGCTTGCTTGTAGATTAATGGCAATTCATCCACAATAGAGCCACTGACTTCATTGGAGTCAAACTCAATCAACCATCGTTCAATTACAATCTCGTTTTTCTTGGACCCGTCTCCCTTGACGACACCCCAGGTATTTCCCGACGAATCTTTCAATGCCAATGCATTCCTATTGGCCAATTGTCTTAAATCGATAGATGTCTCGATTATCATGGGAGGGATGACCGATAAGTCACCACAGCTTTTCCACAACTTCAACTCATCCTTATTGACGTTGCTGTTGACAGATGTTGGTATTAGCAAATTGAACCACTTGTTGAGTTTGGATTCATGAGAATTGTCTAGCTCTTCACTTCTAGCCGTTAGGATGATTTGAACTGACTTGGTGAAGAAGTTCTGAACTACTTGTGTAAGTTTAGCATTCTGTTTCCTGACGTAGGGATCAAGTTTGTCATCTTGAGGAGACACCATTGTGGTTTATTGGCAAATGGAGTCAGAAATTGTGTAAGAAGTTATATCCACAAACACAAAAAAGTTATATCCACAAATACAGATGATATAATGCGGTAGGTGTTTTATCTTATCGCGAAGGTGATTTGGTGCAGGTGAGATGTTTTGGGGAAGGATGTATGGGTGTAAGGGTGTAAGATGTATATGTGTATGTGTATGGGGCGTCTATTCTATCTATAGAGTCAAGGCACTAGACTTATGGGGAGCCAAAATGATACTTCTCTGGATATCCCTGGTAGTACCACTGGATGCATATGCCACACTCATATCGTGGGATGACAATTTCGTGTCTCTGAGATGGGCTATTTTCAATGCCATTTGACCGTTTATATGCTTCCACACGTTGTAATCTTGTGGGAACAACATGGCATTACGTTCCCATACTTTGGCTTCCTTGGAATTCAATCTACTGTTAATCTCTTCAAGTAGTCTTGGGACGTGTTTACGGATGTCTCCGAGGATTTGTGCCAACGAGAGACCATTCAATTCGTCTCTGACGGCTGGAAGTACGTCTTCCAAATCATTCTTAAGACTAATAGCTCCAAGGGTAAGCACTATGGTCAATGAACTCTCGTTATCGTTATCTTCAATGAACGAGAAAAGTTGGTCCATGGCTGCTTTTTGTGTGTCCTCTGTACCGAATGCATTTAAGATCTGTGCCGTAAGGGTCACAACCCAGGCATCATTGTTGTTGGTGGAGAGAATGCTCTTCAACTGATCGACTGACTTGTCCATATCATTGAGGAAGAAATATGCAAGTCCCATGGTGACACGGGCAGACAATTGAGGTTTGGAGCTATCCTCACTCTCATCTTCACCGATCAAATCCAATACCATTTCACTAGCTTCGATGGCTTCTTGATATTGCTCAGTGGCCAAACAGATACGTGCAATTTGTGCTTTGACAGTGATGAACTCTTCAAGACTCTTGGAGCTTTCAGTTTTCTCATATTCATCTTCAAGTATAGTGGACAATTTATCAGCAATATGCTTGCTCAATTCGAAGGTCTTACATCTTTCACTCACGGTGAGTGCAACCTTCAACCCCATCTTATCAGTAGGATAGAACTTAAGGTAGTTTTGAATGGCAAAATTGGCGATACTAAACTCTTGAGCGGTAGAAATGTCACTGGGGGAGCTGTTACCCACCCTTTTGTTCAAAACTGAAAGAGCATACAATAACTGAGCCACTGGAGAACGGCCATTGGATAAAGTGTATGCGTGAGTGAAGAGGTTGGCAGATTTCACATAGTCATCCTGTGCCCTTGATGCAAGAGCATGACCTAACCAAGCTTGTGGCGATTCAGGAACAACTGATTGAGATCTAAGGAATGCTTCTTGGGCTAATTCAACATCTCCGTATTTCAAATAAAGAGCTGCAAGGTTATTCCAGACATTCCCATCTCTAGCCTCAATGGCAGTCGCCTTAATGAAACAATGTTGACTGATTTGAGGGCTGAAACTAGAATATGCATTTCCCAATGCAACCCAGAAACTTGGATTTCTAGCTTCAAGTTGAATGGCTTTCTTCAAACATTTGATAGAAGCAGCTCTGTGGTTTTGATTTTCTTCATTCAAATTGAAGGATTGAATGTATGCCAATGCTAAGTTATAATAGTTTATGGATCTGATGTAACGGCCTTGATTTGGCAAAAGATGGATACACACTTTGAAGGAATAGATTATCAACCCTGACACGCAACCAGAATAATCTCCGTTAGCTAATCTTTCTTTACACCATTCAAGATCAACATGATCATCTGAGGAATGGCATTCTGCCACCAATGGGTCTGAAAAATCGTCAATCTCCCCCACAGTTTTGAAGATCAGTTCGACAGTTTCCATTGGAAATTCAGTATTTTCGACTCTGACTTTCAAGAAGATCTCAAGATTCTTGTGCATAGACAACCACAATGATTGAGTTTTGTGATTGATGACGGCACACTGTTCTATGAGTTCAAGAGCCTCATTATTCACGTCAAAGACCCTTCCGAAATACCCACCGCTTAAAAACTTGTCGGCCTGGTCCAACTTTGAAGTGAATAAGGCATTGATTATACACTCTTCATTGGGTTTCATAGCACGGGCTTCGTTCAACTGAGTGATTCCCAATTCAAATTCTTTGGTATCACAAAGGACCTTACCCAACATGTACTTTGTATGCCAAGAATCCGGTTCGATAGAAAGAGCTCTTTCAAATACCTTTTGGGCGGCATCCAACTTACCACAGTGATAATAAGCTTCACCTAATCCAACCCAGCACTGGATATCCATGGCAGTCATTCTCAATGCAGTCTGGAACCATTCGATGGCTTTGGAATCATCTTGCCTGTTGAGGGCAGAGCATCCCAATACTCTATAAGGCCATGCGGAATCTTCCTCTTGTTCTTGAGATAGAACCCTTCTGGAGTTTTCAGAGCTGACAATCTTGGCACATAAGATTTCTGCTACCTCCCATTCATTTTTCAGAGTCATATCCTTGACTAAGTAATGACCTGCCACAACTTGGGATACATCTAATTCAAAAGCTTTAAAGAAACACTTTTGAGCCCGTGAATCATCCTGGTAATGCTTCGTATAGATAAGTCCAAGCCAAGTGTACAGAGGTGCAAAATTGGAGTACTCTTTGAGGGATTGTATCAACTCTTGATACGGAATTGAAATTTCCACATTTGGGTCTATGAGATCACATTTCTTTGTCAAGTAACTTTGAGCAATTCTCCAATGAATTTTTGCCCTGAGTTCACAGCTTTGTATATCGCTCATCGTGACATATTTCAAAGACTTTTGCAAAAGCTCTCTTCCCTTAACATTGTTACCAAGTTTGACCTCACACCATCCATACTCCATGAGAGCGTCAGGGTCATCAGGAAACTCGGAGAACACATCGTGAAGTATTTTCTCGGCCTCTGAAACTTTACCCTTTTCTATTAGAATCAAGCCCTTACCAATACGAGCTCTTTTATTGGATTGATTTTCCTGAAGGATTCTTTCGTAGAGTTCAAGAGCCCTTCCAAAGTTCTTGGGGGCTTCGTGGTAAGTATAAACGACGGCTAAAGAACAAATGAGATCTTCTCTTGATTTTCCCAAGTCAGCACCTATGGATCTGACGAGATCTGCCAAGAACCTGATTCCTGTACGGCACATATCCGAAGCTTCGGCATACTCTCGGAAGTGGATGTAGTAGTTTATGATGATCCTACTCGCCAATACCGAAGTCTGGCATTCGGAAAATCCGATCTTGATTAATGATAAAATCTGATCGGGAAGAAGACTGGAAGAGGTTGCTGTATCATCTTTTTGGCTCTGTTGTAAACGGGCATAGTCCTCATCTTCCTCCTCTTCCTCTTCATCATTATCATCTTCTGGGCCGTCTTCTGTAGTTTGAGATGGAAGTTGTGTTTTTGTCGTATCTTCCAAATCCTTCTGGACTTTCAGTCTATCAAAAGGAGAGATATCACTCAACACAAACCCATAGAACAACTTACCCAACCCAGAGGTTGGGAAGTTCTTGATAAAAAACATCACCTGGTCTTGAGGTAACTCAGTGAAGTTACTGACGTCGAGTAAATCGAAATATATAGACCAGATAAATATACTTGGAACTTTCAACAACACCAAGTCTTCGGCCATTTCCTTGATCTCCTGAAGAAGCTGGGCCTTATCTGGTGATACCTTCAAGATATCATATTTATAGGTGAAGTACTTCTCCTGGTATTGTTTCCGTAACTCGTCGTCATTACACACATTCAAAAGCTCTTCAAAGTACTTAGATGTGTTGGAATTTTGATATACCGGATATATCAACGCATTAAGTCGTTTCTGTTGTTCAACGGTAGGATTTTTGGCCATTTTTAGTCTTTCTTTAAACGCAACCTTCGCTGCCAAATCCTGATCCTTTTTCAACAATAAATCCACGAGTTTTTGAAGGTTTTCCTCCCCCTTTCCGAATGCCGTTCCCACCGTCTCGTAGAGTGGTTCACCAGGAACACAGCGAGACAAATACAACTCCTTCAATTCCGGGTTGTTGTGTACATCATGAGCTTGAAGGTAGTTTGATGCTTCTTTTAAGGTCTCGGCAGCAGACTGGCCTTGTTCAATCTGTTTTTGCACGAATTTGGTCAAAATTTCGAAAAAGTCCACAAACCGGCTCAGCCCTTTCACGGCCAGGAAATACCCTTTCCATCCAAGCAAATTATCTGGTTCTAGTTGTGTAGCTTTATCGAAGGCAATCATTGCATTATCTGGATCATTAAGAAGCTGATGCGATTTTCCCCTAAAAATGAAGGCAAAAAAATTGTTAGCATCCTCCTCCAACACGTCATCCACATATTCAAGTGCCAATTCCGGGTCATTCTTTTCAATGGCCGCTTTGGCAAGTTTTAAATAATGTTTTGCAGCAGACATTATATAATTTGGGTTTGTGGATATGACATTTTTCATCGCACAAAGTGCATCGCGAATGAACCACAAATGGAAATTTTCACTATAGTGAAAAATCGTAAAACTATGGTAGAACTTTCACAACTGGCGGCAGGCCAGTCGCCACAATCCAACCTATGTACCCAGGTGATAAAGAAACATATGGGAGAAGTGGCGGCTGTCGTTGTTTCGACTTTAATCTCCCATGGGAGACTCACTGCGAAGGACATCTCGAAGCGATGCCGTCTTCCGATAAAAAAGGTCAAAACGTCCCTTGTATCATTGATCCAGTTACGATGTGTTTTGTACTGGAATGAAGGTGATCGGGTGTACTATAGCTTTGAAGAGCTGGGAGTGTTGTTAATTTTGCATAGTGGTCAGATGATCAACCACATTAAAGATGAGTATGGTGAACATAGTGCTGCTTTGATACAGAACTTGCTTCAGCTCGGCCATGTTAGGTCGGGTGAGTTGGTAAGAACCTTGGGAAGCTCCGATGAGCAGCAGTACCAGATGGAAAGGGCTTTGGTCCGGTTGTATGGAGATGGATGGATCAAGATTTTGCGGGTGCACGACTTCCATCCAATGGAGGATTTGTGGAATAAAATATACCAAGAAACACTTAAACAGACACCGAGATCGGCCACCACTTCAGAGATCAAACGTGTCAGTGAGGCCAAGGAGAATGCTCGGATGAAGTTAGCCAGCATGCTCGATACATCAGGAATTTCGATTTATCTGACGAGCAATGGAATCAAGACGTTGACCCCAACACTTCAGATCGCCGTTAACTACTCGAGATACGAGAAACACACCCGTAGTAAGCTGCTTATGGGGTTGTGTCAATCGAGGGTTGGAACTATCTCGGCGGCAGTGTATATGACGGCATTAAAATTGGTGGAGAAGAACAGTCCCGAAGTGCATCCATATCTCAAACAGATTGATGGGATGATATCTGACCCAGAAGCATTGGAGCTATTCGACACGCAGGAGGAGAACAGGTTGGTGGATAGTAAGGCCATTGTGTTCCGTTCACATGACGTCGTGAAACACTTCCCTAAGGGTCTTGACTTGAAAAATAGTATTTTGACTCACAACTTTTTGAAGCCTAGTAACACCAGAAAGAGAGTAGCTAGTTTCTCTGACGTTGAGAAGAACTTGAAAAAGATCAAGCGAGAGCCGCAAAGTGACGATGGTGATGATGCTGGCTTTGATGATGAAGGTTTCGGAAGCGAAGCTGATGGTGTTGGAGCCTTGGTGAACCATCATCTCAAGTTGCTTTCTTCAGCTACAAACATCCCATTCGTAATAGAACTCACTCCTAACGTATACACCATCCCGTACAAGAAATTGAAGGAGTTATTGATGGAGTACACTTATGAGGAGATCATCAAAAAGACGGTGGGCCAGGACGTATTGAGGATCTTGAGATGTATCAAAGACCTCAAGCTTGCCGATGAAAAGACCATCTCCAACACAGTGCTTCTCAAGGACAAAGTGGTCAGAAATGAAGTATACAAGCTCGTTCAGTTGAACGTGATTGAAATCCAGGAAATCCCTAGGAGTAATGATAGAGCTGCCTCCAAGACCTTTTATGCATTTAGATATAAGAAACACAATAGCTACAGTTTCTTGAAACAGTCCATCTTGTACAACATGGCCAATGTGTATCACTTGATCGACGACTTTAAATCGGAACACAAGGTCTTGTTAGCAAAATGTGAAAGAGAGGATGTCAAGGGACACGAGGCCGAGTTGTTGTTGGATAATGAGTTCCGGACCTTGAATAACCTCAAGTACCGTGAGATTAACAATATCGGTAAACTTCATAGATTATTGGGCATGTACGATGTATTTGATAGTTAGTGGAATATATTAATACACAACCGTGAAACAGAAAGTGAAATTCAAAATCAGATGTTAAGAAAGTGCTGGATTCCATTGAGTTTCCAAGTCCGAATGGATGCACCGTGTCTTTTTTGCAGCCATTCAAATATGCCGTTTCAAAAGCTAGAGACCAACATTCACGAAATCAAATAAAGTATGGGTGTATGGGTGTTTGCATGAGAACCTAGGATGTTGCCTAAACACCATGGACTATTTTGCTGGAAGATGTCGAACGTTAGCAGCAAAAAGAGATAAAGACACAAACTAAGGCTTGGATACAAGTTACTAGTTATATTATTTATTAAATACACAAACTGTGAAAGAAGGGCTGTTGATTGAATGTCTGTATCTAGCGAATCGGATATATCTCAAACTAGACACAAAATGTAAATTATGTCGCTTAAGCGTCGGCATCTTGTCCTGGGTTACAGGTTTCATAGTTCAAGAACTTGAACAATTTCCAGATAGCAAAGGCAACAACGGATCCCAAAGCTGGACCCACCCAGTAGATCCAGTGGTAATCTGGGAAACTCTTGGCAGCGACACATGGACCGAAACTTCTGGCAGGGTTCAAACCGGCACCAGTGTAGTAGACACAGATCAAGTGACCCAAGAACAAAGCGATACCAATAACAAATGGGGCCATGAAAGTGGCTCTGTGCTTTTCAACTGCCAAGAACAAGACGGTGATACATAAAAGACAGGTACCGAAAGCTTCAATAAATACACCTCTAGATCTGGAAGCACCACCACCTAAACCATTGGCAAAAGCAATTTCACCTGGGGTCATGGCAGAAGCGGCACCAGCAGCAGCCATACCGGCGATCATTTGAGAAACCATCATCAAGGCACCTCTGATAGGAGGAACGGCACCTGCCAATACCAAAGTCAAGGTCACAGCAGGATTTAAATTACCTCCAGAAACTCTGAAAAATAAGAAAACACCAACCATGACACCAAATCCGAAACCACAAGAAATCATGATCAATTGTCCTGGGTTGGATCCTTTATCTGGGATGGTTGGATCTTGATTAGCAATTTGAGCAATCACAAAGGCAGTCCACAAAAAGATAAAAGTACCAAAGAATTCACCCAAAACGGCGATCAAATGGTTCTTAATGGCACTTCCCTTGTCAGGAACGATACCTGGGGCGTAATCTTCAACAGGTTGATGAGACTCTGGGTCTAATTCTTTGTCAGAGGCGGTAGACATTATTTACAGTGTAGAAAGGGTAGGATGTAAAACAGAAATTCGGGGAATACGGATGCTTTTTATACGTATTTGCAGAGCCCCTGCAGTAGAAAATAATAGTTACCAGCCATGCAGAAAAAGAAATGTTTCAAATCAAGCTAGAGGAGTTAATGTCCAAAATTCATTAAAAATTCCTTAAGGATTTATTATGAAATGAAATTCACCTGTGGTATCAGGATGATACTGAATTGTCACTGTATCAGTGTTATTGGTATGGAAACTTGGCGATGCGATGCCATGGTGATGTCAATGATTCAACAAGGTGGATTTCGTGGTCCCTGATCTGTTTATGTCGATGATAATATCCACGTTGTTGCTGTCCACATCGATATCAATGTCTACGCAGCCAAAATGTCTTTGATCAGATTATTGGTAACATTCAACGACACAGTCCTCAAGACGTAATTTGTACCTACCAGTCCACTAGTCACACTCCCCACTATAATCACACCTCCTCCAAACCAATTATAGCTTCTGTCCAGATCACTGATATCCCATAAAATCAAAGATCGGCGGTGCATGTCCACCGACATACGACATTCGGTTTAGGCAGGTGCATAATTTCTAACTGTTTCTTTTTCTTCTTTGATATTCGATGTATGTAACCTCAACCGGCTATACCTGCGGCTCCTTAGACAGTGGTGAAGGTGACAGTATATAGTGGCTGAATGAGTTTCCAAAGTATTTAAATACTACATCGGTATCCTGATGATACAATTGTATCGCAATTATACCACACCAGGGGACTGGAGATACAACCCCAGACCTTTGGGCGGGCGTTCGCAGGGCTGGACCGATTGCGAACTCTTACCCTGGAGGAACCCTGTAAGGAATGGTCTGCGGGAACAATTTGCAAATCTACAAAATTGATATTCCTACCCAAATGGGTAGTTTTTGTTTTTATTTTTAACTCAGGTTAATTAAAGGTATTGTTATTTTTGTATTTCATCTATTTTGGGAAATGTTACTGAGGTTTGTATTTATTCCCGCAGCCGCCGTGCAGAACCGTATTGGCCGCATTTAAGAAACCTCAAAATTACGAACCACATAATCAACGCATCTCGTTGCCATGTCAATTGAGATACGAATGGAGTTTTTATCGTTGAAACTTAATATATAGCAATTGTGTCGATAATATGCCGTTTCCTGCACCCCTGTGCCTTCCCCCAATATTGACCGGTAAAAGAAAGATACAATAGCACTCCTCTGGAATGATAGCTCCGTGCTCCTGACCCGGATATTAGCTTCCGGGCCACAAACGCGGATCAATAAATTCTAGGTTTTTAAGAAATTCGAGAATTAAGATCTGCTACGTATGGGTTGAGTATAACCTTCCATACCTCAGGTGAAATACAAATTACTCCAGTATCTAAGTGTATCTCTCCTACATTCTTGACCCATCTCCGTGTTCCTCATCTCATCAACTCTCTCAACGTTGATTCTATGTTTCTTCCCACATGCACGCGCAAAAGAAAAATCACAATTTCATGTGGTGCGAGATGAAACTGTAGCACACCCTGTAATTAGGATTATTTAGAGTCCATTTACCACCAAAACCGCCAATCTCTAAATTTCTTTTTCCTTCACTGCCAACTGCGGTTCTGGTTTCATAAATAAGGGTATTAATAGACTTTTTTTTGCAACCGGGACGTATTACCGAACCGTTCCGATTGTATCCCCAGATACGTGTCTCTGTTATCAGTATATAACCCCATACATTATCATCGACACGCCAATTCAGTTGCTTGACAGCAAGCCCCTTCGAGTCTAAAGTCTTGCCGATATTCACATAAGAGGGTAGCCGGAAATTTGGGTGTTTGTGTCTCCCCTGCACCTTAAGCTTTGATCTGTCTTCCAGGGCGGAACCAGTTGTTCCAAGGTGTCCATCTCCGATACAGAGGGATGCATCTCCCGGCCACCCCACTAGGTGTGTCTCGGTCTATAAAATCACTCTGTATCCCATCGAAACTCCTGTATATTATTGAATGCCTATAAACTATCAAGAGGCTATTCCATTTCTTCGTACACCCCCTCTCAAGGTACAACTAACTTCTTGTAAGCTCCGGTGCTTGTAGTAGCCACCTAGAATGGGACTTTTACAATTAAACATTTATTTCTTAGTTCCGAATATGTATGATGTATTTATGTTCTAGTTAGAGTACCAACGTAATTGGTGTTTGGGTGAAGAGGACAACGTCCATCAATCGATTAGGAACTTAAGGGTTTTATTAAAAGTGAAAGAAGATAGCCATATGAATATGGATGATACAAGACATCACAGATTCACATCTCTGATATATGATACTTTTTTCTAAGGGCAATATTCCTCTAACTAATGAATTACCACTTCTGATATACTGTACCAAAAACTTCACCTACTAATTTCATCATTATGTGGAAAACTGGACCCATTCTTAGTTGTGTCACAAGTATCTATTCCTCTGCTGTTTTTCCCTAGTTTACTGAACATCATGTCCCAGCTATATGCATCCCTTTTGCAGCTCACGCTTTGAGATTATTTCCTTCTAACGGAACGGTCACGTTCAATCCAGAATCATGGAAAACGGCTCCCAGCCCACTTGATACAGACTGTCATCTCTTACTTGTATAGCTCAGAGGGTGTTCCAGGTCGGTATTGCAAAAATCCGGCTGTGTCTGGAATAACTACATCTTCAGGTGGATACATTACATATGGAAGTCTTTCTATGGTCCTGGATACTGTTGAACTTGTTTATCAAGCAAGTGAAGCCCAAATCGACGGGTTTTTCCTCATTTGCAGCCGTACAACGATCGCCGCAGTGATAAGTCCGATGCTCCGTTCACTGCACAGAAAAAAGCACCGTAAAGCAATCCTACTTTGACTTGTACGTGGCATTCTACTCTGATTCCTAACCCACTGATCCACCTATCCCTGTTATACGTTATATTGGTTTACCCTACAAGGGAGTAACAACATCCATTTATGGTATCACACATATTGGCCCATACACCCATATTAATACACATCATAACTCATACTCGCCCCAGACACCCATATTAACACACATCATAACTCATACATTACAAATCTCCCCATGTTTCCCACAGCACAACTTCCTCTACCTTCCCGACAACTTCCCGACAGCTTCTGAGTTATCATCTCCACTAAACCTCCCTCTTCTCATCTCTCTCACCTCTCATCTCTCACATCTCATCTCTCACATCTCACATCATCAAATCTCACTTTCTCATTCTCATTCACTCATCTCCATGATTAACCGAAATCAAAAAGTAAAACCCAAAAAACTCGACGAGTCGGAGCAAATTGTCGACTGGATCGACTCATTGAAGTCTCGTTACTCATCTACTGTCAAGTCACAATCGTCCCAATTGGCCCGGCTCCGATCCACTCGTGATGAATCTCAATTGAGAGAAAGTTACCGATCGAGGCTTTTCGATATTGATGCCACAAAAGCCTCTGAAAACCCGACCAAAACGGGGATTGATGTCGACCTGGATCTGGTCCTGGAATCAGGTGAGCTGGTTTTGATGGCTGCCGACTTTTCCGGTGATTTTGCTACTGCTGGAGCTCCTGCTACTGATATTGCTAACGAAGAAGATGACGACGTGGTGGAGATATTATCTCTGTCGGAACAGGAAGAACCTGCTTCGCCCACCGTGCTGAATGTCCCGTACCAATTGCATAACGGACGCCCGAGATTGAGTGACATGTATCACCGGTTTGAACCGAGTCACGAGTCCGACGTATCGGAGGAGATCGACTCTGATAATGAAGACAATGAAGACAAAATATCAGAGATACAAGACGTATCCAATGAATCCGATGATATCAGCCACCTTGATCATATCGATACCGGTGTTCCCCCAATCTCTCACAAACACACCTTCTCCCAGCAGAGTGCATTATCTCCCCAACAAGAACCCGAAAACCACTTCTATAATCTCAAAAATGTCCAGTTTGAAACTCACGACGAAACTCTGGAACAATTAGTACCAGAACTCGATCCTGAGCTTCAAAATCAAATCCAAACAATGGCTAATCAGCAATATAATTCCATGGTTGATGACTCGATCCCAGTTGACCAGTTCTTGGTGGATCTCGTCAAAAACCACGCTGAGATGGTAGATGCCAGTGAACCTGTTGGTGATGAATTATCGGATAGTAGTATTGGGAAGTCAGAACATGAATCTGTAGAACATGAATCTGTAGAACCTATGGCTCCGTTGCCGCAACCTTTCGAAATCCACAGCGAGACCGAAGATCATGTTCCTGAAGTCAAGGATTTCACTGTATCCGAGGGCTCTGAAGCCGATATCGAGGCTCCAGAGGATATCAAGGCTCCAGAGGATATCGAGGCTCCAGAGGATATCGAAGCTCCAGAGGATGTCGAGGCTCCAGAGAATGTCGCTTCAATAATCAAACCAGATATTGCACAAGATTCGGATTCTGACTCGGATTCTGATGCATTCCCAACCTTCAGATCTGTCCAACCTGAGACTCCTGCGGAAACCATTAGGAAATTAAAACAGACTGAAGAGAAATACGGAATCAGATTGAAGGTTAGAAAGGATTTACAGATCCAAAGTGGGTTTGATCCGGTGCTGGAGTATGTGGCATCGTTGAAACCAGTTGACATTCCCGATCTTGACGATGTTCCTACCGAGTCCGAGTCAGAGCCAGAACCGGAGTTAGAGCCAGTCCAGGAGCTTAAACAAGCACCAGTACCTGAACCTGAACAACCTGAACAACGGACTGAAATTGACCAATCTCAGTTGGGCTCTCTGATATCTGAACTTGACACAAACACACAAATACCTCTGGATGTAAGTCATGCTGATGATATGGAAGTAGATACCAATGAAGTATCTGATGACGTGCAGTCTGACCTCAATCAGCGCATACTTAACCTCAATGATTCATCACAAATAACCCATATGGATCTAGATGATAATGATAAAGTAGCTCCTTCTTCACCTATTCAGGAGGAAACTGAAGACCATCGGTCTGCTGATATAGTCCATAATGCCGCTGTCAACGACTCAGAAGCAGATGTAACGGTCTCTGACATTCAAAATATCCATCCTTCTGTTGCTGATATAACAGCCCCTGACCTTCAACGGATTGATACGTCTGCTATGGATATCACAGACCAATATGATGCTGATGATACTTCTATAGCTGATATAACGGTCCCTCGTCTCCAAAATGTCGATACTTCTGTGGCAAACTTCACTACCGATACTGTCACTGAAGTGAATCAGTCTGATATATCATATGGAGAAACCGGGAATAATATTCTTGATTCGGTGGATTTTTCATCTGTAGCCCAAGCTCCTGAGACTCTGGATTCAAAGGGTATTGCACCTTTACCGGAACCATTCACCATTTCTTCTGAAGAAGGTGGTGGTGAGCCTGAGAAGCCAGTTGTCAGACCAGAAGAAGAGCAGGTACTCGAAGCCACTGGTGAAACGCAAAATACTTCTAATGTTAATTCCGACATTGCCATTGAAGAGGACTCCTTGGTCCAGGACCCATCCAATGAGGATCCAGTATACGAAGAAAAGGTCGTCGGTGAACCTCAGGGGGCAGAAAGTAATAAGGATGATCAAAATAAGGAAGAAGAGGCAGCATTGAAAGAATCGGTCATTGAGCCTCCTGTTCTTGATAATATAAACTCTTCAATGGTGAACGAAACGACATTCGTGGATGATCAACCAGATGCTCCATTGGATAATGATCAACCAGATACTCCATTGGATAATGATCAACCAGATGCTCCATTGGATAATGATCAACCAGATACTCCATTGGATAATGATCAACCAGATACTCCATTGGATAATGATCAACCAGATACTCCATTGGATAATGATCAACCAGATGCTCCATTGGATAATGATCAACCAGATGCTCCATTGGAGGATGTTCAAGTTGAAGATGTGGTTTCTGATGAACCAACAGTTGTTACTCCGCTGGAGGTGCAAGAATTCGTGGTGGAATACCCAGAGGGTGCTGAAATCGAAATCAGCGAGAGTTCAGTCATCCACCAGTCAGAGGGCCTTGAGCCGGAATCACCTTTACAAGAATCCGCTGAACCCCCTAATAATTTGAGTTTGATCTATGAACAGCTTTCTCAAAATAATTCATACAACGGCGATTTAATTCAACCCACTTCAATCACCGAAGTCGTACTTGAAGAGCCTCGATTCCTGGTGGAGGAAGTCGATATCAATGAGGAAGAGAAAATGATACACCCTTCCGAAGTCACATTTCCACAGGATAAGTCACAAGGTGGCTCCAGTTTGAGACATGACATTACGGAAGATCTTGTTAAAGATGAAGAACAGTCGAATGAAGAGAAGGATGAAGAGCTCCTAGAAAGTACTCAAAATGTGCCTGAGGTAAGTGACGATTTGGATTTATCTCCTGAAGAGGATCAACAACAATCCCACACTAAGAAAAGAAAATTCAGTGACACCGAAGATGATGGAAATGTCTCTACACGTGTTGATAAGAGACCAAGAGTTTCTGGTTCCAGATTTAATCCGTTTTCATGGGTCAAAAGTTTCTTTGCTTCTTCTCCAAAATTGCCTGAGATCGCTGAGATCAAGACTCATGTAGAAAGCGAAATCTCTGGAGCTACTGATAGAGAAGAAATTGGAATTGTGAAGGATCTTGAAGAAGATGACCTGGAGACGAGTTCCAAGTCTGACCAGCTTGAACAGGCTGGAGAGAACTTGGAGGAGACGAAGGAGGATTCTATGGATCAACACGCCAACCAGGAGGTGGAAATATCTGAAGTCAAGGAAGAACCGGAGGCAGAAACACCAGATGCCAAAGATTCATCCATCAAAGAAGAAACAGATGCCAGAGAACCTTTAGTTGAAGAAGAAGAAGCTTCTAAAGAAGATAAAGAATCTGCAGTAAAAATAGAGGTCCAAAAGGACGAGAAGATCAATCCACACCCTACGAAGGTCCTCGGACTTGAAATAGATCCCTCTGTTCTCGAACCTGCCCATGGTCTCAGAGATGGACACACTTTCGGAATCGATCTGCATCCTGAAGAAGAACCCAAACCAAGAAGAAGCACTAGGGCCAGAAAGGCTGCTGAAGTATCTCAAGGTCAACCTGAGTCTGAACAGAAAGAAGCATATGAATCCACCATGGAGCCTTATGCTGACTCTAAAGCAGAAGAGACTGCCGAAAATATAGCTACTTCTGACACCAAAACTAAGCTGAAACCAAAAACAAAACCGAAACCAAAACCAAAAACTAAAAAGCCTGCTAAAAAGGTTACCAAGCCAAAGGGTTCTCCTAAGAAAGCCTCAAGAAAGAAGAACTCCATTGACACCTCAAAGCTTGAGCCTTCAAAGCTCGATTTTTCAAAGCTAGAAGCGGGCGTAGAACCAGATACACAAGATAAGAAGTCCCAAAATTATCCAGCAGATCGGACCAGATCAAAGTCACCTTTGAAAGAAAGTCTCAGGGATATCATAACCGAAGATGTCCCTATTGGACAAAGAGTCCGTCAGAAGAGAAAAGCTGCCATAACCAAAAAAGAAGCCGATGAAGAACAAGACTCGAGAGGCAGGTCGAGAGATAGGCAACCATAATCAATTGTACATATGCATATATATATATATAATTCTATCAAGATAATAAATAATAATAAATAAACTATTTACAAGAAATTAAAATTAAACAATGTGGCCCATCAAAAACTCAAAGGTTCCAAAGAATACCATATTGACAATAAAAGATCTACTCAACGAGATTCCAAGTCCTCTATACATGGACCTACTGATTGAAACCTTGGTGTTCCGGATAGGTTCCGGGGCTAATCCATCTTTCTTTCTAAAAATGTTTTCCACCACCTGTTTTTGGAGCAACGATTTGGAAGTGTCTATAGGAAATATAAAGATCCAACAAGTAATACCAGAAAGACCCCCTGCAAGCACAATTGCAAAAGGAGAGTTGACCTTTGCGTCGGAGTTGATCAAATGATTCATGGAGTATTTCATGGTTTCGTAGACCGAATAATAGATCCCTGATGAGAGAGCATCTCTTACAATATGGTATCGGAACCCCGAGTATAACCCTTTAGGTCCTTCATACTTAATGATTTTCCTAAACGTGGCAATTGTTGAGGAGCTACTCAATGTTTGACTGGCAGCACCACTCTTTCGTTCCACCAACTTGGAGATCTGGGCAAAGATCTTTGTGAATTCAAATGGACAAGCAAAAAGTGAAACCCCGGCTCCAGCAATGATCCCCGACATAAAACAAATTGGGACATTCTTTATAAAAGGATGTGTTTCGGCCGTAGAATCAGCATACAAGAAATCATGAACAAAAGGCTTACATTGAGTGAAAATCGATACATTGATCGATTTCGATGCCAGTGACGATAAAAGAGGAGCTATGATTCCCCGAAAAAAACCCTGAGCTCCTTCAGCTTTGAAGGTTTTTTTAACACAGTCGAAATAACTCCGGAATTCTGGATGGGTCTGCATCCTTGTCTTGACGGTATCCAACGGGAACCCTATGGTGGTAGCAGCGAACGAAGCAGCGTAAGAAAGTCCGGTCGAGCGATAAGGCTTTAAAAACTCGGGGAAAATATGTATAGCATTGGAATAGTCTATAGTACCAGTGATAGCAGGAATACCTCCAACACCACCAGCACCGGCACCGGCACCAGCAGTTGGTTTGGGGGTTTCAACAGTCATTATAGATTAATTTGCACTCGTGGTGAGGACTTATCAGATGAGATAATGCGCATCGTGCCTTTTATGTCTATTACTATATACAAACTAATAACCTCTTCTTTTAGCATCCTTGACTTGGTCCAAAAGATCCCGGAACCCTTGGTTGAATCTCCGTGTTTTCCAGGCTCTCTTCATCTGTTTCCTGAGTTTAGCATTTGGAATGTGTCTTGACTGCACTTTTTGCAATGCCTTGATCCGGTTACTTCTGATGATATTGGCAATTCCCGATACTCCGTACGAGATATTACCTGGCAGCACGTCGATGGTTCTTCCAGCATTTGGTCCTGTAATACGGATACTTTTGGCCACATCTCTAGGGTCTCTTTGTGTAGTCACATCCAAGCCCAAATCATCGTGGTACCTGGTGTTACTGGCTGGTTTGGCCTCAAGGTTGTTCAACACATCAAGAAGGTTGTCGCTAATCCCTGAGTCGGCTTTTTCTGGTTGAGTTTCACTGGTCTTCACGGCCTCGTACAATTGGTCTCTCAAGACGTTAGAGTCCTTTGAAAAGTCGTTGGAATTAAGCATCTTGGTGGACATACTGAAGTTACGGAAACTCTGAGCCATGTTTGGTACACTGACCATGATACCAGTTACAAGATTACTATACCCACTGTTCCTTAATATATATCTTGAAAGCATGATACTTGACTGAGAAGGTCTTGAAAAATCTTGGAAAATTGTGAAAAAATGTTTTTGTGGATATAAAAAAATGCACAAAAGTGCGAAAGGACTTAATCTGTAAGATTCACTGTTAGAAAGGAGCATGGTTAGAAATAAAAGTACTATATGTTCCGATATTCTTGAGTGTTCGGATGTGGGTGTATTCAAAATACCTCCTGGTAGTATTTCCGTCAGCCAATGGAATAAATATGAATCTAGTTCCATCTGGAAAGGTTGCTTACGGCTTCTGGAGCAGGAAACTTTCATAGAGGAAAGTGATTCGGATGAACTCTCCGATCTGGACGATATAATTGACACATCTCATTTGTTGCCGGTGGATAGGATATGTCTCAAGCTTGAGCTTTACAATGAGATTTCAGCAGAAGACGGTGCCAAGTCCCGAGACACCTGGGCTATGGTTTGGTATAATCCAGTGCATAAATTGAAGGGCAATGAATATTCGACTAATCTTGAAACGATCCAGAGAACAGAGTCTTATAGACATTTTAAAATTATAGCACAGATTCCAGGAACTGAATATAATGGTCTGAGTTCCAGAAAAACTGGGGTTGTACAAGTAGCATTGGGGTTGAAATTTGGAGATAAGATAGATGCATATACATTCATAGAACGACTCGATTCCTACCGCAAACTGTTTAACAGCTTTGTGGAACAATATGAGTTTGAAAGAGAAATGGAAGCTCTTACAGATAAACAGGACCATCTTGATATAAACGATGACAATGATAATGATGATAATGACGACGATTTCGGTGACTTTATAGGATAATCATATATGACATACTACATCACAAATATATATATGTATTGCATTAAAACTATCTCTTCTTAGAATAGTACATCTTCTTAATGATTGGATTGTGTCTTATTTCCTTATTCTTATTCTTGCTGTACTCGATATATGCCATATCTTCTCCTCCGGCTAATCCAGCTAATGATCCAGCATTCTTTACTGCACTACTGTTCTCGGATTTGATTCTTTCTCCTCTAGCGAAAGTGGTGTCAGCATCATCACCAACTTCTAAACCAGCTGCATCTTCGTTTTTCAATAGAACTTCCTGTAAGAGTTCTCGTCTTTCTCTTGGTGATGCATATGCTAGATTAGGTAATTGTTCCATCCCATTTAAATGAGTGATGACTTTAAAGGCATAACCTTGGTCCACCAAAAATGCCTGTCTCTTAGTAGAATAGTACATTTCCTGAGTGTCCTTGGAAACTAATGAATAGAAGAACGCATTGAAACCTTCGTCGTTTCTTCTTTTGGCTCTCAAAATTCTACCCAATCTTTGAGCTTCTTGTCTACGAGATCCATAATGTGATGATATTTGAATCAAACATGTGGCCTCTGGTAAATCGATTGATGTATCTCCGACTTTCGATAAAAAGATAGTATTAATTTGATCATTATGTTGAAAATTCTGTAAAATCTTCATCCGTTCTTGTTGAGGTGTTGACCCATAAATAAACGGCTTACCCAATTTCAATGCATATTCTTGTAAGGCGTAAACGTTATCACTGAAAACGATGATCTTGTCTCCCCTCTTTTCATGGTAGTGAATCAAAAATTGACAAGCTTGGAATTTGGTGGGGTTCATAATATACAAAAGCATTTTCTTTCTAGCAGTTTCCCGTAAGTATTCTTGATAGAATTCAGATGTCATTGGACACCATACTTCTGCACATTGAACGTTTGCAATATGTCCCTTTTGTGCTAAATCCATCCAGTTGGCTTCATATAACTTAGGTCCAATCAAGAAATTCAAATCATAAATTTTATCATCTTCACGAACTAAAGTAGCCGTCAATCCAAGTTTTGAATGTGCAGCAATAGTAGTGACAACTCTTCTGAACATAGCAGCCGGCACCACATGGACCTCATCCAAGATGATGAAACCCCATTCACGAGACGTCAAGAAGTCCATAACTTTTTGAGAATCGTAAGATCTATTTCTAGTATTAGCCACCATCGAATAAGTTGAAACCACTAAACCAGCATCTGTCGAGAACATCTCTTTATTTTCTGAAGTGAAAGCGGCAACAGACTCAGGTTGGATAGTACTCCATTGCAAAAATTGTTGTCTCCACTGCATAACTGACACAGAAGAAGTACATAAAACAATCACTGATTTTCTGATTGTACAAGCAGCGGTAATACCCACAAGAGTTTTACCAGCTCCACACGGTAACACGATAATTCCAGACCTTGCTCTACCATTACCAAACATTTTTGACAATGACTTTTCCTGATAAGGTCTAATTTGGGTAGAAGGTTTTAAATCTATCTCAAGATCAGGATTCCGGGCATCATTACGGAAATCATATTCTTCCAACACGGGATATTCGATATCAGAGCATCTTTTCTTGACAATTTCTACAGAATCATTGGATATCTCAAATGAATGGACCGCATCAGTATCGTCATCGTCTTCCTCTCCTGTCTTGTTCCCCACCACGGATGCAAAGATGTCTTCTGTTTTTTCATCGCTCTTATTATCATTCTTCAATTCCTTTGTTCCAGGGATTTTCAAATCACCTTGTTGAGGAGCTGCTACTTTCACAAGCCCCGTGGAATCCACCGTCGTGCTTTCACTATTAATTCTCAAAGGACCAATTACTGGGTCTTTCAAAAGCATTTGTAATACATCTGCTTGTGCACTTTCAACAAAATATCTAGTATTCTTCAACACCAATTTCACCTTACCATAAGACACAGTAGCCCCTCTGATAAAATTCACAATGGACTCCGCCACTGGGACTTTAGACAATCTATTAAGAACCTGAATGATATCATCTGTTTCCAACCCCACCGATACTGCGGCATAAAGAGAATATGGAGTAATCTTATACTCATGAATGTGAGATGGACGACTTACCGGTTCTGCAATTGTAATCAAAAAATCCTGTGCCTGTTCTGCTAAAGGCGAGAAAGATTCCAACACGATACGACAGTCTTTTGGTGATATCCAAAGTGGTCTGGAAAAATGATCAGGCTTTAATCTAAGGTACGAGAAATCAGATCTACCAAACGATCTCGAAACGGCGTCCGGAACGTAGTCTTGTGGAATGTCCGGGGTGAGTTCTACCAAGTCCTCCTCATCGAAGTCCTTATTACTTATACTTGCCTTCAAAGCTTCTATACTTTCATCGGCCTTGCGCTTTTTATCCTCATCTTCTTTACTGATTCCTGGAGCATTGGAAGGCTTTGTACTGAGTTTTCTCTTTTTTCCAAAGCTATAGTCCTTGTCAGCATCATCAGAGGAATCATCCGAGAAGTTCCCGTGACTAAGTTCTGTATAATTAACTGATTTACCCCTACGAGACATAAAAAGCACGTATCAATTGAAACTGATAACTTATTACAAATGCGCATTTTACCAATGTGACCTGTAACATACATCTAGAAAATGTCCTGCACACTATCTGGTTTCAATTATTAGCCTCTATTATTATACACAATTTCTACTTAGTTTAATCAGTGAATTTATAGGATCCGGATGCAAGGGTGATGGAACCCCCTCTGTAGGATCCCTTTTTCATTTTATTTTTGTTCTTGGTGAAGTCTTTACCTCTGACTTGAAGCAACTTTTCGTTAGCCATCTCTCCCCAGGTACCAGCAGCACCTTGATAAGTGTTATCTTGTAAAGTTTGACTTTCGAAGGAAATCTTGGAACGGTCTATTCTAGAGAAGTGTTTTCTTTGACCTGGTTTAAGCTCCTCCTCGAATTGTGGTTCGGGAGATGTGCTGATGGATGCTGTAGAGGATTCTGGGGTTGAGTTTTTGATTTCAACTTTGATCTTTTTGGAGGAGACTACTGGGGAGTCATTTTTTCTCTTCTTTGATGGGGCTTCTGAGTCGGAGTCGGAATCGGAATCTGAGCTTGAGTCAGAATCTGAGCTGGAAGAGCTGGAAGAGCTGGAGTCACTGTCACTGTCACTGTCAGAGCTGGAGTCAGAATCACTGGAGTCGGAGTCACTATCAGAGCTAGAACTGGAGTCTGAATCGCTGTCAGAATCACTGTCAGAGCTGGACTCTGAGTCACTACTGGATCCGGAGTCTGAATCACTGGAATTTGAATCTTCCTTCTCACCCTCTCCGTTCTTGTCTTCGTCTTCACTTTCATTGTCACTGGAGCTAGAGCTGTCACTGTCGCTATCGCTTGAGTCGGAACTAGAGCTGCTGTCGCTGTCACTGTCACTATCGCTGTCACTGTCACTTCCACCACTCACATCTTTTGCTTCCAACGCATTTTCCAAGTCGTCGGTGATCTCAGGTAATGCAAGGTTATTGGCTTTAATGTCCTTCTTCAAGGCCTTGGAAGCCTTTTCAAAGTCACTTTGTTGCTCAAGATACTTTAAAATGTATGCAATTACAAGTTCTTTAGATGCCATCACTGATAACTGAAAAAAAAATTCTGCGATGAGCTCTGCGATGAGAAAAAATAGAGATAACGAGATCAGAGATAGTACATTGAGCACAAAATATATTATCTAAATCACAAGTGGGGCATATCTTTGTTCTTTGTAAAATCAACTGCTTCAAAAACCATACCCTGCAATAAAAGTCCATACTGGTGATCTCCAATTTTCTTTTTATCACCTTTAAAGACCTCATCAGGGTAATGCTTTGCGTTCTCGATTGCAGCATCTGCCCGTTTACTCAAAGTCTCAAAAATATACGACACCAATTCGTCTGGTTGTTCTCCCATACATAAATGACCAGCATCTTTCAAAACATGGTAATCAAACAATGAGTTCTCATTGGCATTCTCTTTGAAATAGACATTACTCTCCTCGATGTTCCAAGAAGCATCTTCTCCAATCACAAACGCAACTTTACATTCAAGTAACTTGATCATCTCAAATGATTTACGAAGGCTCAAAGCCGATGAAATATAGCATATCATCTGGTTTCTTCTACTGCATCTACTTCTATACTTCACAGTTCCAGTGGAAGGGTCTTTCACTGTGTAATACTCCTTATCGATGAATTCGTCCAATACATCTTCCCTCATGGGACTATAGAAGGAAAACTCCCGGTAGTAGGTCTTGAACTCTTCTAAACTGTCAAATTCGTCCTGTATTAAACTTTCCATCTTTCCAAAGATTTTCTTGTACCTATTGGCATACTTCATATTATAGTAATAAGGGGCTTCAATTGGCATGATAAGATCAAACAATTGAGGATCAAATAACCCAGCCATCAAAGTTTGAGCTCCACCAAACGAATGTCCAATGGCAATGGTCTTGTTCCACTTGTCATTAATAAAATCATTACATGTTTCTTTCTCGTGTCTAATCACCTCAATGATATCTTTTCCTCCATCTCCCCATCCATTGATCCATCCAAGTATGTGAAGGTTCTTCATGGCCGATTCTCCATGACTGATATTGTCAATGGAAATCACCGAACCCAAGTACCATCTAGCCTGGTTTTCTGACTTCTCAAATAGCTTGGAAATATGGTAATTCCAATGTTTCTGTTCAACCCTGTAGCATGGCTGAATACTAAGTTGATCCTTACCTTATCAGTTCCCAATTGAGGAGCGACGGTAGTGAATTTAGAATACACCACTTTCAAATTTTTTTGGTCTTCTTCCAAGATAGTCGTACCGGGAGTACGAGGATAGTGGGCATTAACTAACTTCTCTTCTACGTTGTATAATTGGGACATTTCTTTTACAATGTTTGTTGGATTCAGCAAATTTTTATGCCGATTGTTCAATGCAGCTGACTTTTACATTCAGTTGTATATTAAGGTTTTTTCTGTGCACACTTGCGGGGAGATCGTATTTTTTTTTTTGCAGCCATTCTTGTTTGTGGATGTTCCGTATATTACATGTTGTACTATTTTTGAGAGTTGGAAGAGTTGGGAAGATCGGGTCTTGCAGTGCTGTCTTCTTTTCTGTTGATATCAATATCATATTCGGTACCGTTTGAGGTGTCTCTTTTGTTAAATTCCTCCATTCTCTTTTTCCACCATCTCTTGGACTCTTTACGTTGGATGTCTTCCAAGAGATAATCGGAAAGTTCATCATCCTCTTCCTCATCGCCGTCTTTAATTTTCTGTTTCGATGATTTTTCGAGCAGAATTTGATAATTTTTGGTCTTATCGTTCGGGTGACTTACCCGATAATGACTTCCGTATCCAAGATCTTTGATGATAATCTCCCTTGTTCTACCTAAGGATTCAATGTCAGCCACTCTCTCGATAGTGTTATCAAGTAATTCGTCAAAGTTAGATTGGGAAGCTATTTCGTGAAAAGCTCTCATCATAGGGACAGAATCAGCCCTTACACGAGACTCCGAGTCAATGGTAAAGATGTTCAAATTATCATATTGTTGAATGTAGTCCGGTCTAGTCATGATTTGTCTGGCCCTCCAGAGTGGTAATTCGGGTAATTCGTGGTTCTTGAGTTGGTCTTTTGCTTCGGGTAACTCTTGTTGAATGAGAGTATTCAGACGGTTTCTATCCATCTCCACAAACTCTCTCATCAAGAGCATGGCCGAAGAACTGAACTTACCGTGTTCCATAACATCATCATCCATATTGAATCCCAAAATTCCACACTGATTCAAAAACCAAGTCTTTTCTCTGTCAATGATTTCATGACAGGCATTGAAAATGTTCTTGTGTCGGGCAACTTGAGAGATATGTTGAGGTCTGCCTCCAATCAAATCATAGACCTTGTGACATTGATCATCGTCCAATTTCGTATCTGGGAACCTATGACGTGGGAAGTGTTTTTCTCTGATAAATTTCAATGCCTTGACAGTTTCGAGTCTATTGAAGTCTCTTACGTTGATTAACTCTAATCTGGTACCAAGCTTTTTCAACTTCTCATAAACCCAATAATCATCAGAGTTGAAAATGATAGTCATCAAGCCCGAACCACTGAGAGCTTCTGCCTTCTGTTGAAGCAGCTCGATAAGTTTGATACCTTCTTCGTTTTCTTTGATTAGATGGGAATTGTTGATAATCAAGACAAGTGGTCTATTGTTATGTCTAGGAACTCTTCTAATGGCCAATTCTTCCAACTTATTAAAAGCCCTTTCGATATCCAACAATGCTGTTGTGTCTCTGGGTCCTCTGATACTGAATAATGACCCAATATAATCTTCATTGAAAGTAAAGTTCAAAGCTCTTCCCAATCTAATTCTAAAGATTTCCGGATCAGAATGAGCATCAAGAATGGCCACATTGAAGCCATTAACTTTCTTCATGGATTCCAACAATAATGATGTCTTACCAGTACCCTTCTCTCCCACTACCAAGAAATACCTTCCAACGATTTTACCTGCCACAATATCATCCAAGAGCTTCTGTTGAGGCCTTTCGACCCAATACTCACTCAAATCGTGAGCATTACATTCAGCTTCCTCATCTAAATGCTTGCTTGTTCTTTTGTGGATTGATAATTGGTAAGCAGGATCACCATAGTCGAAGGCCAAATCCATTTTGTCCAAGACATGAACATTGTAGAATTTATGATAGAGAATTCCAGCTACACCCAAGATGGCAATAGAGCTGAAAGTGATCCCAATTGTTTCAAGACATTTAAAGAAAAAAGAGCTCAATTTTTGCATTGATTTCTGAAATCTCGTTGGCTCCGGTTCCTCTTCCTCTTCCTCCTCTGGTTCCTCCTCTGGTTCCTCACGAGGTGGCTTTTTATGATTGTCATCACCTCCATTACCACCACTCGATACTTGACTCGAATCCTGTGATTGGGGATCCTGTTTCGACCTCTTATCAGCATCTTGAGTCGTATTTTTTACAGGTGGTTGATTTGGATCGTTTTTCGGAGTCAGTCCACTAGAACCCGAACCAGTTTGCTGAACACCCAAATTTTCAACTTCTTGGGACACAGCTTTAGCAACGGGAACACTATCATTTTCAGTTTTGTACTCATCTTCTTTCTTATCAGTCTTTGCCTTCTTTAACTTCTTTTTGAGTTTCTTCTTGTCTTTTTTCAACTCATCATTCTTCTCCTCTAAATCTTCACTCATCAATTCTTCCACTACATCAAAGGGCAATAATGGATTCAATCGCACTACACTGGAGCCAGTGAAATGTCTGATATTAGTCAGTGCCAAAGGCCGTATAATTCTATATCCACGAGTTATATTTACATTTCGAATGACCAAATGTCGACAGTAATTGCTGAGTGCCAATTGCCGGAACATTGGAAATCGGTGTTATCTGAAAAAAAAATTAATTATTTACCTAAGCCACTTTACGATAAGTCAAAACCCGCGTCTGAGTTAATAGCGAACAAGAGCTTCTTCCTCAAAATTTCCTTGTCACTATAATCGGGTAATTTGAGAAGATTAACACACGTTGAAGCAGTTGGAAGTCTATCTGTTGATTTTCCGGAATTTCTGATACCAAATCTGGGATTTAAAGCCTTGAATCCTAGAAGTGGTGCTCTTGAAACTGAAGTGACAAACTTCAATAACTTACTCTGTTCTACAGTATCCATCTCTTCTATAACCTCCCAGAAATACCTGATGGTTGCGTCAGTTTCCCAGTATCCACCATACTCTACATGCTGTTTCCAATCATCGAGGTTAAGCTTAGACTTGGATCCTGAGATAAGCATTTGCAATTCATTGAAATCGAACATTTTCAACCAACTGGATGAAACTATTTCAAACACTCCTTCGAGGAAATATCTGGATTGAAGATGAAGTGAGGTATTAAGCTTAAAATTGGCCATTTGGTGGATGTAGTTTAATCTGTTGGAACCTTGAAGTCGGATAGAATCTCCACGTGGAGCTAGATTAAAGGTGAAATTTCTGTTATTTGCATTAGCAGACACTGTGAAATTCAAATCTAATTGTTCAATCTCTTCATCAGACATGTTTGAAAGCTTTATCAAATTTGAAAATAATTCGGGATCTAAAGAATTCAAATCATTCAAACTGTTTCTCATCAAGTTTTTAGAATTACACCACTTATTGAGAAAGAATGGGGCGAATGAAATATCAATCAAGACGTTATCATAAAGACACTTACCAACCACATTCCCCAAAAATCGCAACAACTGAAGCTGTTGAGTGACTTCCTCAGGATTAATCTTATTGTAATACTTGACGAAAATCTCTTCGTTAGGATATAGTTGATTGTTGGATGTTTCGTTAAAGAGATTGTACCCACCAGGTGTGAAACCTTCTTGAATCACCCCGTTCAAAAATTCTTTGGTCAACCCACCCCCATCTATTCCAGCTTCTTGTCCCCATTCGTTGTATAATGTTACTTGTAACTTATGTTTCATCTGACCCCCAGACAGTCCCAAATGCTTGAAGCCATCTTCAAGTAAATGATCTCTCCTAGCATGGACCTCAGTTTTATCCAGATATTCAAAAGCAAAAGGATCTCCCAGCTCCTTCAACTTATCGATCAGAATTAATTTTTGTAGTATCTGTACTCTATCATTAAATTCGATAAAGAAAGGAACTTTATTCAAGATTTCCATTCTTGATAGCGTATCGTTATTAATTTTATCCGTCTTCATCAAGGTGAATTCCTCTTCATCTGAATCTTCAAGCAATTCTTTCTGATCAGCTTCTAAAAGGAGGACATTGACAAGGGAATCGATATTGAATGAACTGGTCTTGACTTTCCAGAAGCCGGGAGCCAAAAACTTTAATCTCAAATTCTTCAAGTAAAGTTGATTCAACAATGATAAAGAACTCAGTTTCAACTTTTTATAATCATGATAAATCTTTGGGGTATAGGAATAGTTAGAGTTGAAGATGAGGGTTAAACAAAGGTGCTTAAAGAAGACTAAGAAATCACAAACCTCGGTAATGGATAATCTGCCAGTCTCGAAACTTTCAGCATCATTCGATACAATCAACCAGTATGAATAAAGCTCTTCAAACGTGAACAATACTTTCCAGAAATATTCAATCTCGTCCGGATCAAGGCTCTCATATAATTCGAGGATCTCTGAATATTGGAGGTAATCCTTTTCCTCAGCCGAAATCGACTCAATTCTACTATAAATTTGATGTTGGCGTAAAGTTTCGTAGAACCATTTGTAAGAATCCTTGTTAATGGTAATCAACATGCAAAGACGAGATTTTTGTGATGGCACCAAGTATAGAAGCGTGCATAAAATCGTTAGGGACAGCATAGCGTATTTAGAAGTGGTAGACTTAGACCTATCAAGGATCCGTTGAATGAAAGATCCCGAGTACAAAACCACCAACACATCTATGACATTCTGTGATACCGATACCCATTTTCCACTTGAGGTATCTTCTTCATCATCATCGGTCATACTATCATCGGCCAAGCGAACTGAACAAGTGACTGCCGCCAAGATATTCGCCACAGATACAATATCATCATCAGCCCATTTATTTTTACCATGAGCTTCAATGAATTTCGTGAGAATGGAGATCTTGTCTCCATCACAAAGTCCATCAAACTGATGGATATCAATATCCACCAAGGCAGATTTTATCATAGGGTAATACTTAACATCAATGCTATCGATATGGCACAAAAATCCCAAAAATGCCGTCACATAATCACGTACATTCACCTGGAATATTACCTCGATCACCAGCAGATTATTATGATCTTTCCTTATTAGTCTGGACATGGCTCTAATGAAGTTGGGGTACCGGGTGTTTGGAGATTCCTGTAATGCCAACTTCATGCACTCGGTGATGTTTTCGACAAAATCGATAGACCAGTCAAATTCCGCCACTCTCATAAGACTCCGGATAACCACTTTACTTAAAAGTCCCTTTGTGGACCATTTCCTCATATTCTTCAACACCAACTTTAAGCATTCATCTGTTGTTTGTGGAACGTTATAGGGAAGTTTCCAGGTCGAATAATATTCGAGGTCAATTATCCAGCTATTATATTCCTCTTGTGAAGAAGGGGTCTTTTTGACCCATTTATTGTACGAATCAGATACGGCACGTCTCTTTTCAAGATAATTCAAGACGTATTTGTAAATCACATTGAGAGCTCGATCTTTCTTCCGTTGTTCCTCTCTTTGAACCCGTTGTAACTTGGACTTCTCAAGATAGTTTCGATTGAGTAGGGTTGGTCTATCACCAAGATTTACTACTCGTTTCCTACTTTGTCCCGTGAAGTTCATCATGATCAGATCAATTGATAGTTATTTTCTAGTTCCTTTATCCGATTTGCGACTTTATGTGTGCAGGAGCCAAAGTTAAGAGAAAGTTGAGATAGTGAAGAGAAAGTCTAGTGTACAGTAATAGTGTACATTAATAGTGTATTGTATGTTTGTGCATGGTATGTTTGTGAATAGTTTCTAATACATATAATATGTTTGCAATATCCTTACAGTAAATACCCCGCCAAATCCCCAAAAGACTCCATAATAAAGCATGGGATCATTGAGCTGTCTAAAGAGCTGAGACCTGGTAAATCACGGGCCTTGGTTCCTCCAGTCAACACCAAAATAGAGCTTCCATTACCACCACCAAGCTCACCATCATTTCCAAACTTTATGTCAGTGTACAATGTATCGCCCACCATGATGGTTCTTTCTCTACTAAATTCCTGATGTCTAAGCACTAAATCTAAAAAGATGGGACTCGGTTTACCCACATTGATGAAGTCTCTATGTGCAGTGTATTCCATGAAATTCACTACACTTCCTCCAGCTGGTAAAATAATTCCATCCTGTGCAGGGTATGATCTATCTATATTAGTTCCGATGAATGGAAGTGCTTTGTGGTCGTGCAATAAGTACTGTAATGTGGTTGCAATTCGAGTATAATTGAACTTCTTGGTACTTCCCACCACCACGGCTTTCACATCTGGATCCACCTTCAAATGCGAGTGGTCAAAACTGAATTCCTGGTCAAGAAGAGGATCTGAGCCTCCAACAGGAATATATCCCTGTTCTCGTAATTCTTCTTCGACTCCATGATCCCCCAACACCCATATCTTGGATCCAACTGGGATTTTTAACTCATCTTTAAGCTGTAAAGCAGCCGCATAACAAGTGGGATATAAAAGCTCTTTATGAATCCCTTCAAACCCCAATCTTTTGAACTTTTCCACGTACTCGTCTCTTGACTTTGAGGAGTTATTCGTTATGAATGCATATTTCTTTCCCCTAGATTCAAGTAGTCTGATGGTATCAAGAACACCTGGAATAAGGGTTTCATCAAGCCAAATAACCCCATCACAATCGAAAAGGAAATTATCGTAATCTTCGAGAAGAGATTCTATTTGGGCTCTATTTTCTATCTTTATCGGTTTTGTCATTGAAAACTGTAGCGAGTATCTATCGGGCCTCGTAGGTTATCACCGGATTTTCCATGCGACTGAAAAATTCCTATGCCGATAAGATGTGCACTGAAAATGTCAATCCGGTCCAACAAAGCACTCACCTGAATACCGATGTCGTGGAAGCTAGAACGAGTCCGGAGAGAACCACATCCACAGTAGCCGAAAAAAAATCAAAGAAAAAGACCAGAAAACCACAAACTGAACAAGAGTACCAGATCCAGAAGCAGATGTTCACCAGCCAAGGACCAACAATAAATACAGATAATTGGTTATATGATAAAAATACGCTAACAAACCTCGACAATTCCAAGAAGACTGATAGAGTCAAAATGCTTAATGTTTGTGAAAAAGCCTACTATGACAGAGATTATCAAAAATGCCTAGAGCTCATCGCAGCAGCTGAGGAACTCTTTGAAGTGGACTATGACAAAATAGTACCCCGGGAAGAACTCAACAAAAAGTCACAAAAGAGCAATAAAGTGGAGAGACACATCCTTGATCTCATGCATATTAAACAAAGGTGTCTTGATAAACTAGCTCTGTGAATCGTGTATCATAATTATGTACCAATATAAAGTATCATTCAATCTCGTTTCAACCAAACATGCAATTCCACATAACTCACCATTCGCTTCTTGAAGATCGTATCATCTATTGGTTCCTGGCCATCAATTAACTTTGCATCTTGGTCTTCAAAGGGCACAAACTCATCGAGAACTTCCACCGACCCCGTCAATACGTCCACCTTATAGTTGTGTTCATTCTGGAGTTTATTAGCTATCCCCAATGTTCTCTCTATGGTTTTCCCCATCCCTTTAACGGTTATGTATTTGACTTTTTTGTATTCACCTCCCTGAAACTTTCTAGTATTACTAGTGATGGTCTTATTGAACTTGTCTAGTTTAGCAAGAATCCGCTTAAAAGCAGCAATGAAAGGCGTTGATGACTTCATAAGAAATGTGGTATCTCTCTCCACCACGCCGACTATGTTGGCATTGGCACTATGTTTTATGAGTTTCCCATTTATACGGGCTTGCTTGGGATGAGCCATTACTGATTTATGCGATGCGAAGAATTGAGTTAAGAGGACGCGGCTTAATAGGAGACCAAGGGAACCAGCGACATTAAAAAATAGAAAAAAAATAGCTGGAGAGTTCTAGTAAGCTTCATCTATTTTATTCATGTTAATTATTTGTTTCCATCTTTTTTCCCGTGAATTTAGGAATTTTGTTGCAATTTTCAAATCTTCTTTCGATTTAGCGAATTTCACTAATGGCTGCAAATTTTGAATTTATACTTTCTCATAGAAAGTTAAAAAATCATCAAAAAATAGGACAAATAACAAAACATCCTGATCCAAACACAACATCCTAATATCATCACTAACCGCTATAATACCAAACCATAGCTTACCATATCATCTTCGTGCATACACCACCAGGAATTGTACGGCTCTCTATCTTTCATTGATCGCGGCTAGCGAAATTTTCTTTCCCTTTTTTATCTTTAACATGTTGGTGGAAGAAATTATTAAAATTACGTCTTCGGGACCCTCCAGTCCTCTTCGTGGGTCCATCGCCGGTGTCATGGGATCCACATCGTTGGCATGCTGGATTGTATTATTGATGCCTCAGTTGATCGAACAATGGAGATTAAAATCTGCCGATGGGATAGCAATAGGCTTTATCACAATCTGGTTTCTCGGAGATTTATTCAATTTGGTGGGAGCCATCTGGGCCAAGTTATTGCCCCAAGTAATTTTCTTAGCCGTCTGGTTTTGTGTTACTGACTTCTTGATGATCTCTTCCTACATCTACTACACTCATATCCACAAACCCAAACATACTAAATCCCATTCTCATTCCCATTCCCATTCTGATTCTCATGTCGAAGAAGAATCAGAAGAAACTCCTTTAATAGAAAACAGAAGACCTTCAAGTACTTTGACTGACATTGCTTTGGAACCTTCATATCATGGGGTTTTTGTCAGATTCATTTTACCTATTTTATTTGTTGTTGCATGTGGATGTTTGGGATACTTCCTTTCCGATGGTACTGGAGATGACACTCCTGATGAAGGTGGTGATAATCAGGAAATTGAGTTGGGACCTCAAATTATTGGCTACTGTTCTGCATTGTTATACTTGGGAGCCAGAATTCCTCAAATCATTCAAAATCACAAAAGAAAGTCAGTGCATGGTTTGAGTCTTTTATTCTTCTTATTCTCCACTTTGGGTAATATCACATACGCAGCTCAAATATTGTGCTACAGAAATGATTGGAACTATGTATTATTGAACATGAGTTGGTTATTAGGAAGTCTTGGAACCATCTTTGAGGACAGTATTATTTTCTTACAATTCTACATTTATCAAGAGAATAATGAAGATGAGTTCACACCATGAATATCAATATCGTTAATTCTATTTTATTTCTATATATGCATTAATATTGCAAATTATACAAAAAAGTTTTTAAAAATCATGGATCAAAATCGGCTAATTGCTTATCATCCTTAACATCACCATCGAGATTTATTTCTTCAGCGCCCGTCCAATCTACGTGGATTTTCCTGAACCCTGATAAATCAGTATTCTTCAAAAATCCACTTCTTTCCTTTCTCCAATTACCTTGGACATCTTCAAATGCTTTATCCCACACTTTATCGTAAACTGCCTTTATTTTGGCCTCTTCTTTTTGTCTGACTTCTTCCAAAGCCATCCACTCCATATGTTTCAAATCATCTGAAGAAGGCTCATAAATATGCCATATCACATAATGAGGAAGACCGTAGACGTTATAACCCATTCTCTTGGATAACTTTCCAAATGCTTCAGTTTCAGCATGCTTTTCAAATGAAAAGGCCGGAAAATGAGATCCAGTCTTGAACACTTTAGCCTTGGTCAAAATGGAAACACCTCCAATTCCATCAAGTTCCATCTCTACTTCAGGATCTCCATAAGGATCCCTCAAGTATGCCAAATGAGGTCTCCAAGTCTGATATTCAACATACCCTTCCACTATACAAGCATCTTCATCAAGAGTCTCGGCCAACAGCAACCCTCCATCGGATTCCTGCCATGAATTCAAATCATATGGTTGTTGATTACCCAACCAGTCTGGTAAAGGTCTCCAGACATTAGGGACGATAACGTCCTTATCATGATGCATTAAATCTTCCAAGATGGTGGGAGGAACCGTTTCAACATCGGCATCTCTCCAATAAACATGGGAATGATACGGTTTAATGGCTACACTCCATAACCAGTTTCTGGCTCTGGCCATCAATTTTCTTCTAGGACCTTGAGCTGCAAATCCATGTCTATCACTGAAAGACTGACCAATGATCTGACCAAAATCCTTCTCAAAAATCTCGATTTCTCCAAATCTCATCGAAGTATCGGGATCATTTTGTATAGCCATCAAGTGTTTTTTCAAATCTCCCATGGTGTTATCACTTGAATCACTCACCAAAAATGCTAGATCAATCAAGTTGTGGGGATATGTCAAGTTCTTCATGTGGCCGAAAAACATCGGTAAATGAGCCGAAGCATCTCTTAAAGGTACACAAAATAATACTCGTTCTTCACGTTGCCAACCATCGGCACTTCCCTCGTAATGCTTCAAATCGAAGAATTGAACCGAATCATCGTATTCGGAAAAGTTGGGGAGATAAAGCCCGGAGCTGTCGACCACTAGAAACTTCACCAATAAGATTACCGTCATGGTGGCCAACGCACCAACAAGTCGGATCTTGTTAGTGAGGTCTTGTTTGGAGCTCATTAATATATTCTATATTTATCGATTCTTCACCTGTAACTGTGAAAAAAATGCGGTACATTATCGCGCGCGATGTATTGTCGCTACCAGTTTTAGCACATGGGCACCGGGATGGCTTGGGCGGCAGCTGGGTCGTGCGGCGGTACTGCCTTGCCCTATAATCTCCGACTCGTATATGCCTGTCAACCAAAGTGTGCCTGTGTCAGTTGATATGTGGATCTGTGTTGCAGTGTGTGATACGTCTTCAGGGGGGTAGCAACGGTTATATAGTGTTTTTCGTTATGAATAATGCCCTTTCATTATTTGCATGTAGACTGGTTTAAATTTCCCTCCTTTCAGTTTTCAATATCGTAGATAGCGGCTCCGGAGAATTGTAGAAAAAAAATGGCATCATTAAACTTAGTCAATAGATAAAATACTTACATTCTGTACACAATCGCTTATTACACAATCTTTATTAGACAGCCACTTCTTACACAACCGTTTATTTTATTACTTTACCAGGAGCCTCTATTAACTAATATACCCTAATCGCTTTAGCCAAGAAAAACAATAAATATGTTGGATTATAAGTCTTATTTGTATTTAAACCCTTTTGGTTGGCACAATGGCTAAATTCATACTGATCTTGAACAATATTTGGTGTAAGATACCAAAAAGTGGTAGTTTCCCTGTCCATACAGTGCCTCTCATGCTTGTCACCAGATGGTGATTTTAACTAGTTCTCCGGTCCATCATTTGGGGAATTTTGGGCATTCAGGTAGTTTAGATAGGTTTGTATGAAAGGATGGTAAGAAGTTGGAGGCGCAGGGATTGTCGGTGCATTGCATGGGGCCAGTGTCTTTTCGTCAGGCACAATAAAAGAGTGTGATGCACTGAAGTAGTTTTAATACAGTATTATGTCATCATTAAGGTATGAACTGTAATAGTGCTTCCACGAGTAATCCAGTGTTATAATTCGGTTTTAACAACTGTGTAGATCTTTTATGTGTTGTTATCAACACACTAACCCTTTTTTTTATTATCTACAAACTATATCTCCGATTTTCTGATGACACAAACACACATTGATGTCTCTACGCTTATTTTAAACTTCCAAAATCCGACCCACATGCTCATGTACCAAAATTACGTGTATATGACTAGAACCGCCCTGGGGATGTCTTTGTGGACCGTCATTTACATATCCAGCAACTGCCATTGACTTTTATCTCTGGTACCCCGTATATGCACCAGCTGATAAATCTACGCCAGTTATATAGCTGAACCTCAGGACTCGAAACGCCCAGACCTTAAAACTAAACTATCTCAAATAGGGGCCATTTGAGGTAAATATTCAATATAATGGTCCATGGATTGTAGATCTTTAACCGCAGATCCTTAGAATGCTTGGTTAAGGTTATCAATTGAGTAACCTTGGGTTGCCAAGGCTAGAGTTCAGAGTTTACTTGCTTGCTGCCATGTGGGTAGCCTATACCATGCATCTATTCCCCGTACCGTATGCATCCCAGTCCCAATCCCCGACACCCCATAGACTCCTTGTCAGCCACAATTCCTTCTATTATCACATTCCAGCCTCACACACACTCATAAGTCCGTTATCTCTTCCGCCCAGACCGACACTTAATCCTCACCAAGAACATAGGTTCAATAGCCACTCCACAGACCTAAGAACAATACCCCTCATGAAGTACCTCCCCTGGATCGTCACAAAATCCTCTACCACTTGATCCCTTCAATGCCGAAATCCTAATTTGTCTCGTAAATTCATTATTGATAAGAATTATCTGGGCATTATGATCTCAGAGAGTATTATTAGACCGTGGACTTACAAGAAGGGGGTGTTTATACTGGTATACAAGAGAAACAATAAATCGGCAAAACTACAATGCACTACAAGTCGACCCATGTTTCCATGAGAACAATCGTACATCTACATGTTCTTGGATCGGATGCTAAAAAAAAAACTTATGAGTTGCCTGCATATAAACTAAAAACATCCCACATTTTACATTCGTAACAGTATACAGTATGCATTTACATCTAATTGAATATGCACATAACTCGTCGTAAGTGAAGGCCGGTTAAAAGCATAATTTGTTTAGATCCACGAGCCTGCTGGTATAACGTAGATAAAGCAATGAGACATCATAGAGCATTGTCGAGATGTATGGAAGGACCACAAACCCCAAGTGAGTATAAGAGGGTGGGATGGACCTGGACCCCGTAGACTTTTTGGACTTCGTAAACTTTTACCCCAGCAGTGTCCTACAAAAACATCAAGTTAATTCTTTTCGAAACGGATAGAGCGAATTAATCCCTGTGTTTCTTTTGCAATTACCACGTAGCCGAAAAATGTAGTTTCAAATTAATGTAACCCTCAAATCCCAAAAAAAAATGGGGTCATTATTTCAACACAGATGAGAGGAGATACATAGAGCCTTACATACATATGGTGGGTATGGTAGACCTTGACAAGACACAATGCACTAGGGGCATGTCATGGAGTTGTATAAAGATCTGATTGGGATCTCGGTGCTAAGTGTTTTTTTCTTGCATCATGCAGGACAAAGGACCGGTTTGTGCCGTTGGACGCAGCTGCTCAGGTGGTAGAACCTTATGATTTTAGTGACACTCCTGTTTTGGGAAATAGACAGTGCAGGGAGGCTATTGGATTCTTGTCCTAGTTAATCCGATGCATAGGTTTAGGGCGTTTTTGACTTTCGTGGGTGGTTCGTTTTTATTAGCAAAATGATCGTCGGAGTTGAGTTAATGTTCATGGACAATCAATATATAAATGTGTGTTCCATCCCCTGTAAACTATATAGACAATTTTTTTAAAAACCATGGACAAGCTTAATTTTGATATTCAAAACTTATCACCAGTATCTGATCAAGATGACTGGATGAAATATATCAAATCTGAAGATTGTTCGGATATTGAGCTCAGTAATGATTTATTTGATACCTGCCAGTTCTTCTCAAAAGACTATAATAGTTATGCTACTTCTAATCAAATGAATTCTCCAGTTGATGACGGTCAAATGTATAAAATAAATTTGAATACAGTCAATGCTAGGCTAATGCAAGAGATCAGTCAAAACAATATGAATTTGGGGTCAACTGCTTGGGTAAATGGTAATGAAGCTGATACCGAGATTGACAGTTCCAACCAATCTTCTAGATCTTCGTCGTTTTCTTCTCCTTCCGAATTTAACGATTCTTCAGCTACGTCGATGTCTAGTGGGTTACGTAAGATTAAGAAACTGCCTAAAAAGAGAGCTCCAAGAAAAAAACTTACTGACAGCCAGAAGGTAGCTCATAATATCATTGAGAAGAAGTACAGAATTAATATCAATACTAAGATTGAAAGTCTTCAGAAACTCATTCCTTCCATGGCCTGTGAAGAGACTGGTTTCAAGACAAACCTTCACGAAGCAGTAGATGCTGCTGCTAGGTCCAAGAAGCTCAATAAGTCTTCAATTTTGGATAGAGCTATAGAGTATATTCTGTTTTTGCAGCAATCTCACGGTGAGACACAAAAAGAGAATCAAGCCTTAAAGGCCCAACTTTCTAAGATAAACGGTATATGAAAATACCCAAGCATACGAGTGACGAAAACGTGATATATGACCCATTAGTGAAATTTGGTCTTTATGACATGTGTAATAGAGTAATATATTTTTAACTAAATTTTTCCATGGTATTCCCAATTTCCAAGTATATTTTTCAATGGTTTACCCGAATTTCAACGGTATTTCCCGGAACATCTGAAGCCGGAAAATTTTCCCACATAGTGGTTCCACAAGCCATGCAGAGTGGATTATTTTCTATTCCCTGAAAAACATCTCACATGTCACTCCACTTTCTGGAATGCACCCTGCACGTCTGCCACGAGGCATGCCGGAATAAACGGTTGAAAAAATGGTACGGCTTTCGCCTGCCTTCCTTTTTTAGATACCCTTCGTTGCATCGCCTGTCCTGTATTTCTCCGTCCCCGTCTCCTCTTCTAGCCACTTCTCTCGGCACAACCTTCAGCACTTTTTTGCAACCGCAGCATTCAGAATCGCGGCTTCGAAAATTCATTTAAAACCACAAAACAAATCACCAAAATGACGACAATACACCAATTGACGGTAGACTTGGCCAGTTTGTTAAACGAGTCGAGGCGAAGAAATGGCGAGATCAAGCTGGCGTGTGAGTCTGCTCAAAATTCGTTGCAAAAAATCTCGTCAAATCAGGACATTTCACGACTTTCTTCCAAAGACAAGTCTACGGTGCTTCTTCCATTTTTGATCTCCTGCAAAACTGGCAATGCTAGATTTGCCAATCTTGGGGTTCCAGCTATACACAAGTTGATTGTATCGCATGGAATTGACCAGGCCGAAATTTCGGAAGTTTTAAGTGCTTTGGTGGAGGCTACTCATCTTGCCATTGATATTCAGTTGAGGATTCTTCAGTGTTTACCCAGCTTAATGCAGAATTATGGAGAATATATGAAGGGTGAGTTGTTGTTGAATTTGTTGAGTTTATGCTCCAGTTTGACGTCAAACAACAAATCCACTGTCGTTATCAATACTGCTTCTGCCACCCTCCAACAGCTTTTCACCAGTGTATATGACTTTATCCCATCCGACACGAAGGAGAAGGAGTTGACCAAAACAGTCAAGATAGACAATAATGCTGATGTACAAGTCGATGAAGCATCATACGAGGGTTTTCTTATATTCGAGGAATTGTGCCGTATAATTGATAACGAGCAGCCTAAATACTTTAAAGGTTTATCGCATATAAAGCTCCATTCGGCTTTAGAAATTGTGGAAAATGTAATATCCAGTAATACCGAAATGTTTTCCAACCATGAGGAATTCTCGTTCTTGCTTCGAATCAAGCTTATCCCTTCACTTTTGAGGATCATCAATAACCATAATGATGAGTTTCCTTTGATCATAAGAATAATGAGAACTTTACAGGTGCTTTTGAGCTCACAGTTGGGGAATATGGTTATAGAAGGGGAGATAGTTCTCAGTATACTCAACCACGTTCTTCTCAACAGTGATAGTTCCGAGTGGGAGAAGTTCCTGGTCCTCGAGGTTTTCAAGGGACTCTTTTCTAACTTTAATACTGTCAAAGCCATCTTTGAATTATATGATCTTAACCCTAAAAAGAAGAACGTTATTCAAGAATTATTGTCGATTCTCTCGACATATCTTCAATACAACTCATTTCTAATTAGAGGTACATTACAAGTCCCAACACCACAATCTTCTGAGCACTTGTCAAAACAAAATTCCACCTTGAAGATCTCCATTTTGGATTTACTAGACAAAGGTGAACCTCCGTCCAACATTCCCAGAACCTATCCGCTTTATTTGATCTTCAACATATTGTTGTCCTTCACCGATGGGGTTGCAAAATACGTACAAGAGTTGTCAGTAAAGGATGAAACATCCGGTATCGAGGATGACATCGACTTTGTCCACAATATTATTTCATTGACTTTTCCAAACGCCTTATTATTGCTCAAATATTACATCCACTCCGTCATGGACGCTGATTTTTTCCATTTACTCATCAGATCTTTACAAAAGTTTACTCATGCAACTGGCTTGTTGGGTTTGAATGATTTAAAAGATGGGCTCCTCATATTATTAGCTGAATCCATCATCAAACAGGAACCTGAAAAAACAAAGCCAGAGTCAACAGATAAGGGCTCCATCCTTCAAGAACAAGGTAAGAACCTTTTTGCATTGGGAGAATCAATTGTGGAGTCATTCACTAATGGCGATGCCAGTTTTGCCTCCGAGAAGAAGTACGATGGGCAAGCTGCCTTGGTCGTGAATTTCAACTCGAGACATATTACTTGTTTCAGGGCTTTAATAAACCTTGCGATTTCTTTGGGGTCTACTTTAAACGAGAGCTGGAAAATCATATGGATTACATTCCAATGGTGTGATTATTTCATAAAGGGCCCCAATGAATTCAGTTTATCAAATAAGAATGAGGATAACTTTGCAACCAAATTATCTCAACAGGAGCTTGCAAACATATCCAATTCGATGAACAAATTTTATGACAGCATATCCGAATACCCTGTCAGTAGCTACAAGAATATGGTTCAGTCATTGATAGATTTGTTTGAGAAGGAATATAGTGGTGATGTTCTTCCAAGCGATGAAATTGAAAACTCTCTTATTACGTGTGCTCATAACAGAGTCTTCTTCATCAATGAAATTTACAACATCAGTAAAATCAATCCTTTGAGATTTTTGGTGGATGAAGATGAAATCTTCAATTTGATAAGTGACCTCTTCATCAAATACGGTATCACGAAGATCAAAGGAGTAAGCTTCAACTTCAGAATCTATATCATTGTTAAATACAATGATATAATCAAGAATCTCGTGTTGGAAAGTACTCAGAATGACGATAACGACGTCTTCAACAAAGTCAGCGAGACAAGCCTTGGTGGTCTTAGTAGCATCATCGACAAACTCAATAAGCAGAAAGACGATGAATTACTTGTTATCAACAACAAGATCGAAATACATTTGACTATCTTGAATACATTGAATGAATTGATGGAGAACTATAACAAGAATTTGACAACTGAAAAGGCATGGAATCTTATATTCAGAGTGATCAACAACCCATTTGACTTTAAGGAAGAGGAATTAAAGAACAATTCCAATGAGAATTTGAATGATAAGTTCTGCTTGTTGATCAATTCTTCTTTCAATTCTTTGAAATTGATCTTGAATGAGTTCATTGTAAATCTCCCAATCAACAAACTTCAGACTTTGATTGACACCTTGTTCAGTTTCTGTCTGCAAACAAATGACTTGAACATCTCTTTTAGTTCAATTAGTTATTTCTGGTTGATTGGTGATTCCATCAAGGGAAAACTTGGTGATGATGTGGGTAATATTTCCAGTTTGCAAAATATCTCCGACGAACAGAGTTTGATCAAGAAGATAGAGTCAAGTGATGGCACAAATGATGCTCAATACAATAAACAATTAGATATATACTTATTGTTAAATTTGGTCAAGTTGTCAAGTGACGAAAGAGCTCAAGTAAGAGATGGCTCACTTCAAACTTTCTATGAGATGATTGATATCCATGGCAGTCTCTTTAATACCGAAGAATGGGAGCTCGTTTTTAACATAATTCTTTCCAAGATCTTTGTGGTGCAAAAATTGGCCACTAAAGAATTGAAGGAGACTGTGGTCTTGAAACTCGATGGATCTAGCTCAATTTTCAGTAAATTCCACAATCAGTTTGATTTGAAATTCTGGAAACAATTAATCAACTATGCCAATGAATTGATCGAGCTCAATATAACTGAAATCAATACTGTGGTGTTGAACAAGCTTGTTGATATTCTTAGTATTCCTAACACCTCGGAAGCCGTCAACCAAGAATTGTTTGATTTCTGGATCAAATTCCCCATCGAGTATGACTTTGTTGATCCGGATCTGTACATTGAATGCTTGAACTGTTTAATGACCAATTTCCCTCTACTTTACAACAAGATCCTGTCAAAGTTAGACGAAGAGAAAGTGCAACAGATCTTAAATATTTCCAGTAAATGTTTGAGATATCCAATTATCATGAATAGATTGGATGACAAGCAAGCGACCCCATTACAATCAAGAATTATGGGGAATATCGAGATGATTGACCTGGCCTCTGACAGTATCAATTCCCTCTTGATTCGTGAATTGAGTAATATCTTAAAATATCAGTTCAAGGTGAGAGAAAGAATCGAGAGTAAATTGAAGAATTCCAATTTGAAGACAAGATACAAATTACCAACCTTTATATCGATTGGAAACTTATCATTCGAATTAATCAAGAAACTTGTCAATAAGATTCAAAACTTCGAGACATTGATTGACGACAACTCAATCGTTAAAATCATCCAATCATTACTTGACATTGTAGAAAACAAATCTACCGGTAATGATCCAGAACATCCATTGTGGATAAATAGTAATGAATTCTTAATTTCAGTTATCCAGAGATTAACACAGGTTAATCATCGGTTGAATCCAGAAATCTGGCAAGCATTTCTCAGATCAATCAAAATCTGTTTCAACATCGATAACAAGGAATATGAGAGTGTTAACAGTGATCAATATCACCAAATAACTCAACTCATATTGCCACATATGAACGATCAAGACACTATAAATGAATTTTTAACCGAGATTTATTTCAATTCATATTTATATGAAACAAATGAGATCGAGCAAGAATTAATGCAGGACTTGCCGGTGGCTAAGGTAATCACCAACCTCACGCACTATCAATTCGATGAAACATTTGGATCCACAAAACCCGTCAAACTTCATCGTTACAATCGTATCAAACTAGTGTGTCTTCAGCAACTCATCGACTTCACTAATTCCAATGATCCTAAATTCCAAATGGCTTTAGACTATTTCATTGCCCGAACCGCATTTACGATTCGCAAACTTATCGAACAGGAACAAACTATTCATAAGCTGCCAATCTCAAGAATCCAAACCAACGAATTAGCACTACTCCTTTCGGGATTATCAAAATACCTCGACCAACGCATAACTTTGTCAGGGCACGAATCCTTAATCAAAGGTATCATTCAACTTTTAATTAAGCTCACTCCCTATACCCCTAATCTCCGGGGAATTGGCCCCGTATGTCAACACATCATGCTCAGATTCAATACATTGGACCACTAGACATTCCATTACCACCCATACCACTTATAGTACAACATATGAGATCCCGCCTTGAGAGCCTTTGCCTGCGACGCGGTAAATTCCAGGCGGTCTCAGTTTGACATTGCCCAGCGTGGCAGTACCAGAAGAATTTTCTTTCGAAAGTTTGATTTCAAAACATACAATATTTTTTGGATTATTCAATTAGTTTACCTATAGTGTCCTAAATTTCCCAAAGTAATTGGACTCCAAGATTTGGTGATTTGTATTTCTTCCTCTTATCAATTGTGGGAGACTTTATTCGATACTAATTCGTGGACCTCATAAAACGTAAACACTTTTTTATTTGTGGATCTCAAATCCTACACAAACGAATATTCTTCATATCACGTCTGATTTGAAATTTAAAATTCTCATATTTCCTTCGTTTTTTTTTGCATAAGTCATGTCGTACAGACACAGTGGTGGTTCTCGGAATTACCAGGAATTTGACCCTGAATCGGGTGAATTGGGCAGAAAGAAGTCGTTGGTAAGACACGATAGAGAACGTATGGATTCTAATAATCCAAGATATCATTATACCCAGGTCACCAACCAACAGTCCGATTACTTGAAGGTCCAGCCCTCCTCCACCGGTTTGGGCCCCCAGGTGTCCAATTCGAATGAAGTTCCGTCCAGTCCTAGAAAGAGTTATCACAGTTATAGAAGTGTTAGATCCAATAATGATAAACACGGGCAAGACCAACAGGAAGGTATCCCGTTAATGGATTACCAAGATGAAGCCAAGTCCGCCACTCCTTCGCCAATTAAGGGAGGAACCGAAGTTTACGGTTTGAATGATGAATTTAATGAATATTCCCCACAAAGACACGATGTCATCAAGAAAAATTCTCTCAAGAGAAAGCAGTCGATCCAGAAGAGCAACGACTCAGGTCATAACATATATTTTTGGAAGATTTACTGTTATATTGTGACCTTTTGGGCACCTGCTCCATTATTGAGTTTATTCGGTATGAAGGATAAAGCAAGACAGTTTGCCTGGAGAGAAAAAATCGGGCTAATTACCTGTATTCTATACATAGGTGCCCTTATTGCTTACTTGACTTTTGGGTTCACCAATACCGTCTGTTCAGCTCAAAAAATTAGAACTCGGATTAACGAAGTCAATGGGGGTTATTTGATTATTAATGGTAGAGCCTTTGATTTAACCAAATCTCAACATCCAAAAGCCGCCGGTATTGATGCTGGTACTAATGTGTTGTATCCTCCTCTTAATGCAGGTGGTAAAGATGCATCTCTTTTGTTCCAAAATGTCAATGGAAACTGTAAAGGTTTGATCTCTCCAAGAGATAACTGCACTATCCCTAAGAATGATGATGGTGACGTGGCTTGGTATATGCCATGTAAATTGTTGGAACAGGATGGATCATCATCTCCAAATTTCACCACTGAATATTATAATGGTTGGGGTTGTCATACCAGTACGGATGCCAGAGACGCCTACTATAACTTGAAAGTTAATGGTGATGTATTTTTCACCTGGGATGACATTAAGAATAGTTCCAGAAATTTGGTGGTATTTTCCGGTAATGTGTTGGATTTAAGTTTGATTGACTGGATCCAACTGGATGACTTGGAATATCCTGAATTGTTTGATAAATTGAGAAAGGAAGAGGCTTATCATGGTCACGATATCTCTTTGGTGTTGTCCAATAGTGAAGAAAGGCATGCTGCTAGATGTTTAACCGAAATCATCAAAGTTGGTTCAATCGATTCTGATACTATTGGATGTATTGCATCTCAAGTGGTCTTGATCATTTCATTGGTTTTTATCTTATCGGTCGTGGTGGTGAAGTTCCTTATGGCGTGTTATTTCAAATGGTTCATCTCAACGAAACAAGGTGCTCCTAAACTCAAAAGTAATTCTACGATGGCCGAATTCGATAAACAAATGGATAGCTGGGCTGAACAACCGAAGGGTGCTCAAGATTCAAGCAATTTGATGTTGGTTCCTCCTAAGACCAGAGCTGATTATAAAACCAATAGACAATCTGTATTCAACAAGAGGTTATCTTTAGCTCCAAATGAATTATCGCAATACTATGCTGATAGTGAAAATATCTCCAAGAATTTCAAGTATACTACCATGACCACCCAAAACCGTGTTATGAGTAGTATGACCAATATACAGAAGAGAAATGCCTCCAAAAGGCAATCCAGCTTGTTCTTGAATGAAACATTCAACTCATCTTCGGACCTTTTGAACAGACAGTCTGTCATGAATCCTTTCGATATCGAAGACATACAAGGTATTCAAGGATTGTCTCCCGATATTATTCACCCTGATGTTGTACCCCAACCTCCTGCTGAATACCAACCTTTTGGTCTACCATTGGCTCATACAATGTTATTGGTCACTTGTTATTCAGAAGATGAAGAAGGGTTGAGAATTACTTTGGATTCTTTAGCTACCACTAACTATCCAAATTCTCATAAATTAATTGTTGTCATCTGTGATGGTTTGGTTAAAGGTTCAGGAAATGATTTGACCACTCCCGAAATTGCATTGACCATGATGACCGATTTTGTCATTGACCCAGAAGATGTTAAACAATATTCGTATGTTGCCGTTGCTCTTGGTTCTAAACGTCATAATATGGCTAAAGTCTATGGTGGTTTTTACAAATATGATGACTCTACTATCGCTCCAGAAAATCAACAAAGGGTTCCTATGATCACCATTGTGAAATGTGGTACCCCAGAAGAAGCCAACTTACCAAAGCCTGGTAACAGAGGTAAGAGAGATTCTCAAGTCATTTTGATGTCATTCTTACAAAAGGTTATGTTTGATGAACGGATGACGGGATTGGAATTTCAAATGTTTCAAACTATATGGCAAATAACAGGATTGATGGCTGAGTATTATGAAATCGTTGAAATGGTGGATGCTGATACAAAGGTCCATCCTCATTCATTGACTCATAAGGTTGCTCAAATGGTTAAAGATCCAATGATCATGGGATTATGTGGAGAAACCAAGATTGCTAATAAGAATCAAAGTTGGGTTACCTTAATCCAGGTTTTCGAATATTATATTTCCCATCATCAAGCCAAGGCATTTGAAAGTGTCTTTGGTGGTGTGACTTGTTTACCAGGTTGTTTTTGTATGTACAGAATCAAAGCACCAAAAGGTTCTGATGGTTACTGGGTCCCAATTTTGGCCAATCCAGATATTGTTGAAAGATATTCTGAAAATGTTACTGATACCTTACATAAAAAGAATCTTTTGTTATTAGGAGAAGATCGTTATTTATCATCATTGATGTTGAGAACTTTCCCTAAGAGAAAACAAGTTTTTGTTCCTAGGGCCATTTGTAAAACTGTTGTTCCAGACAAATTTAAAGTTTTGTTATCTCAAAGAAGACGTTGGATTAATTCTACAGTCCATAACTTGATGGAATTGGTATTGGTTAAAGACTTGTGTGGTACCTTCTGTTTTTCTATGCAGTTTGTTATTTTCATTGAATTGGTCGGTACCTTGGTTTTACCTGCCGCCATTTCTTTCACCATTTATGTCATTATTTTCTCCATTGTTTCCAAGCCAACTCCAGTGATGTCGTTGGTTCTTTTGGCACTTATTTTTGGTTTACCCGGTTTATTGATTGTTATCACAGTTTCATCGCTCCAATACATCGGATACTTCTTTATTTATTTGCTTGCATTACCAATTTGGAATTTCCTCTTACCAGCTTATTCTTACTGGAAGTTTGATGATTTCAGTTGGGGAGAAACCAGAAAGATTGGAGGAGGTGATAAAGGAACGCATGGTGATTCAGAAGGTGTGTTTGATTCATCCCACATTGTCATGAAAAGATGGAGAGATTTCGAAAGAGATCGTAAGAGTCAAGCCAATTTATCAATGCCAACTGCTGCTTGGAATCCTTCCAATGCTGATTTATTGAATGAACCATTTGTTCCTTCAAACCCAAGCACCCCATGATATAGCCTATATCAATTACGCGTACATGTTCTCATATATTATTTAAAATATTATTTATGTCCCATGAACCTCTCTAATTATCAATCATTTTCAAGCCTGCTTGATAAACCAACCAAGTGGATTCAGCTCTAACGCATTTCTCAAGATATATCTGCTTGAACTTAACGAGCTTTTCAGAAGATGGTGGAGTCTTTATAGAAGGCTTAAAGGCAGAACCACTGGTTGTTAAGGCGAAGAGCATTCCAGTACAATGAACAATGGAAAATGAAATTTAAGAAATGGTACGTGTTCCAGTATTTATAATAGTTAATGTTAAATAAGAGATTTAAGGTTTTCGCTAGAAGGCAACGAAGCTTAACTCTAATTTATTTCAGGCGACGCCTTGCGCAAGAGTGTAATTCACGTCTGATGGAAGCAAAACAGGGGTATCAGAAACAAGGGGTGCCAAGGATGTCATGCAGATGTGTATGTACTAGTTAACCCTTTTCAAGGAGTACCGTGAAGACCAGAAGTGACATAATGAACTAAAGGTGCGGCGGCTGAATTTAAGCTCCGAATTTAAAAGCTTTTTTCACCAATTATAAATGATAATTCCTAACAACGCCACCAAAGGATAAACTGTTACGAGTTGCAATTAAAACTGACATGTGCTTTTCCAGCTTTCATTGACTTGTTTCGCATTGCAAATTTGCAGCCATTTGCAGCCAATCATTTCTTTTTTTATACTGGGCGACAGTGACAATAAGGGACATTACAGTCGATTTCAAAAAAGTATTTGAACATATCGGGTTAGAGGTTTTTGAAGTTGGATCTTAACCATGTAAAGCGAACTTTGTCTCTAGTAATTTGCCGATGGTCTTTAAGTAGTTCTAGGGAACAATGTTACTTCGCTGAAGAAAATCCGAGAATTATTATGAAGGATGCATTTTCCTAACTTGACCACAGTATTTATTACCTCTAACTGACTACGTACGACCTTGAAGGAGTGGACCGATTTAGTGATTGACGTCAATAGGAAAACGATACCTCTTCTCCGAATGGTGGTTCAGGTGCTCAAGTGTTTCTACATAGTCAGGAGCCCTGAACAGGGGCGTTAGACTTTCTTGTACCTACACCACAAATTTCAAGAGACCATAATAAATCAGAATACTATCAAAACAACGACAAACTGTATATAACAAGCCACTCAGAGAAGTTATATGAAGATGGGTGAATGGGGATATTAGCCATAATCCTTGAGTGTCAGGGGAAGTTGTTTGTCTGTATCAGTTGCTAGTCTCGGCAAGGCGGCATTGGTGATAGCTTCAATGCGGCTTGTCCAACTTCGATATCAGTGATATTCCACTGACCAGCTCCATTTGCAACCGAGCATAACCGAGGCAATCACCGGACATGGTGTTGCAGTAGACGCAAATGACACCAGAGCCAGTTCTTACTTACTAAATACTACATACTAAATACTACCTACTAACCACCCATTACCCACTACATACCACCCACTACATACCACCCACTACATACCACCCACTACCAACTGCCATACTGCACTTGACATAGTCATCCTACATTCTATCTACATCCATTCACCCAGGTACATTGTCACCCCCACTCACACGAGTATAGTATAAGCGTGCAGCTTCCAATGCATGTGCATCAACCGAAGGTCCGCGGACATCTTCTAGAACTTGGCCTATTTTTGGCGCACCATTTTTAGCACTACCAAACCTTATTACGTCATATTGAAGATCCTGTCACAGAATCTATCGAAACATTGGTCGCTTTATATAGTGCGCATATAAACTCTACAACTATTTCATTGCTTGCTGTGACTATATATTATCTATCATCTCCTTCCTTATTTTTAAGTCCATTTTCCTCAGTCTCTTCATCCGGTTGATATTCTTGTGTCATATTTCTCGTCCCCATAGCTATTAATCTGGTGATGAACGAGAATTCCAAACCATCGATTGCCATTTCAAAAGTCAAATTGCCCAAAATTAGGGTACCTCCTTCCATCGCCGTTCTGCAGTCGCCCGTACCATCTGCCCTGCCGTCCATAGTGGTACCGTCGTCCCACTGTGAACTGCCCACCTCGGCCACCACCATTGATTCCACCTACTCCAATTCCTACGTCCATCCTACTCCCACTACGGGCCAACCAACTCCCACCACAGACCACAAAAATCCGTCACTTGTATCTCCTAATATGCCACTGTTTTCATTGACCAAGGTTCCGGGGATGAAAAGTCCCACTCTGTCGAAATCCCCGGTTCTGTCTAAGTCTCCTACCCTGACTAAATCTCCGGTTTGTCCCATGTTTAACTATGATGACTTATCACTTAAAAAAGTCAGTTCTCATGACTTGGTACTGTTTATTGAGACTCAGAAACCTATCATCGTTGATGTCCGGAGTTTCAACAATTTTCTGGAACGTAAATTGAAGAATTCCTTGAATGTTTGTGTACCTTCCACTTTACTAAAAAGACCTGGTTATAAATTACCTAATATGCTTAGTGCATTCAGTGTTTCTCTGGAGATGGTGGATAGATTGTTGAATAATGATGAAACTGTGTTGTTTGTAGATAATAACTCGGCAGACCAATTATCATGGCCATTGTATCAAACGATCATGAAGTTTATTAATTACAACAGCAATTTTGATTTATGGTTCCTTGAAGGAGGCATGGATTCCTTGAGTCAAAATAGCCCTTTGGTGGAACTACAGTCACCTCTTGGAAGTCCTGGTGATGGAACAGAACCAAACTTGTACAATAATCAAAACTATACCCTGGCTCCACCTACTGTACTTTCAGGATTTCATTTACCATCCCTGACACCTTCAAATCAGAAATTTTTGTCATCATTGAAGAAGAATGTCCCCAAGTTGGACATGAAATCAATTTCTACCAATGGTGACTTGAAAGGATATAACTATAAATTCAGAATACCTTCTCTGGTGACAGAAAATATCGATAAATACCCTAGATGGATCCGGGAAATCTTGGTTGATAGTCTTGGAGACATTAATAATAACCCCAAAATCCTCGGCACTTTGAGTGGTAAATTCAATAAAATCGAAAGAATCGAACAAATTAGATTGAATTTAGCCATTGCCAACCAACCAGACCTCGAGAATCATTCTGCTTTTTGCTCCCCTTCAACTCCATGTCCCCATTGTGATCCTATCAATTATAAGATCCCCAAAGGGATTGAATATGGATACAAAAACCGGTACAATAATATCTGGCCATATGAGCACTCCCGTGTCAAATTGACCCATTCTCCATATCCCTGCACCGGAAATGGTAATAATAACTTTTTTGATATGGTCCAGTCACAAGCTGATGATTACTTTAATGGAAACTATATTAACCATTCCGAAATCTCAGACACAAAATACATTGCTACTCAAAATCCATTACCCTCAACATTTAGAGATTTCTGGAGGCTTATCTGGGATAGTGGAACTACTCTTATAGTGTGTCTCAATGGACTGAGTGGGTTACAATTGAACTATTTCAACGACCAGACCATCGACAACTTCACCATTAAAGAGTTAGAGAAGACGAATCATGGGTCGTTCAATCATCGTAAAATCAATATCAGTAGAACTGATAAAATCACCAAAAAGACAAGTTCGGTGCAAATCAATCATCTAGAATACACAGAATGGCCAGATTTCGGTGTTCCAGATATTGATTCTCTTTTAAATTTTATAAAATTCAAAAATGACTTGGTTTCGTCCAAAAAATTGGAGAAACAACAATTGGTTCATTGTTCAGCAGGCTGTGGTAGAACTGGATGTTTCATTGCAATTGATCTGATTATTGACTTGTTCCTGCATCAAACCACGCAACCCGAAAAACTCGACCCGTTCGGTGATAAAGATCTCGTTTACAGGTCAATTCACTTCCAAAGAACCCAGAGAATCTCCATGTGTCAAAACTTTGATCAGTACATTGTATGCTACGAGACCATATTAAAGTATTTAGATCAACTCTTATCCATGTCTAAAACCAGCTAATTCCCTGGTTTTTATATACACTAATGAATAACGAATAGCTTCGCAGTCCATTGAAATGTCTCAATTTGGTAATAATGCAACGAGAAAGAGTCCAATACCTCTTGAACATGCTTGGCCATGATATAAATAACCTTGATTTCCATGATGTTCAACCTCCCAACATATTTCCTCAACTTAACCTGATGCTTTTAACTGCTCCTATTATCGAAGATACTTATGAATCTGAAACCACCGAATCTCAGCTCACCACTGAGCATTCGATTTCTAGAATCTATAAAGATATCGTCAGAAGCCACAAACACCATAATGCCCATTTTGAGGTGGAAAATCATCTCAAGTATATTACTGCTAGTTTGGAAGGACCGTTACCGTCTGGATTTTCTGGGTTGGACTGTAATCATTCCTGGATGTTATATTGGTTGGTGAATGCAGGGCATCTCGCAGGCCATGAATTTGGCGATTCTTGCAAAAATTTGACAGTTGCAAAAATTAGGGGATTATTGGTGGAAAATGCCAGGGGAGGTATTGCTGGAGGTAACAATCAATTAGGTCATGTAGCCTCGACTTATGCCGGGATTTTGGCATTAATATCGGTTGAAGAATATGAGCTTTTGGCGGAGATTCGGGAAAATCTTCACAATTGGTTCTTACTGTTAAAGCAACCGGATGGGTCGTTCATCATGCATCAAAATGGAGAGGCCGATACAAGATCAACTTATTGCGTGTTGGTGGTATGTTCTCTATTAAATGTATTGAGCGATGATATTTGCCAGAACACACTCAATTGGATCAAACTGGCCCAGACTTACGAAGGGGGCTTTGCTGGAGTTCCCAATACAGAGGCTCATGGAGGTTATACTTACTGTGCCGTGGCTAGCTTATTTTTGATCATAGGAAAAGGGTGCAGCACCAGCCAAGATTTGATTCAAAGTGTGAAATCTCATGTCAATTTAACTCTGCTTATGAGATGGTTGGTGGCCCGTCAGATGACTATGGAGGGTGGATTCAATGGGAGATCAAATAAGCTAGTTGATGCATGTTATAGTTTCTGGATTGGGGCTTGTTACGCATTAATAGAAGCATTATTGTCGGTTGAGATATTCAATAAAGAAGCCTTAAAGATATATATTATGAACTGTTCTCAGGTGGAAGCCGGTGGATTTAGAGATAAACCGGGCAAGAGGGTCGATTTTTATCACACAAACTATACGCTTTTGGGGTTGAGTATTGCAGAGCATTCCATGGCCATTACACCACATAATAATGATGAGAACAATTCCGATCATTTTGCATATAATTTTACCTTTAAAGAGATCAATGACGATACAAATACAGTTCCTGTGAGTTCAGTATTTGGAGTGCCTTTTGATTTGGCAGATAAATGTAAACTGTATTTCCAAAGTATATAATTAATGAACAACACCCATAAACCCATACAACCAAAAAAAAAGCCCATGGAACTCGTCCCATACTTTGGGAAGCAAAAAATATGCGAATTCTGTGGATCGAACACAGGACCTTCAGATTAACTGTGACTAAAGTGTAACTTCAGTCTGACGCTCTCCCAACTGAGCTAAATCCGCAAACCAAACCCATGCCGGGACTCGAACCCGGAATCTTTTGATTAGAAGTCAAATGCGCTAACCATTACGCCACACAGGCTTTGATACCTGTTTTATTGGCCTGTATGTGAATCCCGACGAAAAATTCAACTTTCAACGGGTGTCTGGGTCTTTTTATATATACTCCTTCCCAGAGAAATTCAGAACCCCTAAAAACAGACTATAGAAATAAGAGTTCCCCTTTACATCTCGTGACATAATACTTTCTCCCAAATCTCTATCGAGACATTCACTACACTTCATTTTCTCTGCTTCTCTGCCATCAATTCGCAGTTTACAGTTAAATCGCAGCCAACTTTTCAATCTTTAAATTCATTAATCATGTTTGAATGGGTCCAAAGCATTTTCTCTAATTATCAACCAATCCCCACTAATCCTCCCAATAACAATTCACCAATGCCCGGGGCGTTCCCGGAAGAAGATGTGCAGCCCCAATCCCGAAACTTTCTTAACTCCCACAACTTGAAAGCATACTTGAGCAGGTTCTCAGAGTACATACAGCTACTAATTCTCAAACCATTAATCTTCACATTATTCATCGTTTTCGGGGTGGTATCCAAGTTGATCAAAGTGATATATTTCAGAGACCAACTTCATCGCCACAAACATAACCAGCTGCTTAATGACCCCGTCAACAAAGCTACTCGTTTCATTAGGGACATGGATGATAATCTACTGGTGGACCAAGACAACACAGTTCTCCCGCCGTTTTTCCAGGGAAGTTATACGCAAGCACTCTATATGGCCACCAATAAGGCTAAATTTTTGTTTGTGTACTTGACGAATCCTGCCAATGAAACCAATCTGTCATTACTCAAAAAAGTGGTGATTCATCCCCGGTTTCGGGGGTTATTCGATGATCCCGAGTTTCTCATCTGGGGTGGCGATTTAACAAACCTGGAGCTGTACCAGTTGGCCAATAGTTTGAATGTGACCAAATTCCCATTCTTGGGACTTTTGGCATTGACCAGAAACACCACCATGACCCCCGAGGGGCCTGTTAAAAGTGCCGCCAAAATATCTCTACTTGTGAAGATCCAGGGCCTGATTCCACCTGATACCAATGTAGATGAGTTGATTACCAGTAAATTCGTCAAGAAAATCGAGAAATATGATTCTGAACTTAAGCTTATCCGACAAGAACTCTTGGATAAGTTTATTAATCAGGTGTTCACTAAACAACAAGATTTGAATTATCAAAGATCTTTGGAAGCTGATAAATTGAAGAAACAAAGAAAACTACAAGAGAAACTTCAAAAACAATATTTGATCTTGAAAAGTCAATATTTCAACAATTTGGATGTAGATAATATCGAAGACCGGGCCAAAATAGCTATAAAACTCCCCAATGGAGAGAGAATCACCCAGTTTTTCCCGGCCTCTTCCAACATCGAAGATATCTTCACATATGTGGAACTTTATAGAAATGATTATCTCACCAAGCACTTTGATACGTCGGTGATGGATGAGTCCAAGTTTGTGGACTTTGTGCCAGAGTACAAATTCAAATTGATGTCTCCCCTTCCGCCAAAAGTCACCTTAAATGACCATTTGAATGGCCAGGTGATGATAAAGGATATGAAGTTCATCTACCCCAACGGATTGTTAATAGTGGAGGAGTAAGTATTAGGGTGGAGAGTCTCCAATTCATGTCGTATATTAGAATATATCATTATGGTTTAGTGATGCGGTTCTTCTTGGTCTTACTCTTCTTTTTATCTTTCTTCTTTAAGCCTATGAACCCGGCTTTAATAACCTGAGAGTATTCGTGCCAAAACTCGTCCAAATTATCAGTTTCCACCACAGTGCTTAGTTTGAGTTTGGTCTTTTTGTGGTTGCTGTTCATCGCTATTCTGATCAATACTGGATATTGTTGAGAGTCTCGGACCAAGCTCACTTTATCATTGGAAACCGAGATTTGTTCGGTATCACTTTGACCGTCCACATCTAAAGCGGGTGTCAATCTTTTCTGGGTCAAATATACCGATGATTGGCCCTTGTTGGTAACAAGTACCTCGCCAACTTGTTTCAAGAATTCACTATTATTCAATCTTCCCATAGTGTCGTTTAACAACCTAAAATTTTTCAGAATTGCGAATGGTTGCGAATTTGAAATATTACTCCCATTCATTGAGATAAGATAAAGGTGTGGAATCGGTGAAAATTGTATGAAAATGACTTGTGAAACTTCTGCACACCACAGAAATAGTCATAACACACAACGATATTTGGCCCTTTTTGCCTCCATCTTTGTAGGCTTAGCTTCGGGTACTCCTTATTTATATGGAATCTACAGTCCCCAGTTGATCAAGAGAGTAGGACTTACGGCTTCAGATTCAGCAACGATTTCATTGGCCCTTAATATCGGTACTGGAGTTGGAGGTTTTATTGGGGGGATGATGATAGATCATTATGGACCTCGAATCTCCATTTTGGGAGGTTCGGTGCTTATATTCTTGGGATATATGGGGTTATATCAGGTATATGTCCATGTATATAGCCAAGTATTAATTCTTTGTGTATGTGCAGTGTTGGTGGGGTGTGGGTCAATTGTGTCGTACTTTTCGGCTTTGAAGGCTTCCCAGGCCAATTTCCCCCATCATCGAGGTACAGCTGGGGTGTTCCCAGTTAGTTCTTATGGATTATCTGCTAGTATATTCTCGTTGATTACGGCCCATTTTTTCTCCAAGAATATCGGCAATTTACTCGTGTTTTTGAGTATTTGTTGTGGTTTAACGGTGTTTGTGGGGTCTTTCTTTGTGGATATCTTCAAGGTTGACGTTTCTGATGAAGAAGATGCAGAAGAAGAAGAGGAGGTTTTGGTCGATGCTAGTACTGTTTTTCCTCAAGAAGGTAGTTCTACTGCTGCTGCTGCTTCTGCTGCTACCGCTTCCAATAATGAAAATTCGCCTCTTCTTGGTGGTGAATCAGATACCACAGATCAGCAATCCCTTACAGGGCTGTTCTCGTTTTGGGGTGTGGGAACTAGGACACCCAGGTCTTCAGTCAGTTCTGATTCTTCTGAGGTTGTGGCAGTACTTAAAAACTTCAGTAATCATGACCTGCAATCGACAACACCTAAGCGACCAGTATTCCAGTCAAGAAACAACTCTTTCTACAACACACGGAGTTCAAATAACTCTCCATCCATTTCAAAAGCTCCATCTCTTGATAACATCAAATATGTCAAGGTTAAAAAGCCCAAGGTTGTGAAAACACCCTGGGTAATTGCCGGTGATTTGTTGACGAACAAGACGTTCTTAACCCATTTCTTCCTTGTGGCATTAATTGCTGGTGTGGGCCAAACATATATCTTTTCGGTGGGGTTTATTGTCACAGCCCAAGTAGTCTTCAATGATACGAATTTGAGTGCATCCCAGGTCCAAGCAATCCAGGTTGGAGTACTTTCTATTTGTTCATTTTTGGGAAGATTATTGTCTGGTGTGGTGTCTGATTTTATTCACAAAAAGTTTCATATTCAACGTCTTTGGATGATCCTTATTAATATTGTCATCTTAGCTGCGGGCCAATTGATCACAGTATTCAATGACGGGAATATCCATTTAATTTCTTTAGCATCAGCCTGCGTCGGAGGAAGCTATGGTCTCACATTTGGAGTTTATCCAGCCATTATTGCTGACTTTTTTGGTACAAAGACCTTTTCTACCACTTGGGGGTTAATTTGTGTTGGCCCATTATTATTACTATATTTCCTCAACAAGTATTTTGGAATCATCTACGATTCTAATACCGATCCAGATACGGGTATCTGTTATAAGGGAAGAGGATGCTATAAGGGGGCCCTTGAAACCTGCTTTTACATTTGCTTCTTGATGTTTATTATCAATTTGACATTAATCTATATACATAGAAAACGGTAACGTTCAAATGTTGAGGAAATATTTACAATACAACATATTCTTTTCTTAATCAACCGTGTTGACATTTTCCAAGTTGACGTTATCGAGTAATTTGTATTCATAATCGATCTTTTCGATCAATTGGTCGAAATAACTCAAACTCATGTTACAATCTTGGATTTGACTCTCATACTTCTCTTTTTCTTGACTTCTTCTATCGATACTGGTTTGGAAATTATTCATAACTTGTCTCAAAGGGTAGTTCAACACCTTTCTGCATTCTTTACTGATTCTGTCCGAGTTATTATGAATATATTCCAAATCTTGGACTTGAGCCTTAATTCTTCTGGCCTGTTTTCTTGGGAATGCATTAGGAATATCTGAGATCAAGTAGTATAGGGTGAAACTGGCAGCTCCAAGTAATAAAGGTCCTGCAACTCTTTTGACCATAGTAGGTGTCAATAAGTAAGATAATGAATACAATCTCCTGGCGACAGTACCAATAGCTAAAATCCTCGTGGAAGAATATAATGTGTGAAGAGTCAATTGAGTAGGCAATTGTTCTCTTAAAGTGATAGCAGTCATGGGTAATTTTGTGATGATTGAAGTTGGGTTATAGTCACTCAAATGTCCCAATCCTCTTGAAACAAGATCACTTGGTATTCCAACCCATGAGAGAAAACTTTCCAAGGAGGGATCAAAGAAATCACCAAATTCAATTGGAGTTGTGAGACTCTTTTTGATGGTATCTTTACGTCTAGAGAACATCAAATCAGACCTGAATTTCTTATCATTCAAAAATTCGTCACCCAAAGTTTGTTGACCATATTTGATGATTTCTTCCACCTTTTCACTAGTTTCAGTTTTAGCATGCCCTTCACAAAGATTAACAGCCGATAAGATACTGTCAATCATTTTTCTTTGGGTTTCTTGGGCATATTCATAAGCAAACTGAATTCCTGAATACTCAATTATCTGAGAATCTCCAAGGTTATCAATACTATCGGATAACTCTTGCTTGGTAAATTGATAGATGGAAGTACAAGTTTTCTCCATCAATTTAAGTATCGAATCATTAATGACTATACTCTTGTTCAACATGTCATCATAATGAGGGGCCACTTGAGTATTTAATTGAATGAAAGTTTCATCTTTTTCCTTTTGGTATTTAGCATGATTCAATTCTGTCAAACACTTGACATCGTTGAGAATATTTAAAAGAAAGTTTTTGGCAGGAAGTAACTTCGATACAGCTCTTTTCTCAAGAACAAACTTTCTTAAAGAAGCTTCAAGTTGGTCAAAATCAGGATTGCTGAATTGGTTATCATCATTGTTATCCGGATCGTCATCACCTCCGGGACCTGAGCCATCATCATTATGGTCCAACACATCTGAAGAACTAATGAAATGCACAAAATCCTTTGAATCCTTGTATGATTCAGGACTCAACCCTTTAACTTGTTCCAAGATTTTCTGCTTGCATCTCTCCTTGTCTCTGATATTATCAAATTTATTGGCGACAATAAAGAGATACTGTTTTTCACCAGCAGCAGAGCTTATGAATTCCTTCCCACTCAAAGTGAAATGGTTTTCGGAGTTGACCACAAACACCACAAGATCGATTTCCTCTTGTCTGGAAAAAACTTGGGTCGTTTGATACAGATCCATATTCAATCCAGGAGCATCAATTAATCTGATATCAATAACTCCATTACATAATAAACTCTGCTCTTTTGGTCTGACATCGTTGAGATAAACCTTCAAGAAGCCATACTTTTCTTGGTCATAAACCAAGTCTTCCAAAGCATTTATCTTATACACGTCATAAGTGGTTTCATCCTTGATATTGTAAACCACATCATGAGCAATGGCATGGACCTCCTCCACACTATTATTTTCCTTGGAAGCATCGATGATTTCACAAAATACAGAAGTACATGGCTGTTGATCTTCAGGAAGTACCTTTCTTCTCAATAAAGCATTACAGAAAGTGGATTTCCCAGCATTTAAATCACCAGTTACAAACACCTTAGACGAAGTATCATCGATTCTATCCTTTAAATTTAACAAGAATTTGACCTGTTGATTCAATTTTTGCTCTAAAAGCACCGATATCGAGCCCTTATCTAAATTGCCCAACCCATTAGTCATATCATGAGGACTCAACTGTAGATTCAATTTCAAGATCTTCAAATCCAGATCGGAAACCTGATCTGTCATCCGGGACTTTTCAATCGACTTTATCAGTTTATCTGTCTTCACTACCGAATCAGATACCGGGTAGAAAATGGGTCTTTGTTTGTTTTCCTGAACCAAATCATAGATCAAATCGATGGTCTTATTAATTAAATTGTCCAAAGCAAGTTTGTTTTCACTATAATGAAGTTGTCTCAATGATGCATTCATACCGTATTTCTTGAGTCTGGGGTTTGAAGGGGTATCATATCCGTTCAAAGTGGCCAGATCAGAAAACCTTCCCTCGTTTGCGATGTAGTTAGCAGGGTGAACCGGGTGATCATCTACAACGGTGGCCCCGTCAAACGAGCTGCCAGGGCTGTTGGAGCTACCGACACCATTATTGGAGGTACCGGAAGAACCTTCGTGGTGAACTCCGTTCTGGTGGTCCTGGGACCCATTGGAGTCATAGTTTTGGTTATGGGGACTCATGATCATTAGACGATTTTTCGCAATGCGTAGATGAGAACGGGTGAGACAAAGTCAGTAGAGTTAGTAGAGTCAGAAAAGTCGATTCAGTAAAGTGTACAGTGTAGTGCAGTAGAGTGTAAAGTAGAGTGCAGTAGATAGAGTGCAGAGTGTACAGTGTAGAGTTCAGTAGAATACAGGCACAGTTCAGTGATAATAGTCAGTGACAGTAGTCGACCTTATTGCATCTCAAGCTTCATACATTACTAATCCAAATCTAACGGTCTTCAGCCCATTCATTTTCCCTTCTGATTGCAGCCTCCTCTTCCGGAGTGAAATCATTAACAATATTGAAGATCTTTCTTAACTCCTCTGGGCTCTTATTTCTAATCATTTCTGCAACCGTCTTACATCCAGCATCCAATAATGGTCTTATATTAAGGTAATTGGCAGCAGAAATAATCTCATATAACATCTCCTGATCAACCTTCAAGAAATTCTTATCCCATTCATTGATAGGAGCTGATTTCTTAGCATCTTCATCATCTTCATCTGGAAATACGGTGTTTCTGTGGTGTTCACACCATTCAAGCACTTTTTCCAACACAGTGGCTCTGACGTTTGGGGTAGGGATTTCAAAGTCTTCTTCCAACCCATCAGGGTTTAAGTCATTGACCATGTTTTTAATAAGAACCGACTTTTCGGCGACATTGAGGTCGACTGGGAATCTTTCGTCGTCGGCAGAGATCAATACTACTTTGGCCATGGTATGTATTTGTGATTTCGTGACTGCGAGATTTGAGGGAGATTTGAGGGAGAGATTTTGTGAGAGAACGAGGGAGTGTGTGTGTGTATGGTGAGAGTCAGTCAGAGAGTGAGAGTGAACCACCGTATGTATATACTATATAACTCATAATACACGTAACACCTTCCCTACTCAGTCTGTATCTCAATGCCAAAGATCTCCCTCAATTCCTCCGGAGTCTTGTTTCTCAAGTGCTCTGCCACTATCTTAGCTGTATATTGTAACAAATGTGGGATGTTCAAGTAATTAGAAGCTGTTAACACATCAAATATCAATTGCTGATCTCCTTTGAATAAGGAGATTTCGAAATCCTTATTTTTCATTGAAATCTTCATTTCAGCTTCGGTGGGGTCCTCTTCTTTATGAAATTCACACCATTTAATCACCTTGTCTAGAACTGTAGCTTTGACATTAATTATGGGAATTTCAAACATGGCATCTTCTCCATCGGGGTCAAGGTCGTTGATCATGTTTTTGATCAATATCGACTTACTGGCCGCCTTTCTATCGACAGAGAATCTCTGATCATCAGAGGAAATTAATGTAATTTTGGAACTCATAGTTAAAGTGAATAATGGAGTGAAAATTCACTTGAGTCCCACACAGGAATGGTGAGAGACTAACCACACACTCCCACAAAAGATGCAGTAAATAGCAGATAGTAAAGAGATAGATAGAAGAAATATATAATATACATAGAGTCCTTTACTTGACCCCCATCATCTGTCCCCATATTTCCAACTGTCTCAGCTTCCACACGTCTCAGGTCCATACGTCTCAGCCCATACGTCTCAGCCCATACGTCTCAGCCCATACGTCTCAGCTCTCGTTATCACTAAATCTCACTCGCACATTTTTCAGACACCATGACAGCCATGACATCCTACTCCTCAGTCATCCACACTACCATCGAGCTCGAAGCCAACGATGAACTCGCCAAGCAATTCAAGAAGTTTAAAGCTTCCCCCAAATTTAACCTCAATAGCGAAGAGTTGTTTTGCATATGTCGAAAACCTGATATTGAGGGCCAGTTAATGGTAGGCTGCGATGGATGCGACGAATGGTTCCACTTCAAATGTATGGGAATCAACATTTTATATAAAGATTTGATTGCTGCTTTCTATTGTAAGTTCTGTCAATGGAATGGCAAAGGTACCACCAAATGGAAGAGAAAATGTAGAGTCGATACCTGTTGGAACCCAGTACATTCTAATTCCAAGTATTGTAGTCGTGAATGTGGTATTGCATTCATGAGTGTTTTGAAGTTGCTTGAGGAAGTGGATAAGTTAAAGTTGGTTGCCGATAAGTATCTGTTTCTGGAATTTCAACAACTAGGACACCAATTTCCAGAACTTGAGGAGGTCAAGAACTTCGACCAAAATCTTGATAAATTCCCAGAGTCATTACGGGACTCTTTGGTGGACGTGAGACAGAATATAGCTTCTATCACCTCCCATATTGAAGATCACAGCAAAAAAATTCAGCTTCTTTCATCATACAAGGAACTCATGAAACCGTTGAACGAGAAAGTCACTAAAAACAGTCCCAAGAAAAAGGTTGAGTTATGCTACTACAACAAAAACTTAAGAAATGTGCATGAATCTCTTGTAGCCCAGTTTCAGGAGAATTTTGATAACATCCTAGAGGCCCATCTGAACGAGGAATTGTACTTCCAAGATACTTGTTTGAATGAGAAGAGAAAATGTCTTAGACACAATGGATGGCTAAACTTAATCCAAGATGAGTTTATAAAAGATATAAATGCCTACGAGGCACAACTTGAGTCGTACAAGTTGAAACAACTGCAATTGTTGAGAGACTATTCCATATCAGTATATGAATCAGATTGAAATTTTATTTTCGCGTTGTTTACTAACATGGATCCATTTGAACGGTTCAAACTTCAACGAGAGGCCAACCTCCAGCGACGGTCCAAGGAGGCAAAGCGTGGTATTCGTGGTGGTAGACCGGTTTTGGGGGACTTGACCAATACCCATCACCAACTCGTTCATTTCAACAAACCTAAAGTTGCTAAAGCAACTACTCCTCTGAAACATGGTGCTTCATTATCGCATATCATGAGTGTTTTAAAAGATCCAGCCTCGAGACCACTGGATCTCAAACTGAGAGTTGTGGGCGGTGTCAATGCCCGCTTTAGGGCGTTCATGTCAGAATTTAGCCGTGTTTTCCCCGACTTCATACGACAGAGAGGAGGCATCTCGGAGTCCCAAGGTCTTACTGTGGTATTGGAATTTGTCCAATGGTTCAAAAATAATAAGTTTGATTACATTCTACCGGATAGAGGTAATCAGCTCAAATTGAAGTTGTTGGAAGGGAAATTGGTTATTGGAAACCCTGGAACCCCTGCCCATAAAGCTACTCATATAATGGACTGTATGAGAAATAAAACCTACTTGAGACCAGAACTAGTATCTGACAAATCGAGATTGAATCCAACGCATCTGCTCAAACTGTCAGGTAAAATCGGCAAATTCATGTACTCGGCACAAGTTGAAAATCTTCAAACTGGAGAGATTGAACAAATACTTTTGGCAGCAGTAGATCAGAGGTTCAAACTTCAAAATGATGCATTATTGGTCTTGAAATACAAAAACTCATACTTTCACAGTATAGGATCAAAGAAAGTCAGGGTATTTCTTCATTGGTATGTATATAGTGATAAGCCAATTGATGTCAATCTCTTAAGAGAATTCCGGTGATCTGATCAATATTCAATTATAATACACAAAACTATTTCTTTTCGTCAACATCCATCTTATCTCCTTCTTTCTGTTCGCCAGAATCTTCAGCTGTTTCACCCTCTTCTTCCTCTTCTTCTTCTTCTTCATCTTCCTCAGGTATTATGGTCTTTGGCTTCCACACTTCTAACAAATTATCATCACCTGCGGTTATATGTAATCCACTTAATTGTGGATGGATATCAACTTCGTTGATTCGGTTGGTGTGACCTCCACTGATAAAGCTGAGACATGGATCCTTTTGCTTGTTATTATTCTTTCTCTTGGAACCTTCTTGGTTAGCGGTAGGATACACAAACTCTTCATCTAAATGGTCCAAATCCCAAATAATGACCCGTTTATCAGAAGACCATGAGGTCAATTTATTAGGGTTTTGAACATCATCCCATTTCAATCCAGTGACACTATCGTTGTGACCGAACAATTGTCTAAAAGGTGTTGAAGGGTTTCTCAAGTCGTACAAATTAACCACATTATCTCTACCACCAGTGGCCAATAAAGTGTCGATATCTGGGTGGAATTTGACGGCATTTTGAATATGTTTGACTTCCATATTGATGGCCACACTATCTGCAGCAGGGGATCTTAAGTCATGGACTTTGATACTATAATCATCCGAGGAAGACGCAAATATAGACAGCTGTTTGGCATTCAACGTCAAATCATTAATCACAGCATTGTGACTCTTGAAAGATTGAATTGGAGTAGAAGGCTTTGAAACGTCCCACAAAGCAATTTGTGAGTCATTTGATCCCGACAAAAACTCAGAGTTGTTGAGCCATTGTAAGGCATACCCTTCCAATTTGTGATACTTGAATTCCTTGGTTCCAAGCTCAGGAGACTTCAAGTTGTATAAATGGACAATACCTTCGTTATCAAAAGTGATTACACTTTCAGCATTTGGAGATACCTCCAACTTGTTGATTTCACCATTGTGTTTCCAGGCCGATGATACCTTAAAATTGGTGGTGCTAGCCCCTTCAGTTGGGAATGGTACTTTGGATAAATTAGGGTTCTTTTGAGTGAAATCCCCGGCCAAAGTCCCAGGTAACTCGAGAGATCCCAACTTCAAGTAGTCTTGTGAATGTTGTGAGGAGTTTGTACCGTACAAGAATTTGACAGTTATTTTGGTATTATCGTCAGACCATTCATATTCAGGAAGCCATTTGACGGTCAACGATGGGAAATCCAAGGCATAAGTATGAATGGTGTCATACAACAAAGGAACAGTTTTCTTCCAGATTTTGAACTCTTCGTTAACAACCTTTTCCTTCAGTTGTTGTTCTTGGACGATTTCACGTTCCGATTGAACTATCTCGGCAGTATCAGTAGTCATATTGATGGTGAAAAATATGTGCGGGAAAGATAAGTGAGAAGAAATGAAAAGTGAATAAAGCTTATGAGTGTGAGAATAAGTTCCATAACGATAGGGCTACAGATGGTTGACCAGCGCCAAATTAGTGACATGACCATCTGTAAATTAGTGACATGTCACTAGCAGATACTCCAGCAATAAATCACAGCTTTGTCTTCAATCTAACTAGATGCGTTTTATTATACTAAATAACTCCCTCAACCTCTTCCTCTGGCTCATCAAAATACGAGCTGAATGTATATACGGTTCCGTAAATCAAACCTCCTCCCACAATCGTTAAAACCATAGCAGTACGGTTCAAAATCATCGAGTGGTGTAACAATACGGGTAAGTAGATCCCAGTGATCACCAAAAATGCCGATACGAATTGACCTGCTTCTTTTAAGAAATTGCCCTGGGAAGATACTACTGGGTCGAAGCTGAAGTCATAATCACTTGAATTAGACAAGGCCTTTGTAATTGCCACTGGTAAATGGGCTATGGCACAGATAATACCGTTTATTATAGGATACCAATTGCCATAAATCCCGGCAAGAACCACCAAAAGAAACCCCATGGATAACACGATGGAAAGTCCGATAATCTTATTGAGGGGGTTGTTGGAGTCGGTTGAGTTCATGCTATGAATTGTATTTGTGGATTAAGTTTTGAAGACTTTGCTATTACGTTTTTGGAATTGACTTCAGTAGTGTGAGATGTGTGTCTTGCTCAGATGAATTATTTCAATTATTCAAATAGGTGAGGTTTTAGTTTGTAGTTTGCTAGGTAACTGTCAAAGATCTCAGAACAGCGATTTTTGCGAATTCTCAAATTCATCTTTGTGGTTATAATTTGCGTTTGTGGATATAATGGATCAATACTCTGACTTATTGAATCCTTCGGTGATACAACCGCTCAAGGCCAAAGATCCTATAGTGTCACCACCTGGATTTGCTGATTCGGTTTCAACTAAAAAAAATGCCCCAGTTACACCTCAAAAACTTCACAATCTAGAGGACTTAAAGTCCAAAAAAGCATGGGAAATCGCTGTAGGGCCTGCTAAAAGCATTCCCATGAACTTGATTATGAGCTATATTACGGGGAATTCGTTGCAAATGATCCCCATTATGATGACCGTGATGCTCTTTATAACGCCTTTGAAAGCTATTTTCACTGAAACTAATAGTATATTCAAGAACTTACAAACTGACCATAATGGTCAGACAATTCTACAGGCGAAAGTAGTATTTGTGTTATGCCAAATGGCATGTATGTCTATTGGAATATGGAAACTTAATCTGATGGGATTGATCCCAAATAGCGAAGGGGATTGGTTGTCTTTCAAGACCCCATACGTCTTTAGCGAGAAGATAAAGCTTCTTACTTAGACTCTTTAGCTTCATCGTCTTGTCCGGCTTTTTCAGGGGTTGATTTTGGTTCTTCTTCTTGCACAGCCTTATCATATATTTGCTGGAGGTTGTACTTACTCAACTCCTCGTAATCTTCAACCACACTCATACCTATATTACTTTTATAGCATTCAATAAGTATTAATTTATCGTATTTTTTCAAATCGACCAGATGCCCATGATCCCTCCCTACGGACTCGGCCACGGTTCTGATTATATCTGCTTTTTCTAACGCATTGAAATTTCTTCTCGTTACATTAATGGCAAATTTCAATGGTTTCTGGTTCTCTGGTTGATGGAAATGAGGTGCTAGCACTCTGGTACTAAGCTTTTTTAACTCTTCCAATGTGGGGGTCACCGAGAAAGTTATTGGGGTCAATTTTTGCGTGAATCTCGAGGTTTTTTGCTTGAGATCTCTACTTTCTTCACATATTCTCTTGACAAATGATTCTGGATCAATGGGCTTTCTGGTCTTAACAAATACAAGACATTCACAATCCAAGTCAATGGTGGAGAATAACGACGTTTTACTGGTTCTTTCCTGTTTCAATTCATTAACTTCCCGCTTGATTTGCTCCTCAATCAGTAGTGCTTCTACATCCTCCTCTTTCTCTTCTGAAGCTTCCAAGAGAGCTGAGCCATAATACTCTTCAGCCTTCTCGGTAAATAAATTGACGAGCTCTTTTCTACATCCACTTTCTTTACCCCTATTACATGTAGCATATATACCGGTAGTACTGGGCTCTATTATCCCCGAGGTTCTGAACTTCTTGTTGTTTTTCTTGGAATTGTTATCTGCTTTTCTCTTCCCCATGGTGTCGATGGAGATTTTTCAGTCGCATCTCATTTTAGAACTTAGCAATTGTAGATCTTCGATCATGATAGAGGAGTTCCCTATAGATGTATGGAACTTGATCATTTCACTAGGAGGGTTGAGAATAAGAGATGTGTTGAATGTACTTGAGGTCAATAAGCGACTTCATCGGACCCTCCAGCATAATTCTATCTGGTATCCTATAGTGCACCAGAAGTATCTCACAGTGCAACTACAGTGCAAAATTATCGATAAGGCTGACTTGGAAGGTTGTGATTTCTTTCACCTAGCTATGAGCTACTACCACAAAGAATTGAAATATAAGAGATGTGTTCGAAACAATAACCCTGACATGAGATCTTTCTTGGATCAGTTTTCCACCGATAAGGATTATCTTCCTATACTATATGATTACTACCACAATGAATGTGGCCCCAACTACCTCGAGAGTTTAGCAGCTAAAAATGACATAAGTTTCGTTGATAAGTCTATAACGTTATGTTTGCTCCAGGCTCAATGTTTTAAGTTGGGCCTCGATTATTTCAAAAGTATGTTTGATGGGAAAGTTGATGCCAGTGATCCTCTGGAGCTTGAACTGTTCTGGTTCCATGCTAGTTTACTCGATAAGGGATGTCACTACTTGATAAACTCCAGACAGCGAGTTTTGGATCGAATCTTTGATGTGCTTCATGCCAAAGTTGAAGTTAAACTGTTTTTCAACGAGTCAGGATCTCTGGATATACGCTTAATTCCCTTGGAAAACGAAAAAGATATATTGGTTTTGACTGACGAAAACACGTTGATTCTGTTGATCATGTATATATTCAAATTGGCCCTTTCATGCTTGAAGTTTGATAATCCTTTGGTGTCTATGGATGATGAGGTTGTTCACGAGAAGTACACCAATTCTTATTTTCTAGAAGACTTCAGTCTTTTGAGGATATATGGGGGACAAGTCAAGGGTCACCCATTTCTTATCATGGCAATTCTCATCAAAGTGATAAATGAGTTCTTGTTAGATAAATATAACGTCAAATTTGAAGGTAAAAATGAGTTTGAAAAGGTTCAGATCAACATGACCTCAACTTACTTGAGAGTTAATAACCATCTTTTCTCATTTGATCGGAAGATCATCAACCTATTCACCAGCTTCGATGTATATGCTATTAATGAGGTGGTGATGAATCTTAGAGATAGAAGTTACTTCGAGATTTCTAAATTCATTGAACCTTTGGAGTTCAAATATGTCGTGGAGTGCTTTCTCCATCTTGATACATTCATGGATGCAAAATCTTTGAACACAATTCTTCGTCCCGACTACTACTTTTCAAATCAACTCGTTGGACTTGATACATTCTCAGATCATCCATTTGAAGGTATAACGGCACATGATTACTTGTTTATCAAATTGATATGTAGGTATCTTCAAGATATGAATTCAAACAACGACATTCTTGATACAATGTTCTGTGTGGAGTTTGAATCTAGTATGAATCGGTTGAATAATTTCATTTACTTCGATGTTGTGCATAATGTGTTAGACAAGAATCCCGTTAAACGGAAAAAGTTTGAATCACATTTCCTTAAAAATAATACAGATGATTACATGTTCTCCAAGAACTTTGATCTTTATGACATCAGCTCCAAAATCAGTTTGCGAAAGATCTTAAAGAACTATCCTTATTCCCCTTTAACTGGTGATAAATTCGGGTTCCAATCCGGAAACATCATCCGCCACAAAAAGTTTGACACTTTCGCCATAATATTAGGAAGAGTGTTGACCGATAATGATGATGCATATTACTACAGAGTGTTCACCACTAATAAATCTATCGAATGCTACAGCATGAACTCCATGATTCTCGTGGATAATGATACCGGTAACTTGGAGTTTCTCCTCAATTTCATCATCAAAGCATGTGGAGAAGAACTTCTAGGTACTTTGTTCTTCAATAGACTAACCTTTCATCAAAATGCCCCAATATTTGTAATGAATTAACGACTAGCCACCATTCCTGTATATCACCAGTCACTCTTCTCTTTTCGCAACCATATATCAATCTTCTATATTACAAGTGCGGTTTTTTTTCAAAGATCAGACATGAAGTCTAGAGTATTAAATGTCGCCAGAACTTTGCCATATAGACCCGGCATATCCTTCAAGAGGTATCAATCCCAAGTTCACAGAAACGTTATAGGAATTGACTTAGGAACCACCAATTCCGCTGTGGCTCTTGTTCAGGGAAAAGAAGCCAAGATTCTTGAGAATGAAGAGGGTGGTAGAACAACTCCATCAATTGTCGCCTTTGACGAAAGGGACAAGGCAAACACAAAAACCTTGGTCGGATTACCTGCCAAGAGACAAGCGGTGATCAATTCCCAAAACACTTTTTTCGCCACGAAAAGATTGATTGGAAGGAAGTTTGAAGATGAAGAGGTGCAAAAGGATTTGGAAAATATCCCTTATCAAATAATACCTAATGAGAACGGTGAAGCATGGCTTTCAACCACCAACGGAATCAAGATTTCACCATCACAGGTTAGTAGCTACATTCTCCAAGCTATGAAACAGGTGGCTGATAATCATTTATCTGATCCTGTGGGCCATGCCGTCGTGACCGTTCCAGCTTATTTTAATGATTCTCAAAGACAAGCCACAAAAGCCGCCGGAAAACTAGCAGGTTTGGAAATCTTACGTGTAGTCAACGAACCTACCGCTGCGGCATTGGCGTATGGTATCGATAAGAAACAGAAAGATGGAGTAGTTGCCGTGTTTGATTTAGGTGGAGGAACTTTTGATATTTCCATCTTAGATATAGAGGAAGGAGTTTTTGAAGTGAGAGCCACCAACGGTAATACCCATTTGGGAGGAGAAGATTTTGACATTCTCTTGTTGAACTACATTATCGACATGTTTAAGGAGCAAACTGGCATTGATTTGCTGGGAGATGTCTTAGCCGTCCAAAGAATTAGAGAAGCTTCTGAAAAATGCAAAATTGAATTAAGTCACGTAAAAGAGACTGAAATAAGTATCCCATTCGTCAAAGAAGATAAACATATCAATTTCAAGCTCACCGAAGATGAATTAGATAACATGTCGCTTCATTTAATCAACAAGACCATTGATCCGGTCAAAAGATGTATTAGAGATGCTGGATTAAAGATTAAAGATATTGATGAAGTTATCTTGGTCGGTGGTATGACGAGAATGCCCAAAATCCGAAAGACAGTAGAGGATCTCTTCGGCAAGAAACCAAACACCTCTGTCAATCCAGACGAGGCGGTTGCGTTAGGAGCTGCTATTCAAGGAGCTGTTTTGTCGGGTCAGATAAAGAATGTGGTTCTTCTAGATGTCACTCCATTGTCATTAGGTATCGAGACATACGGTGGTATTTTCAGTCCTTTAATCCCAAGAAACTCGGCCATTCCAATAACAAAAGAGCAGATATTCTCTACTGCTGTAGATGGGCAGACGGGAGTCGAAGTAAAGGTTTTTCAAGGTGAAAGAACTCTTGTCAAAGATAACAAGATGATCGGACATTTCAAGTTATCTGATATTCCAGTGAGTCCAAAGGGGGTCCCACAAATTGGTGTCACTTTTGAAATTGACGCTGATGGTATAATCAATGTTAGTGCCACAGATAGGACCAAATATCCAGAAGACCTGCCTCACCATGGAAAGGAGAATTCTGTCTCCATTACAGTCGCCGGAGAAAATGAATTGACAGAGGAAGAGGTTAAAAGGCTCTTAGAAGAAAGTGCTAAAAATGCCAAACGGGATGCTGAATTACGTCTGCACATTGAAAATGCTACGAGGGCCGATGTCATATGTTCAGACACTGACAATGCCTTACTCCAATTCGGCAGTTTGATGGAACAAGGAGAGCTTGAGGAGATCAACAAGAGAGTTAAGTCCTTGAGATCCAAGATTGACGATGTTAGAGAAAGAGGTATCATCCATGACCCCCAAGCAATCAGAGACGAAGTTAATGACTTACAAAAGGTCTGTTTAGCAGCTATTCAAAAAGTAGCTTTGAAGCAGCAACAAAAACAACAAGGCAAGCAGCCCTGAATTTGTACATAGAAATGCATATTATAATATTTTTTATTCATTACAAAAATATGAACCTTACTCATCAGTATCCATTCTATCTTCAGTGGCATCTTGAGTTGTGGTGGTATTACCTTCGTTAGTATTGGAATCACCAGTGGCATCAGTGGTACCTTCAGCATCTCTACCGTCATCTTCATCGTCATCATCTCTATTTGCAGCATTCGAAACTGAATCCAATTTATCAAGCCATTGCTGGACATCTTCATCATCGTATATAGTAAACTTAGTATCTTTACCCACTACACTGACTGAAGTATTTTTCAAGGTCAATTCAACATCTTGAGATAAAGTATCTCTCAAAGCATTCAAACCATGCACTATTAAATCTTCAATTGATTGACAATCCTTGATGTTTTCCAAATTTCTTTCTAAGTATGTTCTAGCAGCTTGTGATCTAGCACCAATTGAGGCCCCATAATACTCCAATACCGAACCGGAAGGTTGGAATTCGTATAGATGAGGTCCAGTCTCATCAAAACCCGAAACCAATAACCCAACCCCATAAGGTCTGGAACCATACGATTGAGTGTTCTCTTGAGCTTTATCAGCAATTGATAAAACGGCCTTCGAAGTAGCTAAAGGTCTATTAAAAACCATCTTAGAATTCATCGCTTGTTTTCTTAAATAATTCGACAAAACTCTGGCATCTGGAGCTAATCCAGCCAAGGCCACCCCCATGTGATCGTCTATTTTAATCAATTTCTTCTGGTAAGATCCCAATTCTTCGGCATTTCTCTTCAAGGCCACCAAAACGACGTGATTTTTGGAGGCGACTCCGACGGCTGCACTTCCTTGCTTGATGGCTTCCAAAGCATATTCTACCTGGAACAATCTACCGGTTGGAGAATACGTCACCGAATCGTTATCGTAATTGTTTCTGAACATTGTGGTTGGTTTCAGAGGGACTTGTTCAATTCGAATTCAAATCGCCACTGGTGCGAATGCGATGTATCATTTCCTGCACAGGAGGTGCGATAAAATCCACAAAAAGGACAATTGAAAAGTCTTTAGTGGTTAATGAACAGACTTTTTATGTACAGCAGACCGATAAGGTTTTTAGGTTATAGGGGATATACTGTGAAGTTCCCACAATCTACACATGACTTGGTCCACGAGAAACCAACATTGGGTCAGTTTAAAAATCCGTTAATCCATACGTTTCTCATTGCTTCCACCACTTACATGCTCATTCACATTTATGTCTTGTCGGTCGAGTATGAGGAAGAGGAGAAGAAACTTGTCAAAGAGGAAAATTCCTTGGAGGCACAGATAGAGCTGATAATTAAAGAAAGAAAGGAAAAGTCGAAAAAATGGTACAGTTTGTGGAGATAACATGATATCATTCATTATTCATGGACTAAGGGTTATTGGTTCTGAATCTATTACTAAAGCTGGCGAATTTGGCAGCTGTGGTGTTGGACATGATAGATTGTTGGTCAAAACTTTGGTTGGACGTATTCACGTCTTCGGCTCCGGATAAGTTGGAAGAGTCATCGTATTCTTGAACAATGTGCATCTTACTAATAAGCTTGATTCCATCTTCGTATTTGACCCGATCGAATTTTCTAGTTCTGATAGTGGGGTTTTTCTTGAAATCATCGTAGTTTTCTAGTTTTAATAAATTAATGCATTGACGTAATTCAGAAAATGTAGATTGCAACGACACTGAGCCTTCGGCTCCTGATGATTCTGTATCATCTTCCAGCGATAACGTCTTAATCGAGTCTTCCAAATGTTGTACATCCAAGTCGAAGTTGTCAATTCCAGCTCGGTTGTAACCCTCAGCATCCTTCAAGAGGTTTAAGAAATGCTGGGCGATGAAATCATAACTTCTGAATAAACCCAACGTTTTTAATGTCAGTGGAAGGTTCGAAAAGATAGATGTGAATAAACTCTCAACGTAAATAGCGAATTCCTTAACTTCAATTTGTGGTTCGGAGTTGGCATGTGTTGGATACCAGTCATCGTATTCTAACATTTCCAATAATTCCACAAGTTTACCATCAACCATTTGAAAGATGGACTCTTCCGCATACTTCCTCAAACTGGTGAACAACTCCTTGGATCTCAAAGTTAAAGTACCATTGATATCGACGTTATTCAAACCAATACCGTTGTACAATTTCAATCTTCTGTTGATTAATTTACCCAACTCATAGAGACTGAATAAGTAGTATTCGAAATTAGTGTAACTTTGGGTCAAGATTTCTTTATTACTGGAGTTTTTGGTGATGAAATCTCTTAAATCATAGACAATACCTACACCTTTTTCATCTCCTAGCACCTTCTCGAAAATCTCCTCCACTATTATGTTGTTCAATTCGCTCAATTCGTAACCATAATGATCTTTCACAAACAGAATGATATCTTCCATCAATGACCTTATACCCAAGCAGAAATGAACATAATCTTCACTGAACGGAAAACTGACGGGCAATGATTTGACATTGTTGGGTGCAAATGGCGCATCACTTTTATACCAACATATCTGGGTGACACTTTCGTAATCCTTCTTGTCTTGTACCACTAATGGCATGTAATGATCCGATTGAATAGAATTCAAAAATTCGTATCTAAACTGCTGTATCAATTCCTCAGCCAAATAATCTTTGATCAAAATCACTAGCACCTCGTATAACTCATTTATCTTGAAATCATTGTTTTCCAAGATTTGCATAAAGTTTCCCACCAAGTCTTTGAATTGTTTGAGTTCTTCATCGTTCAATGGATGTGTCTTGAGGAAATTTAAAAGCACAGGCTTCAACTTGGAGACATATGACTCCCAAAGATCGTCAGATTGCTTGTTGGTTCTGATTTCAAATTTAGTGGCCAAGTTGATCTGTTTATCAATAACAAAGAAGGCACTGATCTTCTTTAAGTATTCATCCAAACTCAGTATATCATGAAATTCTGCAACTTGGGTTTCATTGAATTTAGTATTTGTTATGGTCAGTGTCCTTACAGAAGATGTGATAGGATATATCACTCTATTATATTTCTTCAACCATTCTCTATTATAGAGCTTGGTGAGAGTTGCTCCCTCATTCAAAGTCTGATAAGCCAAGATAGCGTAGTAAACAGTTGAAAGGTTTATGTTGAGTTCTGGATCAGCCAAGATATTGTAGTTAAGACTAGGATCTCTCATGGAAATTTCAACGGCAGAATTCAACCTGTGAGACAAAAAAGTAGAACCTTTTTCCTTGATTGTCAGATGCCATTTCGATTGGATATCGTGTAAGTTCTCTGCGAGAGAAAAGCCAATGTCAAACAACTTCTTCTCAACATTCACAGTAAGCCATTTACATAAGTTATCAAACGACTCATCTTTGATAGTCTTCCTCATTATAGGAACCGAATCATAAATCTTGACAGCAAAACTGAAGTTCTCCACTTTAGGTAAATGGATACTTGTCAACTCGTCCAATAACTTCAAAGCACTGAAATAATTATTATTTTTGATCAATTCATGGATTCTATTAGTGATCTCCAAAACCTGGATACAAAGATTCAACACCACTGTAGTTTCATTGATTTTTGAAGTCAACTCCTTACTTTTCAAAAGCAACTTCTTCTTGGAAACAAGTTCATGTACTGATCTGTGAAGAAAAGAGCTTATTTGTTGTAAGTTTGTGTTTAACCCCACAGAATCATCATGAATTCCGTCGATAGAATCGATACATGAGTTGATATCCTGGGTCGAGCTGAGAGAAATATCAGCCAACTCTTCGTCCTTATCCTTAACGATTTCCCCCAAGCTTTTTATAAGATCAGCTAACCCATTTGATTTCAAAGCGTCTTGAACAATAGGTGCGACCCGGTCAAGGTAATCGGTGGAATCTGTTGACGTTTGGAAAATATCTTCATCTCTAATGAGCAAGTTCTCCAATGCTGATTTATCTACGACAGAAGTACTTGTACCATTGAGATCAGCCTCGCTTGAGTGACGGCCATTTCCGTTAACAATTGATGGTGCCATGGCAGCAGGAAGTGCTTTTTTTTAAAAAAAAGTTCGTTCGCGTTGATTCAGATTTTAATTTAATAGGACATGATACCGAATCATATTTTAATATTGGGGCCTCCTCATTCGGGGAAGTTGAGGTTGGCCCAACTTATAACAGGACATGGTGGGAAAAGTATAGAGAATGTAGAGATAGGTACGGAATCACATAGTGGAGTTATAGTGAAGACGGAACTTAAAACGAAATATTATTCCAGTGATTTGAATCTTCTCATCGATGAATTTCCTGGTAAAAGATCAGCCACAAAAACAGAATTGTTGCAAACTTCTTTGCGAGAGTGGTTTGAGGAGTTTCGCTCGGAGGATTGCACAGAATTACGAGAAGTACTCGACGGGGTGATATTTACTGTGAACCTAGATACCCAGACCTACCAAGATACCAGACATCAGTTGGCAATTGTAAATGAACTAAAGGAATTGTTTGACGAGGAAACAGAGAGGGAGTTTTTCTGCTTGGTGATGGGCATTTCCGATCCAGTGGTCGATTATATTGAAGTAGAGGATCTTGCAATCTCTAATGGCCTTGAATTTGTATATTTCAACGAATCGGGAGTAAATGAGTACAAGGACAAAATAGGTAAAGATCGGATCATTGAACTTCTTGAGTCACATGAATGGACAAATATGGAACATCTGAATGAGAATTATCAACTGAACAAGGTCACCAAGATGACTAATGAAATGACACAAAGTCTTTTAGGCGATGAGAACAACCACAAGACTGACCCGGAGGTGGATCTTACTCATGTTCTTGAAAAATTGAAGATTGCCAAGCTGGAGACTGAAAAACTCCATAACGAACAAGACAAACAGGCTTACGTGAATAGTGTGATTGAGGAATTAATTGACTATATATAAGCATTTTAATGAACACAAAAAGCTAACTATAGTTTCTCCTCTCTAGCGAGAGAATATTCGATCTTGTACCCCGGTTCAAAGTAGCACTCTTGAGTATCTTCATCTGCAACTCCGTTCTCATGAATGAAGACTGCAAAATCAATATGAGGCACATCCTCATCTATGACAACCATAGGAGCGTGCCAGGTTCCAGCCCCATAAGTAATTGATTGATTTCCCTTACATACAAAAGCCTTGATATCTTTGGGATCTGGAAGTTTTTGTGGGTCCTCTTCGTTGGTCTTAGCCACAATCACAAGAAAAGACTTTTTAGATAATTCCTGACCCATAGGAAGAAAGGTCTGAGTGGTGAAGGGATGCCTTTCGAGAACAGTAGATTTATAAGTTTTTGAAGATCCAGATCCATTAATTAAATGCTTGGGAGCTGTGCATCTGAAAATGTTCCAATTGGCAGTTGGAGTTTTTCCACTTGGACAACTAACATAATTATTCACCACAGGTGCAACTTTATGAATTTTTTTAGCAGTACCATAGTTAGCAGCACTACTTTGGACATTTTTGATCTGATGGTCGGCACTAATGACTCCACCGTATGGATTGAAGTTTTCGGGAGTTAATGGGACTGCTTGGACTGCAGGAACCGATTTTACGTCGAATGTCTGAAGAACCATGAGTTATCGAAAAATCCTTTATCACCTTTCTTATCTCGCGGAGATCTGCGAGAAGTTTGGCTGCAAATAGGTATTGCCTGGGACACGCACTAACTCTTCACGAAGGCCCGATGTCGTAAGACCCAGATGTGTGTCATAAGATGCAGTCTATTGTATACTTACCCTTTTGACATACACTCTTCTCGTCCAAGGCCTCTTTGACACTTTCTGGTATTACCTTTATGTCGACCGACTAGGTTGGCAAGATCATCTCTCGAATAATCCTGAATAAGAGTAATATTCTGAAATAGCCGATAGTGTCTCTCAAATCCCAAATAGACCTTAAAATCGGTAGAACTTTACCAATAAAATAATTACTTAGATGAGTGAATCGGCTATAGTCGTAAATAAAGTCTAAAGTTACACTGGCCATATGATGTCCTTGTTGTATAATACATACTACAAACTACATGTACGTTAGAAGGTTCCACTTCCACCAAGTCGTCATTAAGTCACAAGTTCACGGCTGAGACTTGTTTGGGGAAATAGAGACCTGTTTCGGGGATTAGAGACCTTGGCCCTTTGTCCGAGAAGTTCGTCATATATTTCAATACCCAAAAAAAAAGTGGATATTGTGTGGTGGGGGAGGTTGTTCGCTACTGAGGAGTACTACAGAATGATTGTGGGGTAGCACATGGATGACCATGTACATTTTGACAAGATTCACGAAAATAAGGCTCGTTAAACGAATTGCGTGCTTTGAATTGTGGTTAAGTTGGGTTGTATTCGATTTCTTTTGGATTATCATCCCTTTCTTGGAATATATCGATCTCTACTAAATTTTTTGGAATTGTGATTGGAGACCCCACCAAGGAAGGTACCAGAAACCCGTAGACATCTTCATTAAATTTCAAGCCTATATCGACAAACGGAGAAGACCTCATGATTATTATATCTTGCACTTTCAAATAGATGTTCTGTGGAATGGTGATGTCACTCTTGTAACGGGTCACTAGATCAAATAGCGTCCGAAGCAACGGAAGACTATCCAAACTATTAGTGTAATTTATAGACTCCGCTACACAATGTGCAACCTCTAGAATCTTCACACATGCACCTGGTCCATTTGATTCAAACGAAAAATCAGATAAGCCATCTACTTCACTTAGAAAATCACGAGCAATTTTGAATGGATAGACCATAGTCAAACATGGGTGATTATTACTATCTTTGGGAGATAACTTGTTTGGAGTCATATTCCACACAAGACATCTCATCCAGTGTTTGGAAAGTATTACATTCACTGATTGAATTTCACCCAAAGCATAGTGAATTTCGATTTCATCGAGTTTTTCCTGAATTTTTTTAATCCAGGAATGACTTGGACTCCAGTGATTCATAAAAGGCGTCCCATCATCGGAATTGGTGTTTTTGGAGTAATAATTTACCAAGTTATCAAAGAAGATTCGATTGGGCAAGGCAAAAGATTTAAGGAGTTCAAGGAATCCAAGCAAGGACTGGGGGTTTTCTTCGTAGTCCAAAACAGGCAAAGGAATAGAACTCTCTAAACAAATTGGGAGATTCTGTTCAATACACATATACCTCTCACTTATCAACAACATATAGTAAAACTTCGAAATCAAATGAATTTCCTGTGCAGATTTTGACAGAAATACACTTGGATCGTGTAATCTCAAGACCTGAGTGAAGTTTATGGCCTCTTTCATATACATGAGACCACAAGTCATTCCTCCTTTTGTGTTCACATAGTAGATGTAATAAAAAAATGAAATCAAGATGTTATCAACACAGGGAAGCATTCGGAAATCAACCAAATTCCTAATCTTCAACCCTTCCTCTGCAAAGGCTTCAGGGCCAATAGGCGAGTCATAATTGATGGGGTTATCCGATACCAAGAACGTCAATTGTCTGGCTATTGCAGAAGATATGGAACATGCTAAAGAGTACAAAAGTACGTTATCGACTGTTGCTGGGGTTTCGGGAGTTGGGTCCATTATCTTCAATCTGGTAATCAAATGACTAATTGGAACAATAGGCCAGTTCCCGTAATACCATTTTTGGTAGATACGAAGAAACGGTAAAAAATCGATAGTCCGAAAGCAGACCTTTCCCAACTTTGGAATTTTCAGTTCGGGCCTTGTTAGGGATGTCAAGGGCCCAAATTCAAAATGAACTTCATCAGTTCGTAAATCCTCGGACTCAGATTGTCCGATCGGATTGGGAGAATCAGAAGTTCTTCCTAAGCTCTTGTTAGCTGTTTTGGCATTCCGTGTTCTTGTATGTGTACAATTTCTCCCTCTTCTATTACATCTCAGACAAGGAGTCTTCGAATCACATTTGACTTTACTCAAAGCGCAAGCATCACAGGGAGTCGTGTACTTCTTTCGTCGATTTGGGATCAAAGGAATATTTGTGGGGGTGAAACATTTCCACGCTGGGGTTTTGGCAGGACCATTCATCGGTTACTTAATTTGACAAACGCTTTTGTTTAATATATTTCGGTTTGTAACATCTTAGAAATATATCATGGTGGAGTAATTCACCTTTAATCGGTGGGGTTACGCATCTAAAAATGAGTTCCGACCTGGCCCAATTAGGAAACCGAAAAATGTGGGGCATCTTGAGTAAACTTGAGGTTCAGATCGCTGAACAAACTCGATCTCCGAGAAGTTCACAAGGTAATTTTTTCCATTCTATATCAGTATCCGAGTCAGGTAGTCCTTGTATCAACTGTCTAACCCATTGCCTATCTAATGTGTTGACTTCTTCCTCTTCCCTGCACAAGCGGTACCGCTCGGCGCTAATTCTTTTAAAGTAGCTGCAAAAGTATGGGGAAATCGCATATTGTATGCACAACTTCCCCAGAAGGATTTAAGTGGAAAAAATAAAAAAATAAATGGAAAAAGCTGCAGATACATCTTCAGCTTGGCTTAGGTATATAAATAGCCAATATCCAAAAAGGCTTTATGTCAACAAATTATTCAGCATGAGTATGAAAGAAGAGGTAAGCCACGTTGAGGTTGCATCTCAAGTTGGAGAAGAGTTCCCAAATGATAAAGTCAAAGGTATCTTTCAAGATTCTGAATTGATCCAGAATGCGAGAGATGCTACAGAGGCAGAGCATAACTTGACAGCAAGGCAAGCTTTGAAAGAATCATGGCCTGCAGTTATCTGGTCAATGGTCATGAGTTCGACAATTATTGTATGTACTATATTTTTGCCCTATTTTAAAATCAAATTTACTAACAATTTTCAAGATGTAAGTATAGACTTTATGAAGGAAGTGAGATTATTTTACTAACATATATAGGGAAGGTTACGATACTGCACTTTTATCTTCATTTTTTGCCTACGATAGTTTCAAGGAAAAATTCGGGGTTGAAATTGCTCCTGGTGAGTATGAAATGGATGGTTCCTGGCAAAGTGCCTTGGGATGTGCTGCTAGTATTGGTATTATAATTGCCTTATGTTTTAATGGTATTCTTGTTGAAAGGTTTGGTCATAGGAAAATCATCTTCGTTAATTTGATCTTCATGGCAGGTTTCCTTTTTGTAACCGTTTTTACTAAAAACGTTGAAATGTTACTTGCTGGTCAAATTCTTAATGGGTTCCCATGGGGTTTCTTTACCGTCATTGGTTTAATCTACGGGTCAGAGATTGCTCCACTCCCATTACGTGGGTTTTTATCTGCCTATGTCATGATGTGTTGGGCAACTGGTCAATTAATTTCTGCTGGTGTCTTGAGAGGTCTATTGAGTAACACTACTGAATGGTCTTACAGATTACCTTTCGCTCTCCAATGGATGTGGATTCCTCCAATTTTCATTGCTACTGTACTTTGCCCCGATTCTCCATACTGGCTAGTCCGTCGTGGAGAATATGAAAAGGCTGAAAAGATGCTTAAGAGGTTGTATATCAAATCTGCTCATTACAAAGTCAAGCCAAAACTTAATATGATGATTTATACCAATGCTTTGGAAATTGATGCTCAAGATAAATTGGCAAGTAATTATAAGGGTTGGAAATCTTATATTGAATGTTTTAAAGGAACAAATCTCAGAAGAACGGAAATTGCATGTGTCGGTATGGCAAGTCAAGTTTTTGCTGGTAATAACTTTGCTTACTCTCCTTCCTATTTTTTTTCACAAGTTGGTTTAGACAATTTGATGGTCTACAATCTTAATCTTGCTATTATTGCATTGGCATGGGTTGGTACTTTCTGTTCCTGGTTCCTTGCTTCAAGGTTTGGTAGGAGGACAATTTTCCTTTGGGGGCTTTCTGCTATGTCTATTTGTTTATTGATCATTGGTGTTTTACAAACCCCTGCTGATAATAACCAAAACGGCAAAGCTGCTATGTGGGGTCAAGTCGCTTTAACCTTTGTTTGGTGTGTTGCTTTTGTCTTCTCATTGGCTCCTTTGGCATACACTGTCCTTGCTGAGTGTTCTAGTACCAGATTAAGATCTCAAACAATTGCAATCGGTAGAAATGCTTATAATCTTGTTCAATTGGTTGCACAAGTCGTTCAACCATATCTTATCAACCCAACAAAGTTAGGTTTAAAAGGTAAGACTGGTTATGTATGGTTTGCTACTTCATTTTTGACTTTGGTCTGGACATACTTCCGGTTACCAGAAACAAAGGATAGAACCTACGAAGAGTTGGATGTGTTATTTGAAAAGAGAATCCCTGCCAGAAAGTTTGCTGGATACAAGCTTGATCTCGATGCAGAGGAATTTAATGATGGCTTTAGTGTTGAGAAGGTTTAATCTCTGCTATGTCTGTCTAGTTTATGTGTTCAAAATAATAAAATAAAGATAATTTTTAGATACGTTCTCTAAGTAAACCATCCAGTATTGTTAGTTTAAGTATTGGGTCATAGCTCCAAAAGTCTGGGCACCCAAAGGAATAGACAAGCATTCGGAATACTTGAGCCCCTTACTCCTCAGCCAAGCGGTGATCGGGTTAATCATAAGGCTGGTGGAGGAATTGTAGCCCTGGGGCAGGATCACACGGAACTTGAGCCCGGATCGACAATAATGCACCAGTTTTGGACAGGGCTCATAAATGTCCCTTTCGACCCCACACCGTTTTGTAGCTCGGGGTGATAGTGATTACAGCTACTGGCTACTTACAGTGAGCGACAATGATTTACCATAAATGGATTCCGAGATATGCGAAAGCCCACTTGCCTAATCTTAATTAATAATAAGGTGTATAAATAAGGAGATACCAGCTTTATATGAAAAATAGTAGTAAGTTATAATGCATTCAATCGTTTCTATTAATGATGTTAGTAAAGGCAATTTACCGGGTGTCATGCCGGTGGTTCTCGAAGATGAATTCTGGTCTCCTAGAATGAAGATCGTCGCTGAAAATACCTTACCTTCTATGTACAATGTGTTGAAGAAGACTGGAAGATGGGATTTTTTTGATTTCAATTGGAAGCATTTGGATAATGTTACTCCACATATTTTCTGGGATTCTGATATCGCTAAATTTTTAGAAGCCGTCTGCTATACCTTAAGGTACACTGATAAGTCGGATCCGAAGTATCTGTTGTATACGGGATGGATTCAGCTGATTATTCAAATGGCAAAAAAGGCTCAACAAGATGACGGATATCTTAATTCATATTTTACTCAAATGAAACCAGAAGGAAGATGGAAGAATATTGGGGAGGAACATGAACTATATTGCTGTGGTCATTTACTTGAAGCTGCTGTCTCTCACTACGAAGCTACTGGCTCTAGAGAATTAGTTGACATTCTTTGCAAATATGTTGACTATGTCTGTAAGGTGTTTGGACCGGGTGAAAATCAATTGCATGGATATCCCGGTCATCAAGAAATTGAATTGGCTTTAGTCAAGCTTTATAGAATTGTCCCTGAAAAGAGATACTTGGACTTATTAAACTACTTCGTTGAGCAAAGGGCTTTCAACAATACAGAATTCTATGACGAGCAAAATAGAGCCAGAGGTTTCGACCCCGCTACTTACATGCCAGGTGCAGAATATGACCATATGGAGGGTGATGATCCTGAATCCACATGGCCAGCAGCAAGAAGTCATTGGTATTATCAAGCCGAGAAGCCAATTAGGGACATGGACGAAGTGGTCGGTCATTCTGTTAGAATGGTTTACTATTTAACTGGTGTCCAAGGTTTAGCAATGTACAGGAAAGATGAAACCTTGAAACAAGCAGTTAAGAGGTTGTTCGATAATATGGTTGACAAGAAATTTTACATCCACGGTGGAATTGGTTCTATTGCCCAATGGGAAGGTTTTGGTAAGAATTATGATGCTCGGTGGGACTGTTATTCTGAAACCTGTGCCTCTATCGGTTTAGTATTCTTGTGTGAGAGAATGCTTTCTGATAGGTTGGACAAGAAGGTTGCTCTAACTATGGAAAGAGCTTTGTACAACAATGTTTTGGGCGGTGTTAACATTGACGGTGATTCATATTACTATAACCAGCCAGTTTCTGGTGAAAAGGCATACACTAGACAAAAATGGTTTACATGTGCTTGCTGTCCACCAAATGTCGCCCGATTGTTTGCAAGTTTGGAAAAATATGCTTTGCTGGTTAAAGAAGATTTGGTTGCTGCTCATTTATACATTGGTACGGAGATTGATACCAGTGATGTTAAATTCAAGTTGGAAACCAAGTTTCCAACCAAGGGAGAAGTCAAGATAACCGTGATGACCACCAAGCCAATTTCAGTGGCCATTAGGGAACCAGATACTCCTTACAATAGTAGTAACAATGACTATCAAGTGAATGATGGTTACATTGTTTACTTCCCTAAAGTCTGGAACGAGACTATTACTTTGACTTTTGATGTCCCAGTTGAGATCATCAAGCCTGATCCAAACGTCGAGGCGAATACTGGTCGTTTGGCAGTTCAAAGAGGTCCATACGTCTACGGTCTACAACAATCTGGTATTCCAAAGGGAAAAACTTTAAACGATATTAAGATCACTGCAGACCAAAAGTTTGAGATTGTTCCTGAAAAGTTCCACAGTGCCGAATTTCTTAGTTTGAGCACCAAAGTTGATGGAGATGAAGTAAAGTTTGTTCCATACTTTGTTACCGGAAATGAGCACCCAGGCGAAGATTTCAGGTTGTGGATCAAAGAAGCTTAGTTATAGATTGAATATATGAGATTGATTTTAGCGATCATGTGTTGATGGCTGCTCTTTTTTGGTGTGTGTCTAGATCGATGGGTGCAAATTAAATTGGTTTTCGTATTTTTTGCGGCCCTTAAAATATTTGACATCTGTAAATAAAATTTACTCAATCTCATATATCACACATTCGGTATATTAAACACACATACATCGATAAAGTCTGGAACCTTACATGTTAGGTATTAGCGGTGTATCTCTTGAGAAAGCCACGCTCTTTGTTTCATATAAGAAGAAACCCCTCGCAGATCATTGTGGTGTAGATCTGCAACTCTGAAACACGAGTGGGACTATACTAATGTGGGATACCCCATCTACAGTCTGATAGATTTAAACTCTCAATTTTGGTGTGATTTGAAACACAATAACTTACCCGGTAACTATAATTGAGTTACTATAATTGAGTGGGAATCGGATATACTTGTGAACGAAAAAAAATGAACCCATTAGGTAAAGTGTAGCAAAAGTTCCCAAACACTGATGAGCAAAATTTGCTGCGGCTTGTTTCAGATAGGAAATAATTTTTGCAATCCTGAAACAATCTTAATGTGGATGTCCTGCAGATAAAATGTGTAAGAATATGGGTAGAAACCTATAAAAGCCCACAATTTCCCCTTCAATTTTTATCAAAAATGTCCACTGGTAATCCTCGTAAGAGAAGATGGGCTGATGAATTCAGTCTAAGGCTCGCTCCTGACTCAATGCAGACAGGTGGTCGTACCTATTATGAAGCCACGGTTCCACCAAGCGCTCGTTTTCGCCGTACTTCATTACCAGGTGGAATCATGGGTTTCTCCACTTCCGCTTCATCTGCTGATACGGAAAGCAGTATGGATACTTTCTTTACTAGTGTTGAACCAAATGATGCAATATTTGAAAGTTTTGTCATCTTAAAACGTGTTCAATACTTAAAACAAGGTAACATGGGTTCTCAGAGGTATGTTGAAAGTAATTGGGTAAAGACCAATGACAAAAACATCGATTTTGATGCTAAGCCTGAAGATTTACTCAAGCTGGTTATTCAAGGTGATCCAGACCCAATTGAAGTATTAGATGGAGAGGGTGAAGTGACTTTGAATGAATCTCATAATTCACCAGGTTCCTCAAGTTCTCGAAATGCCAATGATCATAATCACACTGCATGGCCATGTAATAATGAGACAAATCCTACCGAAACAGTTACACCTGAACAGGCTCTTACAAACATAATTGCACCGGTTACCTCTCCAATTCTTGAGTCTTTACCACTGAGTCTGACAAATATATCAATTGAAGATTTATTGAAGTCGGATGATAATACTTCTCATGATTCTATCCAAGAATTACCTTCCCCTGTTCATCAACAACCTAGTTCAACTCTTATTCGTTCTGAAGTTTCTGGAGATTTTGATCAACAAATTCGCTCAAGATCCAATTACTTTTTGAATCAAAGTCGTACGAGTGAAAGAGATGATGGAAGACAAGCTCAAATTCCACAGACTCCTTCTAGATCATCTTCTGCTCCAATAACCTCTCTGGAAACCAGGGCAAGAGTTTTGTCTGTTGATCAACAGTTTGATAATGAAATCACACATAACCGTGGTAGAATGAATTCAGATGAAAGTAACAGTTCCAATTTAGTTAACCCTCCAAACGGTATGACTGATGACCCTAATTTATCATCTGATTCCTCTGACTCATCGAGACCATTTGTTGCAAATGAGGATAATTCTGTAACTCAACCTTTCAATGGTCATGAACCACCTGCTGCAAGTGAAGGTGATTTTGCAGCCGATTCTTTCAATGATCATGCACCCGATTCTTTCAATGGTCATGAACCTCCTGCTGCAAGTGAAGGTAATTCTGTAACTCAACCTTTCAATGATCATGAACCTCCTGCTGCAAGTGAAGGTGATTTTGCAGCCGATTCTTTCAATGATCATGCACCACCTGTTTCAAGTGAAGGTAATTTTGCAGCCGATTCTTTCAATGATCATGCACCCGATTCTTTCAATGATCATGCACCCGATTCTTTCAATGATCATGCACCCGATTCTTTCAATGATCATGAACCACCTGTTGCAAATGAAGGTGATTTTGCAACTGAATCTTTCAATGATCATGAACCAGTTTTTGAAAGTACTCGTCTATCACAAGGAGTTGAGGATTCAGATCCATTTCAAGGACATGCGATGGTAGATGATACGATTGAATCTCCTCGAGTCACCATGCCTGATGATTCCAATCCATCAAATTTCAATCACTCAAGATCACATAATAGTTATAGTGACGATTTAGGCAACAAAACTTCTTACTACGATCTGTTTTATGATTTAGAATCTAATGAGGTAATCAATAATTTGCAATCAATTGATCAATTGAAGGATAGGGAAAGTTTCATTAATGGTGAATCTTTTTACTTAGAGGGAGTTGATTTCCTCAGAATTATGAGAGTGTTCAAGCTCCAATTTTGTAAAGTTTGCAAGAAAGATTTGACACTTTGTCTTTGTTCAAATAATGGTACTAAAGGTTCATGTAAGGTAATTCAGATGCACGCTAATTATCAAGGTAATCTGTTCATTCTCGAAATCCCTTGGCGTAAGGCAAAATCTTTTCTTCTCATAAAGAATTTTAGAGAGTTCAGTTCACCTTTAAGTAGGAACAACATGAGTTCCTTCTTGATTGAACCAGAGTATAGGACTAACGTAAACATTACAGTTGTTTGCTCAATTGTCAATATGACAAACACAAAGATAGTTTGTCGAGACTGCTTCGTCAATGGTAGCCTGGTCTAGCTTCGTCTAGCTTCATCAGTGATTGAAATTTAAGGTGATAACTATATAGTAATAAATGTTCTACTAAAAATTTTTAGATTTTTAATAGGTACGTGTCTTAACAAATATGAAGGGTTCTACATCGAACTAACAACATATCCATTCAACCCCAGTTCGACTCCGGGCGGGACCACCACAACACACAAAGTGTATACTTTTTGATTCCAGAATTGGTCAGTTTTGGTGGTGTTTTTATGGATTTGATATATTTGAGTCTTTTGAAGTCTGTTGGTTATATCCATGTTGGTTATATCCAGCTGTGGCAGTTTGTATGGCCTTTGTTTTTTGCAAATTGCGGTTGAATTGGTGTGTTTCCGGGCACATTTAGTTATGTTTTCAGTGGAGAACTCACATATTACGTACTTTTTAACAAGAAAACATAGAGTAGTGAAGTTTGTGAAATAGCCTATATCGTTTTGGGTGATGTGCTACGGAGTCTGGGTCTTGGAATAAGCTTAGTGCAGGGCTTCCTCTGTTATAGTATAGAAACCTAACAGGGTAAGGGCGCCTGGGAATAAGGATGTCTAAGGGAGCCGAGCTTTGTCTAAGGGTGTATGGAGTAAGGCAGGTAATCAAACCTCAAGCTTTCCAGTCTTTGGGTTCCATTCACCATTGCTGATTTCGCTGCCCTATTCACTTGAGGTACAATAATTGTGTTTCGACGCTTACGAAATCGTCGTAAAACCGATTTGGATTTCAATATATTACTACTTCTCTTAATAATACATGTATTAATGTTTACATAACTGGACGTTTAAAAGATTTCATTGCTGCTAACTGATAATCTCAATGGTTGCAAAATATAGATATCAGCGTCAGTGGCACAATCTTACCGCCATAGGGGCTAGTAATACCATTCCGTATTGTTTCCAATCGTGTCGTGGCTCGATTATACAAGGTTTATATAAGTTGCAAAATTGAAACATCCAAGAAGGATTTTCCTGAAATGTGTGAATTTTGCAAAATCCTACTTTCTTACTAACAAAAAATGAACAAATCTAATAAAGAACTCCTCCCAAACAACTCTACTGATCAAAAACAAGTCTTCAAGCCTCCCCTACTTATTGCTGATGTTTCTGCTTCCAACATGGGTAAGACTAGCACCCCCCAGAACTTATTCTACTATTGGTCAACCATCTCAGTGATGCTCAACCAGTGTTCAGCCCAAGAATGCTTTCTAGAATTAACCAAAAAATTCAGAAAAATAATTCCTCCATTTCTAAAAGGTCCTTAATTGTTGGTAATTCGAAAGATGATATTTCCAAGCCAATTGATAAGCCTGGTAAGGGAGTAGTCGAGGTTCTTTCTGTTAGATTGGACTCTCCAGAACCAGACCCAATTCAGAAGACTGTTAGTGCTTTGGACTCATTCAACCTAGGTTAAAAGAAGGACAAGACCCATCCTTTTACTTCAACTACATGGATGGAACAGCCAACACTTGAAGAGTTCATCTTGAGTAAGACTAGCCAAGCTCTCCTAAGAAGCCTTGATTTAGTGCTCAATTTGAGAATTTGAAGTCGAATTTTGTAGTGTCTGGAAAAAATCGTGCCTTTGTCTCCGACAAGAGAAATGCAAGTAACCTCTTGAGAAAGCTGCTAAGGACGGCTTGACAGATAGCCCACCCAATAACTGGCCAAACAATCCCCCGACAACCCAATGGAATCAACTTCTTCAGTTAGGAACCAAATCAGCCGCTTTGCGAGGGAAAGAAGAGGCAATATTGCCAAAAAGACAAAGTATAAGAAGCATCGTGGGGGTCAAGGTATCCTTGATCTTTCCAAGTACCCAATTGTATATTTACATGGAATCCAACAAGATAACAAAGTAGGAAACCGGTATCGTCTTGTGAAGGGTGGCGAAATGACACTGGACGAGAAAATACTTTTTGACCAAGTGAATGAGGCAGTCCTTCATCACAGTACTATTGCAGGACAAGCAAAAATGCTGGTAAATTCCAGAAGGCGGTATGGTCATGAAATTGAAGCTTTCCTTAAGTTTCTTGCTTCAAGAAATTTAAAGTCGGTTAACTTTGATGGTACTTTGATCGTAGAGTATTTCAAGGAAAGAAGAAATTGGATCCAAGAAGGTCCTAGACTGCAAAAGCATCAAGGACAACCTTTGAAGTTATCCTCTTCCTTGGGTAATGCAAAAAGTGCTTTTGTTTTTCTCCACAAGCTTTTGTTCCGATACAAGAAGTTCCAGGATAGAACTTATTCGGGTCCAGACAAGATTCCTCTTTTGGATTACGTGGACGACTATGTGCAGGTCAAGAAAATCGACTCTACCCATCAAAATGTTTCCAGTTTCACTGATAAAGGTCTTTATGATTTTGTGAAGCTTTATTACTCCAAGGAAAATATGGCTGATATGATTATTAATGCTTATGAGTTGACAGGTAAACCTGGTCAAGATAATGTCTTCAGAGGCATCAATACCACTCTTGAAATGTTATTGGGACATCATTACTTACTTAGAGGAGACAACAAGAGATCCTTGGAGCTTTCTAATTTCCTGTTTTCAGTCCATGATACCCCTCGGGGTAAGATCCCGATTTTGAGTATTTCCAGGGAGAAGACTTTGAAAGAGGGAGGACCACATAGTTACTGTGGTACTGCTCGTAATAAGCATCCCGAGCTTTGTCTTGTTACGGCAATGATGTTGAGTCTATGGTTTCGTTTTGATTTTGAACAGGGCCCTTTATATTATAAAGGTCCCAAGAAATTTCCTAATTTCGGAGACAAAACTTCCTGGTACCCCCTCAAAGTTTTGTTTTCAACACAAAGTAAACAAGTCAATGAAATCAGTTACCAACATGAACGCAGCTTGGTTAAAGCGTCTTTCGAAAGTATTGATTTCGATGCCGTTGTGGGAACCCACATTCATAGATGTAATCGAGCCCAACTAGCAGAAGCAGCCGCTATTTCTATCGATGAAATTGAAAATGTTGGTCATTGGTATAACTCCCTTTTACAAAAATCCCATTTAACTGGTGTTCCATACAGCTTTATTCATCATGCTGCCTACTTCCATGAGGAAGAAACTTACTATATTCCGAGAGCTTCATGTACTCCAAGTCAGTCTCTTGAAGAGATGATCTTCCCATGGCTCGATGAAGCTCTCAAAGTTCACGAAGATGCTTATTTTGGGGACGACGAATCTGGTGATAGTGATTTTGCTGGTCTTTCTTTCCTCCATACGTTGAAGAGCTTTCGCCGAATGATTCTTCAAGACTTGCCAACTATTCTCTCCAAAGCCCCCAACTGTATCTTTAGTAAACATCCGATTTGTAAAATGCCTGAATTTCAGGATTTTGCTCAACAAACTCTTTTGTATGAGAAAGAGAGATTAGGCTTGTATGAATCCTGGAATACTATAGAAGATGCTTTGAATGGAATAGCTCCTGGTATTTGCTCAAGAATCGATAATGTTGGTAGAAGTCAACATGTTTTAATGGGAAAAGTTAGGTCTGATATTGGCGCTGAGCTCAAAGAAGTAAAAGCTGAGACTAAGCAACAAACATTACAGTACGATGACTTGAAACAACATTTGAATGGATTGGAGCTGCGGGTGGATCTTTTATGTCAAACCATGGTTGGTTTGTTTGAAGGAATCAATACGCATAATAATGAGTCACGTCTTGCAAGGTTGAGAGAAAGAAATAAGAGGGTAAGAGATAACAAGACTGGTCAATTTATTCACACTTCCACTGAACTTGGAGTCAATGAAAATACCGGGCAGGTGGAACTGGGGGCTATTGATCCTGATATTGTAGATGGTGCTATGACTAATGCTCGACAGGACGACATATCTATTCTTCAACCTATCAATTCTGACAGTACTAAAGATCCCATAAGAAAAGATACTAAATCGGTAGTCCAGCTTCTTGATGAATGGTATGTTGATAAGCCAGGCTTTGTTTGTATTGACATAAGAGACCGTATGGGTAATGCTTGGAGGAAAGGAGTCAGGACATTATATTATCGTAGGCATAAGATCATCAAGTTTGTCAATTCTTGCTCAAGAGATTCGGCTTTCAGAGGTTTGAGTAGAATGCAAATAGGTGCATACATCGACGATTATTGTAAGGAGAATAGGGTTAGTTTCTATGAGCTTAGTATTTCAATTCAGTTGATGGAGGATAAAATAAAGCTGTATATCATTTCTAGATATACTCCACCTGAAAACTCTTCTACTACTTACTACTAGTTAGAATATTATTATTATTAAATATACTTTTTGATACAGCTTTAAAGATTATATACCCATTTTATATGCATGACCATCCTGCACATTATTATGGACACTTGTACCATAAGGGTCCATGTCGGGCCACTTGGCCAAACACGAAACTCGAAAATTTTTCGCGAAATGCTTTAAATTATATACAGAACTGCGCGCACCAAAATTAGCAGTTGCTAAAGTTTCTGTTAACTATGGGGATAATTTTCTATCTTAAATTTCTCGCTCATATATTTAGACATTGACAACTAGAAGGGTAAAGCGGTTGAGTGGCGGCGCGAAAAAAAAAGATTGCAGCACGAGAGTTTCGCGTATGGTCTCCCACTACACTACTCGGTCTCGCTCTTAGCAGCTTAACTACAGTTGATCGGACGGGAAACGGTGCTTTCTGCTAGATATGGCCGCAACCGAAATGGTAAGTTTTTTAGTGCACTATATTCAACAGGCGCGGCGGCGGGGGGAATATATCAATAAAGATTATGGTTTTTTGACACTAGGTAAAGAGAAGGGGCCCTAGTGGACCCCGGCCACCAAAGTGGCAGAGAACTACAAACCAGCTGCGGATGAAAGTAAAGTGGCAGCTGGTGTGAGAGAGTGAGAGAGTAAGTGAGAGTGGTGTCTGGGTCAGATCCAAGGGATGCTGGGGCCAAGTGGCGGTGGTGGCAGCAGGCCCTAGGACCAAGGACGGACGCAAAAAAAAACAAAGTGGGCGAGCTGAGGGTTATATAGGCGAAAAAATTTTCAGGGAGTGTGCGAGTCGAAATTTTAAAGATTGGAGGTTGGATGAGGACGCTGGAGAGAGGACAAAAGGGGGCGAAAAGAGGTGGTGGATTGGGTCATATTGGAATTTGGAGGTGAATTTGAGGTGAAAAGGTGGCGGGTATATAGCTCTAATTTTTCTGCGATTTTTGAAGGTTTGGGTAGTGAAGTTTGATAAGATAGTTGAAGAATTGGTCAAAGTAGTGATAGTAGAGTGTAGATAAAAATGAGAATAGTGAAAATCGCATAACTGAGCAGTGTGAAAGCACCATAAGTTAAGATAAAAAATATTTAAAAAATAGATACTAAGAAAGTAGCATGAATTATATGTTGATGTTAGTATAGGTTAACATAAGTAGGAGCCTAAGGGACATAAGGGACATAGGCGGGGATGACAAGATGGTCGTGCGAGAGCCAAATACATATAACAGAAAATGCAAAGGATGACGAAGTGCAATAAGGACAAAAAGTGCAAAAAGGTGCAAAAAGGTGCAACAAGGTGCAACAAGTGCCAAAACAATGCACAGTAAGGCCAGAAAATGCAAAAGAAGACAAGGGAGACAAAAGGGAAAAAAGGACAAAAAGTGCACAAGAATGCACCAAAGTGTACCAAAGTGCACCAAAGTGCACCAAAGTGCAAGAAAGTGCAAGAAAGTGCACAGAATGGCAAAGGGAAAAAGTGCACCAGAATGCACAGGATGTCAAAGGACGTCAAAAGGGAAAAAAGAGAAAAAAGGAAAAACAGTGCAAAAGAATGCACAGGATGACAAAGGATGACAAGCAGTGCACCAGAATGCATAAGAAGGCTGGAAAATGCACTGGATGACAAAGTATGACAAAGGAGACAAAAGGTAAAAAAACTGTACAAGAATGCTCCAAAGTGCACAAGAATGTACCAAAGTGCAAGAAAGTGCACAGAATGACAAAGGGAAAAAAGTGCACAAGAATGCGCCTGAAGACATTTCGCAACGGCTCGATGCAAGCGGTTGCACAAAAGTGCAGCGAAATGCAAAAAAGTGCATAAAACGAGCAGAAAATGCACCAAAGTGCAACAAAGTGCAGCGCGAGAAAAACAAAATATATGTGCGACAGCATTATAGTAAAACTGAACGACCAATATACGTGAAAAGAACTTACATGAAGTAATGAGTACAATTGAAAGATTGGAAAAGAACTTCTGTGTTATGAATTGAAAACGAAAGTTGACAGTTCGTATCTACAGCCTCGCTGATCAGTGGGGAGAGTTTTATGGAGAACTAATAGGACTTCATAGCTTTATACACTGATACAGCAAGGGTTATCTCTGAGCATGGACGTAAGTCTGGCGCGAAGAGTAGCCTGAACAGTTTTATTTCGGATATCTGACGATTCTGTGAGTAAACACTGAAGGATTTAGTGGATTACTAGCTTCTAGCAAGTATTTACTGAAAACTTAATTGGGGGTCTGCGCCAGTACATAGCCTGATTCAATTCAGTTGATGTGCTGGCTGTAACCTCCTCCAAGGTTGGCTATGTTGAACGATTCGCTGCGAAAGTGGCGGTCAGTTTAGCGGACGTCGTACCAGAGGAAATCAAAGGGAGCTAAATGGATGTAGTTCAGTCTGTATACTTGTGGTAAAACATGAGGATACTGGGCGGCTACCGATTCAATTTCGATTGAATTGTTGATTAGAATAACTTCAGCAACACTGCTTCGTGCAAGCGAAGTGGTGGTGTAGTGACTTGTCCTTCGGGGCAAATCCACGATAGTTATCTGGTTGATCCTGCCAGTTGCCATATGCTTGTCTCAAAGATTAAGCCATGCATGTCTAAGTATAAGCAATTTATACAGTGAAACTGCGAATGGCTCATTAAATCAGTTATCGTTTATTTGATAGTGCTTTTACTAATCGGTATAACCGTGGTAATTCTAGAGCTAATACGTGCTAAAAATCCCGACCTCTGGAAGGGATGTATTTATTAGATAAAAAATCAATGTCTTCGGACTCTTTGATGATTCATAATAACTTTTCGAATCGCATGGCCTTGTGCTGGCGATGGTTCATTCAAATTTCTGCCCTATCAACTTTCGATGGTAGGATAGTGGCCTACCATGGTTGCAACGGGTAACGGGGAATTAGGGTTCGATTCCGGAGAGGGAGCCTGAGAAACGGCTACCACATCCAAGGAAGGCAGCAGGCGCGCAAATTACCCAATCCCAATACGGGGAGGTAGTGACAATAAATAACGATACAGGGCCCTTTCGGGTCTTGTAATTGGAATGAGTACAATTTAAATACCTTAACGAGGAACAATTGGAGGGCAAGTCTGGTGCCAGCAGCCGCGGTAATTCCAGCTCCAAGAGCGTATGTAAAAGTTGTTGCAGTTAAAAAGCTCGTAGTTGAACCTTGGGCTTGGTTGGCCGGTCCGCTTTTTTGCGAGTACTGGATTCAACCGAGCCTTTCCTTCTGGCTAACTAGTCACTTCGGTGGCTAGCGAACCAGGACATTTACTTTGAGAAAATTAGAGTGTTCAAAGCAGGCATTAGCTTGAATATATTAGCATGGAATAATAGAATAGGACGTTATGGTTCTATTTTGTTGGTTTCTAGGACCATCGTAATGATTAATAGGGACGGTCGGGGGCATCAGTATTCAGTTGTCAGAGGTGAAATTCTTGGATTTACTGAAGACTAACTACTGCGAAAGCATTTGCCAAGGACGTTTTCATTAATCAAGAACGAAAGTTAGGGGATCGAAGATGATCAGATACCGTCGTAGTCTTAACCATAAACTATGCCGACTAGGGATCGGGTGTTGTCCTTTTTTTGGCGCACTCGGCACCTTACGAGAAATCAAAGTTTTTGGGTTCTGGGGGGAGTATGGTCGCAAGGCTGAAACTTAAAGGAATTGACGGAAGGGCACCACCAGGAGTGGAGCCTGCGGCTTAATTTGACTCAACACGGGGAAACTCACCAGGTCCAGACACAATAAGGATTGACAGATTGAGAGCTCTTTCTTGATTTTGTGGGTGGTGGTGCATGGCCGTTCTTAGTTGGTGGAGTGATTTGTCTGCTTAATTGCGATAACGAACGAGACCTTAACCTACTAAATAGTGCTGCTAGCTTTTGCTGGTATAGTCACTTCTTAGAGGGACTACCGATTTCAAGTCGGTGGAAGTTTGAGGCAATAACAGGTCTGTGATGCCCTTAGACGTTCTGGGCCGCACGCGCGCTACACTGACGGAGCCAGCGAGCTTTAACCTTGGCCGAGAGGTCCGGGAAATCTTGTGAAACTCCGTCGTGCTGGGGATAGAGCATTGTAATTATTGCTCTTCAACGAGGAATTCCTAGTAAGCGCAAGTCATCAGCTTGCGTTGATTACGTCCCTGCCCTTTGTACACACCGCCCGTCGCTACTACCGATTGAATGGCTTAGTGAGGCCTTCGGATTGGTTTAAGGAAGGGGGCAACTCCATCCTGGAACCGAAAAGTTGTACAAACTTGGTCATTTAGAGGAAGTAAAAGTCGTAACAAGGTTTCCGTAGGTGAACCTGCGGAAGGATCATTACAGTTATTAATTCTCAGCCAGCGCTTAACTGCGCGGCGGGAACTAATCCTTACACACTGTGTTTTTTGTTATTACAAGAACCATTGCTTTGGCTTGGCTTGGAAACAGGTTGGGCCAGAGACTTGATAAACTTCAATATTTTATTGAATTGTTTTTTTAATATTATTGTCAATTTGTTTGATTAAATTCAAAATAATCTTCAAAACTTTCAACAACGGATCTCTTGGTTCTCGCATCGATGAAGAACGCAGCGAAATGCGATAAGTAATATGAATTGCAGATTTTCGTGAATCATCGAATCTTTGAACGCACATTGCGCCCTCTGGTATTCCAGGGGGCATGCCTGTTTGAGCGTCATTTCTCTCTCAAACCCTTGGGTTTGGTATTGAGTGATACTCTTAGTCGGACTAGGCGTTTGCTTGAAAAGTATCGGCATGAGTGCGCTGGATAGTACGTTCTGATTATTCAATGTATTAGGTTTATCCAACTCGTTGAAGGATCAGGTGTAAATTTCTGGTGGCAATGGCTCGGCCTTACAACAACAAACAAGTTTGACCTCAAATCAGGTAGGAATACCCGCTGAACTTAAGCATATCAATAAGCGGAGGAAAAGAAACCAACAGGGATTGCCTTAGTAGCGGCGAGTGAAGCGGCAATAGCTCAAATTTGAAATCTGGCGTCTTCGGCGTCCGAATTGTAATTTGAAGAAGGTATCTTTGAGGCTGGCTCTTGTCTATGTTCCTTGGAACAGGACGTCACAGAGGGTGAGAATCCCGTGCGATGAGAAGTCCAGTTTCGTGTAAAGTTCCTTCGACGAGT